>OZ023270.1:84417648-85135148 GCA_964006375.1 Tillus elongatus | reverse complement strand
GCAAGTTCTGGTGCGCATTTTTTAAGAACAATTGCTGCGATCTCGTCAAGGAGAGAGGCTTTCCGGGTATTAAGCGAAGAGAGCATCTTTCGTACCTTCTTAGTTTTGAAAATGATATCCGTCATTTTATGCGCGACATTGGGGACTGTTGGTGGTTGAACATTTGGAGGTGGGTTGAGAGTAGAATTGCCGGCGAACAACGAAGCAAAAAGTTCAGTATCTTCTTTTATTCAATTTTCTTTAAAAAAGTTCACTAATTAGGGGATCCCGACTTTTGAATGTTGAAAAATTTCTTCAAATGAGCGCAAAGTAGGACTCCTAGAACCCATATCCGGGGTCAGTTTCGATTTATATATATATATATATATATATATATATATATATATATATATATATATATATATATATATATATATATATAGTGTGTAAAAGCCAAATGGAATAGATTCATTATTTCGGTTATTGTACATTCTTATAAAAAATCCCGAAACAGGACAAATTTAAATTATAAATTGACATTTCTCTACGTGAAAATGCGATCCCTACCTTCAACCCCCTTCGAATGACAGGTACAACCCCCAGTTTTTTAAAGGGGAATTATAGGCTTATCATGTGTCCTTTGAAAGGTCTGTTCATTCTCTATTCAAAAATGTTATCGTTTTCAAGTTTATTGCAACAATTAAGATAGAATAAAATAAAATCATGTGGTTACCGAAATTCGCTACAATAAAAAAAACTAAAATGTAATGCAAAATGTAATAAAATGTAAAGCACTAAAAAGAACTATGAATGTCAATGAAGTAGATGTTCAAAATGTTCACCGCGAACTTCTTGGCAACACCCTATTCTTAAATAAAACTGTCTTCTAACATTATTTAACAAATCAGTCGTAATCGACCTAATCGAAAGCGTTATTCGTTCTTTTAAGTCATTTAAATCAAAAGGTTTACTTTTATACACAATGCTCTTCACATATCCCCAAAGCCATTTGGCTTTTACACAATGTATATATGTATGTATGTATGTATCACACCGATCACTCAAAAAATAGTGGGCGATTTTGATCAAATTGGGTGAGTACCTTCCTTTTGCAAGTGGCTTGGATAAGCTTGTTAGCCAGCAAAATCGGCCCAGGTTTTCCGGGAGAATTTTGTGTTTTCTTTCGGAAAAAATTGATATCTCTCGAAAAAACAAAGTAAGGGTAACCATTTGGTACGCGTGTTTGTATTATAAAAAAGTGACCCACGTACCAAAATTTAGGTCTGTGACAAAATATTATAGGTATTTAAACGTCAATGTCGCGATTTGAAACGTCAAAATTGGGAACCTTTAGGCAAAGAACCTGAAACAAATACGAAAATGTTACAAGAAGAGTGTTCTGCAAACCCTTAAGTTTGACCTTCAACCGTTATTGCCCCTCATTTTACTAAAATATTTACAGAAAATGAGTTTGAAATAGACCTTTTATCTGATGCCTTGGTTGTAGGTTTACTCAAGTTTATGGTTTTAGCTAATTTTCGTAGAGACTGCGACTTTTGAATTAAAACAAGATTTCTTCAAATGAGCGCAAACTAGGCCCCCTAAAATCCATATCCGGGTTGATAATGAGGTAAACGAAGTCAATGTCATATTTCGTTGCTGAGCCAAATTCATGTCTCAGGGATTGTCAAAGAGAGTTGGGTTTATCAACAACAACCATTTACAGAATATTCAAAAAACACAACCGGAGACCCTTCTCCTATCACTTAATCCATAGTTTACAGCCCAGTGATAACTCCCAACGTGTTGAATTATGTGAATGGTTCCTTTTAAAAACACAGGAAGATGGAGCTTCTTGCGAAAAAATTATATGTTGTTATGAGGCGATGTTCTGCATAAATGGATTGTTCAATCGTCATAATAACCACTTTTGGCCGGATGAAAATCCTCACGTCAAGAACCAACTATTGTCAATACCGTTTACCTCATTATCAACACTTGGCTTTGGTTTCTCTTTTTGGGGGATAAAGCTCCCGTAACTTGAACATTTCTTCAATAATCTCTTTACTGTGTCCGGGCTAGGCTTCGGTGTATCTGGATACTTTTCTGCGAAAACACGACATGTGCGACATTCACCATAAATAATTAATAGCTCCATAAAATCATAGTTTGCATACCCTAAATTGGCCAATTTTATCACTACTAAGGACCTATTTTGTAATTTAGATAACAAACTTCACCGCGTGCACTTCTAGCATGCAAGCGTCACTTGGTTGACAAATTAAATTCCAAAGGCTACTATTGTTACAAGTTTGCAACCCTGATTCGAATAAATATGTATTTATCTCCAAAACGGGTAGGTTTAGGTATAGGGAATGCTAACGCAAATTGAAAGAGATTCGAAATTCCAATTAACTTAGTTAATAAAATACAGGTGTCCCATTTGAAAAACGCAAGTTTTGATCAGTTGAATTTTGTCAAGTTGCCAAATCAATTTATATCACCCGGTATATTGCAACGCAAAACTGTAAAACGTGTGGTGAAGGTACACATACTGGTGTGTTGTGTGCAAAAGATGAATCTTGTAGCTCATTTTTCCTTCAAGTTATCAGGTATAAAGTGCAACTATGATTCTGCAAAAATTTTCGAAAAAAAAAACGAAATATTTTGAAAATGGTTAATTTTAGACACATAGTATGCTGGTGAAAGTCTACCTTAAATTACGAGTAGAATTCAAAATTCTATTAAAATGTGTCATAATACATTTAAAATAACCAAGTTGATGGATACCTCCGGTAGAACCGGAAGTGTCACGTGAGCAAACATATTTTAGTTTAATTGGGCTTAGCCGAAAATCTAGGAATCGAAATTTTCCGAAGTAAAATCGGTTCGGTTATTGAGAAACTCCTAACAGAAACTCTTGGCGCCTCACCCTGTATAGAAAACATGATTCCAACGATGATTTGTTTGTCTGTTGGTCTGTATATCTGTCTATTAGTAGCCACAATAACGTTAAAACGAATTACGACATCGTCTTCAAATTTGGTATATATAGGTATATACAGTTAGCACCCGACAAACGAACGGTTCGGATTGTTTTTGGGTAAAATCTCTTCAGGGGGTGAGGGATTTGGTTAAAATTGACATTTTTTCGTTAAAACTCTAGTAATATAAAATTCAGGAGATCGTGAAGGAGCCCATGCTTGAAATGAGGTCAGACTTCGCGAGCCTGCAAATGTGCAGGGAAAACATATTTACAGTGGAAATCCCGGACCGCGAGGCATGGCGGGCATACCACGGGACGCGCTCGTCTGGTTCACGGACGGATCCGACGTCGAGCGTGGGACAGGGGCAGGTGTTTACTCGGAAGGACCGACGGTAAGTCATAGTATTTCCCTCGGGGTGTTTGAGGCCGAGATGTACGCCATCCTGCACTGTGTGCGGGAGAACAAGAGGAGGGCTACACCAACAAGCGGATCCTCATAGCCACAGACAGCCAGGCAGCCATTAAGCACAAAGTAGGCCACGGGTAAATTCCTGGCTGGTGAGTGAGTGCCGAGACGAGGGACCTGGCTGGGCAGAATGAGGTGGCTCTCATCTGGGTGCCGGGTCACTCGGGGGCCAAAGGCAATGAAGAAGCTGACAGTCTCGCGAAGAGGGGGTCAGCAGAACCATTTATGGGATCAGAACCGGCTCTGGGCGTGACAAAGAGCACTGCCAGGAGAGTCATTAAGTCCTAGGTCAGAAAACAACACAAGGTGTACTGGGCGGACTGTCCAGGGCTCAGACATGGGAAGCCAATAATTGACGAACCCAGTTCAAAGAGAGCTGTGGAGCTGCTAAATCTTAGCAGAAGACAGCTCAGAAACACAACAGGTTTCTTGACGGGACACATGGCCGTCAAGAAACACTTGCATAAAATGGGGCGGTTCGAAGGGGACCTCGAATGCAGACTCTGCGGCGAGGGGGAGGAATGAGCCCAGCACATCTTGTACGAGTGTAGAGCTCTGGACCGCAAAAGACAACTGATCTACGGTCAGTCTAGACCGGAGACAGCGCAATATAAAACTTGACCTTACCAATCGCTGTGCAGACTAGTTTAAGGCACAGTGATTTTGGAATGGAAGGAGTAAGACTAAGGGTGTGCACAATCAACCCAAGTGTGCAGTGCTATGGGGGCGGCAGGACCGCGGACGAGCCCTGAGGGGGAAAAATATATAACGTTTTACGGTTTGTTCATTAGAATACTTTCAATTTCAACAATCATTTGGTATTCTGTGCTGAAATGAAATTAGGTGTAGAATGTGTGGGGGTGGGATATCGGTGACAGAAATGTCGAAATGTTTTTCGCTAAAACGGCGTAAACAGTCTCAGAACCCATAAAAAACTTGCTTCTGGAATGAACATTCTTTTGTCTGTCGGCCAGTCTGTTAACCTGTACGTCTGTTTTTTAGTAGGCGCAATTACTTTCGAACGAATTGAGATAGTCGTGGACCCTAAATGCATTTCCTGAAAATGTCTTTCGGAGGACAGTAAATTATCATAGCTATGTGAAAGTTATGATTCAATTTGAAGCACTATTCTTCAAGTTCAGATAGTAACACAGTAAGCTACTCGACCTGTTTGAATCATTATGTTTAAATTTATATTTTCGCAAACAACTAAAACAATTTAGCATAATGAAAGGTTTTAAAGAGTATTAACGTAAAATTACCCTAATTTGAAAGTATCTCAGATCACCACTTTTATCTTTCAATTTAATGGCCGTAGTAGAGAATGTCTTTCTGAGGAGAGTAAATTATCATAGCTATGTGGAAGTTATGACTCGATTTGCAGCACTATTCTTCAAGTTCAGATAGTAATGCTATAAGCTCGACTTGTGTAAATCATTTTGTTTAAATTAATATTTTCGCAAACCACTAAAACAATTTAGCATAATGAAAGATTAATAAGTATTACCCTAAACTGACCTTAATTTGCAAGTATCTCAAATCACCACCTCCATCTTTCAATTTCCTATGCACTTATCCCCTAATCTTGTAAACTTTCAAGCTCCAAAATTGGGCATAATGGCCGTAGTTATATACACCTCCAGTCGATACAGTTATCAATCCGGAAATACAAGTGAGGTAACGGTTGGTTTCCAGCACCCAGAGATATTGTCCCTACACTCGCCAATACATACAGGAAATGGTGAAAGACGATCGAAGTGAGCTTCGGTCGGCTGGTTGCTGGAGGAACTTCGGTAGCGATAAGATAAAGACACGGTCTTGGCGGCTAAGACGGCGTTGAAAGACCGGAATTGTTAGTTATAACACCGTACTACCCGCCGGAGAAAGCGATACCCTTTAGTTTATGACCATTACTGTATTGAACTGTTCCCTTGTCCCACTCCTGGCAGCGAAATTGTCCCACTTCTGATAAGATAACATAACAAGTAATTGGATGTAAAAATCTAGTAAGATTACCAATCAATCAAATAAATAGCCACCTATAGTATACAGTATGCTTTAAACTGAACAGCCTTTTAGTGGTTTTAGGTAAATTAATATATTCTTTTTTCTGGTAGATTATGGCTTTGAGTTTCTAAATGTAATCTGATTGAATTTATTAAATTTATTGGTAAAGAAGTTCAACGGTATTAAGTCTGGACTCAGCAAGTGCGTTATGGTAGCGAGTTTTCATAAAAATGGTTTTAATATCAAGTATGTCTTTTGTTGTATGAAAGGAATCTAATTTGGTAGATAGTATAAATTTTATAGTAGAAATAATGTACTATATTTCATCAAAATAACTTTATTTTTGAAAAAGTTTCCAAAAAAACTGGTCCGATTTTCCTGGCTCACAAACCCAAGGTGCCACCACGAACGTGGAAATTTGTAGTTTAATTTCTGTGATGAATTTTCATACACTTTTTTTTTAATGTTGAAAATTCGGTTTTCCATAAACGAATTTTAAATTTGCGATGCGTTATGGTCTACTTACGTACTAAACTGCTAACTTTATTGTTTTTGATAATTTAATAGAAAATTAGTTATGAAAGTTTGAGAAAACTGTTTATGAAAATGCGCTACCCTAATGCACTTGTTACATTCGCTACTAGATATATGGGGTGTCCGCTTATTGATTTAGGGCCTGCCTAGAGGGACTTTTCTGAATTTTGCTTTATAATAAAGATATTATACTAGTAGATCAGAAGTCTTATAACTTAAGTTACTGCCAAAACATCAGAGACAGGGTCTATTTGAAATAAATTTTGTGCAAACATTTTAGTAAAATAAAGGGCAATGGCGGCTTAAGCAGAAACTTAAGGCTGTGTAAAACATATTTTTTCTGTATGACCCTCGTTGATTTCAGAATCTTTGTTTGAAAATCGTCAATTTGGGCGTGCCAAGTCGCGACTTTGATGTTTAAAGAAGATAAAGTGTAAAAGTTTCAAAGTAATTTTTCTGACACTGCTTGACCTTTTCCTGCCAAGAAAACCTGATCTCTGGGAGTAATATGCAGTAGATTTTGTTAACCACACAACATATTATGTTGGTTTTGTGCCCTTCTTTAATCACCAATGGCACCCAAAATATTTTCTTTAAATGCTTATAACTTTAGTTCTTTTAACTTAGAGATTTGAATTTTGGCACGTGGGATACGTTTTATAGCACGAACTGGCGTACTAAAATTGGTTGCCATAGCTTTGTTATTTTGGAAGATACAAAAATTTCTGGGAATAAAACCGAAAATTTTCCCGGAAAAACTAGCCTGATTTTCCTGGCTAAAGAACTTATCCAAGCTAATTACAAAAGAAAGGTATTTTCCAAATTTCATCACAGTCAGCACATTATTTTTTGAGTTATAGAATTTTGTAATATAGAATTTTTTCCATAAAAAATCGCTTAAAGTACCGAAACAAAACTTTTGTACAACAAAGGAAAAAAATGGAATTGCCTTCTAGAATAAAAGTCATAAATCTATGGACAAGTTGGTTTGTTGGGTGAAAAACTCTGGGTCGAGAAATACCTTTGGTTTAATGTAAAATCAAGCATGCCTTAAAATTCAAAAAGTGTCAAAACGCAAGTGATACAGATTCCTCAATTTTCCCCATAAAAATCTTGGTATTTCAGCAAATTTTCTTAAAAATAATATTCATTAAACTATCGATTTCACGAACTGAAGAAATGTTTGAAGGGTTTTAAATTTCTAACGAAGGTACAGAAGGTGTTTTTAGAGCAAAATGAACAAAAACTTAACGATCTACGGCATTAATCTTTTCACATTTAAAATATGTTTTTGTATGGAAACCTGAGGGAGGCAAAGTTTTATTGCATTGTATGTTTTAACTCTGATCTATTTCCACGACAGAGTGACAGATGACATGAAATTAAAAATTATGTGATTGTTTTTTAAGTGGGAGATTCAATAAATTTCTAAAATACATGATGATCGGCCGCAATTAAAGTTTAAGATTGAAAATGTAGCATATAGTAGAAAGATCAAGATTTAAGGAAGCCAATAAAGAAAGTTTTACGGAACTATCGCTTTTATAAAGAAAATATGACGTTTTTGCCAAACCATGATTTCATATTATAAGCATATGAGGAGGTACGAAAGAATGAACTAAATTTTGTAAACAAAATCGGCTCACGTCTCTATAGAAATGATTGGGAAACAGTTTGTTAATACTGTAATTAGCTGTTTACTTAATTTACTCTTAGGATATAACATAAAACTTCCTGATGCCGCCAGTTGCCGGGTTTATAGGTAGCGGGTAAACCAATAATTTGTTAGCTATCTTTCATGATCGAGTGGTAAGTGTTCGCCTGACAAGCGGGCGGCCCGGGTTCGATTCCGCCGATGCACATGTAACGTTTTGTTTTGTATCAATAATTAATATTTGGTAGAAACATTAGTACCCAGATTTGATACATTTGGCCCAAAATTTCGTTTAGCTATAAAACGGTCCCTTTTAGCCTTAAATTATAATTTTCAGCAGCCTTTTTTTTATTGTTGGTACAAAAGAAAATAATTTGTTTTTAAAAATAACCGGTTCGATTAGGTTGACATAAATGAAATCTTCCAGTCAATTAATTATAAAAGTATTTGGCAGATACTTTCCTTTTCTAAATATGAATTTTGTGTTGGAAAGTTTTTGTAGCTTTAATGAAATTTGCAATACACGTTTCTTTTAAACAGACTTGCAGTCAGTATCTAGATATAGCAGATTTTAATTTTATGGCTTCATAGAAAATTACTGCAGAAATAGAGAAGACTTTGAAGGGAATAAAAAACGGTAAAGCAGCTGGACCAGACAACATTTGTCCAGAATTCCTCAAACTTATAAATGAAGAAAACTTAAAAATCATGACCAAACTATTTAATACCATCTATAGCAACGGATATATACCTCAAGACTGGTTAAAATCTACATTTGTCACTATTCCTAAAAAACCAGGCGCAAAAAGATGTGATGAGATTCGACTAATTAGCTTAATGCGTCAGATATTAAAGTTGTTTCTAAAGGTCCTACATAATCGAATACATAGAAAATGCGAGCAGGATCTGAGCGAACTGCAGATGGGGTTTCGAGAGGGATTGCGACCTAGAGAGGCTTTGTTTGCGCTATCGGTCCTGCTGCAGAAGTGTCGAGATCAGCGAGAGGAAGTATACCCATGTTTCATAGATTAGGCTAAAGCATTTGATTGTGTCAAATGTAGCACGCTGCTGAACATACTAGAAAGCGAAGGTTGAGACTCCCAAGATCTAAAAATCATTCAGTACTTCTATGAACACCAGGTGGCAACAGTGCAGATTGAAAACACCCAAACAAAAACTGTACCAATTAAACGCTGAGTCAGACAAGGCTGTGTACTGAGCCCTATGCTTTTTAATACTCCGAAATTGTATTCCAAAACGCACTTGAAGGTGCAGAAGATGGCATAAAAGTAAATGGAACCTTGATAAATAATCTACGATATGCCGAAGACACAGTTATAACCGCAGAAAGTCCTGAGGGCTTGCAGCGGCTACTTAACAAGATATCAGCCGAAGGAGATCTATTAGGCTTAAAAATCACATCGCAAAAACAAAGATATTGGCGGTAAACCGGAATCCAAATCAACCAATACACATAAACGTATGCGGGGCACAGATAACCAAGGTATCTAAGTTTAAATACTTGGGCAGTTGGATCGGCGAAGATCTGAATCCTGATTTGGAAATCAGAGCTCGTATTGAAATGGCTAGGGCAAATTTCTTAAAAATGCGAAGCCTGTTAAGCGATAGGTCATTTAATATACAAATTAGATACAATTTTGTGAAGTGCTACATATATTCCACGCTTCTGTATGGAGTTGAGGCGTGCACGCCAAAGGCTGGCGGTCTAAACAGACTCGAAGCATTCGAAATGTGGGTGTATCGACGAATGTTGCGAGTTGCTTGGACTGCTCACATCACAAATTTGGAGGTTTTGCATCGTATCATAAAAATCATAAAAAAGCGAAAAACTGCATATCTCGGTCATGTAATGAGACACAATAGATATGAATTTCTACAACTCGTGATAGAGGGTAAGATCGAAGGTAGACGTGGACCGGGACGCAGGCAGTGCTCCTGGCTTAAGAACATACGAGATTGGACAGGCTTGGGTTCAAACACTTTGCTGAAAATGGCCCAAGACAGAAGAATTCGCCAAAATTGTTGCCGATCTTCGATAGGAGAAGGCACTCGAAGAAGAAGAAGAATAGAAAATTGAGTTTTGGGCATTTGTCTCAAAAGGAGCCAGAATACAAGATTAAAATATTAATTTGATAATAGAGCGATAGCGACGGTAACACTTCCGAAAAACTTCTTCAAGTGAGCGTGTATTTGGACCTTTAAAATGCAAGGCCTAGTTAAATTTAAAGTATTAATTTTAGTAATATGCCGTACTAATAGTGTACAATTCTTATGAAAATTGACTACGATAAGGCACTTGCTTCGTCTTGAAATTTTTTAAATTTATTTAAAAGATTATGAGTAAAAAGTTATATGTGACACTTGATTAAAGAGAATTTTTCGTTCACGGACGTCCCAGGGAATGGAAATTGCTAAACACATTCTATAAAACGTGTAGTGAATTGATAATTTTAACGCCCCAACTATGTGTGAAAGTTAAAATATATTTTACAACACAAAAGCCGATAATTCATTTATTACACCCTCCAAGTACCTGCTTAAAATGCTTGATCAAGTTATTTAACCGAATAACGAATTCTTCACTACCGATTTACCGCATTTTAGATTTTATACGATCAAAACGAGTCGACGAATCTGAAATTCGTCCTCTGGCGTTTTCAATATTATCCAGTGTATATTCGCCAGATTTTCCGCTAGACCGGATGGATACCGCCTCGAGTATGTGTATCCCGTCCACCGAGTCCGTGTTACGAAAACCGAACAGCATCTGCTAACCCCTGGTCCATTTCCCATGCAACCTCCGTATTTCGAACACCGAAATTAGATAATGGCAGTAGCTATTTGCCTTGATCAGTTATCTATCCGGAAACACAGGCTTTCAGATTGGCTGATACAGAAGAAAAAAAGAGACGAACTTTTAGAGGATATGAAATTTATCCCGCTTCTGAAACATTGATTGAGGATTAATGTCAAAAGCGGTCGAATCTTTTCGAAGCCTGTAGTAGGCAATAAACAATGAAATCCTCAATGCGAATCCCAAATGGACAATACATTTATTAAATTTTTGTTTTGTTTTTCTAAGTATACAAACTTATATGTACACACTTTGCTAGACACAAGGCTAGCTGTGTCCTCGAAATAGTGAGAAATGTACCCATACCTCTATGTCTGAGCCAATTCTGTTTTAGTAATAGAAAGTGTTTAAATTTTGAAAATATTTTGATTCGGTTTCATGTTTCCCGATTAAATAGAGGTAATGTATGTCTGTATATAATACAGGGTGCTCATTTGTCTGGAAATCCTGCAATATCGAGATAAGTCAGGAAAGTTTCATAAGGCCGGATAGACGGTCCGTGGATTTTTATTCCAGGAGCCCATAGCTTTTTTGTTTATGAACGAGTTCCCTAACCCGAGTCGGATCAGATTTTTACAGAAACACTCACGTTTTTTTTCGAAAAACAAGGGGCGCAGCAAGTGCGTTATGGCAGCGAATTTTCACTAATTGCTTCAAATTTGTACTACTCAATTTTCTATAAACAGAAAGTTGGTGTGTAGTAGGGTATTTATGAGGGCAACATATCAACCAAATTTCATCAAATTAACATTTGTTATTTTTCCATATAGATTTTTTTTTACAAAAATTGGTCCGATAAGGCGGGCTAACTCTAGCTAACTCATCCAAGCTATCAATAAAAGAAAGATTCTTGCCGAGTTTTATTAAAATCGTTTAATAACTTTTTGAGTTATCGTCGGTTGGAGACATATACATACATACATATATATATATATATATATATATATATATATATATATATATATATATATATATATATATATATATATATATATATATATATATATATATATATATATATATATATATACATACATACGGTGTGTCCCAAACTGGATGGGAATGTATTGCTATCTCTGTTATTATTAGAAATAGCAAGACAGTTAAATTAGCAATGCTTTGTAGAATTTCATGCTCGTTCCAAATATGACTTGTATTTTGCTCTGCCTCTTTTCGTTTTCGAGTTATTTTGCAAACCAAAATTTGTCGATTTCTTTTTTCTTCAATATCTAAGTCGGCGTTGACCTGGCATGTCTAAGACTTTCACATTATCAGGATACTTATTACAAAGGAATATTTTTGTGCTATTCTCAACTTTGGATTGTCATTTGTTTTTGGGCTACAGGTATCAACGTTTGTTTTTATTATGGCAGCCATATTCAATTTTTTACCCATGTGATAGCCTGTGAAAAGAGCTTTCCAATGATGTACAACATGCTTTAGAAATCTTGTAATTGCACTGACAATTTTGAGAAAAACCGTTTTGAGGATAGTAGGCTATGAAATCCAATACCAGAAAACAAATGACAAAAAAAAAGTGTTCAAAAAGCAGTAGGCCATGGAGTCTAACAATAGCCTTCTACTTTTAACATAATTTTCCGTAACGATTCACGACAAAAAAGATTGTGATTTAGTTTACGATAGTTAATTAGGTAATAATGCTAGGTAATATTATGTGAAACAGTTTAATAACGAAACCCGGCAATAACAAATAGAAACTTATACTCCACAAAACAACACAATTAGAAACGGAACTCAACAAATAATAAAATAGAGACTTAAAAATACACTAAATAGAAAATTGTTCAATATGGCCACCGTTTTGTTCACTGCACTTTATACACCTTTTTGAAACATGCCTGCAAACTCTGGTGAGGGTGTTTCGGTTAAAATGATTTATAGCTTCCGTGATTCTGTTTCGTAATTCATTGATATTTTGTGGTGGATCGAATTTATACACATCATTCATCAGAGTACCTCAAAAATAAAAATCCATGGGTGTTAGATCAGGACTTCGAGCACACCAATGAACCGGTCCATTGTTACAAATGACACTATTATTAAAATGTTTGTAGAAAAATTCTTTGACGATCCTAGCATTCTGAGCTAGACAACCATGTTGTTGGTACCAAATTTCGTCTAAATTATCATGAACTTTTCTAATTGTTGGTAAAATATCATTTCTCAATAGATTAATATACCTTTCCCCAGTTAAATTATTATTAAAAAAAGAACGGACCAACAATGAAGTTACCTGAATTTTTTTTTAAATTAACTGTCTAATCTACAAATAAAAATAACAGTTTTTTACCTAATAAGCCGAACCAAACAATAATACCAAATCTGTCTTGAAATCGTCTTTCTTCATTTAGATGGGGATTTTCATTTGCCCAATAATGCCCATTAATGCGATTATACGCACCACGATTTGTAAATCTGGATCCATCAGTCCATATTATTTTCAAATGAAAATTTTCATCTTGTTGACATTGTCCTTGATACCATCTGCAGAATTGAAGTCGCTTAGGGTAATCGTCAACATTTAAGCCTTGTATAATTGTAGGTTTGTATGGATGGTAATGACTTTTTTTTAATACACGGCGTACCATACTTTTTGGAACGTCAATTTGTTCACCATAAAACTGAACAGATTGCGGAGGGTTTTCGTTTGTAACCTGTAAGACGGCATTATTTGTTTCTTCATTTCTAAGCATTGGTAGTTTCTTTGCGTGGGAGCTACCGTCGTTCAATATATTGGTCACTATCCTCCAAATATTTTGGTGTTTGGTTGTCGTCTTTCTGGGTAGTTGTTTTGATATGAATTTGCAGCTGCCTCAGTAATTCGGTTGGAACGAATATAGCATTCCAATATGTCAAAATATTCTTCATTACTGAACATATTGTTAAATAATATTTAAAATAAACAGGAAAGAAACTATTTAGTACAAAATTATAAGCAACGTGTTAAATACACCTCAAATTGTTCAGATAATTAAGAATGACTGTATTCTTAATTGTCGCGATAGTGTTATATCCATAGCAACCTTCCTTCTGTTGTTTTTCAGTTGACACTTTTGAAAATCAAACAATTTTCAAAGGCGTCTTCGTAAATCATTAATCCGCTTTTTATTGAGTTCTGTTAGTAAATGTAGTTATTTACTTGGTTTGCAACTCTCACATCGAAAAAAAAAACAAATCAGCAGTATATCAAATTTTAATTTCATATCTGTATAGATAATTGAGAGGCATTTAAATTATATAAATTCAAAGTATTATTTTTAGTAATCTACCGTATAGTAGTAGTATACAATTCTCATAAAAATTCACTACTAAAACGCACCTGCTGCGTCTAGAATTCAGTTGAGAATATTTTACTTTCTGTTTTTATATTTTTTCGGTTCCAAAGTCGCCAGCATTTCGGCAAATCTTGCGAAATCATGTCGCTTGTTTCCATCACGTACGGAGCCCCCCAGCCTACACAACAAGTTTATCGACAAATATCGGGAAATTAGAAACTTAATTAAGAGATCCATCAGTAACAGCATTGTCCTCTCTCAACTGGTCGTCCGGCCCTCACGCATCTGTTGTGTTCACTGTTGTTTCTGGAGGGGGTCGTTTTATTGAATCCATTGTAGAACAATTTTGAAAGCGTGCCATTAAGTTCTGAAAGGGTACACCCTTCCTCTGGAACAATAGTAATAACAGGAGACATAACGTTGATTAAAAAATTTCTGTATTTCTGTGATTTGTGTGTAGGACAACTACTTGCTTATTTGTGTGTTATATACTCAATGACAAGGCTTCTTTTCAAGACAATGAAATTTACTAGTTCCCTACGCGTTTCGGCCAATTAAGTAGCCACATAATGACCAATTCATCACAATACAGTTTTTAGACCTGACAATCGTTTCGCTAACAAAGTTAGCGTCATCGGAGGGATGAATAAATATAATAAATATCCATCTCTATGATGACGCTAAATTTCTTATTGAAACGATCGTGAGGTCTAAAAAGTGTGTTGTGATGAATTGGGTTCCCCAAATTGTACTTATCAGTGCTCATAACAGGTTCCAATCTTCAGTCATTGAATTTATGACAGTTGTTAAACAGTTTGCGAGAAACGTCAGTTTAATTGTGAAAAAGGATCATTGGTCTACTATTCAACGTTCTTTTACTGTTGGAGCTTATGTCAAGAATAACAATGATTCTATTGTAACCACTCATTCATTGGCGTACCGATGTACCTCGGGCCCCCTGAAAGATTCTAATAAAGAAAACAGAAAACATATATTTACATTATTTTTTAACCCAATGTACACCTGCCATGTCATTTTTCCAGTAGCGTACCTTAATACATTGGGGGTGCGCAAGAAAAAAAAGTTCGGGACGCAGCAAGTGCGTTATGGTAGTAATTTTTTTAAATGCTTCAAATTTGAATAACTCAAGTTTCTACGACTTTAGAAAGTTGATTTTTGATGCATAGTAGGGTATTGCCCAGGGCAACATATTCACTAAATTTTATCAAAATAACTTTGTAATTTTCGGAGAAAAACATTTTTTTCAAAAGAAAACTAAAAATTTTAATAACTCAATTTTCTAAAAATGTAGAAAGTTGGATTTTAGTGTGTTAGGTTGGTTAGGTTAGGTTAGATTGTGAGTGATCCGTATCGGTCCCTCCACCGCGACCATAAGGTCTACTGTGGCTCACGCCTAATGTCTATATTTCTCCCAACAAATCCAGCCTCCTTCATAGGTCGATAACCTTTGCGGGCGAAAGTTGATCCAGATCCTCTGGAGCAAGCTTTACCTTGCCAAAGAGCAGGTGTCTAGTCCTATTCGCTGCCGGACAGGAACACAGCACGTGCTCTGCTGTTTCATCATTCTCCATACACAGCCGGCACTCGGTCTCCTGACCGATCCCAATACGGTGCATGTGATGCCGCAAGCGACAGTGTCCTGTATACAGGCCGACTAGAGTTCTCAGTTGTTGTCTGTTCAACTCTTAGAAACAGAAGTTTCTTAGCCCTTGACTCAGACAGGCCATTTATGAAGGCCTTAGAGTGAGCTAATCCTGGAAGATTTTGCCAAATTGAATTGTCCTTCTATCTGTCCAGGTCTTTAAGGTGCGTTTTGCTGTGCAAGATGTTATTCCCAGCACCGGTTCTGGTCCGACAAAGTCACACTGGGCACCACTCCTGGCAAGCGCGTCTGCCGCAACGTTGCCATCATGGTCCGAGTGACCCGGTATCCAGACCAGCTACACCTCATTACAGCTGCCCAATTCGTTAAGGGCAGATTTACAACTCCATACCGTCTTTGAATTGCACCGGTAGGAACCAAGAGCCTTTATTGCAGCTTGGCTATCTGCATATATCTTTATCGATTTGTTTGTGAATAGGTCTTTTAAGCTTTCCCTTGCACACATCTCGATGGCATAAACTTCTGCCTGGTGTATGGTTGCGTACTTGCCAAGGCTAGCTGATAATCTAGCATCGGTGCTGCCCCCATATGCGCCGGCTCCTACTCCCATATTGGTTTTGGAGCCGTCAGAGTACCAGCAGAGGTCCGCTCTCAACAGGGTCGATTGGTTCCGGTCCCAGTCCTCCCTTTCCGGGAGGACGGTCTTGAAAGACAGATCTCTGCTGATTTTTGTAGGCATCAAGTCCGAGACCATTCCCAGAATCCTGTGACAATCACTGTCATCAAGAAGTCCGGACCCCCTCAGACTGACTTCCCTCGGCATGTTATCTGCCGTTTGTTTTAGTCTGTACGTTGTCCACCTCGCCACCCTCTCCAACCATATGTGAAGTGGGGGAATATTGAGGAGGACCTCCAGAGCGACTGATGGTGCGGTGCTTATCGCTCCCGTTATCATCAGACATGCTTGTCTCTGTAGATGAGC
This sequence comes from Tillus elongatus, assembly GCA_964006375.1. Classification (NCBI taxonomy): domain Eukaryota; kingdom Metazoa; phylum Arthropoda; class Insecta; order Coleoptera; family Cleridae; genus Tillus; species Tillus elongatus. The sequence continues at coordinate 85,118,745 of OZ023270.1, read as the reverse complement.
CAGTTTGGCCCTCGCGGTACCACGAAGTACCTTAGGCCACCAAACTATGGCTCCATATGTTATCATAGGTCTGATAACCACTACATAGAGCCAGTACATCTGTTGGGGGTTTGTTCCCCAGTTGTTCCCACAGATTCTCCGGCAGGTCCACAGGGACATCTTAGCCCTGCGGATAACATTTTCTAACTGTCTGTCCCAGTTGAGCTTCTTATCTAGGATAACTCCCAGATATTTTGCTTGGTCCGAAAATGGAATGTTTTCCCCCATAAGATTAGGTGGTTTTAATTTGTCCAACCTTCTTCTTCTGGTGAACGGGACAATGATCGTTTTGCGAGGGTTCACAGACATCTGTTCCCTACGGCACCAATCATTGACTACATTTAGTGCTTCTTGAAGAGTACTAGACAGTTCCTCCTCAGATTTGCCTCTAACCATTATGACGAGATCATCCGCATACGCCTGGACCTCAACCTCCCAGAGTCCGAGGATAGCCAGCAAGTCGTCCACAAAGAGGGACCACAACAGGGGGGATAGAACGCCCCCTGAGGACACCCTCTCGCAGCCCTAACGCTGACCACCTCTCCCCGTAATGAGGTAATAATGGTCCGATTGTGCAGCATGTTTCCGATCCAGCCACAGATGGTAGGTTCCACCCCCCTAGCGATAGTGGCCTCGTAGAGGGAGATCGGTAATGCATTATTAAATGCTCCTTCTATGTCGAGAAATGCCGCCACCGCAACCTCTCCATTTTCCAGAGAGTGTTCAACGAGGTTATTGAGCGCTAACTCAGTTGATTTGCCAGTTTGATAGGCATACTGGTGGGTATTTAGGGGGTTCTTGGGTAAGATGTTCCCCCTAATGTGTCCGTCCAGTATTTTTTCCAATCCCTTCAGGAGGAATGATGTAATACTGAGAGGTCTCAGTGATGTAGGTAGGAGGTCATTACGTCCCATTATTTTAGTGTGTAGTAAGGTCTTTTACAAGGCAACATATCCACTAAATTTCATTAAAATACCTTTGTAATTTTCGGAGAAAAAGATTTTTTTGAAACAGAACTCAAAATTTTCCCGGAAAACGTTATCCGATTTTCCTGACTAACGAACTCAACCAAGCCATTAATCAAAGAAAGGCACTTGCCGAGTTTCATCGAAATCAGTTGCTTATTTTTTGAGTTATCGGTTGGATGATCTAATTAAAAATCAATCCGACGCGAAGACGAAAATTACTACGTAGTAGGTACACACGCTCTGCCGAAAGTCCAGTACAAACTGGAAGTGTGTAATTTTATAGCGCACAACAGATTGCTTATTCGATCGTGTTCGACGAAGATCATCAAGATTCGGCGATCATTTCGCACTGAAGTATCGCATTTCGTGAGAGCGCCGAAAAACACACACCGCCGCCCGCCTGCTTTATATGGATATGGATGTATATAACGTCTGTAACGTTTAACACAATACTTATTCTGATTCTGTATTAATGGCTGCCGACTCTCTGCGATCCTCGATATACTAATTTTGTTTGTTGAATGCAGGAGGTAAAAAAGTAAATAAAAATTTATTAAAATATAGCATAGCAAACATATTGTTTTTTCCACGGCAGGCGGCAGGGCGCGCGCACGGGCGCACTTATTGAGGAGCCGTCCCTGCATTTTTCTCTTCATTCGCATAGATTATAACTTATCGTCTGAACAAAAAAGATGCTGGAGAACTACGTGACTTCAAAACTATTTTGACACAAGCTTATACAATGTCACTTTGTTGAGTGTTACATCAGAATGGATGTCTTCACATACTACTTGGTATATAATTTTGCAAATAATTTATAATAAATGTTAATTTTGCAAATAATTATAAATAGTTTTTGTTAAATAAATTTGAAACTAATGGCAATGACCTTGTCAAACCTTATATCATTGTAATCAGAAAAAATAAGCTTTTGAAAGACGTCGCAGCCAACTATGATTGCCAGTTAAGAAAATGCAACTTCGTGTAATCTCTTTCGAACCAAGTATTCCTTTGATTTTTTGTTGACGTTATTCTATTCTACGAGAAAAGACTTACTACAAAATGAGGTATTGATATCTACGGTAACATTAACCGTGACGGATATATTCAGGAATGAAAAAATTGTCATTTACAGTTTTTTCAAATTATTTCAGAAAGTAGGCGATGCATTAGAAGTTTGTTCATGCCGTCAAACTGCTCTTGAAATTCTGCCCAACTTTGTTAATTTAACTGAAGCTGTATCTTCAGCAATAACAAAGTTACCCATTATACCGAGGTAGATAATGGGCACCCTGTATTGGGTATACCGTATATCAAGATATCTTTAATTAAAAAAGTCTGGGCGCAGCAAGTGTGTTATGGTAGCGAATTTTCTTTAAAATGTTTTTAATACCAAATGTATTTCGTTGATGAAAGCAGGCATCAAACTTGGTTGCCTATATAGTAGAAACAATGTACCATATTTCATCGAAATAACTTTATTGGTTGAAAATATATAAACATTTTTCAAAAGTCTGGATGCAGCAAGTGTGTAATTGAAGTGAATTTCCATAAAAATGTTTTTAATAGCAAATGCGAGCAGGCATCAATCTGATTACCGGTATAGCCTATGTAGTAGAAACAATGTACTATATTTTATCAAAATTACTTATGGTTTGAAAATATACAAAAATTTCCGAAAATAAACTTAAATGTTGGTTTTCTAACCAACAAAGCTTACGTTGATAGCAAATTGAGTTATTGAAATTTGAAGGATTTAATGAAAATTCGCTACCAAAACGCACTTACTGCGTCTAGATTTTTTTTCTTACAAACGCATCATATTTGAAATGAATTTTCTGTAAATATTTTAGTAAAATGAAGGGCAATGACGGTTGAATATGAAACTTAAGGGTTCGCAGAACACTCTTCTTGCAACATTTTCTTTTCACAAACGGTATTTGTTTCACGTTCTTTGCCTAAACATTGCCAATTTTGACGTTTCAAATTGCGAGTTTGACGTTTTGAGGAAAACTCCAAAATTTGTTTCTTCAACTGCCCATAACTTCTTTGTCTTCAAAGCTAGACACCTAAATTGGTACATGATTCACTGTTTATAATACAAACACGCGTACCAAATTTGGTTGCCCTTACTTTATTATTTCCGGAGATATAATTTTTTTTAGAAAGAAAACACAAAATTTTCCGGGAAAACCTGGTAAGATTTTCGTGGCTAACGAAATTGTTCAAGCCACTTGCAAAAGGAAGATACTTATCAAATTTGATCAAGATGGGTCCATTATTTTTTGACTTATCCGTCGGATATATTTTTTGTAAAAAAATCGCTAAAACACATGTGTAGTGATGTGTACACTAATTTACTTATGGTACAATTTATAGGCGATGCGTTAATTTTCTATGTTGTCTATAATTAGTTACAACGTCTTCAAGGAAATAGATCAATTTCAAAGATATTTTTCATTACTGAGATGAAAACTAAAAGATCAAGATGTAGTTCTGAAAATGGATCAATCCTTAATTACGTTTTATAAAACACACAACTGTCTCAGAAGGAAGTAAGAACACATCGTTTCAACTTCCAATCTCCTCCAACTAAGTTTGTGAACAGAGAGACGTTCTGTGGAGACATGAGGCTATACCCATTTAGAACCAGCTCTCCGGTTTGTACGAATTCCTGGCTTATTTATCAAGATGGATTACACACGTTTCCTGAATTAATTTACAATTCGTCCCTCGCTCTACAAGTTTTTCCTCCAACAACTTTCGCCCATAATTCCTTGTCCGATTTTGATGTATTTCCTACTCTGCTCTTACACAGCAACTCATGTTCTAGAATCTGCTCCGGCCACCAATATAGTTTATGGTTCCAGTTAAGAACATAAATATCGGAATTTGTGGAGAAATATTTGTGCGATATTATTGTGATATATAACAACTGTTCTACCACAATATAATGACTCAATAAATTTACATTTTCAATGGCAAATACATTGTTGTGTTTTTTTATTTCCTATACAGCCAATGAACCAGTTACAGATCTCTGATAGCCCACAATAAGTACATGCGGTACAGTGTGGTGTCGTTACGTAGATGATATTTTCGCGGTGTTTAACACAAACATTTGCAGAATAGAAGATTTTATTGCCAAATTACACAATAATTTTGATTCTATAAAATTTACCTATGAATTAGAAATTAATAATAAATTACCCTTTCTAGATGTACTAGTTTTCAAGAATAAAGACACTTTAGAATTCGATGTCTATAGAAAGGAAACCACCACTCTAAGCTACATCCCGAACGACTCACATCATACATACGCACAAAAATGGCCAGTCTGAATTTTTTAGTAAATCGGTTAATTAATTTTCCTTTAAACAAAAGTAGATATACCAAAGAATTAAATTATATTAAGAACGTGGCCGAATATAACGGATACACTGCTTGCCTAGTGAAAAAATTAATCAACAAACAGAAAACAAAGAAAATGTTGACGGAATCAACGACGGTCAGAAGAGAAAAATCGGAAAAAAAACTTTGTGTGCTTACCATTTGAACCTAGAATCACGAGGGGTCTAGGCAGCATTTTAAAAAAAGTCAACCTACAGCTAACATTTTCAACAACAAATACCTTAAAAAACTTTCTAGGTAACCCAAAAGACAAGGTTATCGCGGACAAAATGTCGGGAATATATGAAATAAGTTGTAAAGATTGTAATCTTAAATACGTGGGACAAACAAAAAGATCGATTGGAATTAGATTCAAAGAACACATATCCCAATTACGTTACGGTACTGTAGATAAGTCTGCCGTCGCCCGACATATTTTGGATAATAATCATCACGTTGATAAAGATAATCTGAAATTAATAAAAAATGTTAGAAAACCAGGACAGCTAAAGGGGTTTGAAAGCGTATATATTGCGAAATATAGTTACAAAAAAAAATATTAACACTTCACCAGCGCCAATTACGAATCACTTGATCGATTGCTTTGCTAAATAAAATTCCCACGTTTTCGGCACGTTCTACCGATAACATAAGTATAGAGTTATTGCCGCCAAAGGAATCGTTCTTAACTTAGCTGTCGTGAACCTTCTCAAAACTATTACAGATGGACACTTTTTAGATAAAGCAGTAGGGATAGCGCAAAGACCTTGTCCGCCGATAAAAATACAATACACTGTGGAATTTGCCTACGACTAGTGTCTCATCTCAGTTCGATCTCTTTACTTGAGATCCGGTATATAATTTGATGTTAGTTTTTTAAGTATTTAGAATGTTTCATCCTCTGATGACGCTAACTGGGTTAGTGAAACGATTGTCAGTCTTTTAAAATGTGTTGTGGTGATTTGGGTTCTCCAAGTGTACTTATCAATGCTCATCACAGGTTCCAATCTTCACTTAGCGCCCAATTGTTCTTCACAAAAAATTAAAAATATTTTTTAAAACTCAATATCTCTCAAATTCTTTAAGTGATTGAATCGAAAATTTACGAATTAAAAGAACATATACAGACATGGTTCTGTACCAATTTTCAAGTGTTTTGATCAAAGAAAAATAATGTTATTCGAAAGTAATATTTAAATAATCCTCGACATCACTTTAAATTATGTAATGCAATATATACAATGTTGGGCAAAGGCAGATGATGTTACCTGTACTGCCATGACATTAAAATAAATGGTGGATAAAAATCCAAACAATGGAAGTTACAAGTATTATTGCAACATGCCAGAACGTAGACAGGGACGCCATCTCGGTGCGGAACCAGGTAGTATGTTGTCACAACTTCTCTAGTTAGCACAAAATGTTATAGATGGAGACATTTGTACAATCAACTAACAATTTTGTAGATGTCAGACCTGGCCCATTTCTTTTATACTACCGGGACAATGTTTGCTTTCAAAAGCGCTGAATTTGAAGATGCGACAATGTTAATTATTATTATTATTATTATTATTATTATTATTATTATTATTATTATTATTATTATTATTATTATTATTATTATTATTATTATTATTATTATTTTAAGAAATATGTTGTATTTTCTGCCTTTATCCCAAGCGACAAGTAAAATAGTAAAATTGGAAAGCAAGTTCACGAGCTTGGACATCTAAGGCAGCTACAAAAAAAAACCTTCTAATGCACTGAGATACCAAATTGGGTGTAAGGCTTGAGTTTGACAAAAACTCACATACTTCGAGTCGGCAGTTACAACATTGGATGTTAGACATTCATGGAGTATTTGAATATTAAAATAAAAACAATGTGCCATGTTTCATCAAAATAACTTTATTGTTTGAAAACGTACAAAAATTTCCGAAAGTAAACTTAAATTGTAACCGAAAAAATCCGTTTCTGGGTCAACCCTATAGGTTAATAGTAAATTGAGCTTTTCAAATATGAAGCATTAAATCAAAATTCGCTACCATAACGCACTTGCTGCGTCCAGAATTTCTTTACTTATAAACATGCATTATGTTTCGATGGAAAATGCAAAAACATAAGGCGTTTTCGACAAAAACAAAAAATTTGTATCACCAACGACTTATGGGCCACCCTGTAATTGTATTTCCATAGCCCGTAGAAGATTCAAGTTATTTGCCTAAATGTTGCCGATTTTGACGTTTTAAATCGCAACTTTGACGTTTTGAGGAAAACCCCAATTTATTTTTCTTTAAATGCCTATAACTTTTTGCCTTTTGACATACATAGCTAAATTTTGGTAGGTAACTTATCTATAAGGATATAAACCCGCGTACCAAATTTGGTTGCCCTTACTTTGTTAATTCCGGAGATATATTTTTTTTTCGAAAGAAAACACAAAATTTTCCGGGAAAACCTTGGCAGATTTTCTTGGCTAACGAACTTATCCAAGCCATTTGCAAAAGGAATTTATTCACCAAATTTAATTAAAATCCGCCTAATATTTTTTGAGTTATCGGTGTGATACATACATATATATATATATATATATATATATATATATATATATATATATATATATATATATATATATATATATATATATATATATATATATATATATATATATATATATAAACATATAAAAATTGAAACTAACCCCGGATATGTGTTCTGGGGGGCCTAATTAGCGCTCATTTGAAGAAATTTTTTTTAAATTCAAAAGTCTGGATCTCCTCATTAGTGAATTTTTTAAAGAAAATTCACTAAAATGCACCCCTATAAATTGATACATACTCAGGAGCTCATGGAAGACGATTTTGATAGAAGTCTAATTTTGAACAAATGGTGGAAATTTTAGATAACAATGTTGTCCAGCTAGAAGATGTTTTGTTTTCTGATGAATGCAGTTTTACACTTTACGACTATGCTAATCGTCAATCGTCGCTACTGGCCTAAAGAAAATCATTACTGTTTGGGCAGGAATAGTTAGAAGTCATGTCGTTGACTTTTTCATTGATGGCAATTTGATGGAGATAATTATTTAGCACTGCTCCAGAATCATGTCGTGGCCTCTTTGGCAAACTTATCTCCTGATCGAGTAAAATCTCAAGTTTCAGCGAATGTGATATAGTTCCAGCAAGATGGAGCACCAGCATATTACCAAATCAATGCTCCGCAAACTTAATATTTTAAAATCGGTGGATAGCGAGGATCGTTAGGTCACCCGATCATGTAGACATCTTCTTATTGGGTATGTGAAAGGTGTGGTATCCCTAGTAACTGGAAAACTGCTCGAGTACAACCCGTCCCCAAGAAAGGATCTAAAGCGCTTCCCAGCAACGAAAGGCCTATTTCTCCCCTTTCAGTCGTCTTTAAAGTGATGGAAAAGTATATAAGCACCGAATTACTAAAATTTCTTGAAAAACACAGTCTAATCCACGACAGGCAGTATGGATTCCGTCAGCGCAGATCAACTGCCGACCTCCTTTCCTTTGTCACCCATTCTTGGAACAAGTCTATGGAACTACACGGTGAATCCCAGATTGTTGCTCTATACATATCCAAAGCATTCCACCAGGTCTGGCACGCAGCGCTGCTTAATAAACTACCGGCCTATGGCCTACCACTAAAACTCTGTACGTAGACAGCAAATTTCCTGTCCAACCGGAGTATTTCTGTTGTCGTGGATGGCCATTCCTCTAAACTGTATCCAATTAATGCAGGAGTTCCTCAAGGTTCAGCTCTAGCCCCTACTTTGTTTCTTCTTCACATCAATGACATCCTCTCTAACACATCCAACCCAGTTCACAGTTACGCGGACGACAGCATCCTTAACTCAAATATACAATATTCTAAGCCTGTTGAGGATCGCAGACTCGCGGAGGGTTCTGCCTCCGTGGATCTAAAAAAATATTAGACTGGGGAAGTAGAAATCTTGTACAATTGAACCCCACCAAATCACAGTCTTGCTTTCTTTCTTATAAGAGATACACCAGCCCTGGACCCATCACAATAAACAACCAAGTTATTCAAAGTAATGAGTCCTTTTCACTTGTTGGCATTTCTGTGGATCCAAATCTCAATTGGCACCAACAAGTCACATCAATTGCAGAAGCGGCTGCTAATAAATTGGGTTTCCTCTTCCGGACTCGCAAATACTTTTCACCAGCTAATCTCTATACCTTGTATACTTCACAAATAAGACCAAACCTCGAATACTGCTCCCACATCTGGGGTGCCGCTGCCGCTTCCACACTCGCTTTCCTGAACTCCATTCATAAGAGAGCTACGTCTCATCGGTGACCCTACCCTCACCCAAAGGCTGCCATTCCTTGCCCACCGACCTGCCGCTGGTGACCTCTCTCTCTTTTATGGATATCTGCACGTGCACTGCTCAGAAGAGTTTTCTTCCATAGTTCCTCCAGTTGCTGCCCCCAACAGATCTACCAGGGAAACAGAGCGAATGCACCCTTTTACTGTCCAGGTCACCACACATAGAACATCTTATTATGCTCGCTCTTCTGTCCCGAGGACTTACAAGTTGTGGAATTTCTTGCCGGCACCTGTTTTTCCTTCTCCCCCGAACCTCCAAACCTTTAAGTCCAGAATCAACAAGTTGCCTCTTTCCTCCTTGTCGACACCCACGGTACGATAGTATTTAGGATGTAAGCCCTCGTGGTGTGTTGTTGAAATAAAATAAAAATACAAACCTCAATCACGCGGTTTAACTTACTTAAGAAGAAGAATAACGATTGTGATTAGGTAGGTCACGCCTTAGATCTTATCTAACGTTAGAAGCCACTTAAATTTACGATTAGGATGCTGCCAAAATGTTCAAGCCATGCATTTTGAACATCTTTTGCATTAAGATGGATGTGTTTCTTCTCATTATCAAGAATGAGACGCGATTGGTCATTAATTGTTTATTTTTGCTGTTAATTTTTGCAGTAAATTTTAAAACCATATCATTTTTAAATATAGAAGAGTTCTTTCAAATATGGTATCATGAGGCCCAACTCCCCATTTAAGAATTTTGGACTTGCAACTGTCACTCGACGGGTTTTAAATGTACGGGTGAGGTTATCACGTTGCAGAATGTCATTTTTAATCTAAAATTGGTGTGTTTCCGGACTTTTTTTATAAATGTACACAATAATACAGAATTTATTCCATTTGGCCGTGCCACACTGTATAAACAAAAAGTAATATAACTAAGTCCTACCTCAATATATATATGTCGTATATAAAACCTGATAATAAACAAACTTGAAGTTAATGGACGCAATAGATTATATCTTAACCGAAATAATTAAGTAATAAAGTGGAAAGTTTCGCAAGAGACTGCGTTAATTAAAAATAAGTTAGCTTGTCCAAATTACATTGTAACTAACCAATACCCCCCTGCAGTCTTTTAATGCCACTTCAAGAACGTCTTTATAAGGACCCAGCAGGCGGTTTTCGGATGAAGCCACTGTTTGTAATGAGTGTAATAAACACAAAGTTTGTTGTTAGTCTAATAAATTTAGTCTGGTGATGCGTGTTTGTGCGGATGTTACACAAGGGTGGCCTCTCTCTTCACTTCTTCTTCGCGTGACTGTCGTGACGTGAACAGATACACTAGGCTAGGTTGCCGGAATTAAGTTTTTTTCACTGGAATATTGTGCTTTGCGGTTCTACCTTCACGACTGCAACATGTTTCTTTGACACTTTTTCATCATCATGGTCAGAGTCTAAAGGCGAAGTCGCAAGCATGATTCTGTCTTCAGCAGCTTTTTTTAATTCTTTTTTTTTTTAATTTCAACAACACACCACGAGGGCTTACAGCCTAAATACTATCGTACCGTGGGTGTCGACAAGGAGGAAAGAGGCAACTTGTTAATTCTGGACTTGAAGGTTTGGTGGTTCGGAGGAGAAGGAAAAACATGTGGCGGCAAGGAATTCCACAACTTGGAAGTCCTCGGGACAAAAGAGCGGGCATAACAAGATGTTCTATGTCTGGTGACCTGGACAGTAAAAGGGTGCATTCGCTCTGTTCCCCTGGTAGATCTGTTGGAGGCTGCAGGTGGAGGAAAGCTCCTCTGAGCAGTGACCGTGCAGATAGCTATAAAAGAGAGAGAGAGAGAGAGAGCTCACCAACGGCACGTCGGTGGGCAAGGGATGGCAGCCTTTGGGTGAGGGTAGTGTCACCAATGAGACGTATAGCTCTCTTCTGAATGGAGTCCAGGATAGCGAGTGTAGAAGCGGCAGCAGCACCCAAGATGTGGGAGCAGTATTCGAGGTTTGGCCTTATTTGTGAAGTATATAAGGTATAGAGATCAGCTGGTGAAAAGTATTTGCGAGCCCGGAAGAGGAAACCTAATTTCTTAACAGCCGCTTCTGCAATTGATGTGACATGTTGGTGCCAATTGAGATTTCGATTCACAGAAATGCCAACAAGTGAAAAGGACTCATTACTTTGAATAACTTGGTTGTTCATTGTGATGGGTCTATGGCTGGTGTATCTCTTATGAGAAAGAAAGCAAGACTGTGATTTGGTGGGGTTGAATTGTACAAGATTTCTACTTCCCCAGTCTAATATTTTTTGGAGATTCTCGGAGATAGAACCCTCCATAAGTCTGCAATCCTCATCTAATTGGGCTAAAGAGACAGGCTTAGAATATTGTATATTTGAGTGGAGGGTGCTGTCGTCTGCGTAACTGTGAACTGGGTTGGATGTGCTAGAGAGGAGGTCATTGATATGGAGAAGAAACAAAGTAAAGGCTAATGCTGAACCTTGAGGAACTCTTGCATTAATTGTATACAGTTTAGAAGAATGGCCATCCACGACAACAGAAATGCTCCGGTTGGAGAGGAAATTTGCTGTCCACGTACAGAGTTTTGGTGGTAGACCATAGGCCGGTAGTTTATTAAGCAGCTTTGCGTGCCAGACCTGGTCCAATGCTTTGGATATGTCTAACATAAATCCAAGGTATCGGAGGGTGCCAGAATTTGGTAAGACAATGGTTCAAATCTCATTGTCCTTGGAAAAAAAAATGGATTGTATGTCAGTTTTTTTATAACTGACACTTGTTCGTCAGGATGCCAGAAGTCACGAAAGTTGAGTATAGCGCTGTTATTTCATTTCTTAATCGAGAAGGTCTTCTACCTCCAAACAACAAAGATCGGCCTGATGGGGTGTATGGCGAAAATTCTCCATCTTATTTTATGGTAAAAGATTGACCAAAACCCTTACTTGATGAAACCGTTTCATACTGAATGCAGATGTAGACTTCTTCCATAGCTTCGCATATGCCTGTTTTCTTCTCTGCAACTGGTTTCGCCTTTTACTGCATCGTCAGGCAGGATATATTTTGTTTTCTCCTGCCTATCGATGCCGTAAACTGCGAAACCAGTTGCTGAGAAGAACACAAGCACTTGTTAAGCCAGAGAAGAAGCTTTCACTTCTATATTTAAACCCAGAAAGTAGCATAATACATAGTAATGTAGACTCGTCTTGGGGAGCACATTTGGATATTGAAAAATTATTCGCCTTTTACAGAGGGTAAAATGCAAACGTCTCGTTTAAAATACAAAGACTGGACTTGAAATGGATTTGACGTTAACCACAAGCGATCTCCAAATGTTATTGTCAGGCTAGTTCTTGAAGGAACCTGTTTCATTAACGGTCTTACAAAACATTCTTATAGTTTAGTACACGTGGCTAGTAAAGCGTCGTGTTAGGTTTCTTGCTCATAGACGCCCCGTGATTGGACTATCAAAGATCTCCAGTAACAGCAACTCCCAAAGTTTGTTTAATTGATTGTCATCCAGGAAGTAGTTACACCTGGGATTATTTCTACACCAGCGAAGGATAACACATTTGTTACCGTTATTCGGGAACAATCATTAGGAACACCAGATGGCTATGGCACATAAACCACAATAGATCCGACCTTTCTTCACAGTGGATTTACGTAGATTTTTGCGTCATAAACAAAAAAGCACTGTTTAATATAGTATGACCTGGCAGATCCCCATTGTACACAAGGAAAATAAGAGCACCAATACAGATCCCTGGGGCATTTCGCCTTTCAGATGATGTTAGGAACGTAGTATGGCGGTAATCATCACCATCATCATCAATCAGCCCTCTGCGTCTACTGCTGGACATAGGCCTCCCCTAGTTGAGTTCATTCTTTTCTGTCTTGAGCGCTACGAATCCAGTTTTTTGTAATTTTTGTAATGTCGTCTGTCCAGCGAGTTGGTGGTCTTCCTCTGTCTCTTTTATCGTATCTGGGTCTCCATTCCAGTAATCGTTTTGTCCACCTGTCCCGCCCACTTCCATTTGAGTTTTGCCACATGTACGACCACATCAGTCACTCCTGTTCTTCTGCGGAATTCTTCATTTCTAATGTGTTCACGTAACGAAACCCCAAGCATCGACCTCTCCAATTTGCGCTGTGCTACTTTTAGTTTCTTAGCAGAAGCGTTGGTAAGGGTTAGTGTTTCGGCGCCGTAGGTCATAACCGGTAGAACACATTGGTTGTTACTAGGGACGGGGTTTGTCATAAATTTTGTTTTTCCGATGTTCATTTTTAGACCTACTGTTGCACAGGCCTCCTAAAGTTCCTGTAGCATCACTATAATATCTTCCAAGTTGTCAGCCAGTAAGACAATGTCGTCTGCAAATCGTAAGTTTGGCAGACTTTGACCGTCTATTCTTAGACCTTTCTGGTCCCAATCTAGCTTCTTGAACACATATTCCAGAACGATGATAAACAGTTTTGGAGACATCGTATCTCCCTGGCGTACTCCTCTCCCAATTTTTATAGGATTCGTGTTTTCATGTAGTTTTACCACAAGAGTAGCATTCTTATATATATATATATATATATATATATATATATATATATATATATATATATATATATATATATATATATATATATATTGTAAATTAGTTTTGTGTAACGCTGCGTCCAGCTCCACAATGTCGAAAGCCTTATGGTAATCCACAAAAGCAAGAACAAGAGGTCTGCCATATTCGATGGTCTTTTCAAACACTGTTTTGACGCTCTGGAGATGATCATTGGTTCCAAACCCACTTCGAGAACCGGCGTGTTCTACTGGTTGGATAAAGTCCAACTTCTTTTCAAGTCGTGTGGTAATTATTCTAGTAAATAATTTGTAGAGGTGGCTAAGTAGACTTATCGGCCTGTAATTTTCTAGGTTCGAAATGTCTCTTTTCTTGTGGACCAGTATTACGATGGTGTTGTGCCACTTTTCTGCTATCGTACTATTGAAGAGACAAAGGTTGAAAAGAGATTTGATTTTTTGGAGCAAGCAAGGACCACCAATCATTATCGCGGTAATACTGGCCTAAAAGTTCATATCAGACAAAAAGTTTTGATCTACTTCAGCCAATTGAAACCTCCGGCCTCAAGATTCAGGAGCAAAATGTCGCAAGATTCAGACAAAAGCGACTTACAAAACAATCATATTTAAAGTTAATGCTATTCCAGAACATGGACGCAAATGTATCTACTTAATTTTATTACAAGAGATTTGACAACAATGCTGCTATTCCGGGAGAAGCAACAAGGTCTTGGGTGAGGGGGAGAGTGTGGCTCGGAGAGTAACGTGTGTAGGTAAGTGTTTATTCTGAACGGTAATTTGTCCCCTGAAGAAGCAAGGGGGATTCCCCCGACAAGAGTGAAGAGACTCCACACTCTCTCTTATTCGCATGTCCTGCCCTAACGTTGGATTCCAATTTATACAGTTTGCCATCGGTTCAATTTGAAATTCCATTAGTTATTGGCAATTTTATTACACATCAATGTCGATTAAGTAATCACACGACAGGGGGCGCGTCGCGCGCTGATGGAGGTGTATCGGGTCTTGTTAGAGGGGACCGGGAAGCGTAAGGGGTGAAGATGGGTGGAAAATAATATTAAAAGCAATATCGGATTCATTATGGATTTTTTAGGTGTTCAGGCTCGGGCTCTCTTTCATTATTTATGCACACAAAATTTATAATGAGTGTTTAATTTGCAGTTCTAATGTTTCTCACACATTTTTTCGGACCTTATTGGTTTCTTTTGATGATTTTTTTAAAAGAAAATTCTCTGGTGAATATCAAGATTTAATAAAAAACTTTCTTCAAATAAAGGTTAACATCAGCTTATAGAACATACAGGGTGTTTCAAAAATGATGTCTATGTTACAGGTGCACATTCTGCACAAAAAATAAGGCTATTTTTTCATATAAACATGAGTCTGCAAATGCTTAGTTTTTTTTTTAAATACAGCGTGTTAAAGTTATATTTTTTTGTTAGTTTTTCACGGATAAGTCTGAGTCAAATTAACATTTTAGCGTGAAAGTTGGCGTGCGGGAGTTTTTGAGGGCAAGAAATTTTAATATGTTATTGTTAATAACACTGCTTGTAACGGGCGCCACCTGTAAGACTATGCTTGCATTCAATTGGCTATAATTTTTTAACACCCAGTAATATCGACCTACCGTATAGCTACATTGCAGCCCTTATCAATTGTAAGCAAAAAATGTATATTTGATCCAAATCTCTCAGACATACCATTTTCAAGATATTTCAATTTTTGTATGTCGATGTCGCTCAAAAATTAATTGTATTGTCTGCAAATTTTAACAACAAATAAAACAACAAATAAAAAAGTTTATAACATTTTATGATACCTGACTACAATAAATGTTCAAAATGGCCACCCTCCACTTCAATACACTTTCGTATTCTGCGGAGCATACAACGTCGTACTCTGTGAAATATTTCTGGTGAATTTCTAATTTGTTCGCATCCAAGTACAATTCTTTGCCGCAGATCATCAACATTTTCAACATTTGCTTCATAAACAATACTTTTGAGATGCCCCCCCATAAATAAAATTCCATAGGATTTAAATCAGGGAATCGAGCCGGCCATGGCTGAGGTCCACCCCGTCCGATCCATTGATGCGCTTCAAAAACTGCGTGGGGATTTTCGTCAGCCCAAATATGGCTGTTACGAAAAGTGAAGATCCCGTCGCGCATAAATCCAGACTCATCAGTGAACAATACACAATTCAACAAGTGCCCTACATTATTATGTTGAAGAAACCATTGGCAAAATTGTAGGCGAGGTATAAAATCTCTTTCAGGCGATAGTGCCTGCACACGTTAGATATGATATGGACGCAATTGTTGCTCGTGAAGAACTCGCGATATCGTTGCATTGGATGCTACCAGATGATTGGCCATTTCCCTAGTACTTATTTTTGGATTTTGTTCAATTTCATCCAGAACAGCCTCTTAAAAATCAGGATTTCGTGCACTTCGTGGTCTGCCTCGGTCAGCAGTAACTTTATTATGGGTACCTGGTAAAAATATATATTCTAAAGAGACAGATCGATGTATGTGTGATGTCGTCCTCGAAGCATTTGATCAGATTCGGGTGGTGTAGCATAAACCTTAGGCTTTAACTGGCACCACAAAAAGAAATGCAAAGGGGTTAGGTCGGGCGACTTCGCTGGCTATTCGATGAGACCTCTTCGACCTATCCATTGTCCGGGAAAATGAGCGTCTAAGAAACCGCCTACTCGTACATGATAATGGGGAGGCGCGCCATCCTGTTGAAAGAAAAGTTGGGTTTCTTGGAGATTTACGTCTTCCTCCAATGGTTGGATGTGTCAATAGGGGCTTCCAGCAAGTTCAAATAACTTTTACTAGTCAAACCGCTTTCATCAAAAAGTGTTTCGATGTGGTCGCTCAGAATGCCTGCCCACGCGTTTAATTTTTAGGGCGTTTGGGTGTGACTTTCACTGAAGATGCGTAGGTTTGTGTTACCCCAATAACGACAATTATGCTTCTTCACTTTGCCGTTTAACATAAACGTACTTTCATGAGAGAAACAAATGCTGTAAAGCAGACCTAAGACAATTTCATGATTCTCAGAAATCAAGCGCTCAAAATTGAAAAAATAAGACATGGTTGCAACGATAATTAAAGCAGCTCCAAAATGATGTGTCATTCTACCGCTTTTGTCATTTAAATTTTTTGAAGGGGTTGTAGGCGCTAGAGGGAGGCAAAATTAACTTCGAAGCCAAGAAAAAATTTGGTCCTCCTTTAAGTGAAAATTGACCTATTATTATAGTATTTTCCCACCTTGGGCGAAATCGGACATTTTAGAGGGTGCAAATTTTGTTGGAACACCCTCGTGATTGTCAGAAACCAATCGTTTAAAATTGAAAAAAAAAAGACTTGTTTGCATAGAGAATGAAAGCAGCTTCAAAATGATGTATCACTCGACCACTCTTGCCATATAAATTCTTGGAAGGAGTGGCTCTGGGCGCTAGAGGCTGGCAGAAATAACGTCAAACCAAGAAAAAATTTGGTCCCCCTTAAATTTAAAATAGACATATATATATATATATATATATATATATATATATATATATATATATATATATATATATATATATATATATATATATATATATATATATATATATACGTATATCTAGACCAGTACTGAGCATTATTATACTTTCTCCTAACATACTCAATCTGTCACATTATTTAAAAGCAGGATGAAACTATTTAAAAGCCTTGTGTATGCAAAGGCGAGTCTTATATTTTGATTACTGTTTCTGTATCGTCTTTTGTTACCGACTCGATTTATCACGTCGACCAGTGTCTGCCTTCTGGGCAAATTCTTTGTTCCTCCTACTGCAAGAAAAAAAATAAAAGAGAACTTTGAACATTACACAAATTAAGCATAAATATAAAAATGCCCCATCACTCAAGCCAACAAGAACAATATATTATGTGAAACGTGTCCAACAAAAAGATCCCTTTTGTTGGCGTTTTTCGCTAAAAAGAAAGAAGAATATGAAAAATTTAGGTCATACATTAGAGAGGACGATGTTAAGGGTGGGTTTGTTAAAGGGAGAAATGCACAGGTTCGGACTGAGACAAGTTATCTTATAACGTTCTGCAGTATCTGCAACCTCAAATTCGTCTTTAATGAATATTTTACTTTTTATCCCCAAAAGAATAATAAATAGGTCTGAATATTTGGTATCGTTGTCAAGGCAATTCTGTTGTTTGATATATTTTACAGAAAAATAAAAAAATTACATACAACAGTCCCGAAATGAACACGACACAGAGCAATATTATATTTCTGGTGTCATATTACGTTTGAAGCAAATTCGCCTTAGTCAAATTTTGATGATAATAAAAAAGTATTTGATTTTGCCAAAATGTTTTCAAGGCACACTGGGTTTTGACTTGTTTTTTTTTAAATAATTTTTTAGCCCATTACATTCTGCTTTATCTAATCTATTTAATTAAGGACAGATGTATATATATATATATATATATATATATATATATATATATATATATATATATATATATATATATATATATATATATATATATAATCTCAAGAAGGGCTATCGATCTCTGAAATTTGGACATGGAATAATGCAAGTTCGTTCCTAGTACATGCCCTATACTCCGCACCAACTTTGGTGCTTCTTCAGGAACCAAATGCTGAAGAATGTAAAAACACTTTTGGTTAGAAATATTAAAAAGAAAGTGAGACACCTCACAAGCTCGGAGAAATGCCCCATTCAAAAAACAGTCAAAACAGTTTTGTTTTAAGTATTTAATTAGAAAGAGTTTTCAAGAAATGGTAAGCCATTAGATCAGTTTGCTCATTTAAAACAAGGTAGCTATTGTCGTCTACTATGTGATTGTTTTACTTCTAAAGCTTCAAAAAAGTCAAGTGTGCGCTTGTCATTACGAAAATGTTCTGACTCTATGCCGCTATTTACTGTGGGTATGTGTTGAGTATCAATAATATGTTTAACAAATGTAGGTGTGTCGGCGTGGTTATTTCTTAGTTTTTGCTATGGTATTAAATGAGTCTCGGTGGTTCACTGGTAAGAACGTGTGCCTTTGAACCGAAGGGTACTGAGTTCGATCCCAGGGTTTTCCTTTCACTTTTTCAGTACATACCCTAACACTAACATTAACCGAGGTTCTGGCATTGTATTTCAGCAAGTTGAATGTCTACATGTTACGCCCTTCAGAGGGGGAGCAAAGTCGTCGGTCCCGTGTCTATGCGTTGTTGGATACCTTAAAGATCCGTATCCTCCTTACAGAAAGGCAGGGGTTCGGCATAATTTCCAAGATAGTGGGGTAAAACTGCTGCCTGGCGTCGGTGATTGGCCATAGTTGCGGAAATAGACCGACGTTAAATAAACAGAAACACATACATCTGGTATTGTATGTGGGTGTTTTGTTTCTTTATCGTCGGCCTATTTCCGCGAGTATGGCCAATCGCCGACGCCAGGGAGCAGTTTCACCTCACTATCCTGGAAATTTTTCCGAACCCCTGCCTTTCTGTAAGGAGGGTAGGGATCTTTAATGTGCCCAACACGTGTGGACACGGGACCGACGGCTTTACGCCCCCTCCGAAGGGCGAAACGTGCAGACATTCAACTTGCTCAAATACAATGCCAGAAACTCGGTTGATGTTAATGTTACAGTTTGTACTGAAAAAGTGAAAGGAGAACCGTGGGATCGAACCCAGTACCCTTCGGCTTAGAGGCACACGTTCTTACCTCTGAACCACCGAGGCTCTTACATCTGGTATTAAAGTGTCTAGAAGTTTGACCGATGTAGATTGCGTTACAGTATATACAAGCTAATTTATAAATTTCAGCTTTTATAAAAAGAAACGTGATTTTTCTTTGGCGTTAAATAAAAACTCAAGTGTTTTGTTCTAAGATTTAAAAGCTACGTTTGTGTTTGTACAGGCATTGAACATATTTGAAATGTTTCCTAAATGAGGTATCGAAACATATTTGTTATCTTTTGTGCCTCTAATCCTATTTGGAGAAATTAAGTCAAGCGCTAATTTGTATTGTTTTCTCTCTATCATTTTGTATATGATTTTAACAGGGTAGCCATTATTAAATACTATTTGCTTAATTATTGAAATTTGTTTTTCAAGATGATTTCAAACATAGGTATTGAAAATGCACGATGTATTACTAAATGGTAGGCTGAAAAATGGTAATATTTATTTGCGACTAAGTGGTTTAAAGAGGTAAAAGGTAACTCAATTTTTTGTGAAGGCGAAAAGAAAGGAAAAACGTGAAAATATTACTACAATTAGATTGTAGGAGGTACGGAATCGTCGGTCGTTATATATGATTTTCTGATATGTGTGCTTCTTTAAACCTGACAATGTGCTTTTTTAAACCTGACAATCATTTCGCTGACGAAGTTAGCCTTATCTTGTATGCGTCTCCGTGGCCGTGCGGGAAAGTCGATGACTTTCCAATACGGACTCGGGGGTCGACGGTTCGAGACTCACCGGCGGCGGATGTTTTTTCAAATCACTGTCGTCGTTGACATCGAGCTCAATGTTGAGGGTAGGTTAGTTTAGATGAGGAAAAAAGGTCAGCAATGGCCTAATTGCCAGTAAGCATCTTTTTTTTTGTTCCCTCAGGGCTCGTCCGCGGCCTTGCCGCCCCGATAGCACCGCAACCCTTGGTTGATTGTGCATACCCTTAGTCTTACTCCACCCATTCCAAGATCACTGTGCCTTGAACTAGTCTGCACAGCGATTGGTAGGGTGAAGTTTTATATTGCTCTGTCTCCGGTCTAGACTGACCGTAGATCAGTTGTCTTTTCCGGTCCAGAGCTATACACTCACACAAGATGTGCTGGGCTGATTCCTCCCCCTCGCCGCAGAGTCTGCATGCGAGGTCCCCTTCGAACCGCCCCATTTTATGCAGGTGTTTCTTGACGGCCATGTGTCCCGTCAAGAAACCTGTTGTGTTTCTGAGCTGTCCTCTGCTAAGGTTTAGCAGCTCCACAGCTCTCTTTGAACTGGGTCCGTCAATTATTGACTTCCCATGTCTGAGCCCTGGACAGTCCGCCCAGTACACCTTGTGTTGGTTTCTGACCCAGGACTTAATGGCTCCCCTGGCAGTGCTCTTTGACACGCCCAGAGCCGGTTCTGGTCCCATAAATGGTTCTGCTGACCATCTCTTCGCGAGACTGTCAGCTTCTTCATTGCCTTTAACCCCCGAGTGACCCGGCACCCAGATGAGGGTCACCTCATTCTGCCCAGCCAGGTCGCTCGTCTCGTCTCGGCACTCACTCACCAGCCAGGAATTTACCCGTGGGCTACTTAGTGCCTTAAGGGCTGCCTGGCTGTCTGTGACTATGAGGATCCGCTTGTTGGTGTAGCCCCTCCTCTTGTTCTCCCGCACACAGTGCAGGATGGCGTACATCTCGGCAGTAAGCATCTTACCTTTACCTTTTTAGCCTTATCTTGTAATAAACTTCTTAGGAACGTTGTTTAAATCTAAATAGTAGGTTTTTCTTTTGTATCGTTATGATGATTATCTACTGATTCATTCGTAATTTAAATTACACAATATGTCGTACAATAAAGCTATGCCTTGCTTGCGCTGGCACATGATTTTGCTGAACATTATCTTTCTAAACGTCTAAATGTCAAATTATTTTCCTCTGTCACTTTCTCTTTTTCAATTAAATTCTGCTTTTACTATGGATCTAATTTTCACCAACGTTTCTAATACATACATGCATATTTATAATATATTTAATATAAAAATTAGTTCTTCTTTCAAACCAAAAGTTCTTTAAAAACATTAGTCCACATTTAGACACTCTTATTTGACGCAGTAATATTATAAAATCTTGTCTCACGGCTACCCAAATATTCTTATTACTTTTTTGCATTTCATGTATTATGTGAATACTTAATTGTAGGAAAATTCGATATCATAAGGAAGTTGCTGCATCTAGACATGTTGAATTTTATTACAATATATATATATATATATATATATATATATATATATATATATATATATATATATATATATATATATGTGCTTTATTAGTTGTAATTGGTTGATATCTAGTTTTTGGTGTTTTTCTCCTTGTAAATGTGTGCAGCTACGCTTGATTTGTAGCTAGGTATGTGGATTTTATCTAATACTGTTACATGTTCCTTGAATCTTGTTTCTATTGATTTTTTTGTCGTTCCTGGATATTTGATATTGCATGTGTTATATTCTATTTGATATATTCCGCTTATTTCATTTGGGTTGTGTTCTTGTTAACTAACATCGTTTCACCAACAATTCGATACCCCTAAAAATATTATTTCTGTTTCACCTTAAAATGTACCCAAACTGCAGCTTTCACCTATTCGTCGTCAGTAAAATGGCGCTCGCGAAGATCCTTTCTAAAAAATTCCAAATGGGTAGTGGTCCCTGGGGGCCATATCTGGACTATACGGAACGTGATCAATTTGTTCGAACAGCAGTGACGAATTGCAGCTTGTGTGTTCACAGGTGCAGTCCCACGGAACAAACACACGCCTCTGGTCAGTTTCCCACGTCTTTTCTCCCGACTATTTTGTTGTAATTTATGCAGTATGGTTGCATAATATGCCCCGTTGACTGCGGTGTTGTGTTCTTTAAAGTATATGAAGAGAATACCGTCACAGTCTAAAAAACTTGTAGCCATCACTTTTTTTGTCGATTGAAATACCCTAAACTTTCTTGCCGGTGCTTCTTCTTTACGCCTTCATTCCATCGACTCCCTTTTGCACATAGGATCATAGTAGAGAACCCGAATTTCAACCACAATTGCCTTCAACACGTCCACATTTTCTCTCCACAGAGATCCAAAAAGGAACGGCTCATTCAAGACGACGCTGGCACTGAACTGATGAAAGATGTTTGGGGATCCACCTTGCACTAACGTTATTTATGTCTAAATGTTCGTGGTGGATTCGGCGAACGCTCTTATCTGAAAGCCCCGACATTTTTGATAATTCTTTCACTTTCAAGCGCCAATCGCTTAATGCAAGCTCTTCAGCAAAGGCAGTTATGTTATCCGTCGCCACTTCCACCCTCCTTCCTGTTCTTGCGTCACCTTCCAAGGATTCATGCCCCATCCGAAACCGGTTTGACCAATCTTTGGCTACAGAATAAGACTGATAATTTTTCCTCCTGTCGATCTTTGTGCTTTGAGGTGGAAGACCGTCTCGAGTAAGGAATCAAATAACAGCTCTATACTCAATTTTCCTGACTTCTGACTTAGCAAAAATTTATTTTGTTTAATCAAAAGAGCACGGTAATTGATTACCTTGTGGACTAGCTGAACAGCTTACATAATAACTTAGTTTACGCTCGTGTCAGAACGTGAGTGTAATATTTATTTTATGCTCAAAACCACACAATTTTTATTTTGTACTTGCATACTTAACGTAATAAAAGAAACATATTACATTAACTGTGGAAATAAAGGGGAAATTTTTACCATTACAGCTCTGCAGATGGAAGCTCCTATGCCGGAACCTAGTACGATCATCGAGGTCTTTGTCGTTTTTCCTCTGGCCGGGTCGCGGAACTGTTCTCCGCAACCCGCCGCCAACTTTTAACTCCCTAACATTCCGCAGAACAAGTCACATAAAACAAGTGAACATCACGTAATAAATTGTGTTTGTCTCTTCTGGACAATTTGTAAATGCCGGAGAAATACCAGGCTCGAACAGTAATTGCCGCTGTTGGCTGTCGAATGTGCCCCATCTGCACTTACATTTTATTTGATTAAGACGTGTTTGCGGAGTTGGGTCTAAAATTAGTAAAAATTATAAGAGGTTATATAAAAATGTGCGAATGGTCTGACGACCGCGGCCATGAAAGAAGGCAACACACACACACACAAGAGGTTATATAAGCCGCGAAAAAAAATTTGTTGGAGATTTACTATTAAACGTGTTTTATACCTTTTGTACTAACAGGTCACTTGACCACCGTCACATTTAAAATTATATGGGGACGTCATAAAATAAGAGGTCTACTCTAAAGTCTTATATAATTGTAAAAAGTCAAGCCAGTAGCAAAAAGTAAATGGAATCTAGTTGCTTCAATAATTGGATTTTACTGTATCTATAGAAAACAAGAGAGTTGTGTCAACTGCTGATAGGACTGTCAAATATTATCATCGCGATTTAGACAATTGTTCTCAAAATAAAACTCACGCAAACATACATTGAAACGATTCAAACTTTAATAACATGCATCAACGAAGAAGAATTGGTTTAGTACAATGTTATTACGATTGTTTTAGACCTAGGCGACAATGTGTCCCAGTCATTCCTTAAATTTTGTGAATTTAAAAAATTAAATAAAAAAATAAAATAAACAAATAAAAAAACAATAAAACAAAACAAAAAAATAACACTAAAATAAAAATAAAATAAAAAAAAAACTTTAGAGGCAGCAAGTGCGTTATGGAAGTAAATTTTCATAAAAATGTTTATTAATTACAAATATATCGCTCTAATGCGAGCAGGCATCAATTTGGTTACCGGTATAACCTATATAGTAGGAACAATGTACCATATTTTATTAAAATAATTATTTGAAAATGTACAAAAATTTTCTGAAAATAAACTTTAAATGTTTCTGAGAAAACTGGTCTCCTAGCCAATGAACCTTAGGTTAATAGCAAACTGGGTTATTGAATTTGAAACATTTAATGAAAATTCGCAACCAACGCCCTTGCTGCGTTCATACAAAAATTTTCCGAAAATAAAGTTAAATGTTGGTTTCCTAACCAACAAAACTTACGTTAATAGCAAATTTGAAGGATTTAATGAAAATTTTCTACCAAAACGCACTTACTGCGTCCAGATTTTTTTCTTACAAACATGCATCATATTTCGATAAAAAATGCTAAAATGCAGTAACGAATTTGTTCTACGAAAATCAGCTAAAAATTATAGACCGTTAAACCATAAACTTAACTGAACCTACAGCGAAAGCATCAACTTAACTAAACCGACAGCCAAAGCATCGGAAAAAGGGTCTATTTGAAATGAATTTTCTGTAAACATTTTAGTAAAATGAAGGGCAATGACTGTTGAATCTGAAACTTACGGGTTCGTAGAACACTCTTCTTGCAACATTTTCTTTTCACAAACCTAATTTCTTTCACGTTCTTTGCCTAAACATTGCCAATTTTGACATTTTAAATTGCAAAATTTGTTTCTTTAGCTGCCCGTAACTTTTTTGTCCTTAACCTTAGAGACATAAGTTTTGGTACGTGGTTCACTCTTTATAATACATACACGCGTACCAAATTTGGTTGCACTCAACTTGTTATTTCCGGAGATATGATTTTTTTTAGAAAGAAAACACAAAATTTCCAAAAATAAGGAACATATCCAAGCCACTTGCAAAAGGAAGGTACTCACCAAATTTGAACAAGTGTATTATTTTTTGAGTTATCGGCACGATATATATATATATATATATATATATATATATATATATATATATATATATATATATATATATATATATATATATATATATATATATATATATATATATATATATATATATATATATATATATATATATATATATATATATATATATATATATATATATATATATAAACACGGATCTCCTCCCCATTTAATGAGTTTTTTTAAAGAAAATTCCCTAAAAAAGAAAATTTGAATCACCAACGACTTATGGGCTGTAATTGTAGAAATATTTTTTAAGATGTAGCTCAAGACACCCTATAATTAATGTATACAATCTTTTTTCGTATCTTGCATAATGACGGATATATTGGGCTTTAAAGATTTTTTACGAAAATTCGACCAAAATGATATACCATTAACCGATAAACTCTATAGCCAACACTACTGCCAAAGTATCACAGAAAGGGTCTATTTGAAATGAATTTTCTGGGAATATTTTAGTAAAATGAAGGACAATGACTCGTGAAACTAAGACTACAGGCTTTGTAAAACATTCTTCTTGAGACATTTTCCCTCCATAGCTCATATTATTTTCAGTTCATTGCCTAAATATTACCAATTTTGACGTTTTAAATCGCGACTTTGACGTTTTGAGGAAAACCCAAATTTATTTTTCTTTAAATGCCTGTAACTTTTTTGGCCTTTAACCTACAGAGTTAAATTTTGGTAGGTAGCTTACCTGGGTAACTTACCTATAACGATATAAACCCGCATACCGAATTTGGTTACCCTTACTTTGTTAATTCCGGAGATATATTTTTTTGCGAAAGAAAACACAAAATTTTCCGGGAAAACCTTGGCGGATTTTCCTGGATAACGAACTTATCCAAGCCACTTGCAAAAGGAAGGTACTCACCAAGTTTTATCAAAATCGGTCCATTATTTTTTTAGTTATAGGTGTGACACATAAATATATAAACATAGCGCTCATTTGAAGAAATTTTTTCAAAATTCAAAAGTCGAGATCTCCTCACTAGTTAATTTTTTTAAAGAAAATTCACTAAAAAAACAAAAAAATATGGTATATAAATCCTTATGTGTTGTCCAAACTATGATATGTATGTCAAATCTTGCCATTTAGTCACAAATATAGTCAGAGAATAGTTCCGGCAATAGGAACATCCCTTTGGTGGGGTCAGCTATATAAAGTTGCTCGTACAGAGTTGCATCTACCCACAGATAGAGGAGGACTCTCACTCGTAAATATTGAGAATAAGGCGACTGCACTTTTTATCAAAACACAGTTCATTTCGTGGTCAATTAAAAAGCAAAAAAATGAGTACGACTCTGTCATGAATTGCATTTTTGACAATCCTATGATCTCAAGAAAAAAGTTTACCATGCTTAGAAAAATAATTGACAAACTGCAGGGAAAAGCGGTCACACGAGATGATAATGTGACAACCCGGGAACTGTATTGTGAATTCTTATCCTTATTAGATAAAGACGTAAGTCCAAGTATTGAGACAAAATACCCCAACATAAAATGAAGCGAGGTGTGGAGTGTAATAAGCAACAAATTCATCAAAACAGAATGGAGATCTGCGATCTACAAAGTGGTGAACGAAGCATGGAGAACTAAAGAAAAAATGTTCAGACACGGCCTAACACAGAATGGGAGGTGCTTGAAGTGTAGGTTAGGTTAGGTTAGGTTTGAATGTGAGTGGGCCATACCGGTCCCTTCACCGCGACCATAAGGCTCACGCCTAATGGTCTATATTTCGCCCAACAAAGCCAGCCTCCTGCAGAGGTCGATAATCTTTGTGAGCGAAAGTTGATCCAGATCTTCCGGAGCAAGCTATCTAGTCCTGTTCGTCGCCGGAGAGGAACACAGTACGTGCTCTGCTGTCTCGTCACTCTCCATACACAGCCGGTACTCAGTTTCCTAACCGACTCCAATTCGGTGCATGTAGTGATGCAAGCGGCAGTGTACAGACCGACTAGAGTACTCAGTTGTTGTCTGTTCATCTCTAGAAATTTTTCAACCCTTGACCCAGACAGGCCATTTATGAAGGCCTTAGAGTGGGCTAATCCTGGCAGATTTTGCCATTGCTGGCTTGTCATTCTTTTTGTCCAGGTCTTTCAGGTGCGTTTTGCTGTCCGTGATGTTATCCCCAGCACCGGTTCTGGTCCGATAAAGTCCCCCTGGGTACCACTTCTGGCAAGCGCGTCGGCCGCAACATTGCCATCATGGTCCGAGTGACCCCGTATCCAGACCAGTGACACCTCATTACAGCTGCCCAGTTCGTCGAGGGCAGATTGACAACTCCATACTGTTTTTGAATTGCAACGATAGGAACCAAGAGCATTTATTGCAGCTTGGCTATCTGTATATATCTTTATCGATTTGTGTGTGCACTGGTTTCCTATAGTTTCCCTTGCACACATCTCGATGGCATACACTTCTGCCTGGTGTATGGTTGCGTACTTGCCGAGGCTAGTTGATAGTCTGGCATCGGTGTTGCCCCCATTGCGCCGGCTCCTACTCCCATATTGGTTTTGGAGCCGTCAGCATACCAGCAGAGATCAGCTTTCAATAGGGTGAAGTGTAACAGTGTAGAAGACAAGAAAACCAACTAAAAAAGTGCGGGAAAGCTGAGGGAAACTGGGAGTGGATAAAAGATAAACTAATAAATACTTTTAAAACTCAGAGTGTCAGCGAAAACATATATCAAAATGTGACTACGGACCGCAAGACAAAAGGAAAAGATAAAGATGCTTGGCTGTGGTTCGTTTGTGATGTCATGTTTGTAAATGGTGAAAAGAAATGGGATCTAGAAGAGCTTAAAAACATATATAGACCAGATGGACTAGCAAATATATCAGCCGAAAATTATTTTGCTTTTAGTAATTTCTTGTTTATCGATGTAAGCGTTTATGTTAAGTTTATACATTTTCTTTTCATTTCACATTGTGACAAATCTTCAGTTTGCTGAATTTAGAAAAAAAATATTTCGTACCAAAATGGGTTTGAGAACAAGACCCTGTCAAATGAAAGCGTACCGTAATTTTATTAGTAAATTTGATAGAACAGTGTCTGTAACTGACCTACCGAGATCAAGAAGATCAAAGATTAATGATGTCCAAGTTGGAGAAGTTCTTGTGGAAAATCAAAACATATCCAACACTAATCCGCTGGCAATCAGTAATATGAATTCGATATCAAAACGATTGCAAACGCCATACACAACGGTTTGGAAATTTTTTCGCAAAATCCTAAAAATGTGTCCTAAAAAAAATTGTTACGCAAAATGCTAAAAATGTGTCCCTATAAACTGAAACTGTTTTTGAATTAAAGGATGAAAATTTTCCTATAAGGTATAGATTTTCTCTATGAATATTGGATCAGATGGAAATTTAAGTTGAATGGTTATCTTGTATTTATGGCCCACTTCTCTCTAAATGCTGGAGTGAACACTCAAGACTGTCGAATATGGTCAACAGATAATCCATACGAAATCGTTCAGGAAGGTCGTCATCACAAGAAAGTTACCATTTGGTACGGCTTCACAGATAATTTTATCATTGGACCATACTTTTATGAGGAGACACAAAATGGAGAGACCGTATCTGTAACTGATACTAGTGAACGATACCTGCAATTGTTACGAGATTATGCAATTTCACCGATACACAACGAGCATCAAGGGGTTGAAAACATGATCTTTATGCAGGATGGAGCAACCCCGCATTTTCACCGACTAGTTAAAGAATTGTTAACTGCTGTTTTTCAAGACCGTTGCATAAGCAGACATTTTGCAAATCCATAACCTCCACGATCCCGTGATTACATAGCCTGTATGTATGTATGGCGCATTGAAAACGAAACAGACCGATTTGCGTCCAGAGAAATTTTTTTTAAGAAACGCTGAAACACGTCAATTTTAATATTGAGGGGGACATGTTTTGACATAAAAGTCAACTGTGGTGATAACAACCCTTATATTTTAAATAGGGAACATGGGTCGAGTGTTCCATCATTTGAAAGCTCTTTCTTCTCTTAATTCAGCACACAAATTTTTTTGGAAGTTTTATTAACTCGTTTAAAAATTATTCTCAGTTGAAGATGCAAGAACGTATTTCATTCATTGTGATAAGAAATGCACTAATTGGTCATTTTTTCGTAAAAAAAAAACTAAAAAGCAATACCAAACGTTCAAAAATGTTTATTCAGTTAAGTTAGTGTTCAAATTGTTGACCACCAGCTTCCATACAAAAGTACAAATTATATTTAAACCGAGATCTGACATTCTGGAGCATTTGTGGAGTTATTAGACTGCATTCTTCAGCAATGCGTCGTCGTAATTCTTCCAGAGACTCCGGTTCTGTTGAGTAAATTCTACTCTTTAAATGGCCCCATAGAAAGAAGTCTAAAGGAGTTAAATCCGGTGATCTAGGGGGCCACTCAATAGCACCTCTACGCCCAATCCATTGCTCTGGAAACTCTCTGTTCAAAAACTCCCTAACACGTTGTGAAAAATACGGAGGAGCTCCATCTTGTTGAAACGATAATTGATTTTCTTGATAGCGATCATCATTTTCAACAATGTCAATTAGTAGAGGGTAAACGATATGTTCTAGTAACTCAAAATACGTTTCGCCACTCAAATTGCCATCAAGAAAAATTGGTCCGATTAAATGCCAAAAATGCCAGTCCAGACATTCAATTTCTGTGGAGTTTGAGTGTGGACTTCGTGAAAATTTCTTGGATTATTATCTGTCCAATAACGACCATTATGACGATTGACTGTAGAGTTTAATAAAAAGGTACACTCGTCTGAAAAACAGATATTGAACAGAAAGTTCCTGTTATCAGCTATTCGTGCAGTCATAACTTCACAAAACTCCAGCCGCCGATTAAAATCATCTTCATTCAGTTATTGTACAAGATGAATTTTATACAGGTGAAATTTATGATGCTTCAATATTCGCTGAATAGTTCTTCTGTTAATGTTTGAAACAGTGGCCAATTTTCTCGTGCTCAAAGTTGGGACTGCAGCAATTTGTCCTAAAACTTCAATCTCAGTAGTCTCATTTCTAACCGGAAATTCACGTTCAGGATCCCGTTTTTTTGTTGGCTACTGAACCACTTTGTCGAAACTTTGCAACTAACTCCAAAATGTATTTTCTGTTAACATGTCTGTTCGGATGTCGTTCATTAACCAAATTTGCGGTACGGTTGGCACAGTCATCGTTTTTGAAGAAAAGTAATTATTTCAACTCTTTCTTCTACAGAATACACTGTTGTGAAATTAATTTTCGGTAGTACTATCAAGTAGCAAACCGACCGATAAACTGAAATAATAAACCGGATTTCTCTCATTCCGATAAGAAATGTTCTGATAGTCATTTTTTTGTTTACACAGCAACAAAACATTGACTATCAGCACATTTCTTATTGGAATGAGTGAAATGCGTTTTTGCATCTTCAATTGTGAATAATTTTTAAACGAGTTGATAAAACTTCCAAAAAAATTAGTGTGCTGAATTCAAGAAAGAAAGAGCGTTCAAATGATTTAACACTCGACCCATGTTCCCTATTTAAAATATAAGGGTTGTTATCACCACCCTTAAGGGGTTGATATGACAAAGTTGAGTTTTATGTCAAAACATGTCCCCCTCAATATTAAAATTGACGTGTTTCAGCGTTTCTTAAAAAAATTCTCTAGACGCAAATCGGTCTGTTTCGTTTTCAATGCGCCACCCTATATAAAACTCATAAATAAACGTTGAGCGCGTTAAACATAATAAGATAATTTTGTAGTTTTCAACTCTAACCGCTAGTAGGCGCTGTTACAGTGATTGCCAATTAAATGCATAAAACTTGTCACGAGCTGCTGTACTAACGTATTTGGTGACATTAGCAAGTTTAAAGAAATGTTACATTTGTAACCCGGGATACTTAAAAAACAGCCAAACAGACAAATCTTACCAATGCACCCCTGTCACCAGTCGTTAACTACTTCCATCTTGAATTTTCGCGACACTTATCTACGCAGCGATACGCACGTGTGTATGGATGTGTGCGTGTTAATATTTTTGTGTGTTTGTATGTGTTGCGACGAGAAACAAGAACAAGTGTGCCAGATGTTTGTTTTTGTTTGTTGTTGGTGTGAAAACGACAACAGATGTGCTACTAACGCCTCGCTTTTTATCTCCTTAATAAATACAATTATTAGTTCATAATGTCAACGAGATCGTTAAGCAGAATTCTCATTTTATCGTTCTTTTTCTGTCGTCTGAGGCAATCAGTATCGTCGTTCATCAAGTATCATTTTAGTTTTTTTTTGTGATCAGAGAAAAAGATAAATTAAGACGGGCTGTATCAACGGAGAGTCTATACACGATTGTTTGATATACTCGTTTCTAATACTTCCACATTCTCTTTTATAGATTTGATGAAAACCCAGACTTCTTGCATTTTTGCTATGGTATTTAGATTATAAAAGAACTGTTCTTGCATAAATTTACATCTCGTTTGACTTAAAATCTTCCACTTCAATCATAAATGTAGCAAAAAAGTAAGCTACACTTTTTTTAACTTCTCATTAACTTCAGGGGTTATTAGACATGACCACTAGTCGTACCGGTAATCTTAAACATATTATCTCAAATATCTCGTCCATGTAACTACACGGTGAATCCCAGATTGTCGCTCTAGACATATTCAAAGCATTCGACCAGGTCTGGCACGCAGCGCTACTTAATAAACTACCGGCCTATGGCCTACCACCAAAACTCTGTACGTGGACAGCAAATGTCCTCTCCAACCGGAGCATTTTTGTTGTCGTGGATAGCCACGGTATCCAATTAATGCAGGAGTTCCTCAAGGTTCAGCTTTAGCCCCTACTTTGTTTCTTATCCACCTCAATGACCTTCTCTCTAGCACATCCAACCCAGTTCACAGTTACGCGGACGACAGCACCCTTCACTCAAATATAAAATATTCTAAGCCTGTCTCTTTAGCCCAATTAGATGAGGATCGCAGACTCATGGAGGGTTCTATCTCCGTGGATCTCCAAAAAATATTAGACTGGGGAAGTAGAAATCTTGTACAATTCAACCCCACCAAATCACAGTCTTGCTTTCTTTCTCATAAGAGATACACCAGCCCTAGACCCACCACAAAAAACAACCAAGTTATTCAAAGTAATGAGTCCTTTTCACTTGTTGGCATCTCTGTGGATCGAAATCTCAATTGGCACCAACATGTCACATCAATTGCAGAAGCGGCTGCTAAGAAATTAGGTTTCCTCTTCCTGGCTCGCAAATACTGTTCACACGCTAATCTCTATACCTTATATACTTCACAAATAAGACCAAACCTCGAATACTGCTCTCACATCTGGGGTGCTGCTGCCGCTTCTACACTCGCTATCCTGACTCCATTCAGAAGAGAGCTATACGTCTCATCGATGACCCTACCCTCACCCAAAGACTGCAAGGGCCATCCCTTGCCCACCGACGTGCCGTTGGTGACCTCTCTCTCTCTTTTATAGATATCTGCATGGGCACTGCTCAGCGGAGCTTTCTTCCATAGTTCCTCCACCTGCTGCCCCCAACAGATCTACCAGGGGAACAGAGCGATTGCACCCTTTTACTGTCCAGGTCACCATACATAGAACATCTTGTTATGCCCGCTCTTTTGTCCCGAGGACTTCCAAGTTGTGGAATTCCTTGCCGGTACATGTTTTTCCTTCTCCTCCGAACCTCCAAACCATCAAGTCCAGAATTAACAAGTTGCCTCTTTCCTCCTTGTCGACACCCACGGTACGATAGTATTTAGGCTGTAAGCCCTCGTGGTGTGTAGTTGAAATTAAAAAAAAATCTACATTACAGACTGCTGTTACTAAGTATGCTAATACATTTTTAGTTTAGTTTTCACTAAAATTCACCAATGGGGAGATTCTGACTTGAATTTTGGAACCATTTCTTCAAATGAGCGCAAAGTAGGACCCTTAGAACCCATATTCGGGGCCAGTTAAATTTTTATATGTTTACATGTATTTACAGGGTGTGCCGATTAAAACCTCCCACCTTGAAAATATTGGAATTAAAAGAAAAAAAAAAGAAAAAAAGCCGAGACACGTCGACTTTGTTTTCAATGGGGGGCACATGATGCTTAAGTTTTGGTGTCTTAGCCCCTTAGGCAGTGGCGTAAAGTACCCTTTAATTTTAAATGGCGAGAGTGACGAGTGGTCAGTTACAAATTGACAAGTTCGTTAATACGTCACACAATAAAACTGAATAACCGAAAAACATGGTAGATAAAAAATGTTATCGATCAGGCTGTATCTAAAAGAATGCCGTCTGCGAACGCCGATGTCTCTTGTCACTCAGCCGGCAATCATCCAGAGCTCTACTCTACTGTAAAGTAATTCCATCTGGTAACCAATTATCATACAATTTAAATTGAGATGTCAGTCACTCACAATCTGGTCACATTAACCTAATTGAATTGTTTATTATCCGGATCCGGTTGTTGTCTTCTTGTCTGCACGACGCAACGTTACCAATGATGAGAGTAGTAGTATATATAGAGACTAGGAGATGATTACTATCGCACGACAAAACACGCCTGAGATCGAGGAGAGTGATGCGTGAGTGATACATTGTAAGATCTTGGTTAAGTCAAGATGATGAGTAAATACGAGGCAAAACATGTAACATGATGTATATTTAATACAGTGATAACATGGTAATGTACTGTAGGTTGTTGATTAAAATATATGTTATGGAAGATAAGGGGTACAAGGGAATACGATTTTTTGTGTCTCTTCCCGCCATGTATTACAGGCATCGGGTTAAATTTAGATCAACCATAACCTAGGACTATAGTTTAGTGAATTTTTACTAAAAAATTCGCTAATAGAAAGAGGTATCGATGGTGACTGCAAAAATTTTTCAAATGAGCGCGAACTAGGTCCCCTAGATCTCATATCAGGTGTCAGTTGTTTGTATATGTATATATATATATATATATATATATATATATATATATATATATATATATATATATATATATATATATATATATATATATATATATATATGGTGATTTCTTTGCCTCCGTGGCGATTTTGGTTGTTGCCCTCGAATTCAGGGTCTTCCGAATGTTGCTGCAAATGTGCACTGGTTGCCTGTTGTGACTCCGTGTATTTTTGCTTCTTCCTCCAGAGTGTTCCCATCATCACGTGGCTATACCGTACTGATGATAGCTAATAAGCTTGAAACACGTGTTTACGGTTGTCTCCTTGCGGCTTTGCCCTTAACCTTTCTCCTTGTATAGTATACAGAAATGCCGTGTTAAAAATCCTGTAATATACAGGGTGATTCATAAGTGGTGACCAAAAATGAAACCCCATGTTCTTTGAACAATTATAGAGAGGGTATGTCCTATAAATTTTTTTCCTATAATGCATCATTAAAAATATACAGGGTGTTGAAGTTGAATTCCAAAAAATAAAATTTCCCAATTTTTTAAAAAGTAGTACATATATTTTTCTGAAACTTCGCATGTGTAGGCTGTTATGGAAGGCGCGTATTCTACCATAACAATTGAATCGGCTAATCCAGCAGTGGCGCGCGTACCCATATGTCATTGGTTATCCGTCAAGAAAAAAACGGGTACGCCAATGATATTTTTTCTCATTTTTTATTTTTTGAATCTTACTTTCATTCGTGAACAAAATGACTCTCTTGATAATTTTCTGCACGACGCTTATTTGTCGAGTAAGCAATGAATTAGGTAAGTGTTTTACAGCACAGTTCATGATTTTTAACCAGTCGTTATTTGGTAGAAAATCGCAATGATACACTTTTATGCCTCCATTGGCCTGAATACACGCACGACATCTTTTTGATATGGAAAATTTAATGTCTTGATAATGTTTTGTACGATGATTATCTTTGTTGTATTTTAGTAAGTAGTAGTCTGGTTTGCCAAAGTTGTCATTAAGTGTCACTTGTCGTTTAGGTTAACAAGTTATTATTTTGAATAGGTGTAAGTGGTAAACTTTATAAAATTGCAAAATTTTCTACTCTTTTACTTCTTATAATGGAGTACACCTCAGAAGAGTATGAAGATATAATTTTTATCTACGGATATGCTGATGGAAATGCTCTAGCTGCTTGTCGGGAATATCAACGTAGGTTTCCCACTCGCCGTCAACCTACACCAAGGGTTTTTTCTCGATCGTTTTCAAGACTTCGGCAGTGTGGTATTGGACAACGTCCTGACGCTAGAGCTAATGATAGAAGACAACATCAACTTGAAGACGAAGAGAGAGTGGTGGATGCAGTGATGGATCAACCTTCTACAAGTACTCGGAGGATTGCCACGCAGCTACAATATTCTCAAAGCTTTGTGTGGAGAACTTTACATCGAGAACCCTTACATCCATATCATCGACAGAATTTTCATTGCCTTCTACCTAAAAATAATGTGCACCGACGAGTCTTTTGTGAATGGATGTTGGAAATGAACAATCAAAATATCTTATTCCCTAATCTAATCTTCTGGTCTGACGAATCAACATTTACAAGAAATGGTATTTATAATTCTCATAATGAGCATGTCTGGTCACTGGAAAATCCACATGCAACAAGGACTCGCACATTTCAACATAGATTTTCCATTTATGGTGGGGTATTTTTAACGGCTCACTGTTCATGGAAGTCCTGCCACAACGTTTAAATGGATCTTCGTACTTAGCGTTCCTAGAAAACCGTGTAGAAAACATTCTAGATGACATTCCACTAGCAACAAGAGGTATAATGTGGTACCAGCATGACGGTGCACTAGCGCATCATAGTCGAAACGTTGTTACATGGCTACATGAACATTATAATGAAAGATGAATTGGCAGAACTGGACCAATACATTGGCCTGCAAGATCACCGGACTTAAACCGACTTGACTTCTATCTTTGGGGTGATTCTAAGCGATTGGTCTACAGTGAACAAATCAATACACCAGAGCAGCTACAACAACTGATAAATAATGCTTTTCGTCATATTCAAGCAACAATGAATCCTCAAGACATTAAATTTTCCATATTAAAAGATGTCGTGCGTGTATTCAGGCCAATGGAGGCATTTTTGAACATTTATTGTAATAAATAAATTACTATAAGCCCGATAAGTTTATCATTCGATTTTCTACCAAACAACGACTCATTTGTTATGGTAGAATACGCGCCTTCCATAACAGCCTACACATGCGAAGTTTCAGCAAAATATATTTGCTACTTTTTATTTAAAAAATTGGGAAATTTTATTTTTTGAAATTCAACTTCAACACCCTGTATCTTTTTAATGAGCATTATAGGAACAATTTTTATAGGACATACCCTCTCTAAAATTGTTCAAAGAACATGGGGTTTCCTTTTTGGTCACCACTTATGAATCACCCTGTATATATATATATATATATATATATATATATATATATATATATATATATATATACATATATATATATATATATATATATATATATATATATATATATATATATATATATATATATCCAACCGATAACTCAAAAAGTATTCAACCGATTTTGATGAAACTCGGCAAGTACCTTTCTTTTATTAATAGCTTGGACGAGTTCGTTATCCAGGAAAATCGTCCAAGGTTTTCCGGGAAAATTTTGAGTTTTCTTTAGAAAAAGCTGTTTTCCACGAAAATTACAAAGCTATTTTGACGATTTTTGGTGGATATGTTGCCTTTATAAAAAATTGAGTTATTCAAATTTGAAGCATTAAATGAAACTTCGCAGCCATAAATTACTTGCTGCATCCCGAACATTTTAGTGAATTTTCTTAGAAAAAATTAATTAATGAGGAGATCCTGACTTTTGAACTTTGAAAAAATATCTTAAAATGACGCGACCTAGAACCCATATCCGGGGTCAGTTTTAATTTTTATATGGAAAGACTCTTGATTCTGCAAGGCTTAAGAGCTTCCATTTAATTTATATATATATATATATATATATATATATATATATATATATATATATATATATATATATATATATATATATAAATAAATAAATTAAATGGAAGTTCTTAAGCCTTGCAGAATCAAGAGTCTTTCCATTTCATCGATTTATGTTTTTTCTGGGCTATGCCCCACTTTAATTTACAGAAACAGTACGTCTTCTTTAAACTGGGTTTAGATTGAGCTTGATGCTTCCACTGTTGCCCGCTTCTGGTCAGCATTCAGATCCTAGGACCAATTTTTTGGAAATGTTTTGAATTCAAATAAATATGAACTATATGAGGATAATGCTTTGATTCATGTCATGATTTGCGCGATGCGACGGTCTGGTAATATCATGTCATGAACCGCGTTGGTATTTTTGGGGACTGGCATATAAACTGGTCATCCCTGATGCTCTTCCTTTCGAACGGAAAATATACCTCTTTTAAAGCACCTAATAGATGTTTTTTACCGTGGTGTACGTGAAATAATGAATGCCAATAGTATTTAGCATGTCCTCGTAATTATAGTTGCTTCTCAACCCCTTGAGATACAGGGAGGTTTTGATAGATGAATACCCCAATTTCAAAATTTTATGGTTTCAAGCGTCATTAATTTTTTAACGTGCTTCCTCAAATATGTTATTTCCTCTTGTGGTGAAATTCCAGACTTACATTTTCAATAAGTTATTGTGCAATATCTATATATTTGGTTTGTTCATGGAAACGGTCAAGGCTAACGGTATACCCTCTTATTATTCTGTAGCATTATCTTATTCTTATTTTTATTATTATTTTTCATGTTATCCCTACCTTTAGTTTTCCCATATTATAGACTATTAGAAGATCAACTGAATATTTGTTCAGGGCTTCTCAAATTGAATACATATCTACATTTAACATCTACAAACATTTGTGTATAACTAAGACATTTATTCCCTGTTGGAGTGAATGCCCCACCCTCATCGCTTTTCACCTCTCTCCCACCTAATTGAAAACCTTTACGCAGGGCTACTGGGGCTACTTACCGGTCAGGTCTCTCAACAACTTGTCCCGCGTCTACTTTAGTGAGAAATTTCAATGAGGAGTGCTTGCACATTGGTGCACAAATTGAGTGACCGTTCGAGCGGATCGACTGTTTAGACCACCGACCCGAGAAGCTTTAAATATCTCCCACAGAATACAGAGGCGGACCACGCTTACCTTCGGAAACATCAAAGTACGTTAAAGTCCAGTTGTTATTCAAAATTCTAAAGCATATCTTAAACTGTGTTGAAAGTCCGTGGTGCTTTTGTATCTGAAAGGTGCTGATAAAGACTAACTACTGTTATCTCACTTCTGCAGTAAATATCGAGGTCACACTTCTGAATATCATTGTTTATAAAAATGTTAAATAATATCTTTCACGCAAGTGCTTAACCTGATCAATGTCCTATATTCATTCTTCTACGTGAATGGTTTATACTGGGTGGCGCATTGAAAACAGACCGATTTGCGTCCAGAGAATTTTTTTTTAAGAAACGCTGAAACACGTCAATTTTAATATTGAGTGGGGCATGTTTTGATATAAAACTCAACTTTGTCACATCAACCCTTACATTTTAAATAGGGAACATGGTTCGAGTGTTACGTCATTTGAAAGCCCTTTCTTTTCTGAATTCAGCACAAAAAATTTTTTGGAAGTTTTATCAACTCGTTCAAAAATTATTCACAGTTGGATTTGCAAAAACGTATTTCATTCATTGTGATAAGAAACGCACTAATTCGTCATCTTTTCGTTAAAAAAACTAAAAAACAAAACAAAACGTTCCAAAATGTTTATTCAGTTAAGTAAGTGTTCAAATTGTTGACCACCAGCTTCCATACAAAAGTACAAATTTTGTTCAAAACGAGCTCTGACATTCTAAAGCATTTGTGGAGATATTAGACGGCATTCTTCAACAATGCGTAATCGTAATTCTTCCAGAGACTCCGGTTCTGTTGTGTAAATTCTACTCTTTAAATGGCCTCATAGAAATAAGTCTAAAGGAGTTAAATCCGGTGATCTAGGAAGCCACTCAATAACACCTCTACGCCCAATCTATTGCTCTGGAAACTACATATTCAAAAACTCCCTAACACGTTGTGAAAAATGCGGAGGAGCTCCATCTTGTTGAAACACTAATTGATTTTCTTGATAGCGATCATCATTTTCAACAATGTCAATTAGTAGAGGGTAAACGATATCTTATAGTAACTCCAAATACGATTCGCCACTCAAATTGCCGTCAAGAAAAATTGGTCCGATTAAACGGTCTCCAAAAATGCCAGTCCAGACATTTAATTTCTGTGGAGTTTGAGTGTGGACTTTCTTGGATTATTATCTGCCCAATAACGACAATTATCACGATTGACTGTAGAATTTAATAAAAACTTACATTCGTCTGAAAAACAGATATTGAACCGAAAGTTCTAGTTATCAGCTATTCGTGCAGTCATAACTTCACAAAACTCCAGCCGCCGATCAAAATCATCTTCATTCAGTTGTTGTAGAAGATGAATTTTATACGGGTGAAATTTATGATGCTTCAATATTTGTTAAATAGTTCTTCTTTTGCTTTTTGAAACAGTGGCCAATTTTCTCGTGCTCAAAGTTGGATCTGCAGCAATTTGTCCTAAAACTTCAATCTCAGTAGTCTAATTTCTAATCGGAAATTCACGTTCAGGATCCCGTTTTTTGTTGGCTACTGAACAACTTTGTCGAAACTTTCCAACTAACTCCAAAATGTATTTTCTGTTAACATGTCTGTTCGGATGTCGTTCATTAAACAAATTTGCGGTACGGTTGGGACAGTCATCGTTTTTGAAAAAAAAAAGGTAATTATTTGAACTCTTTCTTCTACAGAATACACCATTGTGAAATTACTTTTCGGTACTACTATCGAGTATCAAACCGACCGATAAACTAAAATAATAAACCGCATTTATCTCATTCCAATAAGAAATGTTCTGATAGTCAATTTTTTGTTTACAAACCAACAAAACATTGACTATTAGCACATTTCTTATTGCAATGAGTGAAATGCGTTTTTGCATCTTCAACTGTGAATAATTTTTAAACGAGTTTATAAAACTTCCAAACAAATTAGTGTGCTGAATTCAGAAAAGAAAGAGCTTTCAAATTATGTAACACTCGACCCATGTTCCCTATTTAAAATATAAGGATTGTTATCACCACCCTTAAGGGGTTGATGTGACAAAGTTGAGTTTTATGTCAAAACATGTCCCCCTCAATATTACAATTGATGTGTTTCAGCGTTTCTTAAAAAAAATTCTCTGGACGCAAATCGGTCTGTTTCCTTTTCAATGCAATTTCAATATATATATATATATATATATATATATATATATATATATATATATATATATATATATATATATATATATATATATATATATATATATATATATATATATATATATATATATATATATATACCATTATTTGCTCCATTTATAGCACAAGCTTAGAAGACGTCAAATTCATTGGTACAGAAAAAAATTAAATAAAAAAAGCAACACCTACGGCATGTAAGGTTCGGAAATGTTTCCTGGGTCAGTAGTGTGAGCGAATCTATTGGTTCTTGGGTTGAACCGCGTTTATATATTATTAAATTTGATATTAAGACTTTGGGCAGACTGAGGCTCCATACTCAAACTACAACATCACTTGGTAGGTTTTTACATCCTCATTACAAATACACAAAATGACAATTCACTTCTAAACAACGTCAAACAGTCTGGGATAGATATGATTAAATATTCAATGAAAAGGCTTCTTTCCAGACATAATTTTTTTAAATATTAAATCCCAACGCGTTTCGGACAACTAAATAGACATCTTCAGGGGGTAAATCTAATAACACAATAAATAGGCCTCTCAGAAAACATTGTTTTCTGGTAGGCAAGTGTGCTGGTTGTAGCACAATAGTATCAAAACAATCAATACAAAAAACCTCAAGGTTAATATCTGAAGTCAAACACTAAACAAGCTAAAAAGCTACAGTAAAAGCTAAGAAAGCTACAGTAAAAACCAAACGCGCTGCAGTAAAACAAGCTTAAAGATAAGACAGAGTTAAACAGGCAGTCAAACGAATTAAAAGCATCAGAATAAACGAACACACAGTAACACACAAACCTCGAATACTGCTCCCAGATCTGGGGTGCTGCTGCCGCTCCTACACTCGCTATCCTGGACTCCATTCAGAAGAGAGCTATACGTCTCATCGGTGACCTTACACTCACCCAAAGGTTGCCATCCCTTGCCCACCGACGTGCCGTTGGTGACCTCATTCTCTTTTATAGATATCTGCACGGGCACTGCTTAGAGGAGCTTTCTTCCATAGTACCTCCACCTGCTGCCCACAACAGATCTACCAGGGGAACAGAGCGATGCACCCTTTTACTGTCCAGGTCACCAGACATAGAACATCTTGTTATGCCCGCTCCAAGTTGTGGAATTCCTTGCCGGCACATGTTTCTCCTTCTCCCCCGAACCTCCAAACCTTCAAGTCCAGAATTAACAAGTTGCCTATTTCCTTCTTGTCGACACCCACGGTACGATAGTATTAAGGCTGTAAGCCCTCGTGGTGTGTTGTTGAAATAAAAAAATAAATAAAAAAGGCTAATGACAAGGTATAAAAGTCTATCGCGAAATTAAAAATCTATGGAGTCAACTGACAGAACAAACATAACAGGAGGCCACACAATTAAGGAGAAACCCCATGGGAACTCCTAAGGAGTGCAAAAATTCGTAAAATAACCAAGAAACAAAAAGGCTTCCATACTTACTTTTCAATTCTTAAAAATTGAAGTGAAAACTGTACAAAAGATTCACCAGGCTGAAATTTCATCTATTGCAACAGAGGTACAACAAATCGCATCCGAATGTACCAGAAATCGATTCAAAATCCAAACTCAATCAA
This sequence comes from Tillus elongatus, assembly GCA_964006375.1. Lineage (NCBI taxonomy): Eukaryota > Metazoa > Arthropoda > Insecta > Coleoptera > Cleridae > Tillus > Tillus elongatus. Next base: position 85,076,959 of record OZ023270.1, on the reverse strand, counting down.
TGTAAAGCGGCGATTTAATTACGAAGCAGGAAGAAAACTCGGCCATTCACGAAAACTTAAAAAAGGGAGACACTGCTGCAACGGAAAAACTGCAAACTAGAAGCAAAATGGATGAAGTGACAGATATGACAAAGAGAAACAAGTGGGCGGGGAAGGGGAGCCACAGAACAGCCATCTTCACATCTCTAATAACTTTGGCCACAGAAAATTCATAGAGTTCAGTAACACTAGTTTACAAGATAATTCAAAACCTCACCAGTGGAGCAGTTGCCATGGTTGAAAATATCAATCTCTCTAAGACAAATTGTTCAACCTCAAAACTTGAGGGATGTAAAATCTTGGCATCAGTATCCTTGTTGAAGCAGTGACCACTCTCTCTTAAATGACAACCAAAGACTAACGTGTCATTACCGACCTGATTTCTACTTCTGAAGTGTACTACCCTGGTACTTAATGATCATTAAAAAAGTCCGAGCGATAATTAAAAACATACTCAACTGATTTGAACGAAACTTGGCACATATCTGCATTGTGTTGAGATCGCGGACGAGTTCGTAAATCAGCTATAACGTAATTTTTTTTCCATAAAAAATATACAAAAATATTTTTGAAATCGCTATATTTCTGAAAATGTTAGAGTAACTGGAATAAGGCTTTGCATTTACCTATAAATGGTGTAAGTAAACCTCTGTTGTGAATATAAAGTAATTTGGTTAACAAAATTTGGAGTTTTTTCCAAATTAAACATAAAATATGAAAGACATGGATTAAAACGGAATAGTTACCTAATGCGTATATTGATCCATACTACAGGCATGAATCATACATCAACGATAGCCAAACAGTACAAATAACACTCATAAAATATGCTACCCGAACTAGCAATCGAGAAATATCGGCCACGAAAATCTCAAAAACCGTTTAAATCGTTTGTCTGCAATTAAGACATTAGAATTATAGATGACATCAAATAAAAAAATTGCCAAGTGGTTGCTTATTAAGTGGAGATTCAATAAATTTTTAAAATACACTATATTTGTAGCTTGATGAAAGGCCTGAATTAAAGTTTTAGACTGAAATTGTCGCATACGGTGGAAAGATTAAAGTTTGAGGGCGGCAATAAATAAATATCGAAGGAACTATCGCTTTTGTAATGAAAATATTACGTTTTTGTCAAACCATGATTGGGTAAGTTTCATATTATAAGAATATGGGCAGATAGGTACGAAATAATGAAATAAATATTGTAAACAAAATCGACTCACGTCTCTATAAAATGATTTTAAAACAGTTTGTTCTCTTATCTTTAAACTTAAAGTTAAACATAATACGTCATCTAGGATCGAAACAGTCGTCGAATGTGTTTCAAGTCACAATCCAGTTATTTATGTAGTTAGCTGTCACATTTACTTTTAATGTAATGTAAAATTTTCCGGGTGAGCAAGTTGCTATCAAGTATCACGTAAACAAACTTCCTATTAGCGCATTTCTGGTTCAGTGGTAGAATGCACGCCTCATACGCAGACAGCCTGGGTCCGGTTCCCGCTCAGTGCATATAACATTTTGTTTTGTTTCACTTTAATGTTTGGTAGGAACATCAGTTTACAGATTTCATACGATCTCATTTTTGTTTTAAACGTGCAGGTAACTTTGTCACCTTTGAGTCTAAAATTATAATTTTTAACAGACAGTTTATTATTGTTCATCTTATTGAATTTTTATTAATAAAATTCAATAAGAGAGAACTTGTCTTTGAAAGACTTTTTTTAGTTGTTTGAAAAGCAGGTTCGAATAGGTTGACTAAAACAAAATCACCGGCGGTTAATAAGGAAAAATATCTGCCACGTTTGTAATTTGGCAGATACTTTTCCTTTCTAAATATGAATTAAGTTTTCTTCGGGAAAGCTTTTGTAACTTTAATGGAATTTGTAATGCAAGTTTCTGCTAAAGAGACTCAGTACCTAGATATACCAAATTTTAATTTTCTAGCTTCATAGAAAATTGATTTTTGGGCATTTTTTTAAAACGAGCTAGAAGACACAGGATTTTTTTAATAGAGAGATACTGATAGTAACCCTTTCGTAAAAATTCTTCAAGTGAGCGCGTATTAGGACCTCTAAAACCGATCTTTAGGGTCTGTAGGTTTAAAGTATTAATTTTAGCAATATGCCGTACTAATAGTGTACATTTCTTATGAAAATTCACTACTTGTTGCGTCTTGAAATTTTTAAAACTATTTTCAAGCATGTGAAAAGTATTATGATAGGTCATTTATACCCCTGGAGTAATCCTGAGAGTACACTAAGGGCAATTTTTGCAGACATTCAACAAAACCACAACCCTTACAGTCCAACCCTGCCGCATAATATGTAAACTGTATATACAGTGTATACTATACGTTCACCAGTGTATTCAGAAGCATGAAACATGTATTAAACAAACTAATTTAACTAACCGAGCTAGTTCTCCCCGTCTCTCGGTCCGAATTTGCTGTTAGTTTATAATTCTGACGTGAGAGAGCGGTTTATTCGAACTTTGCAAGAGAATTGGAGACGGTCTGATGTGAATATCAATGTTGGCTGGTTAATATTTCATATCCGGAGCTGCCGCTACTGGCCGACACACCCATGGCACACAATTAACCGGTGTTTGGAGGAGAGACTAAGACCCATCCCACTTCTGAACTTGGTCTCGAGCCCCTATGTCCCGCTTCTGAACTTTGGGGTCAACAAATATCATAATTTATAATCGTGATTAGGTTTATTCATGCATATATACAGGTGGAAAGTGCGTTGAGATATTGGCCATGCAAAATAGATGTGCTCATTAATATTCGAATCGTCCATTGGCAATTCTAATTACGTGAGAAGTCTGGCTAAGTCTTGCGTGCCGGGCAAAGTTTTCTGCACTAACCTGAGAACACTACCACAATATTCACATTAATTATTTAGCAGTCTTGGTACAAAAACAAAACGCTAACTTCTTGCAAGACTTCAAGAAGATTACAGATGTTGTGTTTTAATAATAATAATCTCTATCTAATTCAGTAGCTACAAACAACAAGCAAGTTGCTTATCCTTGATGAATTAATTTGATTCCACGGCAGACAAACTCAAAATTCACAGGATGTCGTTTCACATTTCCAAGTTCAATTAGGACTGCCTTAAACAAACAGCCCCATTTTTATTTGTATGTACGTACATGCAGTGAGTGGCAAAATTATAAAACAAATTCATCAACATTAGTGCGACTTGTGATTTAACGATATTCTCGGACACGTCAACTCTAGTTTTCAAAAATATACATTTTTGCATAAAATTTACATTTTCCCACTACCGTTTTTCAAAGATGACGTCATCGGCATAGTTCTTTGAATGACAGCCCCCGTTTTTATTTTTATTTTGACAGATCATTGAATTGTCTATACCAAAGTTATGATCCTCACATTGTCGAATTTTCGAATCAAACTCATTTAAACAGTGGACAACATAAACTCTATAACAACGATCAAAAGATAAAGGCGCTTATTCAACAAATGAAAGTATTGTTTCCTATAAATATAATGTTTGAAATGCAATCCACCGACTTCTTGACAATAAGCACATCTGTTGACACATTTCTCTTGCACATTGCGAATGACGTCAGGGCTAATTCGACTCATTTCATACCGAATTCCATTTTTCAAAACTTCTAGGTTAGTTGATTTGTTAACATTCATTTTTTATTTTAATTACCCCAATAGAAAAAATCTAGGGGCGTAAGATCTGGGGACCTGGGGGGCCACTCTATTGGTGCTTGCCTACCAATCCACTTGCCAGGAAAGCAGTCATTTAAAAACTCGCGAACAGGACGTCTAAAGTACGGAGCTGCATCGTCTTGCCGAAACCAAATATCACCACTTGGCAAGTCAGGATCATCTTCATTTGGAAAACTTGCTGCAAGAGTAGAAAGAAGCTCATTCTTTGGAAAATTATCATAACGCTACCCAATGAGATTTGTGTCGAAGAAGAAAGGACCGATGATTCTATCGTGGACTCTTCCTGCCCAGCTGTTAACTTTACGAGGGGGTTGTGTATGTGCTTCAGTCGTCCAGTGAGAATTCTCCCTTGTCTAAGCCAAAATGAGGCTTCGTCCGAAAAAAGAATTTGGCGAATAAAGCTTGGCTTACGGTTATGTAAATCTTGCATTATTATACTAAAATGCATTCGTCGATCAAGGTCATCTTCATTAGGTTCGTGCAGCAGCTGTATTTTGCAAGGATGGTAATTTTTCTATATTTGATGCACATACTACTGAACTATAAGAAATTTCATAGTTACTGCAATTGATCCAGATGCAACATGAGGATTGTCACCCACATTTAATTAAATATCAAGTTTCACGTCTTTATCAATTTTCTTAGGACGCCTTAGCGTGTGATTTTACTCACAGTGGATTGGCTGATACGTCTATATGGATATTTCGCATTAAACAAATTGCACACTTCTTGCCGTGTTCTGGTTTTATCACCGCAACAAGAATTAAAATTCCTATACATTGGGGTCTACTTAAATTGGTCATACTTCAGGTAACGTTTGAAAGGCATTTACGTTATTAAGAATAACGTTAATTTGAAAATGACTTACACCAGATTCTTCTGTATTATTGATTACTACCTACTTGTGGATACAATTTTGAACATTTAATTTACAGGAAATAATCTTATCTTATTTGTTATCTTTTGATTGCTGTTTTGAATAGAGTTTATGTGTTCCACTCTTTAAGTGACTTTCATTCGAAAATTTAACAATATTAGGTATCAAAATTTTGATGGTGTAGGAGAAATGTAAATTTTATGTAAAAATGTGTATTTTTGAAAACTAGACTTGACGTTTTCGAGCATTTCATCAAAACACAAACGCTCGAATTTTAATGAATTTATTCCATAATTTTGCCGCTCTCTGAATATATATATATATATATATATATATATATATATATATATATATATATATATATATATATATATATATATATATATATATCTATATATCTATATATATATATATATATATATATATATATATATATATATATATATATATATATATATATATATATATATATATATATATATATATATAATTTTTTCTAAAAAATAATTATCTTTATTAGAAAACATTTTGATAAAAAACAACGTAAATATCATAAAAAGACAGGAAACAGTGATCCATTTAAATTTTGTGATAAAATTTATATACAAAATTAAGGCCTTCCTATGGGTAGTCCGTGGTCTCCTTTATTGGCCAACATATATTTATGAAAAACTTAAAACACAAAATGTTAAACCACAAGCTTCATACAATGTTGTCTTTTTTATTGAATTGTCGTAGAAAAAATTGAACGGAATTTTGATTTTTTTTTCAAAAGAGCAAAACTAGAACACATATTCAGCGTCAGTTTCAATATATATATATATATATATATATATATATATATATATATATATATATATATATATATATATACTTAAAAAATTGTGGGAAAGCCGTCAGTTGCAAAATAAAACTCTTTATTAAATAACGAGCGTTCGGAAAAGTTTATTCCATTCTCAAGGATATAACATGAGTTTTACTATAACTAATTATCGAATAATAAACATGAAAAAACCTTTTTTTCAGTCAAATTTACAAAAAGGTTCAGGCGCGTAGTTGAAAAAAATAAAGAAAGCGGAAGTGTTTTTATATATTCCCCTTTTTAGTGAATTTTCGTAGAAAAAATTCACTAATGGGGAGATCCCGAGATTTGAATTTTGAAAATTTTTTTGCGAATAAGCGCGAACTAGGACCCCTAGAACCCATATCCGGGGTCAGTTTCAATTTTTATATGTATATATATATATGTATATATATATATATATATATATATATATATATATATATATATATATATATATATATATATATATATATATATATATATATATATATATATATATGTATATATATGTATGTATCACACCGATAACTCAAAAAGTTATAAGCCGATTTTAATAAAATTTGGCATGTACCTTGCTTTTGTGAATGGCTTTGACAAGTTTGTTAGTCAGGAAAATCGGACGAGGTTTTCCGGGAAAATTTTGAGTTTTCATTCGAAAAAAATTTTTATCTCAAAGAATAATGGGACGATTTTGATAAAATTTGGCACGTACCTTCCTTTTGTAAATGGCTTTGATAAGATTGTTAATCAGAAAAATCGGACAAGGTTTACCGAAAAAATTTTGAGTTTTCATTTGAAAAAAATTTTTATCTTAAAAAATAAAAAATCTATGATAACCAAATTTGGTAGGTAGGTTTACGATATAAAAAGTAAACTATACACCAAAATTTAGATTTCTATGTTACAAGAAAAAAAAGTTATAATAAAATATTTTATGCCAGATCATTTCTATGAAACTTCACTACCATAACTCACTTGCTGCGTCCAGACATTTTTTTCCCTTTTTTTTTTTGGAACCACGGTCTATTTCCGCGACCATGGCCAACCACCGACACCAGGGAGCAGTTTCGCCCCACTATCCTTGAAACGTCGCTGAACCCCTGCCCTTTTGTAATAAGGGTAGGGATCTTTAAAGTGTCCAACCTCGCATGGCACACGGGACCGACGGCGTTACGCCCCCTGGGAATCCAACCCAGTACGCGTGGGTCTAGAGGCACACGTTCTCGCTACTGGGCCACCGCGGCTCCTATATCCTCCTTGTAGTCCTTTTAAGAAAACAGTCAATTTAAATTCACCAGATTATTTGCTTTTCAGTTATATATTGTCTAACATGAAGGCACATGCCTGTATGATGTTAATTCTCAGTTAAATTTCGCAATCAAATAAATTTATATTTATTTTTATCTGCTGCTCATGTTAAACGTTAAAAGCAATTTATACAACTCCGAAATTTCAAGCCCTTTTGTTATAACAGCGATATAGATTAAAATCAAACAAAGTGCGGGAAATAGGCGATTTACTTTGTAGGGAAACAATTTTCCTATGCACACAAGTGAAATGTAGATAGTTCGGGGGTTTATTTAATTTTGAGACCGACAGCAAACATTCAGACAAGGTTTGAGTAGTTTAACGAGGTGATGGTTACACTTCAAATTGGGAAATTTGGTTATGCAAGGGATGGTTACTTAGGCCACATTAGTGTGTGTATGTTACTAGAAAGAAATTGATAGGAATGAGGTTTTGATATTATAAAGGTTGTGTATATAAGGTGTAACCCAGTTTTGCCATATTTTCAGTCTTTGGTAAACTTTTAAGAAAACTGGGCAACAGCGACACGAGCTCCCCTGAGCAGTGCCCGTGCAGATATCTATAAAAGAGAGAGAGAGAGGTCACCAACAGTACGTCGGTGGGCAAGGGATGGCAGCCTTTGGATGACGGTAGGGTCACCGATGAGACGTATAGCTCTATTCTGAATGGAGTCCAGGATAGCGAGTGTAGAAGCCCCAGCGGCACCCAAGATATGGGAGCAGTATTCGAGGTTTGGCCTTATTTGTGAAATATATAAGGTATAGAGATTAGCTGGTAAAAAGTATTTGCGAGCACCGAAGAGGAACCCTAATTTCTTAGCAGCCGCTTTTGCAATTTATGTGACATGTTGGTGCCAATTGAGATATCGATTCACAGAAATGCCAACAAGTGAAAAGGACTCGTTACCTTGAATAACTGTTCATTGTGATGGGTCTAGGGCTGGTGTATCTCTTATGAGAAAGAAAGCAAGACTGCGATTTGGTGGGGTTGAATTGTACAAGATTTCTACTTCCCTAGTCTAATATTTTTTGGAGATCCACGGAGACATAACCCTCCATGCGTCTGCGATCCTCATCTAATTGGGCTAAAGAGACAGGCTTAGAATATTGTTTATTTGAGTGGAGGGTGCTGTCGTCCGCGTAGCTGTGAACTGGGTTGGATGTGCTAGAGAGATGAGGTCATTGATGTGGAGAAGAAACAAAGTAGGGGTTAAAGCTGAACCTTGAGGAACTCCTGCATGAATGGGATACAGCTTAGAGGAATGGCCATCCACGACAACAGAAATGCTCCGGTTGGAGAGGAAATTTGCTGTCCAAGTACAGAGTTTTGGCGGTAGGACATAGGCCGGAAGTTTATTAAGCAGCGCTGCGTGCCAGACCTGGTCGAATGCTTTGGATATGTCTAGAGCGACATTCTGGGATTCTCCGTGCAGTTCCATAGACTTGTTCCAAGAATGGGGAGAAAGGAAAGGAGGTCGGCAGTTGATCTGCGCTGACGGAATCCATACTGTCTGTCGTGGATTAGACTGTGTTTTTCAAGAAATTTTAGTAATTCGGTGTTTATATACTTTTCCATCCCTTTAGAGACGACTGAAAGGAGGGAAATAGGTCTCTAGTTGCTAGGAAGCGCTTCGGATCCATTCTTGGGGACGGGTTGTACTCGAGCAGTTTTCCAGTTACTAGGGAATATGGCTCTATTGTAAGATGTCTGAAACATACGAGTCAGGACAGGAGCAAGTTCTGGTGCGCATTTTTTGAGAACAATTGCTGGGATCTCGTCAAGGCCAGATGCTTTCCTGGTATTAAGAGAAGAGAGCATCTTTCGTACCTTTTTAGTTTTGAAAATGATATCCGTCATTTTATGCGTGACATTGGTGACTGTTGGTGGTTGAACATTTGGAGGTGGGTTGAGAGTTGAATTTCCTGCGAACAACGAGGAAAAAAGTTCAGCCTTGCCCAGGGCGGTAGAAACAATTTCATCGCCTTAGACAAGAGGTGGGAACGTGCTCTTGCAGAAATTATTCCCAATAGATTTAGCAAGAGTCCAAAAGGGTTTGCTACCGTTGGAGCTTAAGAGGACTTTGTTTTTAATGTGGTTTTAAAACGAGTTTTTTGCCGCAGAAAGAATGCGGACATGGCGATTTCTTGCGTCGTTAAATGCTTGACGGTTTTCTTGACTGGGATTGTGTAGAAGCGTTTTGTGAGCTTTGACCTTTTCAAGTCTGGCCTTGTCACAGGATTTAGAGAACCAGGGCTTTTGAGTGGCTGCAGAGGTTTTCTGTGTACGTGGAATAAATAATTCCATGCCAGCTTGGATAATTTCGGTGACGTTTTGTGAGACATCAGAGGGGCCAGGATGAGAGAAGCAGACAGACGCCCATGGAAATGAGGAAAAGTAATCCCGCATATCGTCCCAGTTCGCGGATTTTTAGTGCCAAACGATACATGGGTGTGATGACTGTGTGACCTCGGGTTGCATTGCAGAGGAAGCAGTGACCATGCCGTGGTCTGAGCGATCAAGGGGGGCGGTGACTGATATCTTATAGCATTCAGGTTTTGTAGTAAGAAGGAAATCCAAGGGATTTGAGCTGTGTGTTGGGATACGAGGAAAGTAAGTAGGTTGCTGAACCATATTGGCTAAATAATTGCTGACTGCAAAGGCCTCTGCTGCGCTCCTTGTGGATCGGTTTTCGAAGATCATAGCCATTCCTTATCATGGGCATTTAAGTCACCAAGAATAGTGACCTCGTAGGAAGAATATTCAGAAATTAGATGGTCGGTTTTTTCAAAAAGGTAGTAAAAGAGCTGGACAAAGTTGTTGTCAGAAGGTGACCGGTAAATGCAACAGATGAATTTAGTTGTAGCCCTGAGAGAGAGTTTTATCCATAGTATGTCTTTTCCTCCAGTTTCTAAATTGGGGAGTCTGGTGCAGGGTAGATTGCTACGGACGTATGCGCACACACCTCCATGCAATCTAAAGGAAGTAAGGAGCTCATAACCCGGGAAATTACGGTGATTAGTGGCTGTTTTGGCACTGATTTGGGTTTCGGTGAGGAAGAGGAGTTGGGGCCTATTAGCCTGGAGGAAATGGTGGAAGGAGTTCAGGTTAGAATTTAGGTCACATATATTCGAGAAGGATATGTTAAATCTTGATGCTGGCGCCCCCTGTACACCGCTCTCCCGTAGATCTGCATGAAGGGGTATTTTACCTCCGGAATCTTTTGTACAATGAGGAACCATTATATATATATATATATATATATATATATATATATATATATATATATATATATATATATATATATAGAAGTTGCTTAGAATCACCCCTGTATGCATAAACCACAAAAAATATTGTGGTTTTAACCCCTAAGAAGTTTACGGGCCGGAGCGAATGGTGCTGAACGAAGAAAAATTTGAAAGTAAATATGAATGCAAAATGTGAAAACGCAGTTTATACAATCTCAATAAAATAAAAAACGCTGGACGCAGCAAGTGCGTTATGGTAGTGAATTTTCATAAAAATGTTTTTAATTGCAAATATGTGTGTTTCCTTTTTAAGAAAGCAGGCATCAATTTTGGTTACCAGTATAACCTATATAGTAAAAACAATGTGCCATGTTTCATAAAAATAACTTTATTGTGTGAAAATGTACAAAAATTTCCAAAAGTAAACTTAAAGTGTTCCCGGAAAAACTCGTTTCTTGGTCAACCTTATAGGTTAATAGCAAATTGAGCTATTTAAATTTGAAGCATTTAATGAAAATTCGCTACCATAACGCACTTGCTGCGTCCCGAATTTCTTTCCTACAAACATGCATCGCTGAAAAATACAAAAATGCAATAACATAAGGCGTGTTTGATTAAAAAAAAGAAAATTTGTATCACCAACGACTTATGGGCCATCCTGTGATTGTAGAAATATTTTTTTAAGATGTAGCTCAAGACACCCTATAATTAATATATACAAATTTTCTTCATATCTTGTATAATAACGGATATATTGAGCTTTATTGATTTTTTACGAAAATTCGACAAAAATTATATACCATTAAACGATAAACTCTAAAGCTAAGGCTACTGCCAAGCATCAGAGAAAGGGTCTATTTGAAATGAATTTTCTGCAAACATTTTAGTAAAATGAAGGACAATGACGGTTGAAACTAAGACTTCAGAGTTTGTAAACGATCCTTCTTGAGACATTTTATTTCCATATCCCGTATTAGATTCAAGTTTTTTGCCTAAATGTTGCCGATTTTGACGTTTTAAATCGCAACTTTGACGTTTTGAGGAAAACCCCACTTTATTTTTCTTTAAATGCCCATAACTTTTTTGTCTTTTGACCTACATAGCATTTTGGTAGGTGGCTTACTTATAAGGATATTAACTAGCGTACCAAATTTGGTTGCCCTTACTTTGTTAATTCCGGAGATATAAATTTTTTTCGAAAGAAAACACAAAATTTTCCGGGAAAACCTGGGCAGATTTTCCTGGCTAACGAACTTATCCAAGCCATTTGCAAAAGGAATTTTTCCACCAAATTTAGTCAAAATCGGCCTATTATTTTTTGAGTTATCGGTGTGATACATATATATATATATATATATATATATATATATATATATATATATATATATATATATATATATATATATATATATATATATATATATATATATATATATAAACATATAAAAATTGAAACGGACCCCGGATATGTGTTCTAGGGGGCCTAGTTCGCGGTCATTTGAAGAAATTTTTTCAAAATTCAAAAGTCGGGATCTCCTCATTAGTGAATTTTTTTTAAGAAAATTCACTAAAACCCCTACTAATCGTTTTCATCCTCCAATCTTGTTCACCCCCTGTTTCTCACGGAAAGATCCCGTTTTCTCAATCAAAAAGCAAGGGAGGGGAAACCAGTTCACAACGCACCCTTGCATAAGTCGAGAGGAAAGAAAACCCCACCATCAACCGCCCCCACCTTTCACCCCACTTACTCTGAGCTTAACCCTCGTTCTCGGAGAAAACTCTCTATATAAGGATCCATTGGGAAGTTATTTTTTCTTCCGCTAACTTTTGACTTTTCAATGGAGATAACAGGGGCCTTTTGCTGAAAAACTGGGGGCCGGTTAGAAGATTTGTTGCGGAGCGGGGGCGATTGGTAGTGGTTTATTTCTTCTTTTTTTCACTTATATAAGATGCATTTTCACATTTTGTATTTATATTTTATTTTAATTCTTCCTTGCCCAGAACCTCTATTTGCCTCGAATCCTGTAGAGTTGGTGTTGAGCATGTTTCTGAAAAATTTTCAGAAGGCTAAGATACAATGTTCAAAATCGCCGAAAACGCAAATATTTCTATAAGAAAAACTATATAATTCATGCTAATTCAACATTGTATCCATGGTTGCTTCGATTACGAAGTGCTGAATTTCTCAATGAAGTTTTTTTAGTATCAGAGGATGATTTTTCAGTTTAAACAAGTAAACGAACTCGTACGCCTTAATGCTAATTTACCCCTCTAAATGGGTCTTATGAAATTTCTTGTTTGTTTGGATTGTCTTAACTTATCGCAGAAGAAGGCCTTATTCCAACGCAAAATTTGAAAGAAAAAAACTCGAAACGAGATAAGAATCGGACTTAACTGACTTTATCGCTGGACATCGACAACCTACGTCTATGAAAGGTTTCGCCCTTAAAAGCAGTGTATTTTGTTATTTTGTTGCGTGCCAAGTATTAGTGGGGCATCAATCTCTAAAATAGTGTGAAATTCTAAGTCGAAAATAATAGGTGCTTGTGTACCTAATGGTGAACATTATGGGTAGGTTATATATTGTATTTATATTTGGTTTCTTAAATTTTTCGGGTCGCCTGGTCACTACGGACCAAAGATAGTCTTACCATTATTGTCCAGATGGTAAAGACAATACAAAAGTAGATGTATTACGGTGCTCCATCAACAAAAAAATTCCTTGTTTTATGGGAAGGTTCCCGCTTCAAGTTTATACTAGATTTCTTGTAGCACGTTAGAAAGATCACGAGTGGACACTATGGTGAGTTTCCAACTAAATTACGAGGGAAAATCGGTAGAAAAGCGACGCAAAAAACTGGCCAAAGGTGTGTATTGTCAAAGATTAAAAAAACATCTAAAAGTATACAATTTTCGACAAACAACCAAGTCATATGTGCCGTGCTGTTTGAAGGTGGGTCAAAGATAGTGCTGGGAATTTATCCGTTTGTGTATTCGAATATTCGTTCCGAAAGCTTCACGACTATTCGAATTATTCGAGTATTCGAATATTCGTCGAGTATTCGAATATTCGAATATTCGTGGAGTATTCTAATATTCGTGGACTATTCGAATATTCGTCGAGTATTCGAATATTCGCAGAGTATTCGAATATTCGCACAGTAATAAACACTCCCCTAAGCCCATGAATGTGTCTCGTTATAATTTTTTTTAGTCTGCCTCTGTTTCCTAGAAAATTATCTATTTAATTCTTAACTTCCAAATAATTTCGGAAATGTTTCATTGTTTATTTTAGAAAAATTAATGACGATTATAATGTCGGTTTCATTGTGCTCATCACAACAGCAGTTGAGTTTTTAGTCATATTTACGTTATTTGCAAGTACATATATAAATAAATAAATAAATCTGTATCCCGTGTATTTGCGTTTTAAGCTGATAATGTGTTTAGTTAGAAAAATATGGCTAATTTATATAATTTATTGTAAATGGTGTACGTATTACATATTAGTCATTTATTATGCCAATAACGACATTCAATTCGCCGCAGTTATCGATATTAATTTTATATTTTTTAACAGAACATTATGTATATTGTTACCTATTTGAATGCAACATTTCCTTCCGAGTTCAATGGTATAGCACAATTGATACTTAAAAATCATGCGTTGCTGAGTTATTTTATCCAAGACCAAAAGCATTCGCACGATTACACATAGACAGGACAGAACTGACGATATTGGTGCCGGTGCTTTTGAGTAGTGCTGGGAATTTATCCGTTTGTGTATTCGAATATTCGTTCCGTAAGCTTCACAAGGATTCGAATTATTCGAGTATTCGAATATTCGTGGAGTATTCGAATATTCGTGGAGTATTCAAATATTCGAATATTCGAATATATTCGAATACACTCTCTTTGAAATAATTCGTATTCGAATATTCGAACTATTCGTATTCGATTCCCAGCCCTAGTCAAAGACCAAGATACATATTTTTTTTAACGGATTTAGAATAATTTATCAACGTACTTCTAAGCATGTAAGTCTTAGAGAAGATTATGTTGAATAGATAAAATTTTTTTTTAAATAAATTATTGCGTTTTATATAATATGCTTCTGAATACTCCCTCGTAATTATACATTCAGAGAGAGCCCGTATAATTGAGATACAGTTTTTTCATCTGCATTAGTGTTTCTATGCAGGTGTCGGAACTACTTTAGATAAATGGATTCTAACCACAAACACTCTTTCACAAAACGTATTCCGTGCTCATATTTTATACAAAGTTACATTTCCAGACTACGTGCATTAGTGTTTTCTACCACTTCTAATCAAAGAAATGTAACGTTTTCACATCAAGTTGCTAGTAATATTTTCCAGTAGATGCCATGAGATATCTGACGATGCACAAGACATATGTCGAATAGATGCGTCTCTGTGCCTTATCTTTACGACGCCGGCGTCACTAAAGAGTCCACCTACCCTGATGCCGTCGCCGTAATATATACTAGGAAGGGCAATATAAATGTATAACTTATTCCACTTGCCGGTGTGCATTTTTCCGTTTCTGCTGATAAAGGGTCTTGGGATATCCCGTCTCTCACAGTTGTTATAGTCTCCGCAAACGAGAAGAAAATTGTGTTTCGTTTACACTATTCTATCTCCAGCTAGTTAAAAATGTGTTCTGTTTTGTTGTAAATGTAAAAGATATTGACATATCCTCTTTTATACAAATCAATCTATATATGATTAATTATAATTAATAGATAACCATTGGAATGTTTAAGGAGCGTGAGGTTTGCGGGGGTATAGAGGGACACTGTTATGATCTACGGACTAGACAGACGTAGTAACGATGTAACAAGTTTAACGAATACATGAAAAAGTCTCTTAATATTTACAAACACTTCTATATATAAACTTATTTGAACTAAATTCCTAAAACCTACTTAATCAGCATTCCTCTATATGGCAAATTAAATGCTAACCAATGCTCTATTATTGCAATCTGCAATTATCAACAAACCTGTGTATTGTTTATATAAATACGTAAAATGTGATGATGCCAAATCTAT
Organism: Tillus elongatus; assembly: GCA_964006375.1. NCBI lineage: Eukaryota > Metazoa > Arthropoda > Insecta > Coleoptera > Cleridae > Tillus > Tillus elongatus. The sequence goes on along the minus strand of OZ023270.1, from coordinate 85,061,854 downwards.
GTCAAATGATTACAATACCTATTTGACCTACTTAATAACTTAAAATTACTCTACTTTATCCGTTTTCCCAATTTTATCTTGAAATAATAATATAATATATATGTAACCTTAGAGATTGTTTCCTGAACATGGAGTTTATGAAAACCAATAGTCAAGACTATTGATGCAAACAAGACATTAGAGGCCAATATTAAGAAGTTGATGAAGAAAATTTCGGAACCGTGCGAGTAAATTCTTAAGGCAAAAAAGAGAAGAAAACAAATTCATAATATAGGAGATATAATATTTGTCCCAGATGCTGAAATATATAGAAAAATCTGCATTTCTCGAGGAAAGCCTGGGAACACTAATGCTAAAACCTGCTGAGAATAATGTTGTTGCAAACTTTATAGAGCAAACGAAGAAATGATTGATTTCTTCTTTTAGTCTCCAATGGCAAAGTACAAAATCGTCCCAGCAATTCCACACGTGGTGAATAAGAGCTATCCAACATTCGATAAGATGTTTTAAGAACCTACTCTGAGCAATCTTCAAGCTATTAATGCGAATCCTGTAATATGGGGACCACACGTACGATGTGCACTCAACTTTGGACCTGACATATGCACCAAATAGAAGTATAGATGTATCGATATGATTAAAAAATCTGGTTGTACGAATAGTATAGCCCAAAGATTTCGAAGCCGACGATACAATATCTAAAAAGTGGTTAACAGATTAAAGTTATTTGTTAAAAATGACTGCGACGTCTGTGAATGGTGTCCGTCAGGTCTGTAAAATATTACTGCGCAAGTCACAAGAAAACATAATGGGCACACTGTTCAACGTGTAAATAACAATCATAGATATGGAGATATTCAGCGGCAGCTCATTATTGAAGCACCAAGCACGTCCCACCGTAAGGTTTTGTTGCAGATGAACACAGTACCCGGCATTCCTAACTCGCAAAAATACTTTAAAGTCATCTGTATATAACAGATGAGGTACCCTAGGTACTTCCGCGAAGCGTTAATAAACTAAATGCATGAATACCATTAAAACACGGTTTAATAAATTGTAGACAATCGTCTGTCACGTCAGCATCACCTGGTTAGATAATGGTTATAGCGTAATTTTTTAATTTCAACAAATAAAATCATTACTACCTGAGCAGAATAACATTGCCGACTGCGCCAATTGCAATTAATGATTTTTCTTCTCCCTCAGGGCTCGTCCGCGGCATAGCCGACCCGATGGCGCTGCAGCCTTTGGCTTATTGTGCATGCCCTTAGTCTTTTTACTCCACCCATTCTAAAATCACTGTGCCTTGAACTATTCTGCACAGCGATTGGTAAGATGAAGTTTTATAATGATCTGTCACCGGCCTAGACTGACCGTAGATCAGTTGTCTTTTGCGGTCCAGAGCTTTACACTCGCACAAGATGTGCTGGGCTGATTCATCCCCCTCGCAGCAGAGTCTGCAAGTGAGGTCCCCCTCGAACCGCCCCATTTTATGCAGGTGTTTCTTGACGGATATGTGTCCCGTCAGAGAGAAGAGACCTGTTATGTTTCTGAGCTGTCCTCTGCTAAGATTTAGCAGCTCCACAGCTCTGGGTTCGTCAATTGTTGACTTCTCATGTCTGAGCCCTGGACAGTCTGCCTAGTACACCTTGTGTTCGTTTCTGACACAGGATTTAATGGCTCCCCTGGCAGTGCTTTTTGTCACGCCCAGAACCGGTTCTGGTCCCATAAATGATTCTGCGGACCCTCTCTTCGAGAGACTGTCAGCTTCTTCATTGCTTTTGACCCCCGAGTGACCCAGCACTCAGATTAGGGTGGTCTCATTCTGCCCAGCCAGGTCGTTCGTCTCGTCTCGGCACTCACTCACCAGCCATAAATTTACCCGTGGGCTACTTAGGGCCTTAAGGGCTGCCCGGCTGTCTGTGGCTATGAGGATCCGCTTGTTGGTGTAGCCCCTCCTTTTGTTTTCCTGCACACAGTGCAGGATGGCATACTTTTCGGCCTGAAAGACCGTTGCATGGGCTCCGAGGGAAATACTATGACTTACCCTCGGTTCTTTCGAATAAACACCCGCCCCCGTCCCACGCTCCCCGCCGGATCCGTCCGTGAACAAGACCAGCGCGTCCCGTGGTATGCCCGGCGTCTCCTCCCGCCATTCGTCGCGGTCGGGGATTTTACTGTAAAGTTGTTTTCCCTGCAGATTCGCGGGCTCGCGAAGTCTGACCTCATTTCACGTATGTGCTCCTTCACGATCTCCTGAATTTTGCAGTGGCCCCTGAAGCCTGGGTTGAGTAGCTCAGATGCAGTGATTTACTAATTAAATACTAATGCTTACAAAGAGTATTCCTCGCTCCACAACACCAATACATGAGATGGGAAAAATGAAATTCTTTTTATTTACTTAATTAGATATTTTGTCTAAAAAAGAAGCTCTATAGAAATACAGTTGGGAAACCATTACAATACTACTTAAATTTTGTAAATATATTATGTTAAAAAAATTATTTAAAAATACCAAAATCCTTAAATTAAAAAATTTAAAATCATAAAAATCCGTAAATTTAAACAGGAAATACCCATACCTACTTCAAAAGATTTTTTTCTATCGACTGCACGCTGTTTAATAATTATTTTGTGCATATAGGCGGTAAACCAATGCGCATTTCAAAATATTACAATGCCTTTATTTTTACTAAAAAATGGCTACAAATATAATCAAATTTATTGCTTAGTGATTATTGGTGATAATAACTATATTTCGGATTACTATTACTATTATTATCTATTATTATCGTTTTGATCCATAGTTTCGCTGGCTATGGTTTGCTTATACGCCATCGGTGCACTTTTTACCTTCTTTTTTACTTCGCTATCCTTTTTCGTCCTATATACTCTTTTTGCGAGTTTCAGGTGACAAATGTGGTTATTTTTACCTTTCTGTGTGTGATGCGGCCTTATCATTCCAGCCGCGCCATGTTTATTAAATTTATATTCCTGTTTGTCCCATTTTTCAAATCTTATAACTGTTTTCGATGTTCTCGCAATGTGCTACCCTGTTCTAGGCAATATTCCTACATATATGCGCGTGTGTCAAATAACTTTTGTTCCTACATACTTTGGAAGTCTAAGTATAATGACATAATGACATCGTTTGTGAGAATGGAAACCCAATAGTCCGATCAGTTGAAAAACATATCGCAATTCTGTGTTTGTGTTTTTTTTTGTTTTTTTGTTAGAAACCCATAAATAAAGGGAAGACTTTGTCAACATATTCAATGTGTTTTATATAAGTGTTGCTAATGTTAATTTCAGTAAATTCAATTGTCGTAAAATACGCAAACTTTTACACATTTTCCAAGCAGTTTTTAAATATTGGTTGAATTTTTTCGAAACTGGCGCAGTCGATAAGCACCTCTTGAAATATACTAAATCTTTAAAAATACATTATGTCATGAAAAGTGACTACTAAGTCAAAGCAATATCTGCATATTAAGTCCGTACAAAAAAACATAACTGACTATAAAAGTAAGTGCAACTTAACAGTCTGGTAAATTTTTCATGTGAAACTTAATATAAGATAGGGTACTATAACAATGTAACTTATCCTGCCACGAATATATTTAATGCGAAAGACATTAGAAGAACATTTTGTGCAAGTTAATGGAAAAAAATAGTTATTCTGACTGCGTCAAATCTTGGTCCTCGTCGAAGTCAAAACCTATAAATAAATATCCTTGAAATCACTGCATTAAAATCAACACCAAAGAGTTATAAATACGATAGGCATACATTAATCACTGTGATATCGGGTAATTTTTTTAAACGTTGGTCTATTTTCGCGACTATGGCCAATCACCGACGCCAGGGGGCAGTTTCACTTCACTACCCTCGAGGTTTTTGCCTAACCTTTGCCTTTATGTAAGGAGGGTAGGGTTCTTTAGCGTGTCCAACATCGCAGTGACACGGGACTGCCGGCTTTACGCCCTCTCCGAAGGGCGCAACGTGCAGACCTGCGACTTGCTCAAATACAATGCGACAACCTCGGTTGATCTTAATTGTACAGTTTGTACTGAAAAAGTGAAAGGGAAACCCTGGGAATCGAACCCGGTACCCCTCGGTTCAGAGATACACGTCCTTACCGCTGAACCACCGAGGCTCTTACGGGCTATAAATAAGACCGACTTATTTAATTTTAAGTTAAACACCTTGGTATTTGTGTATTCTTGAATTATTCATATGCATCCTTATCTATCTGTGCTAGATTTCGCTATAACTGAAAATGGCCATTTATGTGAATATTGTTTGTTGAAGATCCTAATTTTAATAATTGTCGTAGAAATGAAAATTCTAGTGAAAATGTAATTCCAGTCAAAAAAGGAAAAATAAGAAAACATGACTCTAAAATTCAACAGCAACGTTACTATTTGATTGTGCTATTGTGCGAATGGTATATTGCTGCAGCCGAAGCTTCTTTTGGTATAAAAAAATATATAACGAATGTTCGAAATGTTTCCCATAACTGGCCAATAATGACTCAGTCTGTTGCAGAAACATCGACCTGCGTTCCTTCATCTCTCATTCCTTGTGCTATTATAGTTAGGTTGTTTAGCTGGTTCTTGAATGTTTTAAATTTCAAATCTCCCCAAACAAAAAAAAATCACAGAGAGCAGGGTCCGGAAAATGTGGCGGTTCGAGGGGGACCTGCCATGCAGACTCTGCGGCGAGCGGGAGGAATCAGCCTAGCAGATCATGTGCGAGTGTAAAGCTCTGGACCGCAAAAGACAACTGATCTACGGTCAGTCTAGACCGGAGACAGAGCAATATAAAACTTCACCCTACCAATCGCTGTGCAGACTAGTTCAAGACACAGTGATTTTGGAATGGGTGGAGTATAGAAAACAAAGGGCGTGCACAATAAGCCAAAGGCTGCGCTGCTATCGGGGCGGAAAAGACGAGCCCTAAGGGAAAAAATGGTCCGGAAATCGTTGAGGCTTCTTTATGGCTTCTATTTGGCCTACAACACCTGTGTTGACGCGCAACACTAATTGGGTCATTTATTTTGCTGTACGGATTTAAAGGGTTGTTAACAACACTGAGACTGTCGGATTACTTACTAACGTTTTTATATAACTATTATTTTGTATGTGCAAAACACTACATATAACACTATAGCTATGTGATATAGAAGTAAATTACAGTTGTTTACTTTGTATTTTGTATCAAGGATATACTGTATGTATATGTATATTTGTATGATGTATTGTATAACGTATTAAGACTAAAGACGTCTTAACTGATTTAGTTGTTCTCACATAATGCTGAATGCCTAATGAATCGCCTGCGCCTTGCACCCATAAGATAGAGGGTGCGACTTTAAGAAGATGTCCGAGCGATGCTGACATCTATAGACAAAGGAAAAATTTCTGGACGCAGCAAGTGCGTTATGGTAGCGAATTTTCTTTAAAATATTTTTAATAGCAAATGTCTTTCTTTGATGAAAGCAGGCATCAAACTTGGTTGCCTATATAGTAGAAACAATGTACCATATTTCATCCAAATAACTTTCTTGTTTGAAAATGCCTACCACGAAGCACACCCCTGCTCGTTCGACTTGCGTCAGGGGTTGGGGGGTGGCTGCTTCGTCGTGGGAATTTTCCTTTCCCCTCGCGTGCATACAACCACCCTGCTAGGCAGGTTTCTGAAAACAGTTTTTTGAAAAGCAAACTGCAAATTTACCGAAAATTCGCTACCAAAAGGCACTTACTGCGTCCAGATTTTTCTCTTATAAACGCATAATAATAATAATTATGATTATTATTGTTTATTGGCAAAAATTATACATTATGTTAGTACAATAAGTCTTAGACTTGTGCTGTATTATAACACAATTTGGAAAGTTATATCCTAAATAGTTTGACAGTCCTACACCAAATTCAGTAAACTTCAAATTTTGACGTTCCGAATGTAATTTCTTTTGCCCTTTTATTTCTCACCTTCTAACACTTCAAGCATCACCTTCATTTAGCATAAATCTCTGCTATCCCATAATGTCTTTCTCACTGCTATTCTTTCCAAACAATCCATATTTTTGCCAAAATGCTTAAATTTGTAGGAGACAAAAATGACTTTAGTTTGACAAACAATAACTCAATTTGAGATAATATTTCGATAAAAAATGCAAAAATGCATTAACGAATTTGTTCTACGAAAATTAGGTAAAAAAATTATAGACCGTTAAACCATAAACTTCACTAAACGTACAGCGAAAGCATCAACTTAACTAAGCTGACAGCCAAACCATCAGAGAAAGGGTCTATTTGAAATTAATTTTCTGTAAATACTTTAGTAAAATGAAGGGCAATGACGGTTGAAGCTGAAACTTAAGAGTTTGCAGGACACTCTTCTTGCAACATTTTCTTTTCACAATCGGTATTTGTTTCACGTTCTTTGCCTAAACATTGCCAATTTTGACGTTTAAAATTGCGAGTTTGACGTTTTGAGGAAAACTGCAAAATTTGTTTCTTTAACTACCCATAACTTCTTTGTCTTTAAAGCTAGAGACCCAAATTTTGGTACAGAGTTCACTCTTTACAATACAAACACGCGTATGGTTGCCCTTACTTTGTTATTTACGGAGATATACATTTTTTTAGAAAGAAAACACCAAATTTTCCGGGAAAACCGGGTCCGATTTTCCTGGCTAACGAACTTGTCCAAGCCACTTGCAAAAGGAAGGTACTCACCAAATTTGATCAAGATCGGTCCATTATTTTTGAGTTATCGGTCGGATATATATATATATATATATATATATATATATATATATATATATATATATATATATATATATATATATATATATATATATATATATATATATATATAAACAACACAGATCTCCTATTAACGAATTAAAAAAACATCGCTAACAATGACTACGTATCATACATGTGTGTTGACTACCGTCAACAACCTATGTGGAAGTGTTTCATCCAAATATCTGTGCTCAATACGTTGATAACGGGGCAGTGCTTCATCTTGTTGGAGCCAAACAACTGGAATAATTTATTTCTGCCATAGGGATTCTCAGTGTATCAATATCTGCAGTTCTGCTCATCCATTGCTCTATTCAAAGAAAATTTCGCCTTGTCAGCAAAAATAATGTTGATTTAATTTAATTGTGACGTTTGTGAAATTTATTTATTTTATTTTCCAAATTAAATTTTGTTTTTATTTTAATTTTCATTTGTACAATTATGAAATTTAGGATCTTCCACTGTCAATATCACACGAGCGTTCACTTTCAGCCGTAGCGCAGGTGATATGAAAAATAAAAAATGCAAAAATAGGAGTTGAAGATCCAAATTTTAATAATTGTCATAGAAATGAAAATTCTAGTGAAAATGTAATTCCAGTCAAAAAAGGAAAAATAAGAAAACATGACTCTAAAATTCAACAGCAACGTTACTATTTGATTGTGCTATTGTGCGAATGGTATATTGCTGCAGCCAAAGCTTCTTTTGGTATAAAAAAATATATAACGAATGTTCGAAATGTTTCCCATAACTGGCCAATAATGACTCAGTCTGTTGCAGAAACATCGACCTGCGTTCCTTCATCTCTCATTCCTTGTGCTATTATAGTTAGGTTGTTTAGCTGGTTCTTGAATGTTTTAAATTTCAAATCTCCCCAAACAAAAAAAAATCACAGAGAGCAGGGTCCGGAAAATGTGGCGGTTCGAGGGGGACCTGCCATGCAGACTCTGCGGCGAGCGGGAGGAATCAGCCTAGCAGATCATGTGCGAGTGTAAAGCTCTGGACCGCAAAAGACAACTGATCTACGGTCAGTCTAGACCGGAGACAGAGCAATATAAAACTTCACCCTACCAATCGCTGTGCAGACTAGTTCAAGACACAGTGATTTTGGAATGGGTGGAGTATAGAAAACAAAGGGCGTGCACAATAAGCCAAAGGCTGCGCTGCTATCGGGGCGGAAAAGACGAGGCCTAAGGGAAAAAATGGTCCGGAAATCGTTGAAGCTTCTTTATGGCTTCTATTTGGCCTACAACACCTGTGTTGACGCGCAACACTAATTGGGTCATTTATTTTGCTGTACGGATTTAAAGGGTTGTTAACAACACTGAGACTCTCGGATTACTTACTAACGTTTTTATATAACTATTATTTTGTATGTGCAAAACACTACATATAACACTATAGCTATGTGATATAGAAGTAAATTACAGTTGTTTACTTTGTATTTTGTATCAAGGATATACTGTATGTATATGTATATTTGTATGATGTATTGTATAACGTATTAAGACTAAAGACGTCTTAACTGATTTAGTTGTTCTCACATAATGCTGAATGCCTAATGAATCGCCTGCGCCTTGCACCCATAAGATAGAGGGTGCGACTTTAAGAAGATGTCCGAGCGATGCTGACATCTATAGACAAAGGAAAAATTTCTGGACGCAGCAAGTGCGTTATGGTAGCGAATTTTCTTTAAACTATTTTTAATAGCAAATGTCTTTCTTTGATGAAAGCAGGCATCAAACTTGGTTGCCTATATAGTAGAAACAATGTACCATATTTCATCCAAATAACTTTCTTGTTTGAAAATATATAAAGATTTTTTAAAAATCTGAATGCCGCAAGTGTGTTATGGAAGTGCATTTCCATAAAAATGTTTTTAATAGCAAATGCGAGCAGGCATCAGTCTGATTACCGGTATAGCCTATGTAGTAGAAACAATGCACTATATTTTATCAAAATTACTTATGGTTTGAAAATATACCAAAATTTTTCGAAAATAAACTTAAATGTTGGTTTCCTAACCAACAAAGATTACGTTAATAGCAAATTGAGTTAATGAAATTTGAAGGATTTAATGAAAATTCGGTAATTTTCAGATTAGCTCCAGAACGCTTTTCAAAAAAATTGTTTTCAGGAACATTACTAGGACCCCACCTGGATGCACAAACCACAAGAAAAATTTATTGTTCACACCCGCCAAGGAAGTTACGGGACTGGGAGTGAATAGGGGTGCTGGGCAGAAAATGCGAAAAAAACTGCTCGAAAGCTGTCTATTTGAAGCCATATCCCTATTAAATCCTGTCTACCCCGCACACCTTGGGGGGTATGAACAAGAAATTTTTCTTGTGGTTTATGCAACGAGGGTGGTTTAATGCACACAGGGGGGGGGGGAAAGGAAAATGCCTACCACGAAGCACACCCCTGCTCGTTCGACTTGCGTCAGGGGTTGGGGGGTGGCTGCTTCGTCGTGGGAATTTTCCTTTCCCCTCGCGTGCATACAACCACCCTGCTAGGCAGGTTTCTGAAAACAGTTTTTTGAAAAGCAAACTGCAAATTTACCGAAAATTCGCTACCAAAAGGCACTTACTGCGTCCATATTTTTCTCTTATAAACGCATAATAATAATAATTATTATTATTATTGTTTATTGGCAAAAATTATACATTATGTTAGTACAATAAGTCTTAGACTTGTGCTGTATTATAACACAATTTGGAAAGTTATATCCTAAATACTTTGACAGTCCTACACCAAATTCAGTAAACTTCAAATTTTGACGTTCCGAATGTAATTTCTTTTGCCCTTTTATTTCTCACCTTCTAACACTTCAAGCATCACCTTCATTTAGCATAAATCTCTGCTATCCCATAATGTCTCTCTCACTGCTATTCTCTTCAAACAATCCATATTTTTGCCAAAATGCTTAAATTTGTAGGAGACAAAAATGACTCAATTTGAGATAATATTTCGATAAAAAATGCAAAAATGCATTAACGAATTTGTTCTACGAAAATTAGGTAAAAAAATTATAGACCGTTAAACCATAAACTTCACTAAACGTACAGCGAAAGCATCAACTTAACTAAGCTGACAGCCAAACCATCAGAGAAAGGGTCTATTTGAAATTAATTTTCTGTCAATACTTTAGTAAAATGAAGGGCAATGACGGTTGAAGCTGAAACTTAAGAGTTTGCAGGACACTCTTCTTGCAACATTTTCTTTTCACAATCGGTATTTGTTTCACGTTCTTTGCCTAAACATTGCCAATTTTGACGTTTAAAATTGCGAGTTTGACGTTTTGAGGAAAACTGCAAAATTTGTTTCTTTAACTACCCATAACTTCTTTGTTTTTAAAGCTAGAGACCCAAATTTTGGTACAGAGTTCACTCTTTACAATACAAACACGCGTATGGTTGCCTTTACTTTGTTATTTACGGAGATATACATTTTTTTTAGAAAGAAAACACCAAATTTTCCGGGAAAACCGGGTCCGATTTTCCTGGCTAACGAACTTGTCCAAGCCACTTGCAAAAGGAAGGTACTCACCAAATTTGATCAAGATCGGTCCATTATTTTTGAGTTATCGGTCGGATATATATATATATATATATATATATATATATATATATATATATATATATATATATATATATATATATAAACAACACAGATCTCCTATTAACGAATTAAAAAAACATCGCTAACAATGACTACGTATCATACATGTGTGTTGACTACCGTCAATAACCTATGTGGAAGTGTTTCATCCAAATATCTGTGCTCAATACGTTGATAACGGGGCAGTGCTTCATCTTGTTGGAGCCAAACAACTGGAATAATCTATTTCTGCCATAGGGATTCTCAGTGTATCAATATCTGCAGTTCTGCTCATCCATTGCTCTATTCAAAGAAAATTTCGCCTTGTCAGCAAAAATAATGTTGATTTAATTTAATTGTGACGTTTGTGAAATTTATTTATTTTATTTTCCAAATTAAATTTTGTTTTTATTTTAATTTTCATTTGTACAATTATGAAATTTAGGATCTTCCACTGTCAATATCACACGAGCGTTCACTTTCAGCCGTAGCGCAGGTGATATGAAAAATAAAAAATGCAAAAATAGGGTGTTGCTTTTAAGAAAAGTTAGTCTTTATTTTTGGCACATACTGTATGATCACAATGACTAAGATATAACTTTCGTATTTGTAGCTCTTTGTTACACCCCTCAATCGAATATCAACAAAATAAGTGTAATAGTGTCGGAGATATAAATATTATTCCATACGTGTTAGACACCCTGTGTATGTCTGTGGATTCCAATTTCAGTTATTTATGAGCTATCGAAATTAATTGACAGTTTAAGGTTGTACAACGATTATAATTTTTGTAGCGCTCTATGCTGGTATAACTTATTAAAAACCCACATGACATTTTATCAATACTTCATAAATATCTGGAGACCTGTTATAAAATAATTGACACTTTTCAATTATCAATTCCGTATTCCAATATTCATTTCAGAATTGTTTCGTAAATTTTTAATATAACAGTAATAAATAATCCACTATTTTAGTAAACTCATTCAAATACAATTTTATGTTAGCAACTGACAGAAAATAGGTTGGGCTACATAAATTATTCTAATTTCGATTTGTTGTGTTCTCAAAGCTCTGCTCTTCTCACTAGCTAAATTATTTGATCCCAGATTGAACGTAATTAAAAAAATATACAAAATTGTTTTCGTCCAAGGGATGCGAGGGCAGCCATACGTCTCATACCCCTCGATAAGCGTTTGAACTGACAATCGTGACTTTGGAGAAAGATATTCGTTTAGGTTCATTTTGAAAACAAACAGCATTTATTTACTTTGCGATTCTTCTGGCCACTTAGTATACAGCCTTGGTGCCAAGAAATTATAGCCCTTCTAGCCTATCGACTTATTGACCAATGGTGTATAAAACGCTGGGGTCATAAATCTAGTGCCATGTCGATGCTGCAAAGAGACAAGGTTATCTCACTCCAAATCTGAAATTTACATACAGATAAAACAACTGCCTGCATTCAAATATGTTAGATTCTCTGTGAAATAGGTCGCTAGGTTATCCAAAACTCACGTTCATCATTATCTTCAAAATTCTCTTCCACAAAACCTAAGCTTGACAAATTGGTGTTACTGAGTCCACCCCATGCCAGAAGGTCATATCTCAAATGACTCCACTAAAAAACGTTAAACAGATCTCAAAAAACATAAACAGATCTTATCTCATTGGTCTTCAGATACTCTCGCATGTACTTGATTTTATTCATTACAGAAATCTTACATGGGCGTTGCGCTTCAGGTGCCTATCAAATAAAACTCTCAGACACTTTATTTTTTCTGCGATTTTTACTGCAACTCTTTTTCCTCTTGATATTGTTACAAAGCACTTCAAGAGACGTAGGTGCGGTGTTGCCACATCTCCAGAATTTCCCCAACATCTGGGAATTTTTGCACAATCTGGCAACACCGCCTCCCCACCCCCTGGGGGTGCCTGGGGTGACCCCCCTCAGGCGAAGTCTCAACCCTCTAGGACCAGAAATAACGAAGTTACCAACTTGTACCCCGTCGGAACGGATAACTGAGGTCTGCACATTCCGAACACCCTGTATATACACCCTGTATACGTAGAGAACCCTTACACCCTGTATACGCAGAGAGATCTTATAGTTCGAGAAACACCTCTTGTGTGACATAGGAGTGGTGACCACATTTGGATCATCCTGTATATACATCCCCCTGTATACACACGGGACCGATCTGTATTCACAGAACCTTCTAGTAAAAGAAGGTCCTGGAACGTTCTGGAATGGAATGCTCTAGAAAGGAGGGGAAGGTACGGCGAGTATATAAAAGCGGAAGCAAGCCAGCCCGAGTTAGTTGAGTTCAGTAAGATAATGTGGTAGTGACTTGAAGAAACAGTGTAAAGTGTTAAGAGAGTAGTGACTGTAGTACCAGATTAGTGACTTTTGTTGAGAGTAGTAATTGTAAGGCCAGTAAATGAAGTGTTTTCTGAGAGAGACATTCTAGAAATTTTATTGTATCCATATTTAGAGTGTAAATAAAGTTGTTTTGTTAAAATTTAAAGTCTCACTTATCCTGAACCCGGAGAAAACGTAACAATTTGGTGTCAGAAGTGTGGGATAAGTGAGTGAAGAAGTGAACAAGCAAGCTAGCTGTAAATGGTAAACACCAGATCGACTGACTACGACAAGATGGCTGAAATCAAAGAGTTGATGGACTTACTGAAAAAGCAACGCGAAGAAGACGAACAACGACGACAAGAAGAAGAAAGAAGACGGCGCGAAGAAGACGAACGACGGCGGCAAGAAGATAAAGAAGACCTCAAGAGGCAACGCGAAGAAGGCGAACAACGACGACAAGAAGAAGAAAGAAGACGGCGCGAAGAAGACGAACGACGGCGGCAAGAAGATAAAGAAGACCTCAAGAGGCAACGCGAAGAAGACGAACAGAGGCGACAAGAAGATAAAGAAGAGCTCCGAAGTATGTTCCACAATATAAGAGTCGATGTAAAAGAAGAAATTGAACAGATCAACGAACAGATAGAAAACGTGGACAAGAAAGTAGAAAATGTGGACAAGAAAGTAGAAAATGTGGACAAGAAAGTAGAAAATGTAACAGAGGATTTGAATAAACGATGGGAAGAAGTAGAAGGGTTGAAAGAACAAATGAAGATGATCATGAAAGGAACAGAATGCACACATAAAGAACTGACTGAACAGTTGATCGTCCAGACTGATAGAACTGAACCAAGAGGAGTTACTGGAATGGCCCCAGTTCAAAATCGCCCGGAGGCGGATGTACCAGCCGTGCAGCAGCCTCATGGAACCTTGAAGCCGCCGACCTTTGACGGAGAAACATCGTGGCCCATGTACAGGAGGCAGTTCGAGGCGGCAGCTCTCAGCAATGGGTGGAGCGAACAACAGGCAGCAACTGCTCTGATTCTCTCGCTTCGAGGTAAAGCCCTAGAAATCCTCCAGAACATCCCGGAGTCGAAACAGCAAAACTACTTAACAGTGATACAGGCCCTAGACTTGAGATATGGTAACAAGTACATGAGCCAGGTCTACCAGACACAACTAAAGTCAAGGATCCAGAAGCCAAATGAGACGCTGCAAGAATTTAGTGCCGAAGTGGAGAAACTTGTGCGACTGGCATATCCCCAAGCCCCAGAAGAATTTGTCAACCAGATAACCGTCCAGACCTTCATCGATGGGGTACTTGATAATGAAATGCAACAAGCTTTAAGGCTCGGAAGGTTGAAAACACTTACGGACTGCGTAATTTATGGCTTGGAATTTGAAGCAGCGAAGAATGCATCTCAACCTCGCCGCAACAGGCTGCGCGAGGTGAAGGAGATAGAGGACTTTGCAGACACGACAGCCGAACTAAGGCAAGAAATGAAAATGATAAAAGAAGCCATAAGCAAGCTCACTGTACCGGTTGGGGCACGTAGGACGAAAGCAGATTGGTCAGACATAGAATGTTACAAGTGTGGTAGGAAAGGCCACATAAGTAGGCAGTGCTTACAAACCCAACAGGTGGCTCGCAGAAGACAAGAATATACCAACAGGGAGCGCCATCAGGGAAAACGACCTGACGCCAGTGTAGGTGGGCGACACGTGGCATGCGAGACCCAGGGCCCCAAGGTCAGGGTCTCCAATATCCGACGCTACCGCGAGAGCCTCGTTATACCTGGCAGCATAGACGGAAGAGAATGCAGTTTCACCGTCGATACTGGTGCCACTAGATCCGTTGTACGTCCAGACATGTTGCCAAACAGGTCCGCACTCACGACCAACAAACAGCCTGTGTTGGAGACGGCAAAAGGAGATAGGATACCTGTGCATGGAGAGGCCACTGTTTTCATTAGGCTGGGCAGTACTGAGCTACAGGTAAGGGCTGTCGTCGCAGAAATCGTCGACGAATTTATTCTGGGCCTGGATTTAATGGAAGATTTCGATGTCCTGTCAGTAGACTTCCAGAATAAGATCTTGAAAATCGGTAACGAAGAGTTGTATTTATCTCCAACAGCAGGCGAAGCTAATCCCAGGGTGAGACTTATTGTCGACGAGGATACACGGATTCCTGGTAACAGTGAGAAGATTGTCAGAGCCAGACTAGAGAAGAAACTTGATGGTATGTCTGCTCTCATAGCGGAGCCCCTAAAAGATAGACATGATGGTGCCCTCGTCGCACGATGCTTAGTAGACCCGAAGAAGACAATACCCATAAGAGTGGCTAACGTGCAAACTAACAGGGTCACATTGAAGAAAGGTGAGGTTATCGCCACTTGCGAGCCCATTGACCGAGTGACGTTGTCAAGAAAGGTGACACCCACGGCATTAGACAGAAGACTGCCAGTAGAAATGGTAGAGCGGTTCAAGAATTCTTGGGGCCAATTGAACGACATGGAGATGGAAATGGCCCTGAAGTTCGTATTGGAGGAGGCCGATATTTTCGCTCAAGATAAAATCACAGGTCGTACGAGTCTAGTGCAACACAGAATTAATACTGGCGACGCAAGACCAATTAGACAGCCGCCGAGAAGACTGCCTTTTGCCAAGCAATCAGAAATCAAGGCGATGGTTAACGAAATGCTGGAAGATGGTGTGATTGAGGAGTCTAATAGTCCTTGGTCGTCCCCAGTAGTTTTGGTCACCAAGAAAGACGGCACTATGAGATTTTGCGTGGACTATAGGAAGCTGAATGATGTCACCAAGAAAGACAGTTATCCCCTGCCCCGGATCGACGACACTGAACACTTTGGCCGGATCAAAGTGGTTCTCTACATTAGACCTGAAAAGTGGCTACTGGCAAGTAGAACTCCATAAAGACGATAAGGAGAAGACTGCTTTTTCAACCGGGAATGGGTTGTACCAATTCAAGGTCATGCCATTCGGCTTATGTAATGCTCCTGCCACCTTCGAGCGACTAATGGAGTTAGTGCTGAGAGGACTTACATGGGAAACATGCCTGGTGTATCTCGACGATGTCATGGTGATTGGAAGGACTTTCGATGAACACCTGTCGAATCTAAAGCAGGTTTTCTCCAGGCTGAGGGGTGCCAATCTGCAACTCAATCCCAAGAAATGCGTCCTCTTCCAGAAGAAAGTGAATTTCCTCGGACATGTCGTTTCTGAGAAAGGGATAGAAACTGATCCAGAGAAAATAAAGGCAGTAAGAGACTGGCCTGTGCCGAAGAACAAACATGAGGTCAGAAGTTTTCTGGGACTTTGCAGCTACTACCGACGCTTTGTAAAGTACTTCAGCAGCATTGCGAAACCTCTGCATAGCCTGACTGAAAATAAGGCCGAGTTCATCTGGTCACCAGATTGCCAAGAGTCTTTTAGAGAGCTCAAACATCGTCTTCTCACTGCTCCTGTGCTGGCTTATCCTCAGGACGAAGGACTGTTTATACTGGACACCGATGCTTCCCAGTATGGCATTGGGGCAGTACTCTCACAGCTCCAAGCCGGAGAAGAAGTTGTGATAGGCTACTTCAGCAAAACGTTCGGAAAAGCAGAAAGGAATTACTGTGTAACCCGGAAAGAACTGCTGGCAGTTGTAAGATCCATCGAACATTTCCACAGCTTCCTGTACGGAAGAACATTCCGCGTGAGGTCGGATCACTCTGCTCTGCAATGGCTTCTGAACTTTAGAAATCCCGAAGGACAGATAGCCCGATGGATAGAGAAACTGCAGAGCTACGACTTCCGGATTGAACATCGAAGAGGAAGAAGTCACGCCAATGCAGACAGCCTGTCAAGAAGACCATGTTCAGTGCATGAATGTAAATTTTGCGAGCGACAAGAGAACAAAGAGATCGACAAAGTAACTCATCAGATCAAACAACTGGTGGCAGGACAGGAGAATAACACCGATCTAGACGTAAATCTTGAATACATCAGAGACGCACAGAAGACAGATCCAGACTTGAAAAATATTAGAGAATGGCTACAAAAGGGGAAAAGACCTGAGTGGCACGATGTGTCCCGGTTTGGGGCGGAGGTTAAAGGCTACTGGCTACAATGGGACTCATTGTGTCTAAAGAATGACATGATCACTCGAAAATGGGAAACTGCCGATGGTAGAGACTGTATATACCAGACCGTTGTGCCAAGTGAGTGCATAGACAGTGTTCTTCAAGAGTTACACAATAGTAGAAGTGGAGGCCACTTTGGGGTCAACAGGACTCTTGCCAGAGTGAGAGACCGCTTCTATTGGATAAACTGCCGAAGAAGCGTGGAAGAATGGTGCAAAAGGTGTGACCAATGTGCTTCAAAGAAAGGACCAAAGACCCGATCCAGAGGAAAAATGATGCAGTACATCTCAGGTACACCGTGGGAGAGAGTTGCCGTAGACATCGCAGGACCTTTTCCCATCACAGAGTCTGGGAACAGATACATAATGGTGGCGATGGACTACTTCTCGAAATGGCCTGAAGTTGCGCCGATCCCCAACCAAGAGGCAACGACCGTAGCAGAAGCCCTGATGGAAAATGTCATATCACGGCATGGCGTACCCTTGGAGATTCACACCGACCAGGGCCGGAATTTCGAATCAGAGGTCTGGAAAAGCCTAATGGACTTGCTAGGCATAAAGAAAACGAGAACAACGCCACTCCACCCTCAATCAGACGGCATGGTAGAACGGCATAACAGGACCATCAATCAGTATCTTGCTATGTTTGTCGACGAGAATCAGAGAACCTGGGACAAGCTGATACCTCTGTTCCTCCTAGCTTACAGAAGCTCTCAGCATGAATCTACCGGCTACACTCCATCCATGATGTTGACCGGCAGAGAGATGCGGTTACCAATCGACATGACGAGACCACCACCGAACGAGGACATAGCGGACCTAGCTACGTTACCTGAGTATGTCGCCGACCTAGAAGGAAAACTGCGCACTATACACAGATGTGTCAGAGATAGGCTCCTCTTAAGCAGTGACCGGATGAAGATGCGCTTGGATCGCAGAGCAACACCCCATACATTCAAGGAAGGTGATGCAGTGTGGCTGTACCAACCAACAAGGAGAAAGGGCCTCAGTCCCAAACTTCAGAAACCATGGGAAGGGCCATACTTGGTGACTAAGAAAATTAACGACCTAGTCTACAGAATCCAGCTGTCTCCAAGAACTAAACCCAAAGTTGTTCACATAGAGAGGTTGAGTCCCTATCGGGGCAACGAACCCCCAAGTTGGCGGCCGGTAAATACTGTTCGGGACGAACAGTCTTAAGGAGGGGGGCAGTGTTACAAAGCACTTCAAGAGACGTAGGTGCGGTGTTGCCACATCTCCAGAATTTCCCCAACATCTGGGAATTTTTGCACAATCTGGCAACACCGCCTCCCCACCCCCTGGGGGTGCCTGGGGTGACCCCCCTCAGGCGAAGTCTCAACCCTCTAGGACCAGAAATAACGAAGTTACCAACTTGTACCCCGTCGGAACGGATAACTGAGGTCTGCACATTCCGAACACCCTGTATATACACCCTGTATACGTAGAGAACCCTTACACCCTGTATACGCAGAGAGATCTTATAGTTCGAGAAACACCTCTTGTGTGACATAGGAGTGGTGACCACATTTGGATCATCCTGTATATACATCCCCCTGTATACACACGGGACCGATCTGTATTCACAGAACCTTCTAGTAAAAGAAGGTCCTGGAACGTTCTGGAATGGAATGCTCTAGAAAGGAGGGGAAGGTACGGCGAGTATATAAAAGCGGAAGCAAGCCAGCCCGAGTTAGTTGAGTTCAGTAAGATAATGTGGTAGTGACTTGAAGAAACAGTGTAAAGTGTTAAGAGAGTAGTGACTGTAGTACCAGATTAGTGACTTTTGTTGAGAGTAGTAATTGTAAGGCCAGTAAATGAAGTGTTTTCTGAGAGAGACATTCTAGAAATTTTATTGTATCCATATTTAGAGTGTAAATAAAGTTGTTTTGTTAAAATTTAAAGTCTCACTTATCCTGAACCCGGAGAAAACGTAACAATATTATAAAAATATCCAGAGACGCCGGAAATGTCGACCTCCTACATGCAAAAGGCATGCACCTGGTTTTTTAACTAACATTTATCAACAAGAGCTACCAGTCCCCTAGTCGTTTTAATAGCTTCAAATTATTCTCCACAGTTCTTATATATATATATATATATATATATATATATATATATATATATATATATATATATATATATATATATATATATTATATACTATATACTATATACTATACAGCAATGGCCCCAAAATAGTCTCTTTAGGTACACCACATAAAATTATATCGTACCTACTTTTCGTTTTCTCCTGCCCGACGCATTGTTTAGTTCCAGTTATATAATTCGAAAAAAATCTAAGACTACCCCCCTCACACCAATTGCTCTCAGACATTGTACTAGTTTTGGATGGTCAACCGTATCTAACGCCTTGGCTAAATCTATAAATGTGCACATACAAGGGTATCCTTCATCTAGTGCTTGGCAAATTTGCTCTGATGAGATATAGCGGTCTCTGCTCATTTAGACTTTTGAAATCCATATTGCCGTTCAGACAATATGCGGAATCTTCAAATATAGTCGTTATATCTGATTTTTATGACAGGTTTCATAATCTTGGCAAACATTGTTATGATAGAAATCGGTCAATAAATAGTTGGTACTAATTATATTTTTATTCCTATATACTTGAACAATTTTTAAACCTCTTTGAAATGTGGGGACTTTACACCCTCACAGAGAACAGCCTGTATATGGAACTTTCGGTGCCATGGTCAGTGAACACGTGCTAAGTCTACATAACTACAAAATATGTTGTAGATTGCAGATTGTTTACTGAGTATAGGCATTTGACCACTCAGCGCCGAGACCTCAGTGGGTTTTTTGTGCATGACTTTTTTTCGAATAGTTGCCCAAAAAGTTAAGACTTTTTAAATAGTCTACTATCTTTTTTGGATCTATTTTACCTATTTCCTACGGTGTTATGGTCACTCTTCCAAGCTATTTGAGCTTTTTGCAGAACTGGGTCATGCAGTCGCATAGGAAATGCTCTGTTGTTTCTGCTGCTTCCGTGCAGTATCTGCAGTGTTCACTGTCTGCCTTACCAATTCTCATAAGGTGAGACCTTACTAGGGAGTGTCCTGTGAAAAGGCCTGTCATTATGCTCAAGTTGTTCCTTGTAAGTTATGCATCTGAATAAAATATGAAGGTTCTAACAAAATCGTAATATCTATTATAAAAAACTACGCCCGTGTGTCGAATTTCATTAAGTTACCAGGAGTAGTTTTGAAGGAAATTCCAAAAAACATTTTTAGTCTTTTGCTAGTGGCTGTAGCCTAGGTATGCACTTTATGAGATAGTTTTATAGAGTAAACTACACTTATTTTTTTGTGTACTATACGTACTAGAAATTTTGGCAAGCACTTTTGAAAAACATTGTATATGAAGGGTACCATTAACTTATTTTTTCACGCTTCCATAGAACCTACTGCCTATGTATGTGAATATTGTTACAAAGCACTTCAATAGATGTAGGTGCGGTGTTGCCACATCTCCAAAAAGTCCCCAACGTCTGGGAAGTCTTGCACAATCTGGCAACACCGCCTCCCCACCTACCCTAGCGGTGCCTGGGTTGACCTCCCACAGGCGAAGTCTCAATCCTCTAGGACCAAAAATAACGAAGTTACCCACTTGTACCCCGTCGGAACGGATAACTGAGATCTGCGCATTCCGAACACCCTGTATATACACCCTTATAAGCAGAGAACCCTTACACCCTGTATACGCAAAGAGCCCTTATAGTACGAGAAACACCTCTTGTGTAACAGGAGTGATGGCCGCATTTGGATTATCCTGTATATGCATCCCCCTGTATACACACGGAGCCGTTCTGTATTCACGGAACCTTCTACAAAAGAAAGTCCTGGAACATTCTGGAATGGAACACTCCCGAAACTAGGTGGAAGGTACGACGGGTATATAAAGGCAGAAGCAATCCAGCTCAGTTCACTCCCGGATGGGCAATTCGGATTCAGACACCAGCATACCACCACAGACCAAGTCCTTCGTGTGGTGGCAAACATCACCGAAGGATTTAATAAAAACAAGTCGACTGGTGCAATATTTCTTGACATTGCTCAAGCCTTCGATAGGGTTTGGCATGCGGGCCTCCTAAATAAACTTATATCATTTAATTATCCTCTCCCTCTGATTCTGCTAATCAGGTGATACCTGAAACAGAGGAAGTACCAGGTCAAACATCTGGGAGCCAGATCTAGAACATACTCAGCAACGGCTGGGTTCTGCTAACTTCCCTCTGCTGTACAATATATTTGTCGCAGACATTCCGACAGCCCCCCCTAAACGTGACACACACACTGTACGCAGACGACACTACCATCCTCAGCAGCTCCACTCAGCCGAGGATAATAACCGAACGACTTCAGACCGCCGTAGTCGAGCTGCAAGCATGGTATAGGAAATCCCTCTAGCCATAAACCCCGATAAATATTCAGCTGTTCTATTTTCCAAAGACACACACCTCACGAACACGTATCATTAGACAACCGTCTAATTCCCTGACAAGATTCCGCCAAATATGTCGGGATTTCCCTCGACAAACACTTAGCATGGCGCCCCCATGTCGATCACGCCCGGAAAAAAGCCTCGATGCTCATCTCGAAGCTGCTTCCACTTCTAAATAGAAATTCCAAATTCTCCATGAACAATAAGTTGCTCATGTACATAGTCATCATCCGGCCAGCCTTGACCTATGCATCACCTACATGGGTCACCGCGGCCGCAACACACATCAAGACCCTTCAAATCATACAGAATAAAATTCTGAGAATGGTTACCGGAGCGCCATGGTTTGTCAGAAACAGTCAGATTCACTCTGATCTGGAAATGCCGTCGATACTTGAGTTTATAGCTCAATTATCCACAACTCAGTTCGCAAAAGCCGCTTCTCACCCAAATACTCTTCTCCGTAGTGCCACCGATTACGATGAGCAACTTCCACATAAGTATAAGCGTTCAAAGCTTATACTTACCCGCTAACGCCCCCGGGGCAAAAACAGAATGGAAACATTCAAACCCAAACGTCACTGTGTGTAATCTTTCCGACGGAGGTATGGACTAAGGTCCGGTACTCCTAGGGAGGGAGTTTTAGTGAGTAGGTGTACGAGAAATAAGAGTCTCACAGTACCTCGATATCCCACGCACTACGGTGTCGTGAATGAGGTCTGCATGAGGCATCTCTCCCTCCTGCATCCAAAAAAAGCAGCTCAGTTCAGTTCAATTAGATAATATTGAAGTGACTCGAAGAAGCAGTAACCACTGTGAAGTGTTAGAGAGTAGCGACTGTAGTTCCAGTGTAGTGACTTTAGTCCAGATTCGTGATTGTAAGGCCAACGAAACGAAGTGTTTTGTGAGAGACATTCTAGCACTTTTATTGTATTCATAGTTAAAGAGTAAATAAAGTTGTTTTGTTAAAATTTAAAGTCTCACTTATCCAGAACCCGGAGAAAACGCAACAATATATATGCCAAATATGGTACATGGTGTACCATTGACACAACCTTGAACACATTTCTAATCTCTTTAATGGTATTGACGTAACAAAGGAATTACGCAGTAAAAGAACATCTGTGTATGTATATATGAAATGTCATGTTAGTGAATGTTTTAAAATTATATCATAGACAAAACACATGCGCGTCAATTTTTAACCAACCCCCTTTTCGAATTCTGTTAAAAATAAAAGTTACAAAGGTTAAAATTTTCGCTAAATTACTCTGTACATTCATTCATGGAGCAATTCTGTAAATGCATACTACCCATTTTTATGTTACCGTCCCAGTTTCGTACTCCCGTGAGAAGAAAAAGACGTAAAAGTAAAACGAGAGAAGGAGAAAGAACACTAGCTTGTTCAACAAATGATCGCGATAATAATTTATTTAAGGAAGCAATTGTATCGGTCGGACATCGATGAGAACGTTTGATAAATCTATAAAGAGGCCACATTTCGGTAGTGCCGTCAGATATATGTCCGCCATTAGCGGGCTAAATGACCAACATACATCTTGCACCAGCAATACAAACTGTCCGAATATACGGGTCACATCCAGGCGCACTGAAATTTATATAATTATTTCGGTATGCTACGGCACGACTTTCTGTTTGCGTCATTTAGTAAGAATAACGCCACACTGTCTGATGGTTGCTACATACTCTGTGGCTGCCTGCCTGGCAAAGGGGAAAGGGTGGAGGTGAGATATGACTTGAGTGAAAATTCGGTCATTTGGGTACGTCAGCGGGTGATGATGGGGAAAGAAACGGTAATGATTCCGAGTTTTCTAAGTGATTTTCATTTAATTCAGAAACATTGTCATTAGTATTTGAGTTAAGCAAATCATTGATATGAAACGAACATAATATTTAAAACATGAAACATCTCACTGGCATTACATGCATTAGTAAGCACACTTGGGGAACCCAAATCATCACAACACATTTTAAGAAACCGGACATCGTTTCACTAACCAAGTTAGCGTCATCAGAGGATGAATTCTGTTCATCTTAAATACGAATGTTTTATCACACCCAGGTAATAGATTTTTTTGCAGATACTATCGAGACAGTAAAGTTGTTGAATTTCATTTTTATTTCTGCATAGCACGTAATCGGCAAGAAGTTTGTTTTGTCAAAATTAATTGTCAATGCCTTGCTTAGGAACAAATCAAAGACTTAACCAAGATCTTTTGTATTTCAGCAACACACCACGAGGGCTCACAGCCTAAATACTATCGTACCGTGAGTGTCGACAAGGAGGAAAGAGGCAACTTGTTAATACTGGACTTGAAGGTTTGGAGGTTCGGAGGAGAAGGAAAAACATTCCGGCAAGGAATTCTACAACTTGTAAGTCCTCGGAACAAAAGAGCGGGTATAACAAGATGTTCTATGTCTGGTGACCTGGACAGTAAAAAGGTGCATTCGCTCTGTTCCCCTGGTAGATCTGTTCGGGGCAGCAGGTGGAGGAACTATGGAAGAAAGCTCCTCTGAGCAGTGCCCGTGCAGATATCTATAAAAGCGAGAGAGAGAGGTCACCAACGGCACGTCGGTGGGCAAGGGATGGCAGCCTTTGTGTGAGGGTAGGGCCATTGATGAGTCGTATAGCTATCTTCTGAATGGAGTCCAGGATAGCGAGCGTAGAAGCGGCAGCGGCAGCGGCACCCCAAATGTGGGAGCAGTATTCGAGGTTTGGTCTTATTTGTGAAGTATATAAGGTATAGAGATTAGCTAGTGAAAAGTATTTGCGAACCCGGAAGAGGAAACCTAATATCTTAGCAGCCGCTTCTGCAATTTATGTGACATGTTGGTGCCAATTGAGATTTAGATCCACAGAAATTCCAACAAGTGAAAAGGATTCATTACTTTAAATAACTTGGTTGTTCATTGTGATGGGTGTAGGGATGGTGTATCTCTTATGAGATAGAAACCAAGACTGATATTTGGTGGAGTTGAATTGTACAAGATTTCTACTTCCCCAGTCTAATACTTTTTGGAGATCCACAGAGACAGAACACTCCATGAGACTGCGATTCTTATCTAATTGGGCTAAAGAAAGAGACAGTCTTAGAATATTGTATATTTGAGTGGAGGGTGTTGTCGTTAGCGTAACTGGGGTGGATGTGCTAGAGAGGAGGTCATTGATGTGGAGAAGGAACAAAGTAGGGGCTAAAGCTGAACCTTGAGGTACTCCTGCATTAATTGGATACCGTTTAGAGAAATGGCCATCCACGACAACAGAAATGCTCCGGTTGGAGAGAAAATTTACTAGGTACAGAGTTTTGGTGGTAGGCCATAGGCCGGAACTTTATTAAGCAGCGCTGCGTGGTCGAATGCTTTGGATATGTTACAAGAAAAAAAGTTGGTGCTAGATCATTTCTATGAAAATTCACTACCATAAGGCACTTGCTGCGTCTAGACTGTTTCCTTATCTTGTGATAAGAGCGGCAGATAAAATTCGAGAAAGAAAATAAGATAAATTTAAAGAATACTCTAAGGAAGACACTATACAGTGGCACTGGTTTCTTACGAAAACATAAAATATTAAATGAACAATGGATTTTCAACTAGAGAAAATATAACTGGTACTACTAGTACTACTACTTTTATGTTAGGTGTTGTTGTTTATATGTCCACCGCTTCAGATGGAGTTTGACGAAGCTATGGTAAATATCCTTTCTTATGCCCAGTTTTAGATATTTATATACAGGGTTGTCCAACCGTAACACCATATCTAAGATTTTTAATTTAATGCTTGCTGATTCTTTAACTAACTCTCATCGTCGTTTAATCTATCCACCGAAGATTGTGGGTTCCAATAACTTCTTTAAACTTTTTTTTAGATAACACAGCAATAGAAAACCATTATTAACTAATTGTTACGTGTATGTTAGTCTCAAGTTCAATTGTTAGTAATTTTCTTTTGACGATTCTTAAAATTTAATTGTTCTATGTGCTTATAGGCTCGCCACCGGGCATATTAGTTAATAAGCTTTTATTATGTAATGATTATCATTGTAAGTTGCAAATACTATTTTCATCATTTGTAATTTTGTTTTAATTTATTTAACGTCGGCCTATTTCCGCGACTATGGCCAATCACCGACTCCAGGGAGCAGTTTCACCTTACTATCCTAGAAATTTTGCCGAACCCCTGCCTTTCTGTGAGGAGGGTAGGGATCATTAACGTGCATAAAATCGCATGGACATAGGACCGACTGCTTTACGCCCCCTCTGAAAGGCGGAACGTGCAGACATTCAACTCGCTCAAATACAATGCCACAACCTCGATCGATGTTAATTGTACAGTATGTTCATTGATTGTTGTTGCCCTTACTTGGTGAACCTGGTCCATACTACATACAGACTTGGAGACTACTTCTCTGGCTTTAGTGTTGGGTTTCGTTTGTGTAAAAGTCACCAAGTCTGTATGTACAGTATGTACTGAAAAAGTATAAGGAGTACCCTGGGATCGAACCCAGTACCTTTCGGTTCAGAGGCACATGTTCTTACAACTTAACCAGCGAGGCTCTCTTTGTAAAAATAATAAACTGATCGCCAGGTCGCGCCAGGAGTTTACTAAACCTTACTGAGCCATTGGGTGAAGTATTGACGAACAATCGGTTAACATACACAGAAAATTATTAGAGATACTCACAGAATACAAAAACCATTGTTTAAGTCTGCTAAAAAGTTTTTGTTAATTTTGATAAATGGAGATACCCTCAAGTTTTTAATTTTTAATTCCATAAAATAAATGATAATAATTTACTAATGACTTTTCTTTTGTTCCAGGTATGTGCATTTTTGTTCACTTCACGTTGGTAAGTTTAACACGCAGGATTTCTCTAAATTTTGATATAGCTCATTTTTGTTATCTTTAACATTTCATTGTTTATTGCTATGATAAGTTTCAATTTTGGGATATATTCAAGGCAGGAAATTTATGGTATACTGAACTGTTAGGATTCTAGGTCTTTTCTAATAACGATACAACTGATTTATTTACTTCTTGAGATACGTTTTAGCCTCGCCTAAATGTAAATATATTTCATTGATATTTAGTGAAACGATTAATATAAATGATAAGATCGATTGACGAAATTGTATTTTATTATTATTATTGAAGGGGTTAAAAGACTATCAGTGAGGCATTTAGGCATACTTCGACTATTTGATAAATCCTGCGAATGAGATGGTCAATGTTTTTTTGTGCTATGTTATGCCAAGCTAATGTAATTTTATGACGTATACATCGATTGTGGCATATTACACATACATGTTCCAGGAGTGGTAAGTCAGGTGGTCTTGCGGGCCATGGAAAAAACAAACTAGCTAGTAAATGCAACAATAGTTGTTTCCTTTGTATGGTGCGCTTCAATTTCATCACTGTTTGCAATATTTAAAGGATGGTTTTTTATCGTTTAACATATGTTGTTGTTTTTTAACAGCGATGGAAATATTTATCTGCTAATATATTCTGTTTGTTTATACCAACATAACCATAAATCACACAGAACATTTTTTCATATGCGCAGTTCTTCGTTAAGAAGAAGCGATCGTCACGCTTGATGATGATAGAAATCTCATAAAATCGCACCCATCACTTTCTTTGTCGACTGACATACCTTGAATTTTACTGGCGGTGATTCTTCTTTACGCCTCCATTCCATCGACGCCCTTTTGCACAAATGCTCATAGTAGAGAACCATAGTTTCATCCCCTGTAACAATTATCTTCAACACGTCCACAGGGTCTTCTCCACAGAGGTTCAAATAGGATCGGACACATTCTGCTGAAAGATTTTTGGGGTCCCACCTTGCACTAACTGTATTCATACCTAAATGTTCGTGGAGGATTCGGCGAAAGCTTGTATCTGAAAGCCACGACATTTTAAATAATTCTTTCACTTTCAAGCGTTGATCGCTTAAAACGATATCCTCCACAAGTGTGATCTTGTTGTCCATCACTATTTCTGTCCTTCATGTTCTTGCGTCATCTTCCAAGAATTCCTGGCCCATTCGAAACCGTTTTGGCCGATATTTTACTATAGAATAAATGGAAAATTCTCCCCATCTAGCTGATCTTTGATGCTTTGAGGTGGAAGACCTTCTCGAGTAAGGAATTTAGTATGACTTCTGACATCATGATGAACAAGTGTCGGTTACAAGGAAACTAATTGACAGTACTGATAATAATGTAAGGGTAGGTTTTTTCACCCTCTTGTGATAACATTATATGGTTATAAAATCCTTTTAAAACTGTCATTTTGTTAGACTGCAAAATTTCGTTTTTAGTGAATTTTCTTAAAAAAAATTCACTAATGGGGAGATCCCGACTTTTGAATTTTGAAAAAATTTCTTCACATGAGCGCTAATTAGGCCCCCCAGAAAACATATCCAAGGTCAGTTTCAATTTTTATATGTTTATATATATATATATATATATATATATATATATATATATATATATATATATATATATATATATATATATATATATATATATATATTTATATATATATATATATATATATATATATATGTATCACACCGCGAACTAGGCCCCCTAGAACACATATCCGGGGTCAGTTTCAATTTTTATATGTTTATATATATATATATATATATATATATATATATATATATATATATATATTTATATATATATATATATATATATATATATATATATATATATATATATATATGTGTATCACACCGATAACTCAAAAAATAATGGGCCGATTTTGATTAAATTTGGTGAAAAAATTCCTTGTGCTAATAGCTTGGATAAGTTCGTTAGCCAGGAAAATCTGCTTAGGTTTTCCAGGAAAATTTTGCGTTTTCTTTCGAAAAAAAATTATATCTCTGGAATCAACAAAGTAAGGGCAACCAAATTTGGCACGCATATAGGTAAGTTACCTACCAAAATTTAGCTATGTAGCTCAAAAGACAAAAAAGTTATACGCATTTAAAGAAAAATAAATTGGGGTTTTCCTCAAAACGTCAAAGTGGCGATTTAAAATGTCAAAATTGGCAACATTTAGGCAAATAACTTGAATCTAATACGGGCTATAGAAATAAAATGTTTCAAGAAGGATGTTTTACAAACCCTAAAGTCTTAGTTTCAACCGTCATTGTCCTTCATTTTACTAAAATGTTTCCAGAAAATTCATTTCAAATAGACCCTTTCTCTGATGCTTGACAAGTAGCCTTAGCTATAGAGTTTGTCATTTAATGGTATACAATTTTTGTCGAATTTTCGTAAAAAATCAATAAAGCTCAATATATCCGTTATTATATAAGAGACGAAAAAAATTTGTATATATTAATTATAGGGTGTCTTGAGCTACATCTTAAACTAATATTTATACAATCACAGGGTGGCCCATAAGTCGTTGGTGATACAAATTTCCTTTTTTTTAATCAAACACGCCTTATGTTATTGCATTTTTTGCATTTTCCATCGAAATATAATGCATGTTTGTAAGAAAAGAAATTCTGAATGCAGCAAGTGCGTTATGGTGGCGAATTTTGATCAAATGTTTCATATTTTTTTAATCAAACACGCCTTATGTTATTGCATTTTTGCATTTTCCATCGAAATATAATGCATGTTTGTAAGAAAAGAAATTCTGAATGCAGCAAGTGCGTTATGGTAGCGAATTTTGATCAAATGTTTCATATTTTTTTAATCAAACACGCCTTATGTTATTGCATTTTTGCATTTTCCATCGAAATATAATGCATGTTTGTAAGAAAAGAAATTCTGAACGCAGCAAGTGCGTTATGGTAGCGAATTTTGATCAAATGTTTCATATTTGAACAGCTCAATTTGTTATTAACCTATAAGGTTGACCAAGAAACGTGTTTTTTCGGGAACACTTTAAGTTTACTTTTGGAAATTTTTGTATATTTTCACACAATAAAGTTATTTTGATGAAACATGGCACATTGTTTTTAGTATATAGGTTATACTGGTAACCAAATTTGATGCCTGCTTTCTTAAAAAAACACACATATTTGTTATTAAAAATATTTTTATGAAAATTCACTACCATAACGCACTTGCTGCGTCCAGAATTTTTTAAATTATTCCATAACGGAGAAATTTAATAAAAACTTTTTTTTTGCCAAAATTTCAAAGGGCTGTAGTTTGGAGGAGAAGGGGTTTCAAGAAAAACTTTATAAAAAAGACACCACTTGTTTTTCGCCAAAAAATCACCCTGTATATATATATATATATATATATATATATATATATATATATATATATATATATATATATATATATATATATATATATATATACCAGATGGAGAAGATATGTAAAAAACTGCTAATCCGAGAAAATGAATTTGAATAAAATAAAACGTTATTGTAGATTGATAAGAAGAAAACGTATGAACAGAAGGCCCGAGAAAACCAAATGTGAAAATATTAAAACCGTAAATAAAAAAGAAACAAGTCGCGAATGTACCAAAGAAATATACAAGCTTGGGTAGATTGACAATTAGCAAGTACAGAATGAAAAATGACAATTAGAAAACAAAACCAGGATTACATTTAATAGACCTGTGATAAAAAAGATAAGGGATAAAAAAACGAGGAATTAAAAAGCAAGAGATCAGTTCTTACTTAATTTCTGGGGAAACAACTAAAATTAGCCTTGACATAGTCAATTAACAACATTTTCTCCAAGGTATCTATTTGTTTAGAGACCTTACATTGTAGTGTGTCAGTGCATTTTTAAATCTTAATTTACACGGGTTTCTACCTGTTTTAGTAACTTTCACTGCTTTTGCATTGCTATTTTTGCTGCTTGGAGGTACCTCGACTGAGCTTTGGACATTTGATGTTTTTAACTTCTTCACTTTTAGCTTTGATTTTATTAGTGTAATTGTTGTAGAGAATGTTAGCTTTGACTATAGTTTGTGTTTGTGTTTTAGTTTGCTTGTAAGACTGTTTAGAATTTTGTAACAGCTGGTATCGTGTGATACTTGCCGACCTACCAGAGACTTTGTTTCTGACGCAACCACCTTTTGTAATGTTTCAGGAAGCCCCTGAAGATGGCCAGATTTATGGGCCGCAACGCGGAGGGCTTTTACTTAATAAAAATTCAGTCTGGAGTATAGCCTTGTTCTGTTCTTTTTTACCTTGGAAATATGTCTAACCCAGACGTTGTGACGTTCAGAAATTACATCAATTAACAACGTTTTCATTTGACGTTGATGGCATTTCTTATAGCATGCAACTTATAACTAAGTCAAACGTTGCTTAGGCAAACGTTACAGTAAAAAAGGCATATATGTAGATGAAATCACAGAAGAACGACGCACCAACATGACACATACATTTTAAAAGCACTTAAACAAACGAAGCACAGTTTTAAATAATATAATACTTCACGACACCACACATTTGAACCGGACTTCATATATGTAGAATGACACCAATAATTGTAGACCCAGTATAATAATAAATGGTATAAAACCAGTGACAGCTACCAATGTGTTGATCATATGAAACAACATGTAACATATGCATAAATCTTGAAGGTTTAGTCCACCTAAAATGAAATAAAAATTGATGAATAATCTTAGAAATTGACAATTTTAGTTTTTTCCAAAGCTAATAAGACTGGCAGCAATGTCTTACCGAATTTTGACACGCTGCAATATCCCGGATCTATGTCAGGCCGGGAAATTTTCGCGCTTATCCCGCATTCACCAATAAATTAAGTCGATTCGCCCAATGTTGATGGAAAATGTCCCAAATATAACTAAAAGACGTAATTCTAAATGCCTTCCTGGGCCTATTATCGACTTCCATAATGCATTTTAAGGGACAACTAAATACGCGATACTTTAATTTAGTCGGAGAAACAATGCACGTATAAAGTTACCAGTGTTTGAGCGTAGCTAGTTTAATCTTATTTCTGAGCAGACCTGTGTGGCGAAGCTTCGACCAACCGTCCCCACACTAAAACGTTGATACAAATGCATTATTAAAATCCACTTTCTGTCCTGAAATTCCATCACTACCAGAATAACATCACACACACACACACACGGCTACAACGTACACCCTGCTGTATAGAAAACTACTCTTTCTATAAAACCATTATGCAGATTTTAAGGATTTTCCTCACGGCAGGGGGTCATGGGAGTACAGGATATAGAGCCTGAATTAGTGGCTAAGTTGGGCCAGATTGCGCTCTCTAATTC
Source organism: Tillus elongatus (assembly GCA_964006375.1). NCBI lineage: Eukaryota > Metazoa > Arthropoda > Insecta > Coleoptera > Cleridae > Tillus > Tillus elongatus. The sequence continues at coordinate 85,030,175 of OZ023270.1, read as the reverse complement.
GCTATCAATATTCCATCGAGTATAGTCGTAGTTTGCGGGATAATGCCGTGTTTTATAATCGACATTAATAGTTAAGACAGGCTGGGTTTGAGGATAGGATCCTTTCTCACTCCTGTTGTGAACAGGTTGGGACTGGATGTTACAAAAAGTTTGATTAAATGTTTTAGATACATGTCATAGGCGAGATTTGTGTCGCTTTTTTGTCATCCGATTAGATCGTATCTTGTCAATAGTTTTCAAAAATTTATAAAGTGCAAAATTTCACCAGGTGCAAATTTGGCAGATATGGTGGCGAAGTTAAAGCGTAACTTCTACATGTTTTATTATATTGCTAGGTTATAAATTTGTTTGTTGTTTCAGACGCCAACTTTTTATGTTTGTACTTTCTCTTAGAAGCTTGATTATTTATTATCATTATCAGCACAATCTAAACGCGATGTCGCCTTGTCGTCGAAACCATGTCTCTCAGTCTCCAGCAATTATTTTCATTTCATTCATTGTATCTCTCACACTCATCAATTGGGTCAGGTTTTCCAAAAGTTTTTTCTTTTGTCTAACTCTCCCTTTCTTTCCGGGTATGTGGCCTTCAAGTAATGTTATCACGAAATTATCAGAAGATATCCAACAAATTTTCTTTCTTTTCCTAATTTCTTCCAATAAGCATCTTTTTCCTCTCACGTCTTATAGCACAATTATACCTCTGTAAACAAAAAAAGCCAGTTCTTTAAGTTTGAACGCAGCAAATGTAATTTTTCATAAATATTTTGTTTTCAACTTTAAAAAATTATACAAATAGATTTTATTGATATGACAAAGAACATCAGGTACATATCCAAAGGCTTCTGCTTTTACACTGCGCCATACGATTAATGAGAATTAAAATAAGTACAAATACACAAAGCTATATTTTATTAGCAGTTAGCACATATGGCAATTTTAACAAAAGTATAAATACAAAGTGTAAATACAAACAGATGAAGAAGAGCAAGTCGCATCACAACCAATTATAAAATACAAAATTTACAAAGACATTAGGGACTAATAACAAGTAAACGACAGTTATCTGTGTGCTACAGTACGAATGTGTCATTAGCCGACAGCAGCTTCAATTTGCGTTGGTAATAGCCGGAGTTCGATAGCTTACAAGAATCTGGTACCTTGTTATACATGACTGCAATATTATATGAAAATGATCGTTGCAAGAGCGCTGCTCTACGTTGCGGTATGGTCAAGTCATTCTTGAACTGAACATTAATATCATCGATGTCGATATGAAATACTATTTTATCATAAAGATATGTTATAAGATGTTTGTGATTACCTTCTGGAAAAGACATGGGCTTAATAGCCTTAATATGTGTTTTCGTTTCTGTACCATGAGCCATCCAAGCCCCCCCCCCCCCCCAACTCTATAGGATATATGATGATTGATGATATTTACGTAGGCCGCAAACAGATCTAACGCATGTGTTTTGTGCTTGCTGTAGACTCGCCAAATCAGAAACCGTCAAGCATGGTCCATAAATGACATCCCCATGCGTTATATGGGATAGCACCAAGGCCTCAGATGAGATTTCCTTTAATTCCCTGTTTAGCAGCTCCCGGTAACTATAAATCAACTTACGGTTGCTAAAAACTTGCCGAGTGACTTCAGACACATGTTTCGTCAATCTTAGGATACTGTCCATTCTAAGGCCTAAGTTATCGACAACGTCCACTACCCGCAGCGTTCACCCGATCTCGTTACCCCCACCAAATATCTGAATCATGCAACTATATTATTGTGCTTAAACAGTATTACTTTTGACTTAATCGGATTAATAGACGAGCTGTAACGATTGGAGAAGTCAACCAGTTTTGCTAAATCAAAATATACCGCACTACATGATTACCACAATGAATGAACTAAATTAATAAGAAAGTTGGGTATCGTCAGCGTAGTAACCTGAGCGACATGAAGCAAGGACACCGCCGTGCAGCTATGCTAAACATTAGTCGCCCCAAGATAGACCCCAGTGGAACCCCATAAGTGATAGGAAGATAAGGTGACCTCTGACCATCTATCTTTACGCGTTGCATTCTTCCAGTCACATAGTTACTAATAAGTAACTTTGTGACTAGAATTATCAAAACTAAAAAGGTACGAAAGATGCTCTCTTCTCTTAATACCAGGAAAGCCTCTGGCCTTGACGAGATCCCAGCAATTGTTCTCAAAAAATGCGCACCAGAACTTCCTCCTGTCCTGACTCGTCTGTTTCAGACATCTTACAATAGAAGCATATTCCCTAGTAACTGGAAAACTGATCGAGTACAACCCGTCCCCAAGAAAGGATCCCAAGCGCTTCCTAGCAACTACATGCCTATTTCTCTCCTTTCAGTCGTCTCTAAAGTGATGGAAAAGTATATAAACACCGAATTACTCAAACTTCTTGAAAAACAGTCTAATCCACGACAGGCAGTACGGATTCCGTCAACGCAGATCAACTGCCGACCTCCTTTCCTTTGTCATCCATTCTTGGAACAAGTCTATGGAACTACACAATGAATCCCAGATTGTCGGTCTAGAGATATCCAGAGCACACGACCAAGTCTGGCACGCAGCGCAGCTTAATAAACTTCCGGCCTATGGCCTACCACCAAACTCTGTACCTGGACAGCAAATTTCCTCTCCAACCGGAGAATTTCTGTTATGGTGGATGTCCATTCCTCTAAACTATATCCAATTAATGCAGGAGTCCCTCAAGGTTCAGCTTTAGCTCCTACGTTGTTTCTTCTCCACATCAATGACCTCCTCTCTAGCACATACAACCGAGTTCACAGTTACGCGGACGACAGTACCCTTCACTCAAATATACAATATGCTAAGCCTGTCTCTTTAGCCCAATTAGATGAGGATCGCACCACACATGGAGGGTTCTGTCTCTGTGGATCTCCAAAAAATATTAGACTGGGGAAGTAGAAATCTTGTACTATTCAACTCCACCAAATCTCAGTCTTGCTTTTTATCTCATAAGAGATACACCAGCCCTAGACCCATTACAATGATCAACCAAGTTATTCAAAGTAATGAGTCCTTTTCACTTGTTGGCATTTCTGTGGATCGAAATCTCAATTGGCACCAACATGTCACATCAATTGCAGAAGCGGCTGCTAAGAAATTAGGTTTCCTCTTCCGGGATCGCAAATACTTTCACCAGCTGATCTCTATACATTATATACTTCACAAATACTCCATTCTAAAGATAACTACACGTCTCATCGGTGACCCTACCATCAACCAAAGACTGCCATCCCTTGCCCACCGACGTGCCGTTGGTGATCTCGTCTCTATCTCTATCTATCTCTCTCTCTCTCTCTCTTTTATAGATATCTGCACGGGCACTGCTCAGAGGAGCTTTCTTTCATAGTTTCTCCACCTGCTGCCCCCAACAGATCTACCGGGGGAACAGAGCGAATGCACCCTTTAGTGTCCAGGTTACCAGAGATAAAACATCTTGTTATGCCCACTCTTCCAAGTTGTGGAATTCCTTGCCGGCACATATTTTTCCTTCTCCTCCGAACCTCCAAACCTTCAAGTCCAGAATTAACAAGTTGCTTCTTTCCTGCTTGTCGACACCCACGGTAGGATAGTATTTAGGCTGTAAGCCCTCGTGGTGTTGCTGAAATATAAAAAAAAGAAAAGAAATATAAGTAAGACATCATCCGTATGAAAATCAAAAGACCCTAAGATCGGTAGTGAAAGCCGATGATTTATCCTGTCAAATGGCTTTGGAAAATGAATCACGACCAGCAGAGTTAACTTGTTTTTGTCAGCAGCGTGCAGTGCATTATCACATACTTTGATCAGAGCAGTCGAACATTTAAATGAAAGAAATAAGGCTGCTTTGTATACACATGATTTTTTCTAGAATTTATGAGATATCACACAATATGCTAATGGGCTTGCAGATCGGACAGGCTGTTACGGTTTTGGAAGCGAAAATATGTCATAGTGTAGGAAAGACGCTATAGAACTAGACAAAAATAACTATGTGCGTAAAGTATGGGATTAATACAGGGACAATATTACTTTATCATTACTGTGCTGATAGACTATGCTCTCACGGACTTAGTTTTCACTGAGAGTACGTCTTTGTAAATAAAAACTACATCTTCGCATAACTTGAAAAATTCGGTTTTGGTACGAAGAAAATTATTTATAAAATGTCATGAGACCAGCTTTATTAGCTTCGGAGATACAATGCTTTTAAGTGAATGGTTTATAAGAATCAACTACCTAAATTTAACATATGTGTGTGTGCGCCCGCGGGAAAAGGGATAGCATTGGAAGGTTATCCATAATCTATAGACTAAATTTAACAAAAATGAGTTTGAACAATGATATGCTTAGCATATAAGTTACGCTATGTATTGCAAAATCAAGAAAATTCCCTACTATAACGCACTTGCTGCTTCCCGACTTTTGAACGCTATAATTGTGCTTTAATTTTATTATAATATAAAGAATAATCAATTGAATTTTGTAACAATTTACCCACACCTAATAAAAAAATTTAAAAATTGCTCCATTTCATTTTAGTCCAACACTGCCATCAACCACCTGAACGTTCTGTAGGAACTCATTACTTGTAAACTCCTCTGGCTCAGTATTATAACAAGCAGCTTTAGCTACAGATTTAAGCTAATGGAAAAACTGATGGGGTTATTATATCGTTTTATGCAATGATTTATATGGAGGCGAGATCGGTTCGGTCTCGTGGCGGTTTTTAATTTCCATGTTTAGCCCGATCGAACACGGCTTATTGGAAACTAATGTTGCGGTGATCGTGGAAGGTAATCGAGATTTAATAGGGATTCGGTCTATCTGTGAGCCCTATTCACGCTACAGGGAGAACTATATAATAGTGATGTACCATAATAATGATTGGAGTATTTTAGCAAAGTATATGAAGTTGGATTTTAGTAGCTACAATTGTAATTATGCCGATTTCTAGCGCCAGACAGCCTTCAGAAGGACAAAGATCTGATCCAAATTATATTTGAACTTATTTATTTGCGTCTAAAATTATATAACGTCTCTCACAAGAAAGTTATGCTTGTGTTTGCATTTACACAATTTTGTTGAACCCCCCAAGCAACAAATTAAGGCATGTTAACCAGCACTCGAGTCCAAATAACCTAACCAAGTTGTAATTTAGTAATAATTAACTAAAATGTTGCCTTGATTGTCATAATGACTACAAATTTGGAAATGCGTCTCCGAACTAGCTTATTTTTGACTATTAAAATTACTCCAAAATCAGTAACTTACAAGTAACTAAATTGGAAAAAAATTGGTTCAATTTTACTCATAAAATATACTTGAATATACTTTTGTGTTTCAATTCCAGAGTTGGTAATTTTTAGGTCGAAGTGTGCCCTAAATTGAACTGAAATTCGACTACCAAGCCCAGATACCTGAAATACCCACTTTAAGGTAATTTATTACCTAATATTAACCTGCAATATGTCTCTGTGGTATAGTAAATTGGAGGTCTTCTTATGAAGTCCAGCTTACATATATATTACCAATTTCATTGCAATACAGCACAGGAAATATTTTGGGCACTGAGCTGACCTAAAATGGCTTTGTGATCGGCTATAAAGTCATAATTACTGCAGAAATGGTCTTCCAAGTCAAATTGCCTACCTTCAAGTTGAAAATACCCATAAAATCTGACTTGAAATAAAAATTGTCCTCAAAGTTCAAAGTGTACAGCAGTGAAATACATTTGTGAATCTTAAAGGTGTGTCAGTTGATAAACTTCATCAATAAAAGTTTATTCTTGTTGTTAATGTGCGTGCACCAGTAACAAATATAGTGTTACAATGCCCCCTTTGAAACCAATAAAAGTTTACAGACATACTACAAACTATTATAGAGTAGTAAAGAATGCTCACAGAAAAATAGTGATAGATGCTGATCATTCAAAGTGGCTTACATCAAATGAAGAACTCATTTTTCAATCCTAAAAAAGTATGACAACTTTATCGGCTACTACTACTAGGTATATGAAAGTAAAACTGAATTTCAATTCTATGCTGGTATCAAATCAGCACGTTTCCCTCATCAATATAATACATCCCTTTTCATGCCAATTGGAGTGAAGTATTGGCAACACGGTCAGCTGTCATGTTTATGATTATTTACTTTTATATATATTGTTTATATATTATGGAATCAAAGACCAAAAGCGCTGTATAATCTTTCCTATATGTCTCTCCGCTGTGCACGGATATAATTAATATATATTTTTATACACGAAAATGTTTCATTTCTAATAAATTCAAACAAAATTCGTTTACCATATAGTTGAAATTCCCATAATAGGACAAAATGCCTTCAAAGTTTGGTTAGTTTGCCCTGTCATTAGGGATTGTGACTTATAGGTAAAAAAATAGGGCACAATTAACTTTCAGGTCAATAATGTTAGAAGGGCAGCCATATTAAATTAATTTTGCGGTATCCATCTTGATTGTATTGGAAAATGAAAAATAATATTTTGTTGAATATAGTGTAATCAAATTTTAGTTCCAAAAAAACATTAAATAATGATTGTATACCATGACGACAAGATAGTTTTGTGTTGTTTACATCACCAATCCTCCAAAATCAGAATTTCAAGAATTTTGAATAATTTTTTATTTTCACTAATTTTATATTTTACACGGGCGCTCGAATTTTATCGAAGTATCATCATCATGTTAACAGAAAAAAACATAACCGCAGTGGTTTTTTCTTTATACAGTACGAATCACCTTTATCATTGTTGCAAATATCCGAAGTAAGTTCTTTGATCATTCAAGATGTCATTTTTTAACAAAGATGGACAATATCTCTACTATTCTACTGTTTGTTTATACACACATAACCAGAGATCCTGCAGAACCGAATAATGTGACATGCGTAGTTCGTTTGTTAAGAACGTCACAGCACTCGGCGCCTAGATGTCAGATTCAAGTAAAGCGTAGCACATATTTACCAATATACTACGTCCATTGGCCCAATGTTGAATGAAAATGCCCTCAATATAACTAAAACGCCTTGGTCGAAACGCCTTGCTGGACCTATTATCGACTTCCATATTACTTTGACTGTGGTGATTTGGTCGCCGACCTATTGGTAGGGCGATTTTACGTCAATTTGACTTTGAATGTTGCTTGGGTATTATAATATAAAAATAATATTAAATATATTTTCACGATTAGGAATGCCCTCTTGGATAGTTTTCTGTTCTATGAACAATAGAAACATGCGTAACTCATTTGGTTGCCATCGCTGTGTTATTTTAGAAAATACAAAACTCTTTCGAATAAAAAAACACGAAATTTTCTTGAAAATTCTAAAATAATTTTTTCACGATACATTGAATATTAATTATCTACTAAGATTTCAGAATTAATTGACAAAAAATTATTTCTACAAAACTGACATACAAACAATTCAAATTATATAATTTATAATTAAAATATAAAAAATAATGAAAATGTAAAAAAAGTTATTAATTACATTTTCACGAAAATTTGAACCCGTGAAAGTAAAGAGAAATATAGGCGAAAACATAACCCGTATTTTCATCACAAGCTGTCAGAATTAAAAAGGTTATTTAAGTCTGTCACTTTGAAGTTACATTTGATATTTTTGAAACCATATTAACACTTACTTATATATTATGAAAAAGCAAACATAGATAATCCTATCAAATTAATTATTTTTTACCTTCCTTGTACCAAAGTTAATTTTAATATTTTAATACTTTCCTTCCAAACTTCGCTAAATAATCCCATAGTCTGGCCCGGCTATTAGAAGATAAAAAAAAAAGATTTTTTTAACAACCTGGTATCACCGACGCCAGGAAGTTGCTTCACCTCACTATCCTTGAAATGTTGCCGAACCCCTGCCGTTCTGTAATACAGGGTAGGGATCTTTAAGGTGTGTTTTACAAAGCCTTAAGTTCAACTTTAACCATCATTGTCCTTCATTTTACAAAAATATTATCGGAAAATCCATTTCAAATGCATTCTGATGCTTTGGCAGTAGATTCACCTATAGAGTTTATGGTTTAGTAGTCTATATTTTAGCAAATGTTCTTCACTTATGAATTTTGAAACGATTTCTTCAAATGAGCGCGAACTAGAACCCCTAAAAGCCATATACGGGGTGAGTTTCAGTTTTTGTCTGTTTACACATATACAAGGTGACACATTTCTACGGTTAAACTCAATATTTTTGTTTATATACAAGATATGAGCCAAAATTGTATACGGTAATTACAGGTTATTTTGAGCTGCATCTTATAAACCTATTTTGACAATCACAGAGTGGCCCCTTCCCTTATGTTATTGCACTTGTGCATTTTTCATTAAATTATAATGCATGTTTGTAAGAGAAAAATTTGTTTTCGTCCATCGTTTTTGAGTTATTTCAATTGTTTTGCAACTTTTCACGTTTTTTGCACAAACACACCTCACAAATTATAAAAACGCGTTTGTACCAATATAAAGTTGAGCACTATGGAAATGACGCATTCAGAGAGCTTTTTGTTTGTATTACTCGTCGAAAAGTAGAGCTGCCGTATACAGGGCACTTTCAAATAGTGGCTGAATTTGAAAAGTTTTCAGGGAAATGTTTTTAGTATTGTAGAAATCATTTTTTGTAACATTTTTGTGAAATCTTGGTAATTAATAATAAATGTTTAGTAAGGTATTGTAAATAAAAGTTGTCGAATTTTTGTGAAAAATATAATATAGTGTAATCTTACTGAAGGCAATTTCGGCCAAAAAAAGTGGTGAACATTTGTAAAAGAAATTTTTGCAAAATTTCATAAAAAATGTTTTTTATACTTGGGCTATAAAGCTGTTTGTCAATAATTATATGTTGGCAGGTGTGTAAATAGCTTGAAGAGATTCGTTGGCCAGGAGAATCGGGCCAGTTTTAAAGTTTGTTTTCGGAAAATGTTTCTACTTTTTGAAACAACAAAGCTATTTTAATGAAATGTGGTACATTGTTACTACTATATAGGTTATACCGCCAACCAAATGTCCTTTAAAAACAATAAATATTTGACATTATAAACATTTTTACGAACATTCGCCACCATAACGCACATGCTGCCTCTTGTTTCTGTTGCTTACGATTTTTAGCGATTTTTTTTTTTAATTCGCTAATGAGGAGATCTATGTTTATATATATATATATATATATATATATATATATATATATATATATATATCCGCATCTAAATTTGGTACGCGTGTTTGTATTATAAACGGTGAACTTTGCACCAAAACTTATGTCCCTAGCTTTAAAGACACAGAAGTTATGGGCAGTTAAAGAAACAAATTTTGGAGTAGTTTTCCTCGAAACGTCAAACTCGCAATTTTAAACGTCAAAATTGGCAATGTTTAGGCAAAGAATGTGAAACAAATACCGATTGTGAAAAGAAAATGTTGCAATAAGAGTGTTCTGCAAACCCTTAAGTTTCAGATTCAACCGTCATTGCCCTTCATATAACTAAAATATTTACAGAATATTCATTTCAAATAGACCCTTTCTCTGATGCTTTGGCTGTCAGTTATTTGATGCTTTTTTGGATATTTATTCGTAGGTTTAGTGAAGTTTATGGTGTAACGGTCTATAATTTTTTTTAGCTAATTTTTATAGAACAAATTTATTAATTCATTTTTGCATTTTTTATCGAAATATGATGCGTTTATAAGAAAAAAATTTGAACGCAGTAAGTGCATTTTGGAAGCTAATTTTCGGTTAATGTGCAGATTAGCTCCCGAACGCTTTTCAAAAAACTGTTTTCAAAAACCTGCCTAGGCCCCCCTGGATCCACAAACCCCAAGAAAAATTTCTTGGCGGGTATGAACAAGAAATTTTTCTTGTGGTTTATGCAACGAGGGTCGTTGTATGCAAGCGAGGGGGGAAAGAAAAACCCCACGACGAAGCCAACGCCCAACTCTACCGCAAGTCAAAGCGGGGGGGGGGGGGCTGTTTCGTCGTAGGCATTTTCCATCCCCCCTCGTGTGCATAAAACCACCCTCGTTGCATAAACCACATAAAAAACTTCTTGGTAGTACCCCCCAAGGAAGTTACGTGACCTGGGGGCAAATAGGGGCGCTGTGCGAGGTAGGCGTGGTTTAATGGGGATATGGCTTCAAATAGACAGCTTTTAAGCAGTTTTCTTTGCTTTTTCTGCTCATATTTCCTTTTTACTACCTACCCCGCCCAGTACACATATTCACTCCCAGTCCCGTAACTTCCTTGGGGGGTGTGATCAAGAAATTTTTCTTGTGGTTTGTGCATCCAGGTGGAGTCCTAGTATTATTTCTGAAAACAATTTTTTGAAAAGCGTTCGGGAGCTAATCTGCACATTTACCGAATTTTCATTAAATCCTTCAAATTTCAATAACTCAATTTGCCATTAACGTAAGCTTTGTTGGTTAGGAAACCCACATTTAAATTTATTTTCGGAAAATGTTTGTATATTCTCAAACCATAAGTAATTTTGATAAAATATAGTTCATTGTTTCTACTATAGAGGCTATACCAATAATCAGATTGATGCCTGCTCGCATTTGGTATTAAAAACATTTTTATGGAAATTCACTTCCATAACACACTTGCTAAATCTATACTTCTGAAAAATGTTTATATATTTTCAAACAATTTATTTTATTTCAATGAAATATGGTACATTGTTTCTACTATATAGGCAACCAAGTTTGATGCCTGCTTTCATCGAAGAAAGACATTTGCTATTAAAAATATTTTATAGAAAATTCGCTACCATAACGCACTTGCTGCGTTCAGAGATTTTTTAAATATTAATAAATATTAAGCATAATATACTAATAATAATTGTAGGACAGAAGAAAATCGTGGCTTGAAGACATGAATTGCCTAAAATAACCTATAAAAGAACATTCCTTTTTCACACCTAATTAAATACAAAAAAATACGAGTTATATTAAAATGTGCACAAAACATAAACGAGGTGCCAGTTAGCTCATTTCAGTTAAACTTTCCCGACCGTGTAATTGCAAAGTTAAATAATTAAATTTACATATTACTGCACTTTATGTCATAAAGTTTAAAGCTAAGTACTTCGAGAATTATGCTCAATTTACAAAATCAATGGTTCACCATGCACATGCAGAAAATCACTTAAATTTTGTACCTTCGTCCTATTTTAAAGAGAAATAAATGTTAATGGAAAAGGAAACTAATTAAGGTATACAAGGTTAAATACCAATAATCACATGTTTAAAACTTTCCCGTGAAAAATGAAACAGAATTTATAAGGACAAGGGTTTTCTAAACAGAACTGTTTATCAAAACCCTAATGGTTTAAGTCAGCGTAAAAATTTTCCAACATAAAGGTAATGTTCAAAAAGTACCGTGTTATACAGGGTGTTTCGTATAAGAAGTCACACAGATCAGACGCATATAGGGGAACCTAAGATATGGTAATTTAATGCAACTTACTTTTATACTAAGTTACCCCTCTGAGAAGTTATAGGCCTTCAAAGTTCGCTTTCAAATTTCGAAAAATATTAATATCTCGGTAATACTTCATTTAAGAAAAACAGAATTGGGTACACGTTCTGAATGTAGCAAGAGCATTAGTCGATGGTAAGTATGGTTCAGTTGAACCATTTCAAGGGGTCGAATAGGTATAAGGCACCCTTAAAATGTGACAGAACTTTTTAACTTGTTCGGATTTAATAAATTATTATTTCATTTTATGGGGAATTTAATTCTAAAGCTTTTTTTACTCTTGGTATTTAAAAAAAACTTTGTCATTTTCAAGAAAACCCGAGCAACTAAAGACACTTATTTTATCAATGTTACTTTTTTTTTAATTTCACTATTATTTTGGCTGCGGAATCAGTGTCCATTCGCCTAGTTTTCCATCACTGTGAGTGTAGGTCCAAATCAGCGCATAATTCAGTGTCATATCACTTTTGCCAACCATTTTGTTATTTACAGGTTATTATAGATAATCTCTTGCACCCTCTCACTCCTCATTTCATCCCTTTCAATCCACTTTCACCCCTCTCTCATTCCTTAATCCTAAGAGTAAGTACATATACTCATCTATATATACCTATATATACACACACATGTATATATCATTCTGTTATCAGTTGGCACTATTTATTTTTCTGCTACACCTTCTTTTATTTTTTTATTTTGTTCAATTTTTGAACTTTCTTTTCTTCTATTTTTTTAATAATTTTTTTTCGTAATTTTAATATTGTGGATAACTTTTTTTTTATTAAACAAATTATGGGATATACAATGGACACATAGCTTCATGCTCTGCGGCCGATCAGAACAACTTTAAAACGTGCACTGGTGGGCCTTGGGTAAAAGTCAGGTAATACATATAGGTTGGGAAAACAATAGGTCAACTTAAGCTACTTTGTATACAAGATTTACATCAAATGTTTTTACATATATCTTTCACGTGTTTGAATACTTCTAAATAAATGTCAAAGTCTCTAGTGCTAAGGAGTTGCCACAAATTGAAAGGCTTTGGAACACTACTATTCCTATATAATTTATTTACAAATTGACTGATTTTGCTTTGCTTAAGTCTGCATTTTAACAGAACATGTTCCAAGTCCCCGAATTCGCCACAATCACAAAAAGGGTTTTCTTTCATACCATTCTTATATAGATGACTCGGGAACAATGCATGATTGAAGCGTAATCTACACATAGTTTTTGTGAACATTTTACTATTATAAGGACAATCGCAAAACCAAGGTTTTCTGGGAGGTTCTTCTACAATACTCTTATAAGCACGACCCTTGTTGCTATTCTGGTACTCCCCCTTCCAAAGTTCTCTTATTAGAGTTTTATATCTTTGAATCTCATCCCGGTGAGGTATCAGGTATTGGGTGTTCTCTATGTGATCTAATGCCACTCTGGCCATATTAACTGCTGATTCATTACCACTTAATCCAATGTGATCTCTGACCCATATAAAACAGATTTTTCTATTTGCTTGTTTTGCTTGTATATACAGTTTTACGATATCTACTAATGAATAATTTGGTTGCTTTGTGGTGATACTGAAATTTTCTATAGCCTGTAGAGCGCCTTTACTATCGCTAAGAATAATTACTTTTTCTATGTTACAATATTCGGCATACTTCATTGCTTCCAGTATAGCAACACATTTCGCTGAAAATATAGACATTTCTGCCCTTAATTTAATTTGTTCGCCCGCTTTTCTCTGTGGATCATAATATGCACAACCAACTGATCCTTGATTTTTGGACCCATCTGTGTATAATAAATACGATCCCGCTTGTATTCTGTTCAGGTCTTCTTTTAGCATTTGGTCTCTAAACTGACTAGGGTACTGGGAGTATTCAATCGTATGATCTACCTTAATTTTATCTAGGATGTTACTTAAAACCATCGATAATTCAATAGTTGCTTATTAAATTATACGTCAAACTTGACAATGAAGAATCAAAATTATTTAATTTTAGTAATTGGTTATTGATTGTTTTGAAAATTTCCGATAAGTTTTTCTTTAACGAACGAGTTGACATGCTATTAGTGTTAGAATTCGCTGGAGCAACCTTGAAAGGCGAACTCGACAAACAGACATGTTTTTCAGTAACACTCGAGAACTGTTAACAATCTGAAGAAGGAAAATAAAACAATAACTACAATAAGAAACAATTCCTTGACGGCACATGTTTTTCCTTCTCCTCCGAACCTCCAAACCTTCAAGTCCAGAATTAACAAGTTGCCTTTTTCCTCCTTATCGACACCCACGGTACGATAGTATTTAGGCTGTAAGCCCTAGTGGTGTGTTGTTGAAATATATTTTAAAAAAATATGTTCTACCCATCTTTTTACATAAACTAAAATAACAATACAGAATAATCAATCTAAATTGCCCCAAACAAATTGTGGAGGGTAAGATGACGAACTCGTCATCTTATTCTTCTTTGTCGTTCGTTGATTTAGCTACAAATAAAATTTCAAATATTCTGATGGTTACTTTGGTTTAAATAATGATATTAATAGAAACTAAATTACATAACGTTATGCAAAAACAACGATTTATCTTGTACGATCAGCAAATTAAGTTCAATTCTTACTCTTAAAATGATAAACACTATTTTATCAGCATTCGATATTACAACACGTTGCACATGTTAGGCTAACTTTCATTTAAAATAATTAAAACGTTGAATGTAGCGGCTTCTCCTCTAGACACCAAAATTTAACTAACACATTAACAACACGGATTTAACTAACTTTCCTTTATTCTATAGTCAATTGGTGTAATTAGTGCTGCTGAATTCTATGGTTTTTCTACATGACCATGAACATTGTTTTGAAGATGGCTGCTCTATGGCTCCCCTACCATTCCTTGCTCTTTTGTCATTGACATTTCACTTCTGACACTTCTTTCGCACCTGCGCCGGTGCGCATGATTTGAGTTTGCACTAGACTTGTGTTATGGGATGTTTCTGTAGCTTCTTATTGGTGGATTGTACATAGTCATATCTTCTTCTTCTACTTATGCCTTTTGATTCTTAACCTAACGACCTAACACAACTTTCTGTTTGCCTTTATAGTTATAGTATTTTTCATTATCACAAGTAAAAGTTGTGACAGTAACTTTTATCCTCTCTTTTATCCTACGACAAAACTTTTTTCAACCTCTGAGTACATGGAAGCTCCGTATCCTTTATATAACTGTGTAGAGCAATAAGGCGCAAAGAGCAATAAGGCGCAAAAAGCGATAAATATTGAATGAAATTTAATACAGTAATGTTTTTATCATTATTATATAATAATTATTTTAATAAGCCCCTTATTTATTCACAAATCTACTATACAAATATAAAGTAAACTATTTAATTAAATATGCATTAAATTGATTTCAGTATAAAGCGACAGGGCGAGAATTCAGATTAATTGGTGCCGTAACGTATACAGTGGCACTTCCATTCGTTCTTCCATTCAACAACCTACTCAGAATAAAACACAAACTATAAAGCACACAGTTCTTATATAATTGATTTATAAAAAAAAATTATGTAATTAATATTATTAGCCCCCCTCACCCCCACCCCCTCCTACTCATAGGGCGGCAGCCAAATTCATTTGATTAATGTACATCGAGGAAAACTTTCACACTCAGAATTAAATTTTTCTGATGTGGTTTGGAGGAAGAATGTTTTATATCAAATTAATACTATACCACAAAAGGTAGAGTGCGATTTAAATAAAATTTCAAAGAGGTTTCCTGGATTTAAGAGAGTGAAACATAAAATTACGTTGATAATAACAGTGTCAAACTTTTTCTCTACACAAAATTAACCTGTTTTTTTTTTTCAAAATAACAAATATGAAAGCTGCACAATTTTAAAGGTTGCCTAAAAATCTTGTGTAATAAAACAAATCGAAGCCCCATTGCAACTTGTCTGACTTCGTAGTCAGAATCACCAATAATAAAATAATTGGACCCTTACTTTTAGCGCATACATATTCAGACATTGCTAATACAACTATTTTAAATATACGCTCGAATGTACTACCTCAATCCGGTTAAGAACGCACCAATCAGAAGCTGCAAATATGTGCCATAACACAAGTCTAGTGCAAACTCAAATCATGCCGCCGGTGCACCCTGCCCGTTTTTAAGTTCACATAATGGCCGCCCTTCATCATGTTTGTTAAAAATCGCCGATCTTTCGCATTGATTTTTGTTCTTGAAGACAATTTTCTGGCATTGTGCAGATGTAGTGTTGCACGGCCCCTGGCACAATGGATGAAGTTGTGACCTGTTAAAACCTTCATGTATAGTTTCGAGTTCAATTTTTTGAGAATTGTTCAAGTGAGTATGGCTCATTTATTTTTCACTTGTTTTTTCACAGTTTTCTTTGCCCTGGTGGTTCTCATTGGGTTTCTTGCTTAACTTTGCCTGCCTGCTGTGTTGTTTAACCTGTCAGTTTCACTCATTGGCTTTGCTTTTTGCCTCAACAATAGACTTGCTTATTTTAGTGTTCAAAAATATCAGTCATTATACTTTGACAGTTTTGTGTCTTTCAGTGCTTTTTAGTTGCTTGTTGCTTTTAACTTTCTTAACGTAGTTTGCATGTTTAAATCAACATTTTAACTGTTATTACTGTATATGTAGTTTTTAGATTTTGATTTGACTGTTGGTCGGTGTTCTTCTGTGTGACTTGTGACCTTTGACTTTTCTGTGAGGATAACCTTGTCATCATTGTGCTCGGAGCTGCACAATTGCCTACCGGAAAAACTAATGTTTTTCTGACATACCTGTCTTGTTTATGTTTGTAGATTTATCTTCTGAAGATAACCTCTTGGAGGGTGGAAACGCGTCGGGAATAAGAGAAATCTGAAGTAAATTTTGGTGTCTGGAGGAAAAGCCGCTACATTCAACGTTTTAATTATGGTAATGCCAGACGGTGTGACGTTCAGAAATGAAATTCATTTTTTTTATATATTATGTGGTTTAATTTACCTCAAATTTTCCATATACGAAATGAGGAGTAAATAATAATGAAAATTCACTAAAAAGTAAACAATAAGTGCCTTATTCTAAGATTCAAAGGTATTAGCTGACTCGATTTCGAGATTATCTTCTTCTTATTTGTTTATGACGTCTGCAAATAAAGGAAGAAGAAGAAAAGCTCGAATTAGACTCCCGCCTGCATAATAATTTTAATTTATTTATTTATTTTACAAATAATTACATTGCTTCTTATGAATTTAGTCCATGCTTTCTTATAAATACATAATATGTTAGTATCCTAACAGTCACTCAGGCAGTCCTCAGGACTGTTATAAAGAGTAACTGATAACTCATACTATATTATACTAACACTGTTTAGCTACAGCTCGTTGCACCCACAGTATGGACTTTTGCTTCCTATTGCACTTACTTAATTTTCTATACCTATACACTATTTACGTACTAACACTACTTTACTACTTACTTAGATTACATTAAATTGCACTTATTTTATTATGTATACACACATACATATACACACATATACTCATGTATACATATATACACACATACATAGACACATACCTACACACATACACACACACATATACACATACATACGCATATACATACACTGGCCACATATTATTGATAGTTGAGGTTCGGTACACTTTTACACTATGGATCCTGTCTTTTATTCAGTATGTAAGTTTTAATGCGTTTGGAAAATACTGAAGTCGATGGGCTTCCTTTGAGGTGTTCTGGAAGTTTATTGTATGCTCCAATTGCCCGGTGTGTGAATCTCTGTGGTCCCTTACAAGTATTGGCATGTGACATGTGGTAGTTGTTTGCTTGTCTTGTTTCGTGATTGTGGATAGAGGTATTTTTCACCATTGTGATATTATTCTTCATTAGTCCTCTTGTTATTTTATACGCTGTCTTGCACTGTTCTCTGAAGAATATTTCTTTCACTGTCAATCGTTCCGTTTTATTATACAGCTCTATTGTGGGTGTTAGTCTTGGTAGGTTTTCTGTTGCTTTTACCGCTTTATTGAGTAGCCTCCCTGCTCTTTCTAGATTGAATTCTGTACAGTTTCCCCATATAACAATGAGATATGTCAACTGACTCAATATCAAGGAGTTGTATATAGACGTTCTTGCAGGTGAAGGCAAGCTGCCACATCGTCTTACTGCTCCTAAGATGGGTACAATTTTCTTCTCTATTTTGTTGATGTGGTCACTCCAGTTCAGTTTTTCATCTATTATTAATCCCAGATAGGTAGATTTTTCCACTTTTGCAATTCTTTTGCTATCTAAATTAATGTCAATTGTAATCGGTTTTTTGTTTTTTTGTTTAAACATCATATACTCCGTCTTTGAGGCATTTATTGTGAGCTGTTTCTCGAGTAACCAGTCTTCAAATTTAAGAAGATCTTGTTGTATGTTTTCTTGTAGTACTTCTTGTTTATCACCGGAGTATAGTAAGATCGTGTCGTCTGCAAACATGGTGTAATGAGCTTTCAATGATTCCGTTTCCAGTGTTTGTACGTATAGAATATATAACAGTGGCCCAAGAACAGATCCTTGAGGTATGCCAATATTGATGTTTCTCATACTGCTTTCTGTTTCCCCAATTCGAGTTATAGTTGGTCTGTTTTTCAGATAGCTTTTTATTAATTGATTGCAGCTGCCTCTGATGCCCACTTTTTCTAAAGTGTTTAACAAAATACCGTGATTTACTGTGTCAAAGGCTTTTTTCAAGTCCACAAAAACTGCGACCGCATATTTACCTTCGTCAAGGGTGTTATATATGTATTGCATAACTTCAATGACAGCGGCTTGAGTGCTACTGTTTTCTTGAAACCCAAACTGCTTTGGGTCTAGTCTGCAGGTTTGTGTTATGAAGCCAAGTATTCTTTGTTTTAGGATTTTTTCAAATATTTTCGAAAAAATACTAGTAAGTGCAATTGGTCTGTAGTTAGCTGGATCATCTCGACTACCTGTCTTATAAACTGCACAAAGAACTGTGGTTTTTAACTCGTCTGGGAAAATGCCAGTTTCTATACTACTATTGATTAGTAGATTTAAAATAACGTTCCAGTATCCGATTGAATTTTGGTGTTGACCTCTAACGATGAACTGGTAAGGCTCACTGTTTCATGCAATACGTGTTGCGACATATACCAGATTTACTTAATTTTAACCAATTCGTCAACTTACCCACTTCGCCAACTTACCCTCCACTCCCCCACACCGTCGCATTACATATAAAGTCTGAAACTTACCACGAATATGGGTTCCCGAAGCTCTAATTCGCGCTCATTTAAAGAAATGTACCTCTGTATGAGCAACATTTTGTTTATGAAAATTTGCCAATAAACCTATCGACTTGCAAACATTTTTTTACTAAAGGCAGTTGAAAAAAACCACTAAATAATTTAACATGTTTAATGGGGGTGTTTTAAGTAACTTGTAAAGGCGACATTGGAGGGGTATTACTCATTTAAACTAAAGTAAATAACTCAATTTTCTATAAACTTAGAGAGTTTAATTTCAATACGTAGTAAGGTTTTCCTAAGGCAAGATATCCACAAAATTTCATTAAAATAACTTTGTAATTTTCGGAAAAAAAAATTTTTTTCGAAAGAAAATTTAAAATTTGAATAACTCAATTTTCTCTAAACTTAGAAAGTTGAACTTTGGTACGTAGTAAGGTTGAGGCAACATATATAGTAAATTTCATTGAAACAGCTTTGTTTATAGGCAAAAATTATGGCAGTTAATTAAATTTAAAATTTGGAAGACCAGCATTGAAGCTGTGTCATTGTCAAGAAGATTTCGAGCAGTATTTCATTTATTTTTGTATTATATTCGATTCCAAATCGCATCAATTGCAGACACAAGTTTAATACTTTTTGTAAGATGCATTGTAAAATCTATACACCAATAAACTAATACTAATACTAATACTTTCGTAGAAAAAAAAAATTTTCGAAAGAAAACTCAAAATTTTTCCGGAAAACCCCGTCTGATTTTTCTGGATAACGAACTCATCCAAGCCGTTAATAAAAGACAGGCACTTGCCAAGTTTCATCGAAATCGGTTAATTATTTTTTGAGTTATCATATATATATATATATATATATATATATATATATATATATATATATATATATATATATATATATATATATATATAAACATATAAAAATTAAACCTATTTACAAATGAACTTTAATAAGATATTATGCTGTGACAATACCTCTCTCAAGCACCCTAAAATATAATCAAAATGTGCACAGTTATATATGTTTTATTTCTTTTTCCCTTGTCTTAATACACTACATATTTTATGACAATCGATTTAATTTACTTATTTGATTTCATAAATAGTCGGTTAATAGTGACTTGGAATGAAGTAGACACCACATCTTCAAACATATTAAGAGAATATGAGTAAATTAACAGCAACTGGGAATGAATTCGGTCAGTCGCCCAGCCACGTGGTTAAAAAACACTGTTTGTATGAGTGGTTAGAACTCTAGCTCTAAATAAAAGGACTGTAACAGCGGCAGAAGCAGAAGTCAATGGAAGGTTTGTGTCTTCGCAAAGAAACTATTGACTATTAATAAGAACAATTGACTAAAAACGCTGCGAGTTGTAAGGCAAAAATAATTATACTACAGAGGTGATAAATGATAATACATTACAATAGGGTTATATATAATCGTAAATGCTTCCAATGATTAACAATCAGTGAATTCAGTATTATTGACATTTCTCGGAAACTTACAAATGAATTTCATGAGTCAATAAGAAAAGCATTGACTAACCAACAGCAACCACATACTTATGATTTAAACATAAATGTTTCAAATTTGAATAGCTCAATTTTCTGTAACCCTAGAAAGCTGAATTTTGGCACATAGTTAGGTATTTCCCAAAGCAATATGTAGACCAAATTTTATCGAAATTTTCGGAAAAAAAATTTTTTTTTGAAAGAAAACTCAAAATTTTCCCGGAAAACCCCGTCCGATTTTCCTGGCCAACGAACTCATCCAAGCCATTAATAAAAGAAAGGCACTTGCCGAGTTTCATCTAAATCGGTTAATTATTTTTTGAGTTATCAGACGGATACATATATATATATATATATATATATATATATATATATATATATATATATATATATATATATATATATATATATATATATATAAGCATATAAAAATTCAAACTGACCCCGGATATGGGTTCTAGGGGTCCTAATTCGCGCTCATTTGAAAGAATTTTTGCAAAGTCTCACCATCGATACCTCTCTATTAGTGAATTTTTTTAATAAAAATTCACTAAAAACGTCACGAGCAGCTTTAAATGAAAAAAAAACATCAGACGTGTAATAGTCCCCTTATGTATTTTTCGTGACCCATTTCGCGTTTCCAATTTAATATCTTATTTATAAAATAATATATATTTCGCGTGTGACCCGACCTTCTGCGTTACACCGTGAAAGTAGAGAGAAAGCCCCATATACCTTTGAAGTAAATAATAGACGATTTCCTTCATTTTTCCTCTCATTTGTAACGACGCAACTCAAAACTTTACGCCAGCCGAAAGAGCGCGCGCGAGAGACAGAGAAAAAGAGAGATAGAGAGACAGAAGTGTTTTACAACAGAAAGATCATTGTCTGTTAGTCGGATAATAATTAATAATGTTTCAGATTAGAAACTCGAAGAGAGGAGGACCAATGTAGGAAAGTTTATCATTTTAACTCACTTTTCATGAATGTGTCGGTGATTTTTCATAGGTTAATAGAGCCCGAAGGCAGAAGAGGGTTATGGCGTGACCTGCACTATCAACGGAAATATTTGGAATTCCCCAAATTTATTAACCTCCTAGCAACATCTATCATGTCGCGGTGGTGCTCGTTCCTCCTTTCACCTCGTGTAGTGGTTATCGTCGTTTCGATTCAATTATTTGATGGCTCTATTTCGTCCTGGTGTTACCAGACGGGGCCGTTATGTGTCTGAACACGGCTCGTAATTTGTACTAACGATACATGAGGGTGTCTGCTTTTATTTCTGACGATTTTCGTTGATGAGTGTTCTACAAATGTCCAGTGGCGTGGGGGAGAAAAAATATGTCATTTAGCGTTTAAAAACTTTTAATATGTGGTACAAAAACGTTTATTTGTTTTGTATTTAAAGTACACACGTTGTTACTTCGTCTTCTTTTGATTACGCAGGTTATTAAAGTTAGACCGCTTGTCTAGTATTTCTGCTGTTTTAGTAGGTAGGTAAGAGCCTCGGTGGTTCAGAGGTAAGAACGTGTGCCTCTGAACCGAAGGGTACTGGGTTCGATCCCAGGGTTTTCCTTTCACTTTTTCAGTACAAACTGTAACATTAACATCAACCGAGGTTCTGGCATTGTATTTGAGCAAGTTGAATGTCTGCACGTTCCACCCTTCGGAGGGGCGTAAAGCCGTCGGTCCCGTGTCCGTGCGATGTTGGGCACGTTAAAGATCCCTACCCTCCTTACAGAAAGGCAGGGGTTCGGCCAAATTTCCAGGATGGTGAGGTGAAACTGCTCCCTGGCGTCGCTGATTGGCCATAGTCGCGGAAATAGGCCGACGTTAAAGAAACAAAACACACACACAGTCGGTAGGTATGTGAACATATTAGGTATGTGCTTACTCATTCCTTAAATACCATGAAAACATGTTTGGTACCTAAATTGCAAACACAAAAAAAATTCGCGGCGCAGCAAATCCGTTATAGTAGTGAATTTTCATAAGAATTGTACACAATTAGTACTACATATTACTGAAATAACTACTTTAAATTTTCAACAACACAGCACGAGGGCTTACAGCACTATCGTACTGTGGGTGTCGACAAGGAGGAAAGAGGAAACTTGTTAAGGAAAAACATGTGCCGGCAAGGAATTCCACAGCTTGGAAATCCTCGGGACAAAAGAGCGGGGATAACAAGATGTTCTATGTCTGGTGACATGGACAGTAAAAACGTGCATTCGCTCTGTTCCCCTGGTAGATCTGTTGGGGGCAGCAGGTGGAGGAACTATGGACGAAAGCTCCTCTAAGCAGTACCCGTGCAGATATCTAAAAAAAGAGAGAGAGAAACATCACCAACGGCACGTTGGTGGGCAAGGGACGGCAGCCTTTGTGTGTGGGTAGGTCTAGCTCTCTTCTGAATGGAGTTCAGGATAGCGAGTGTAGAAGCGGCAGCGGCACCCCAGATGTGACAGCAGTATTCGAGGTTTGGCCTTATTTGTGAAGTATATAAGGTATAGAGATTAGCTGGTGAAAAGTATTTGCGAGCCCGGAAGAGAAAACCTAATTTCTTAGCAGCCGCTTTTGTAATTGATGTGACATGTTGGTGCCAATTGAGATTTCGATTCACAGGAATGCCAACAAGTGAAAAGGACTCATTACTTTGAATAACTTGGTTGTTCATTGTGATGGGTCTAGGGCTGGTGTATCTCTTATGAGATAGAAAGTAAGACTGAGATTTGGTGGATTTGAATTGTACAAGATTTATACTTCCCCAGTCTAATATTTTTTTGAGATCCACGGAGACAGAACCCTCCATGAGTCTGCGATCCTCATCTAATTGGGCTAAAGAGACAGGCTTAAAATATTGTGTATTTGAGTGGAGGGTGCTATCGTCTGCGTAACTGTGAACTGGATTGGACGTGCTATAGGGGAGGTCATTGATGTGGAGAAGAAACAAAGTAGGGACTAAAGCTGAACCTTAAGGGACTCCTGGATTAACTGGATACAGTTTAGAGGAATCGCCATCCACTATAACAGAAGTGCTCCGGTTGGAGAGGAAATTTGCTGTCCAGGTACAGAGTTTTGGCTGGATGTTTACTGAGCAGCGCTGCATGCCAGACCTGGTCGAATGCTTTGGATAGGTCTAGAGCGACAATCTGGGATTCACCGTGTAGTTTCATAGACTTGTTCCAAGAATGGGTGACAAAGGAGAGTGGGTCGGCAGTTGATCTGCGCTGACGGAATCCATACTGCCTGTCGTGGATAAGACTGTATTTTACAAGAAATTTTAGTAATTCGGTGTTTATATACTTTTCCATAACTTCAGAGACAACTGAAAGGAGAGAAATAAGCATGTAGTTGTTAGGAAGCGCTTTAGATTATTTCTTGGGGACGGGTTGTACTCGAGCAGTTTTCCAGTTACTAGGGAATATGCCTCTATTGTAAGATGTCTGAAACAGACGAGTCAGGATAGGAGCAAGTTCTGGTGCGCATTTTTTGAGAACAATTGCTGGGATCTCATCAAGGTCAGGGGCTTTCGAACTAGAGTTGACCTAGTTTTCAAAAATACACATTTTGCACAGAATTGAGGTTTCTCCCAAGCCTGCTTTTCAAATATCATCGACATTTTTTTTTAAACCTCCTGTTTCTATTTTTTATTTGGATACATCATTAAACTGTCTACACGGTACCATCTAAATTTTGATATCTTAACCTCAACATAAACTATTTATAACAACAATCAAAAAAGAAAGGCTCTTGTTCATCTAATTAAAGTGTTGTTTCTTTTAAATATAACGTTCGAAATCCAATTCAACAACTTTCTGACAATAAGCAGTAAGCATTCCTCTTACATTGTAAATGACGTCAGTGCTAATTCGACTCATTTCATACCTGATTCGATTTTTCAAATTTTCTAGGTTATGTGGCTTGTTGACATAGATTTTTGATTTTAAATACCACCATAAAAAATCTTTAGCCGTGTAAGATCTGAGGACCTAGGGGGGACACTTTGTTGATCCTCGCGTGCCGATCCAGTTGCCAGGAACCCAGTCATTTAAAAACTTGCGAAAAGGGCGTGCAAAGTGCGGAGGTGCACACCGTCTTTCTAAAACTAAATATGACCACTTGGTAAATCAGAATCATTTTCATTTGGAAAACTTGCAGCAAGAGCAGGAATAAGCTCATTCCTTAGAAAATTATATCGCTGTCCAGTGAAAGATTCGTCGAAGGTGGAATGACCTATAATTATATCGTGGACTATTCCTGCCCAGATTTTAACTTTACGGGGGTGTTGTGTATGTCTGTCATCGAGTGAGTATTATCTCTACTCCAATACCCGTAATTTTGTTTATTCACTGTCCCATTTAGCCTAAATCTTCTTCTGCCGAAAGACGAATTTGGCGATTATAGTTTGGATTACGGTTGCATAAATATTGCATTGTTTATCAAAAATACATTGGTCGGTCATTCTTCATTAAGCTCGTACAGCAGCTCTATTTTGTAAAGATGGTAATGTTCTAATTTTAATACACGAAATACTAATCGCTGAGAAATTTCATAGTCTTCTGCAATTAATCGAGATACAACATGACGATTCTCATCTACACTTAATAAAATACCAAGTTTTACATCTTCGTCAATTTTCTTAGAACGACATGCACTTTACATGCGTTTAACACGTCCAGTTTCTCTCAATTTCTTCTCGATTTTGCTCACAGTGGATCTGTGCTGATAGGTCTATCTGGAGATTTCACATTAAACAAATTGCACACTTATTGCTGTTTTCTGGTTTTATCACAGTTTCCAACAAGAATTGAAATTTCTATACGCTGGGTTTTACATAAATGTGCCATATCTAATTAACTTCGAAAATAGATATATGTTATTAAGAACAACGTTTATTTGACAATGACGTACATCTGGTTATTCTGTGTTATTGATTAGTACCTGCTTGTGGATACAATTTTGACCATTTTATTTGCAGGAAATAATCTTATCTCATTCGTTACCATTTGACTGTTGTTTTAAATAGATTTTATGTTTACCACTCTTTAAATGACTTTCATTCAAAAATTTAACAATGTGAGGTATCAACATTTTGATGGTATCGTGTAGACAATTCAATCAAAATAAAAATAAAAACGGGGGTTGTCTTTTTTTTTTAATATCGATGACGTCATATTTGAAAAGCAGGAGTGGGAGAAACGTAAATGTTATACAAAATGTGTATTTTTGAAAACTAGAGTTGACGTGGCCGAGCATTTTGCAAAACACAAATCGCTCAAATTTTAATGAATTTATTTCATAATTTTGACGCTGACTGTATGTACTTAAAGGTTATGATATACAATAATCTAGCAATCTTCTTGCCAAAAATACAAACCTGAACCGCTACATAATAAATTCAAGACACATGAGCAATCTATTGGACACGAACGCCAGTTGCATCATAATAATGTACGTTGCGTTCAAAAAAATATTGAGCGCCGGCATCTGAAAAAGAAATTACCCCGAATCAAAGAACAGTTTGTTATTGAAATATCTAATTTAGAATGTCATCTGCATCTTTCCCTCTCATTAAATAAAAATCAAGGGAGAGAACATATTTTCGGGTAAACTTGGCCGTTTCCTGCAGATACGAGATTTTCTGATGTTCCATCTCGCTTGCTCGATCTTGACGACCACGTGGAATATTCTGTCCTTGTCTGTTTGCATCCCTCGGGCGGGTAAAACAGAGCATCATCCCCTGCATGGCTTATGAGTTGTAATGTCAGTGTACAGGAGAAGACTTTCTAGTCGTCGATTGTACTTTTAAAAGTCAGATGGCGTTTTAACAGATTATACAGGGTGGTCGGCTCACTAAATATCAGGAATTTAACAATAACTAGAAGACATGATCGTTGTGAGATTTAAGACAGGGTCGCCATCTCGGTGCGGAATCAGGTAGTATGTTGTCACGGCGGCTACAAATAACACAAAATGTTATAAAATAAGACTGTGTACAACTTTGTAAAGCCCTAATATAGGGACAACGTATGGAAGGCTAGATGTATTTTCACCATAATTAGAATCGCAGACCGGTTTCGCTCTAATTAGATCTCACCAGTACGGTGAATGTGCCAGGTCTGGCAATTTACAAAATTGTTAGTTGGTTGTACACAGTCTCTATTTTATAACATTTTGTGTTATTGGAGCTGTCTTGACAACGTACTACCTGGGTCCACACCGAGATGGCGACCCCGTCGTACATCTCACAATGTTCTAGACTGGCCACCATAGACCTATTACTTTATAAGTGTGTTATCGCTGTAATTAGTATACCGCACTGATGAGCTCTAACTAGAGCGAAACCGGTCTGCGATTCTAATTATGGTGAGAATACATCTGGCCCTACATACATTGTCTCTATATTACGGAAGAAATGGGCCAAGGCTGACAATTTACAAAATTGTTACTTGGTTGTACACAGTCTTTATTTATAACATTTTGTGTTATGTGGAGCTGTCGTGACAACATACTACCTGGTTCCGCACCGTTGTGTGTTGTCTTCTTTCATGGCTGCGGTCGTCAGACCATTCGCACATTTTTTCCGGCTTCTTGGTTTGGATCCCATCTGTATGCTACTTTTCTTTTCATATATACATATATATATATATATATATATATATATATATATATATATATATATATATATATATATATATATATATATATATATATATATATATATATATATATATATATATATATATATATATATACACACAACAGAGATATTAGTTTACATTTTGTGATACTTTTTATATATTTTCATACAATACATCTGTGTTTTTGTTTGTTTTAAATATGACGGATATTCTTTTTTGAGCTGTTTACACTTTTTTTTAATCTATTAACTAGGGATTATAAACGGGGACACTTGGACCAAGGGGTCTGTCATGGCCACTTCTAGACACACAAGACGGACCACGGATTCACAGGTATAATCACAGTGGGGTAGACAGAAGGAGTTAAATTTAATATTTTAAAGTTATAAACGCATATACATTACACATTATTATTTCTTATTTCTAATACGATGCAGACAATTTTATATTTTGATTCTAATTTCTTTTATCAGGTCTATTAACAATTTGTATATGTTTAAGTTTCTTACCTAAATTCATTAAATTGAATGGTAGTTGCACTATTTTCATTTTATAGATATGACTTACATAGGCATCTATCTTGGCAAGAGTCAAGGGACATTGCAGCAACATATGTTCTGAATCGCCCAGTTCACCACACTCACACAAAGGACTCGTTCTTAGGTTAATTTTATTTAGATAGGCTGGAACTAGCAAATGGTTAAATCTGAGTCTATTTTTTTAAAAATTTCAACAACACACCACGAGGGCTTACAGCCTAAATACTATCGTACCGTGGGTGTTGACAAGGAGGAAAGAGGCAGCTTGTTAATTCTGGACTTGAAGGTTTGGAGGTTCGGAGGAGAAGGAAAAACATGTGCCGGCAAGGAATTACACAACTTGGAAGTCCTCGGGACAAAAGAGCGGGCATAACAAGATGTTCTAAGTCTGGTGACCTGGACAGTAAAAGGGTGCATTCGCTCTGTTCCCCTGGTAGATCTGTTGGCGGCAGCAGGTGGGGGAACTATGGAGGAAAGCTCCTCTGAGCAGTGACCGTGCAGATACCTAGAGATAATGCGGATCCATTATTTTTTAAAATCGGTGTTGTAGAACCATGGCGTTCTCTGTAGGTCTGGCTGAAGCTGTTTGTAGAATTTACCAACTCGGTCTGCTTTATAATGTTTCTGCCACTTTTCAAAGTACATTTTCTTCGCGTAGATGTCAATATCGGTTGACGGACATAAATAAGGTCCTTCTTCCCCGTATTCGATAGCAAATTTTGCCAAGCTGTCCACACATTCATTATCTTTAAGTCCGTAATGACCCTTGATCCAGCAGAAAGTTATGTGTTTTGATTGTTTTGAAATTTCCACAAGGAAATCGTTGATAGCTTTTAAAATGTAGTTAGTTGATTTGGTGGGATAAAGGTGTTCTAACTTTATTATGCAACTTTGGCTATCTGACAAGATGACAAACGTAGTGTGTTGCATTGATAGGATATATTTCAGGGCTTCTAACATAGCAATCATCTCCGCCGTGTAGATTGACATATGGCTGTTTAATTTTAACATTTTGCAAGTTTTGATTTGTGGGTCGTAGAACGCGCATGCTGTACCATCTACTTTCTTTGAGCCATCTGTATATATGCAGTAAGGATTTTTGTAGTTGTCCAGCTCGAGGTTTAGTATTATATTTCTAGTACATCTCACAATGTTCTAGGAGGCTGGATACCATAGCCGTATTACTTTATAGGTGTGTTCCCGCTGGATTAGTATACCGTACTGATGAGCCTTAATTAGAGCGAAACCGGTCTGCGATACTAATTGTGGTGAAAATACATCTAGCCTTAGAAGACATGATCTAAAGGCGAAAAGGTGATATAAACATAGATTGTGAGACGCTTGGTTTTGTTGATAAAAGTGGTCGTCTGATTAATTATTTACAAAACTTTTTGAGAAAAAAAGGTGATTTTTTTCTGTATATTTATCCTCTTAATATTTGCAAACTTAGTTAAATTAATTGAATGTCTAACTCGATTGTGTAAAATGTAAAATAATATTTGTGCATATATGTCCAACAATTAAATGTAAATGTTTGCGATTAATAAAATGTTTGAATATTTTCCATATTTTAAATTTTAATCTATTCAAAGCGTATTAGCGAATAATTTACAATATATTGATCCCCGATAACAATTCAAAAGTTTAGTGGTCATATTGTTTAGAATTAAAGCACGTTAAATTTTGCTGGAAACATACATTTCGAGAACGATAGTTTTAGTGAGTTTTCGTAGAAAAAATTAACTAATGGGGGGGAGATCCGGACTTTTGAATTTTGAAAAAAATTTTGCAAATGAGCGCGAACTAGGACCCCTAGAACCCATATCCGGGGTCAGTTTCAATTTATATATATATATATATATATATATATATATATATATATATATATATATATATATATATATATATATATATATATATATATGTATATATATATATATATATATATATATATATATATATATATATATATATATATATATATATATATATAGAGCACACCGATAACTCAAAAAATAATGGGCCGATTTTGATAAAATTTGGCATGTACCTGCCTTTTGTAAATGACTTGGAAAAATTCGTTAGTCAGGAAAATCGGACTAGGTTTTCTGGGGAAATTTTGAGTTTTCATTCGAAAAACTTTTTCAACTCAAAAAATAAAAATGCTATGATAATTTGGTAGGTAGGTTTACGTTACAAAAAGTAAGCTATACACCCAAATTTAGATTTCTATGTTACAAGAAAAAAAAGTTATAATAAAATATTTTGTTCCAGATCAGTTCTATTTTCCTTACAACTCGCATCGTTTTCAGTCTATTTTTATTATTAAAAGTCAATAGTTTCTTCCTAAAATTTGCTCTTACCGAACACACGTGGCTTCCATTGACTTCCGCTTCTGCCGCTGTTACAGTCTTTACTCTTAACATTACGCTTTGCTTACTCTTACTGCTAAACTATTTTACATACGTATTACCCTACAAAAACCTACATGTATTCCACCGCATAAGACGTTCCTGTAGCTTCACTTTCGGTTTATTTTCCTCTCTTTCTTCTTTATGATTCTTTTGCAAAGCTCACTAGCCTGTTCTATCGAGAATGAAAATTGTAGAAGCATCCTCTTAGTAGGCATCGTGTGTCATTTGCTATGATTGTACCTTTAATTTACACTGTCGGTCAATGCTCGCTCTCTATCTAACTTTTATTTATGTGGCCTAACAAATTACTTGAAATTTCCATGCAACATTTCTTTTTACGTGCCTTACGTGGTCTCCTGTTACATTCATCACCTTTATAATGTGAGGCCACTTATCATTACATTTCCTGTTCCCCTAGTTTAATTATCATAACGAGCAGATTTCGTCTTTGTAAATAGTTATTAGTCAATGATACCTTCTGCAAATAACGTACCATTTCTGCCCTTTTATATATAATTTTCGTAGAAATAATCAGTATGGGGGAGGTCCCAACTTTTGAATTTTGAAAATAATTTTTTTGCAAATGAGCGCGAACTAGGACCCCTAGAACCCATATCCGGGGTTAGTTTTGTGCCAGATCATTTCTATGAAAATTCACTACCATAACGCACTTGCTGTGTCCAGGCTGTTTTTTAAAAGAAGCCTGGACGCGGCAAGTGCGTTATAGCACTGAATTTTCATAATGTTTTTAACGGCAAATATGTCTTTTAGTGAATTTTCTTAAAAAAAAATCACTAATGAGGCGATTCCGACTTTTGAATTTTGAAAAAATTTCTTCAAATGACCGCGAACTAGGCCCCCTAGAACACATATCCGGGGTCAGTTTCAATTTTTATATGTTTATATATATATATATATATATATATATATATATATATATATATATATATATATATATATATATATATATATATATATATATGTATCACACCGATAACTCAAAAAATAATAGGCCGATTTTGACTAAATTTGGTGGAAAAATTCCTTTTGCAAATGGCTTGGATAAGTTCGTTAGCCAGGAAAATCTGACCAGGTTTTCCCGGAAAATTTTGTGTTTTCTTTCGAAAAAAATTTATATCTCCGTAATTAACAAAGTCAGGGCAACCAAATTTGGTACGCTAGTTAATATCCTTATAGGTAAGCTACCTACCAAAATTTAGCTATGTAGGTCAAAAGACAAAAAAGTTATAGGCATTTAAAGAAAAATAAATTGGGGTTTTCCTCAAAACGTCAAAGTTGCGATTTAAAACGTCAAAATCGGCAACATTTAGGCAAAGAACTTGAATCTAATACGGGCTATGGAAATCAAATGTCTCAAGAAGGATGTTTTACAAACTCTGAAGTCTTAGTTTCAACCGTCATTGACCTTCATTTTACTAAAATGTTTCCAGAAAATTCATTTCAAATAGACCCTTTTTCTGATGCTTGGCAGTAGCATTAGCTTTAGAGTTTATCGTTTAATGGTATATAATTTTTGTCGAATTTTCGTAAAAAATCAATAAAGCTCAATATATCCGTTATTATACAAGATATGAAGAAAATTTGTATATATTAATTATAGGGTGTCTTGAGCTACATCTTAAAAAAATATTTCTACAATAATACAACTGTTCAGTACCACCCACCCATCCACATTTGGTACTGAACAGTTCGTCCTTGAGGAGATGGAAATCTACAGATACACCTACAGCCCCAACTACACTGTTATAAATGCTTCCAATACTAGTGAAATTAACTTTCCACAAATTTATAGAAATATACTTGAGTAGTGCCATCTACAGTGAAAAACAAAAAGTATTCTGTGGAGTCAAGGAGCCCGGAAGTGTTACGTGCTCTGTGCTGCTCGGCACGGCTGAGTTATATGTCAGGTGTCATTTCGTCTGTCACTTGTCAGTCACCTGTCACTTTTAGCTGAAAGTCGTAGCGCTTTTTTCGTCCCCTTCCTGTTCTGTTCGTGTATTCGGCTTTTAACCGTCCTCCATTTCAGATGGGAAATTTTATTTGTATCGCCGTTTGTCCATTGCTCTAATTTGAGGTTTTAATGTTTTTAATCCCTACTGCACCCACATAGTGCTAGGAAACAAAAGCGACAGTCGATGAAAGTAGCCACGATGTTAGATTTCTTGTAGAGTCCAGTTGCTGTTATATGTAAAAAACAGAACGTAAGTGTTTGGCCATTTTGTTTTATTTTCATTGAGCACCATAAGTTTAGCTCAGTATTTCTCTGAAGGTTCAGCTCTGGTTGTGCAGCCTGCCTTGGCAGCTTTTTGGTCGTGTAGAGACCTTACATTGTAGTGTATCATTGCAACTTAAATCTTAATTTACACGGGTATCTGCGTGTTTTTGTGACTTTCACTGTTTGTACATTGCTGACTTGCTGCTTGTGTGTGCCTCGGCTGAGCTTTGGACATTTGATGTTTTTAACGTTTTAACTTCTTTACTTTTGGCTTTTGGCTTTGATTTGTTAGTGTAATCTGTTTTGCAGAATGTTGGTTTAGACTATAGTTTGCTTTTAGACTTTGCTTGTAAGACTGTTTAGAATTCTGTAACAGCGGGTATCGTGTGATACTTGCCGACCTACCGGAAACTTTGTTTCTGACACAACCACCTTAATGTTTCAGGAAGCCCCTGATGATGGCCAGATTTATGGGCCGAAACGCGTAGGGCTTTTACCTAATAAAATTCAGTCTGGAGTACAGCCTTGTTCTGTTCTTTTCTACCCTGGAAAATAATATATAATAAGTGCTACACTTACCCGTCTGAAGCGTTGTAAGCTGAAATAGGAGCTAATGATATTAGGCAACTTTTTTCATTGGCTGAGTTGACGTACGTAAGAAGGTATGATCGGGTCTCTAGAATAGAGCATTCGTACCTAACCATGTTAAATGCAGCAGCGGCAGCTCAAACGAACAGAGCGATTAAGACTGTGGGCCAGCGTAGTTATACTTATATTGCACCAAGAATGTATAATACTGTTCCAGTAAGTATCAGAACTGCACTAACTTTACGTTCTTATGTGAGGATGGTGAAGACATGGGTTTCGAAATCTAGACACTTTATTCATGGTGTAGTACACGGATAGGCATTGAACGGGTCGTATATTTGGTTGTGTGGTGTTGTGTGCGTTGTGTTTTTTTTTGTTAAGTAGATGTTTGCTGCACGTCAAGTTGTCTTAGATTTTGGGTTTGGTTGGTTGTGTGGTGTTGTGTGCCTTGTTTTTGCTGTTGGTGTTTTGAGTGAGCGGATAGTTCCTACACATTTAATTGAATTAAGCTAAGCTTAAAAAGTTGATGTATGTTTTATTTTTATTTATTTATATTTCATGTGCCCACATGCAAGTGTACACTTTCGTGGGTTTTACATGTGTTTATTTCATACATTCATTTCTTTTATTTGGTACCATGTTTTGTATTTTATTTTGTTGACAATTTGTTTTGTAGCTTATTTTGTATTACGTTTTGTTGAAATAAACTTTATTATTATTATTATTATTATTATTATTACTATTATTATTATTATTATTATTATTATTATTATTATTATTATTATTATTATTATTATTATTATTATTATTATTAT
Organism: Tillus elongatus; assembly: GCA_964006375.1. NCBI lineage: Eukaryota > Metazoa > Arthropoda > Insecta > Coleoptera > Cleridae > Tillus > Tillus elongatus. The sequence goes on along the minus strand of OZ023270.1, from coordinate 84,996,578 downwards.
ATATGTATCCAACCGATAACTCAAAAAATACTTCACTGATTTGGACCATATTTGAGAATTGCCCTTATTTTGTTAATGGCTTGGATGAATTCGTTCATCAGATCTTAACGCACATTGTTCTTAACAAAAAATTATTTTTTTTTAAAACGCAATATCTCTCAAATTCTTTAAGCGATTGAAACGAAAATTTGCAACTTAAAATAACGTAGACAGACGTGGTTCTGTGCCAGTTTTGAAGTTCTTTGCTCAAAGAAAAATAAAGTTATTCGAAATTAAAATTAAAATAATCCTCGACATCACTTCAAATTCTGTAATGCAATATATACAATGTAGGACAAAGACAGATGATGTTACCTGTACTGCTATGCTATTTAAATAAATGGTCGATAAAAATCTAAACAATGGAAGTTACAAGTATTATTGCAACATGTCAGAACGTAGAACATTGTGAAATGTAAGACAGGGACGCCATCTCGGTGCGGGACTGGGTAATATGTTGTCACGACAGCTCTAGTTAACACAAAATGTTATAGATGGAGACATGTGTATAATCAACTAACAATTTTGTAGATTGTCAGACCTGACCCATTTGTTTTATAATACCGGGACAATGTTTGCTTTCAAAAGCGCTAAATTTTAGCATGCGACAATGTTCTTTGCAAGTATCAAAACCTGCTCACAAAATGAAAACGAAGATAAGTTACTATATCCATCATTTTTTTCATCGATGATTTCGCAGGTTAGTTTTTTTAGTGGGTTTAGTAAATAGCATTAAAGTGTATTTCTGTATGTATTATATTGGTCGTTTCAAACAGGCACAGTCCCGCTTAAAATTAGACATACCTACGTTAGTTTAGCGTCCAAACTAATCGAGCCTAATTTAAAAGGTGCTTGCTTTCAGTCTTGACCTGACTTAAGTGTAGTCTTGGACAAAAGCTAGATTTATAGACTCGCGAATTGCGAAATAGCCGCGAAACGTATGGATATTGGTTTATTTAAAATAATATCGTAAAACTGTGTTTTTTTTAAATTAGATTTTATAAATCTATTTTCCTAATTTTTGTGTGCACACAGACACGATCTAAATGTCTTAGGGTTGCTGAGCGGGGAGGAAATCTGAGCGAAAAATGCTAAAAAAACATTTAGTCGGACTTTCAAAAGATGCGTTTTTACATTTTGCAGCAATACTTCCTTTAAACCCTGTCTACCCTGAACAATACCCATATTCGCCCGGTTCCAGAAACTTTCTTGGGGGTTGCTCCCAAGAAATTTTTCTTGTTTATGCTTTAAAGGTAGTTTTATGCATGGACAAGGGGAAGGAGAACCCCGTGTTTTTGGGTGAGGGGGCAGAAGCCCTCTTCGTCCTGGGGGTTCTTCTTCCCCTACTGCATGCATACAACCACCCTCAATGCATGAAATACAGGAATCTTTTTATGTTCCGCTTTCTAGTGTATTTTTTGTTGAGTATATTTCCTGTTTATCAACTGTTTTGTTTGAGTTTTGTATCCAAATTACTGTATAAATATGTTAGAGGTCATGTTTTTGCTTGCCCCTCTTTACCTTATTTTTTTACCGTTCCTAATTAAATAAAGTAACGTTTCCTAACTTTTAATATTAGGGTAAATCACTATGATATATTATTATTATGAAAATTCACTACAGTAACGCACTTGCTGCGTCCCGGATATTTTTTTTCATATCCGACCAAAGTGTGATTTATTTTAATGCGTAATATAGGTTATATTAATACGCATCCCGACCGAAACCTCAGCACGTCGATTATGGACAACTTAAACGCAGAAAAGGGCTTGGAGGGACCGAAGGAGGCGGTAGCGTCACGAGACTAGAACCTCGCTGTTCACATAAATTCAAACTAATTTTCTGACTAATTACAAGACATTTTCTTAGGTGGCAACTAATGACCTGTTTAGGAATTTATATCCTGAGAATGCGGGGGTAGATCGCGTCTTGATTATCCGAATTACGGAGTGCATTCGTTCGTTGAGGTTTTGGCACCAAGGAATCGGTAACGTTGGCACGAGATTATCACCGGAGGGTTGTGCGGTACACGGGGATCGAGGTTCTTCAGCCCCCGTGGAAGTTAGGTTAAATAGTACAAACGTCGGTAGCGGAAAATTAGCGATGAATGAATGAATGGTACTCAGGAGGTTTGATCAAGGGTCGAAAGGGAGAGAGAACTGTTATCTCTATTATGTAGTGAGGTTGGATGTTCAAAATTAACACGATAAGTGATTATATTAGTCATAATCTTAATAACTTGATTTATTAGGTCTGTAATGACGGATTGTTTTTGTTGCCGCGATAATTAGTTAAGATTTTTTATCGAAAAAGAATAGACGGCTTTTTAATTCACCTTATAAGCATGAAAAGAGGTCATATGAAACGGCATCTTTTCAGTTCTCATTTATTATTATTATTATTATTATTATGTTCATTATTTATTTGTTTATTTATTTATTTATCTATTTATTTATTTATTTGTTGTTGCCCCCAACACAGAATCACATACAGAGTATACATGGTGGCGCATTGAAAACAAAACAGACCGATTTGCGTCCAGAGAATTTTTTTGTTAAGAAACGCTGAAACACATCAATTTTAATATTGAAGGGGGCATGTTTTGACGTAAAACTCAACTTTGTCACATGAACCCCTTAAGGGTGGTGATAACAACTCTTATATTTTAAATAGGCAACATGGGTCGAGTGTTACACAATTTGAAAGCTCTTTCTTTTCTGAATGCAGCACACAAATTTTTTTTTTGAAGTTTTATCAACTCATCTAAAAATTATTCACAGTTGGAGTTGCAAGAACGTATTTCATTCATTGTGATGAGAAATGCACTAATTAGTCAATTTTTCGTTAAAGAAAACTAAAAAACAAAACCAAACGTTCAAAAATGTTTATTCAGTTAAGTAAGTGTTCAAATTGTTGACCACCAGCTTCCATACAAAAGTACAAATTTTGTTAAAACGACCTCTGACATTCTGGAGCATTTGTGGAGTTATTACACGGCATTCTTTAACAATGCGTCGTCGTAATTCTTTCGGAGACTCCGGTTCTGTTGCGTAAATTCTACTCTTTAAATGGCCCCATAGAAATAAGTCTAAAGGAGATAAATCCGGTGATCTAGGGGCCACTCAATAGCACATCTGCGCCCAATCCATATCTCTGGAAACTCTCTGTTCAAAAACTCCCTAACACGTTGTGAAAAATGCGGAGGAGCTCCATCTTGTTGAAACACTAATTGATTTTCTTGATATACATCATAATTTTCAAGAATGTCAATTAGTAAAGGGTAAACGATATCTTCTAGTAACTCCAAATACGTTTCGCCACTCAAATGGCCATCAAGAAAAATTGGTTCGATTAAACGGTCTCCAAAAATGCCAGTCCAGACATTCAATTTCTGTGGAGTTTGAGTGTGGACTTCGTGAAAATTTCTTGGATTATTATCTGCCCAATAACGACAATTATGACGATTGACTTGTAGAGTTTAATAAAAACGTACACTCGTCTGAAAAAACAGATATTAAACAGAAAGTTCCCGTTATCAGCTATTCGTGCAGTCATAACTTCACAAAACTCCAGCCGCCGATCAAAATCATCTTCATTCAGTTGTTGTACAAGATGAATTTTATACGGGTGAAATTTATGATGCTTCAATATTCGCTGAATAGTTCTTCTTTTGATGTTTGAGACAGTGGCCAATTTTCTCGTGCTCAAAGTTGGGTCTGCGGCAATTTGTCCTAAAACTTCAATCTCAGTAGTCTCATTTCTAACCGGAAATTCACGTTCAGGATCCCGTTTTTTGTTGGGTACTGAACCACTTTGTCGAAACTTTGCAACTAACTCCAAAATGTATTTTCTGTTAACATGTCTGTTCGAATGTCGTTCATTAAACAAATTTGCGGTACGGTTGGCATAGTCATCGTTTTTGAAAAAAGAATAATTATTTCAACTCTGTCTTCTACAGAATACACCATTGTGAAATTAATTTTCGGTAGTACTATCAAGTATCAAACCGGCCGATAAACTGAAATAATAAACCGCATTTCTCTCATTCCGATAAGAAATACTCTGATAGTCAATTTTTTGTTTCCAAACCAACAAAACATTGACTATCAGCACATTTCTTATCGGAATGAGTGAAATGAGTTTTTGCATCTCCAACTGTGAATAATTTTTAAACGAGTTGATAAAACTTCCAAAAAAGTTTGTGTGCTGAATTCGGAAAACAAAGAACTTTCAAATGATGTAACACTCGACCCATGTTCCCTATTTAAAATATAAGAATTGCTATCACCACCCTTAAGGGCTTGGTGTGACAAAGTTGAGCTTTATGTCAAAACATGTCTCCTTCAATATTAAAATTGACGTGTTTCAGCGTCTCTAAAAAAATTCTCTGGGCGCAAATCGGCCTGTTTCGTTTTCAATGCGCCACCCTATATAAATACAAATACAGCAGTGATAACAAAAACACCATTCATTATTCTAAAAACAAATCAAAGCCGTCTTTCATTTATGTTGTAAATACAATATGCACATACTTGTGCACACGCTTATGATATGGAGAGAAACAAAGAATTAGAAAATCAAGACAACAACAATAGTCGGACTTTCAGAGCTTTTTTATACCCGAGCAACGAGCCACTGAACATGTCGATGGCCGAGGACTCATTACCCGCTCTCAACATTCTTGACAGCGGCGAATTTAGAGCAGCGCTAGTTCTGCTAAAGGACAGGGAAAAAGGTTCAGCCACCCTGAGAAGTCAGTTTGGAACATGGAAACGTATCTGACTTAGAAGTTCCGAAGAGTCTATTAAACCGTTTACTATTTTAAAAAGGAAAGGGCAATCTGAGACAAACCGGCCTTCTTCCAATGATAGCATTTCAAAACAAATTCGCATAATTTTGTAATTACTATTAAATTCTAACTTAAGTTTAAAGCACAAAAACCTTTAAAATCTTTTTTGTATCTTGTCTAGGCGCTCCTTATAAATAAGATACTGGGGATTCCATACAGGAGACGCAAATTTTAATTTGCTGGCAACATACCCATTGTATAATAAGATAAACGTTTTTTATTGCAAAAAACTGCACCCTGCCGCACGATAAGCCCCAGCATACGATAACAGTCAGTAGCAAGCTTGTCAATATGTCTGTAGAACAGTAGCTTGCTGTCAAATGTAACACCTAGATCTTTTACATAAGTGACCCGTGTGATAATATTATTATCTAAGAGATACGGAAACTCTTGCCATAGTTTCCCACGAGTAAAAGTTATAACACCACACTTATGTAAATTAAAGTAAAACTGATTTCTGCTACAATGATTAGACAAGTTGTTAAGGTCGGCCTGTCAACGCAAACAGTCTTGTTCACAATTAATGGGAATAAATAATTTGAGGTCGTCGGCATACATCAAAAATTTACATAATTGAAAACAAGTATTTATATCATTAAGGTATACCAGAAATAATAGTGGTCCAAGGTGGGAGCCTTGGGGTATACCTGATGGTAATTCGTAAGGGATGGATTAATAACCTAATACGGATATAAACTGAGATCTATTTCTAACATGCGTACTGACCCAACGCAGGCGAATTCCATGCACACCGATCCCCTCCAGCTTTCTCAACAAAATTCTATGATTAATTTTATCAGAGGCCTTGGAAAAATCGGTGTACACAGCATCCACCTGCTTTTATGTTTATAAAGATCTTGATAGAAATTCTGATTCGTCGTGGTGATTTTCCTTCCCCGTCGCGTGCATACAACCACCCTCGCTGCATAAACCACAAGAAAAATGTCTTGTTCCTACCCAACAAGGAAGTTACGACACCTCGGGGGATAGGGGTGCTGTGCGGGGTAGGCAGGGTTTTATTCGAATTTTCTGCTTATATTTTCTTTCTACTACCTACCCCGTCCAGGACCCCTACTCACTCCTGGTCCCGTAACTTCCTTGGGGGGTGTGAACAAGTAATTTTTCTTGGGTTTTGTGGATCCAGGAGGGGGGGGGGGCAGGTATCTGAAAACAGTTTTTTGAAAAGCGTTCGGGAGCTAAACTGCAAATTTGCCGAAAATTATCTACCAAAACGCACTTACTGCGTCCAGATTTTTTTCTTACAAACGCATCATATTTCGATAAAAAATGCAAAAACGCATTAACGAATTTGTTCTACGAGAATTAGCTAAAAAAATTATACACCCCCACTCATTCCTGGTCCCGTAACTTCCTTGGGGGGGTGTGAACAAGAAATTTTTCTTGGGGTTTGTGGATCCAGGGGGGGGTGGGTAGGCAGGTTTCTGAAAACAGTTTTTTGAAAAGCGTTCGGAAGCTAAACTGCAATTTACCGAAAATTCGCTACCAAAACGCACTTACTGCGTCCAGCTTTTTTCTTACAAACGCATATTTCGATAAAAAAAATGCAAAAATGCATTAACAAATTTGTTCTACGAAAATTAGCTAAAAAAATTATAGACCATTAAACCATAAACTTGACTAAACCTACAGCGAAAGCATCAACTTAACTAAACCGACAGCCAAAGCATCAGAGAAAGGGTCTATTTGAAATGAATTTTCTGTAAATACTTTAGTAAAATGAAGGGCAATGACGGTTGAATCTGAAACTGAAGCGTTTGCAGAACGCTCTTCATGCAACATTTTCTTTTCACAATCAGTATTTCTTTCACGTTCTTTGTCTAAACATTGCCAATTTTGAGGTTTAAAATTGCGAGTTTGACGTTTTGAGGAAAACTCCAAAATTTGTTTATTGAACTGCCCATAACTTCTTTGTCTTTAAAGCTAGAGACCTAAATTTTGGTACAGAGTTTACTCTTTATAATACAAACACGCGTATGGTTGGTTGCCCTTACTTTGTTATATCCGGAGATATGAATTTTTTTATAAAGAACACACAAAACTTTTCGGGAAAACCTAATCCGATTTTCCTGGATAACGAACTTATCCAAGCCACTTGCAAAAGGAAGGTACTCACTAAATTTTATCAAGATTAGTCTATTATTTTTTGAGTTATCGGTCGGACATATATATATATATATATATATATATATATATATATATATATATATATATATATATATATATATATATATATATATATATATATATATATATATATATATATATATATATATATATATATATATATATATATATATATGTATATATAAACACATATCTCCTCAGTGGCGATTTTTTTTTTAATTCGCTAAAAGCGAAGAATTTCCCAAATACATCTAAGATACTGATTAGACGATAATTTTTAATAAATTCCCTACGACCACCCTTATGTACTATGTATGTATGTATGTAGGAATACCCGAGGTAGTCTTCCATTTTATAGGATAAATTCCAGAATGCAAAAATCTATTAAAAATCAACATCAGGGGTTCAACAGAGAATAGGTAACCAAATTTCACGCTTCCTTTCATTAAAAAACTGACTGTGGTTATGTGGTTATTAAAAATAGTTTTATGAAAATTTACTACAATAACGCACTTGCTGCGTCCAGACTTTTTTATTATTTGTGATTTTAACTCCACGCGAATGTACAATTGTCAATGGTGTCATTAAAATGTTTATTAAGAGCTTCTGTACACTCCCCCGAATATTTTAGGCCAGAGAAAATCTATCTACATCTAAATCTGGTACGAAAGGTTTCACCAAGTTGGGCAAACAACCAGTGGCGGCTCGTGACTTTGGGAGTGGGTGAAGTAGAATCGGTGCCGCCCCAAAGGGGGTCCAGGGAGACGAATAATTTTTTTTAAGTTTTCGAGGTTACGCGTTCTTCTGGCACTTCAGTATTTAAATAAAAAATCCATTTGTACAAACATATATGCCCAGTTTCACAAAGCTTGATCAAATATTTAATGGCCGGTTAGTTAATCAGAGATTTAGACGACCAATCACAGACTATAATTTGGGTTATTGCCATGACAACCAAATATTTTGAAGCTGTGATTGGTTGTCTGAAGCCCTGATTAACTAACCGGTCGTTAAATATTTAATTGGGCTTTGTGAAACTGGGCAATAGACTATCAAAAGGAATAATTTTTAGAATAATGACCAGGAATATTCGATGAGAGGACACTGTACACATACTGTACACGCACGTATACGGTAATATAATACGACGCGTATTACCTCAGAAAATCTGTTTATAGAGGGAAAAGCTACAAGAAAATATATTTCAAATTCAAGGCCCTTCTCATTTTTTTTTACAACTTGAAATTTTATATCTAATATTTTATTATTTTGAAATTATTATTTTAGAGGTGATAATAAACAAATTACTTCCACTTACCAAAAAGAAACATGATAAATCCAGCTTTTCAAAGTCTGTAAATGTGACACATACCAGATTATTTAACGGCACCATAGTAAAAATAACAATACGCCTCTGACGATCCAACTCAATCTAAACAAACGACAGAAACTAATATTTGAAGCAGACTCAGAAGGCTGCATCACTTTTGTGGCCCAACCTACCAGTGCGCGTGCCGTTGCCACAGCAACCGTCTCATGTGAGCGTCCCGAAACAGACGCAGCATTTGTTTACGAACTAATCTGGCTCAGTCAGTCCGCAGCTGCTTGACGCTCTACAGTTCCGCAATACGTAAGCGCTGCGCGTTGCGGCATGTATACATTCAATTCGATGATCAGGGACGGGCTTGCAAATTATACCGTACCATAAATTACTATAAAAATACATTGTCAACCGCGGCGCGACGTCACAAGATATTTATGTGGTTGTACCAAATGAATTTGAGAGAATGAAAAAAAAAATTATGGTGGACTGTGAACAAAAAAGTTTAGTTTAACCGAAAAATATAGGTGAAGCAGCGGATCTGACGAGCCGCCACTGCAAAAACAATCAATGAACTATATTTGTGTTCGCTCCAGAATTTCAAGAGGACCTTCTTATTTTGAACTAAAGCATAGAGTAGTAACTCTTGTAGGTGACACAGGGTAGATTATTCAGTAATTTTGAAAGCAAAACCCAATCGGCGAAGGTTATTTAATTAATTTACTAAACTCAAATTCAGGCCTCACGTATCTCACACAATGTACAATATAAATTGGTAAGCAGATACGTATGTTCCATTAACCAATTTTCCACTCTGGTATTGACATGTCGTAGTCAGGTAATAGTCTTCCAATGGGGGCCTGTAAGCTAATTTTAGGATCAGTGATTGCCATTTGCCGATCCATTTCTAATTAAATGTTTAATTACGCTCGAGCAGGTTGACAGCACTGTACACATATGTATAATAAGGTGAGAGAAAATTGTGGTTAATTCATTTACTAAAAGCGGTGTCTTTTCGAAAAGTGACAGGTTCTAATTAGGAGTAGCGTAAGGTAATTTGGCCCTAAAGAAATAACCGTCTGCGGAGCGATATAAATAAACAATTATTAATTACTGTGTATGACTAATACAATATAGCTACTTCTAAACATGGAAGAGAAGTTAAGCTGCTTTAACTTTTAGAGGAAATTTTATTAGGAATTAATGACCTTCATGTATCCTTTCACTCATTCTAATCATAGTGTAAAGGCGGTTCGGTCTTGTCGCATCCATGAGTCTCGGCTGTAGCATTCCCATTTTGGACAATCGAGATCCATATGATTTATCTTTGGTTATGAATTTAATATTAATGTTTATTTTGTAACAAGAGTTCCAGGCAGTAAAATCTATTTTAAACCACCTATACAGTGTGTCCCAAACTGGATGGGAACGTATTGCTATCTCCGTTATTATTAGAGATAGAAAGACGGTTAAATTAGCATTGTTTTGTAGAATTTCATGGTCGTTCCAAATACCACTTGTATTTTGCCCTGCCTCTTTTCGTTTTGAAAAAACAAAAATTTGTCGATATCTTTTTTCTTCAATATCTAAGTAGGCGTTGATCTGACATGTCTAAGACTTGCACATTATCAGGACACTTTTTACAGAGTAATCTTTTGGTGCTATTATCAACTTTGGATTGTCATTGGTTTTTGAGCTACAAATAGCAACGTTTGTTTGTATTATGGCAGCCATATTTGATTTTTGCTCATGTTTTTCAGTTGACTTACGTTTGAAAATCAAACAATTTTCAAAGGCGCCTTCGTAAATCATTAATCTCCTTTTTATTGAGCTCTGCTAGTAAATTTAGTTATTTACTAGGTTTTCCTATTTAATTAAAGTATAACATTTTTTAGGATAATGTTGTAATGTAAAATATCATTTGTAATAATGGACTGATTCATTCCTGTGCTCAAAGTTCCCATTTTTTTATCGTGAATCATTACGGAAAATTATGTTAAAAGTAGAAGTATATTGTTAGGCTCCATGGCCTACTGCTTTTTGAACACCTTTTTTTGTCATTTGTTTTCTGGTATTTTATTTCATAGCCTACTATCATAAAAACGGTTTTTCTCAAAGTTGTCAGTGCAATTAGAAGATTTCTCAAGCATGTTTATATCATTGGAAAACTCTTTTCACAGGCGAGCAAAAATAATTCCACGTACACAGAAAGCCTCTTCAGCCGCTCAAAAGACCTGGTTCTCTAAATCCTGTGACAAGGCCAGGCTTGAAAAGGTTAAAGCTCACAAAACGCTTCTACACAATCCCAGTCAAGAAAACCGTCAAGCATTTAACGACGCAAGAAACCGCTATGTCTGCATTCTTTCTGAGGCACAAAACTCGTTTAATAACCACATCAAAAACAAAGTCCTCCCAAGCTCCATCGGCAGCAAACCCTTCTGGACTCTTGCTAAATCTATTGGGAATAATTTGTGCAAGAGCACGTTCCCACCTCTTGTTTCAGGGGATGAAATTGTTTCTACCGCCCTGGACAAGGACAAGGAACTTTTTGCCTCGTTGTTCGCCGGCAATTCTACTTTCAACCCGCCTCCAAATGTTCAACCACCCAATGTCGCACATATAATGACGGATATCATTTTCAAAACTAAAAAGGTACGAAAGAAGCTCTCTTCTTTTAATACCAGGAATGCATCTGACCTTGACGAGATCCCAGCAATTGTTCTCAAAAAATGCGCACCAGAACTTGCTCCTGTCTTGACTCGTCTGTTTCAGACATCTTACAATAGAGGCATATTCCCTAGTAACTGTAAAACTGCTCGAGTACAACCCGTCCCCAAGAAAGGATCCAAAGCGCTTCCTAGCAACTACAGGCCCATTTCTCTCCTTTCAGTCGTCTCTAAAGTGACGGAAAAGTATATAAACACCGAATTATTAAAATTTATTGAAAAACACAGTCTAATCCACGACAGGCAGTATGGATTCCGTCAGCACAGATCAACTGCCGACCTCCTTTCCTTTGTCTCCCATTCTTGGAGCAAGTCTATGGTACTACACTGTGAATCCGATATTGTTGTTCTAGTCATATCCAAAGCATTCGACCAGGTCTGGCACGCAGCGCTGTTTAATAAATTTCCGGCCTATGGCCTACCACCAAAACTCTGTACCTGGAGAGCAAATTTTCTCTCCAACCGGAGCATATCTGTTGTCGTAGATGGAGGAGTCTGTCAAGGTTCAGCTTTAACCCCTACTTTTTTTCCTCTCCACATCAATGACCTCATCTCTAGGAAATCCAACCCAGTTCACAGTTACGCGGATGACAGCACCCTCCACTCAAATATACACTATTCTAAGCCTGTCTCTTTAGGCCAATTAGATGATGATTACAGACGCATGGAGGGTTCTGTCTCTGTGGATCTTCAAAAAATAATCGACTGGGGAAGTAGAAATCTTGCACAATTTAACTCCACCAAATGTCAGTCTTGCTTTCTATCTCATAAGAGATACACCAGCGCTAGACACATCACAATGAACAACCAAATTATTCAAAGTAATGAGTCCGTTTCACTTGTTGGCATTTCGGTGGATCGAAATCTCAATTGGCACCAACATGTCACATTAATTGCAGAAGCGGCTGCTAAGAAATTAGGTTTCTTTTTTCGGGCTCGCAAATACTTTTCACCAGCCAATCTCTATACCTTATGTACTCCACAAATAAGGCCAAACCTCGAATACCTCTCCTACATCTGGGGTGCCGCTGCCGCTTCTACCATCGGTATCCTGGACTCCATTCCGAAGAGAGCTATACGTCTCATCGGTGACCCTACCCACACCTAAAGGCTGCCATCCCTTGCCCACCGAAGTGCCGTTGGTGACCCCCCCCCCTCATCTCTCTCTCTCTCTCTCTCTCTCTCTCTTTATAGATATCTGCACGGGCACTGCTCAGAGGAGCTTTCTTTCATAATTCCTCCACCTGCTGCCACCAGAGATCTACCAGGGGAACAGAGCGAATGCTCCCTTTTACTGTCCAGGTCACCAGACATAGAACATCTTGTTATGCCCGCTCTTTTGTCCCGAGGACTTCCAAGTTGTGGAACTCCTTGCCGGCACATGTTTTCCTTCTCCTCCGAACCTCCAAACCTTCAAGTCCAGAAGTTGCGTCTTTCCTCCTTGTCGACACCCACGGTACGATAGTATTTAGGCTGTGAGCCCTCGTGGTGTGTTGTTGAAAAAAATGCTGAATGCTACTTCCTCATTCCCTGAAGTCGGTTTTCCTCAAGATCAGGCACCCGCTAGTTGCTAACTGCAAGGCCATCCACCATGTTTGAGGTAACCCGCACCAGGTTACAAACCTGAGGCTCACCTTCAAGTCTGAGCTGCTCAAAGATTGTAGTCCTGGTTTTCTTTGGTGCCTGCTAATCTATTCTAGTCCAGGCAACAGTTGCTGCTCTGATTGACCAGCTGGAAAGGATTTCAAAGGCCTGAAGGAGATCAAGGGTTAGGCGTCCATGGATGCCTAATGCTGCCCTCGTCATAAGGATATTGCAGGCCAGATTTTCTTTTCTTTGCATAAATATCAATTTTTTGAAACCACGGTTTGAATAATTAATATATTCATTAATTTATTAACGATCTTTCTTTATGCAGAACATTTTCATGAGAATTATTATACTCACGTTAACAAATTTATTACTTAATTTCATTTCATTGAAGTAAATTTGACTTTTTTACGTCGGTCTATTTCCGCCACTATGAGAAATCACTGACGCCAGGGAGCAGTTTCACTTCACTTGTTTTCTTCTCTGTAAACAGTTTCCCTGTCGAACAACGAGGTTACGGAGAATAAAACAAGCGTTTGTAAAGCGGGGGAAATATTCTCTACATCTGTATTTAGTGGCTTGGATAAGTTCGTTAGCCAAGAAAACCGGGCCAGGTTTTCCGGGAAAATTTTGGGTTTTGTTTCGAAAATAAATTTTTATCTTCGAAAATAAGAAAGCTGTGGTAACCAAACTTGGAAAAAACGAATATATTGCCACTGGAATCATGGGAGAAAACATACTGTATGTCAAATCAACATTTTACAACTGAACAAAACATACAAATATTAGGGCTGCAAGTATGCAATAATTTCAAAAAAATGCTAGAAAATAATTGGTCAGAAGTAAATAAAAATATACAAATAGAAATTGCACAAAACAAGCTTCTAAAATTGAATCTTTACAAAAAAGCTTGGTTTATAAACATTTATTTGCTATCAAAGTTATGGTACCTTGTACAGGTTTTACTGTTAAATAAAAGACGTAGTACAGATCACGGGTAATTTTATGTGGAAAGGGTGTTCATATAGAGTTGCAAGACCACAACTCTACCTAGATTATACGGGAGGCGGCCTTAAATTAATTGATATTCAGAATAAAGCCACCGCACTCTTTATAAAAACGCATTTACTATCATGTTACAAAAATATATGTAAAATAATGTACAAATCAATTATAACATCAATGTTTAAAGAAAAAAATATGTATACAAATTATGAATTCAAAATGATAATACTTGCTGTTAAAGATATCAATATAAAATATGAAACGCCCATGTCAACAAAAGAAATATATAATATCCTGTTAAATAAAAACAAAAGAACTTCTTCAATTGAAATGAAAATTAATAACATCAAGTGGACAAAAGTCTGGCGATTCCTAAACAATAAGTATATAACATCTGACTGGAGAACGACAGTTTTTGAGGTGATCAACAACATCAGTCCAAATACAGTGAAAATGAAAAGACATTCGACAGTTGCCGATGATTTAATAATAATAATAATAAGAGATCTTTATTAGGGCGAAGTTAATTTTACAATTTTCTTCCACTTAACCCTTAAAAGATAACTTAAAATGTAGGAATTACAAAATAAACAAATTATAAAATAAACAAATCATAAATGCCTTAGTATCCAAAACAACAAAACAATATAACAACAAAACATTGACAATTGTGCGCCTTAAATTTAGCTGAAAGAAAGGAATTCCTAAATATGAATATGATTTACTAGAACTACACTACGCAAACTGACTATTTTTATAAAAATCTGTAACATATCTCCGAAACCCTGGCAGAGAACATAAAGTATGTTTAAAAGGTATTTTATTATACAGATGTGGTGCAACATAGGAAAAAGACCCCCGATATTGGCTCGTATAATATTTAGGTATGGCAAACAAGTGATCGAGTCTTGTATTGAGCGAATGTATTTGTCTCCGAAAACAGAGCTTCTGATGTAAGTAATCAGGCCCCGCCCCGAGGACAATCTTGTGAGTCAAGCAAAGAAGATGTACTTTCCAGCGATTCTTCATATTCAGCCAATCTAGTTCTTTTAACTTATAGGAAACACGATCTGTTCTTTTTAGATGAAAGATGAACCGTAAACATGACTTCTTAACCTTTTCTATTCTTTGCCGATCCCAACTGTCAAGGGCAGGTCCATACACAACATCAGCATGGTTAAAGCGCGAGAGAATCATCGAGTTTACCAAGAGAGCTTTTACTTTCACTGGAAGGCAATTTCGGTGGCTATAAAAAGATTTCAATGGCCAAAGCTAGCTCTACGAAGATTAGTGACGTGATCAGAAAATTTTAAATTGTTATCTATTATGAGACCAAGATTCCTTGCAGATTGTTTTGCTTCCAAGCGACTCCCATCTATCAAAATATCAATATTTTGAGAACAAACCCTATTCCTACTGACTTTCCTGCCAAAATAAAGTACGCAACACTTATTGACATTTATCGCAAGATCATGCTTCTTTGCTGTCCTGACTAACCTATCAAGGTCTGCATTTAAACTTGCTATAGCGTCTAAGGCATTTTCGACAGGAAAGGATTTGTAAAGCTGGGTATCATCGGCATAGAAGTGTATTTTACTCGAGATAATTTGTTCTTGAAAATCAAACGTATAAATATTGAATAAAAGGGGGCCCAAGATAGAGCCCTGTGGAACTCCTTTTAATAAACTCAAAGAATCCGATACATCCGAC
This sequence comes from Tillus elongatus, assembly GCA_964006375.1. Lineage (NCBI taxonomy): Eukaryota > Metazoa > Arthropoda > Insecta > Coleoptera > Cleridae > Tillus > Tillus elongatus. The sequence goes on along the minus strand of OZ023270.1, from coordinate 84,981,193 downwards.
CCGCAGACAACCCTCTGTGCCCTATCTGAAAAGTAACTTTCTATAAACTGAACGGCGTCATGATTGAAACCAATATATTGTAACTTCGAGCACAATAGTTCATGACTGATCGTATCAAAAGCTTTACTGTAGTTTAGCAATACCAAAGCTGTAACTTGATTTTTATCGTTAGCTGTTAGGATGTCATCATTAATATTTGCTAATGCTGTTGTGGTGGACCTGTCCCTAACAAATCCGAACTGTACAATTGGCAAGATGTTGTTGTCCCCAAGGTAAGCAGTTATCTGCTCGGACATCACTTTCTCCAATAACTTTGAAAGAACTGGGAAAATGCCTATAGGTCTTAAATGATTAAACTCAGTTGGATTATTTTCTTTTGGAAACATGAAAACCTTTGCAACTTTCCAAACTTTGGGAAAGCACTTTGTCTCAATACAAAAGTTTACACGATGAAGCAGCTGAGGGAGAATTTCCGGGAGACATAGGTGAATCATGTCGACACTCACACCATCAAAGCCTTTAGCTTTTATTTTTATTGAGGCTATATGCCTCATAATATCTGTCTCATTGACAAGTTTAAAATGGAAGTTATTTGCATTTTTGTAAATATTACTATTGTAATATGTTTTTAATTCGCTAATATCAGCCTTGCTACTGTTAATAGACGTGAGGTATTGATTTATTTTGTTTGCGTCACTCAAATGTGATGGTAACATATTGTCTTTTTTTGTAATAATGCCAAATCTATTAGCCAAAGACCAGGCCGTCCTATTATTTTTACTTGCAGACAGCATACGCTCCGCAAATGCAAGTTTTTCTTTTTTTATGGCATTTGTAGTTCGGTTTCTAATTAGTTTATAATTTTGCCAATCAATGGGATCGCGACTATCTTTGAACCTATTATAAGCTTTATCACGCTGTTTCATAACATCCCTGATATTATCCGTTAGCCATGGAGCCGGCTTTTTCGTTATTCGTACCGTAACGATAGGGGCATGCGTATCGAAAAGTTTATTCAATCATTAGTAAGTAATGCTGGTTTATCTTCAGCGCTGTTTAATCTATAATAATGCATCCAGTCTACAGCAGACAAATCACTTTTGAATTGATTAGTATTAAAATTTTTGTAACTTCTAAAGGTATGATACTGTCTTTTTAATGATTCTGCTTTAGCCAAAGATAATATGCAATATACAAGACAATGATCAGAGATATCATGAGTATCGACTGTATCAGCTTCTAATACACCTAGCGATTTATCAACTATAACTATGTCAAGAAGAGACTGTGAATTTTGCGTGAGTCTAGTCGGCTTTGATATGAGTTGTAACAGATCGTACGAGTGGAGAGTTTCGTAAAATTTCAGAACAGCTGTGTTGTTTTTTAGTAGATCAATATTAAAATCTGATAGTAAAACAATATGATCATATGCAGGAACTATTAAAGAAAGAAGCTCATCAAAGCCATCCAGCGCACTAAGCAGATTCCGATCTGGAGGTCTGTACAAACAACAGATCAAAAAGCTTTCATCATTAATTTTAATTGACAGAGTGAGATATTCAAAGGCATCAGAATTCACGCTAGTTGAAACTATAAGACAGTTTAATTTGTTACTTACGTAGCACAAGACTCCACCACCGCGGCGGCCACTTAACCTATCTTTTCTCACAATATTGTAGCCCTTTATTTGTATAGCCTCATCTGTAACATTTGTGTATAGATTGTGGAAAACAAGACACAGTGCTACATAAAATCAAAAAACTGTACTGTAAAAACCAGAGAAATATGGGAGTGGACCAACAACTTCTTAATGTGCAACTTGAGAAAAAATCTAGAGAATGAAAATGCTATTCATTTGTGGATGTCAAGAGATTTTGACAATAAAAACGACGAAAACCTATGGACATGGACAATATCGGCACTAATTTATTGTAATATTAACAAATCGTATGATATAGACGTTTTAAGGATATTATTAGAGCTGACAGATATAGAAAAATTAAAAATAAATCCATAAAAAATTTTTCAATGGGAATATTTAGATTTTAGGACATTGATTTAAGAATAATATTTGTATGTTGTTAAAGATTTTATTCTATTTTTCTTGTATTGTGAAATATGTAGCAAGTCTTAGTTAATAAAGAATTTTAAAGAAGGAAAAACACGTTATAAAAGGTAAACTACGTACCAAAATGTCTACGTTATAAGGAAACAAGTTATAAGCACCTAATGAAAAATGTTTATACGAAAATTCACTACCCTACCGCACTTGCTACGCCAGAGTTTTTTTAATGACATTTAGCTAGATATTTTATTAGACTGCTGTAAGGTATTAAAATTATATTATGTTAACTTCAATAATACCTGATACAAGATCGCAACTTACCTAATCCTTTAAATTGAGCATAAATCTATTTAATGTATAATTTGCTAATTAAATTTAATTATCCAATCAAACCACAACTGCCAACTCACCCCTGACATATTGGAAGTTGTTTTATTGATGTAGTTTTGCTATAGTGTTTTTCTCACCCGATTAAACCTAACTTGGTTATAACCTCGTCTGTAATAAATCATATAAATCATGTACCCTAATGGCCTATCGAAAACAAACAGCAATATTTTCTAATTTTAATCAGTTTTCGATCACCCCGCCACGCTGTCTATATACGCCTAGTAAAGTTAGTTAGTTTATATATATGTAGAGGGGTAGCCATAAAGTTTCTCATTTCTTGCACCATTAGTTTTATAACGACTCATTCAGTTCTGGTTTTATTTAATTTCCAATAAAGCGCCCATTCTGCGCCCCTCTACCCTCGTTCAACCCAGGATGTTAGTGCTTACGTAATTCTAATTACTTTCTTGCCTAATCATGATGATTTTACATTGCTCGGTTCTGTAAGGGCACCTCTGATGTTGAATATATACGTATAGATAAGCTGTCAGGAACAGCGGTGGTAATACAGGCAATAATTCTTCTAGACTATTAAATTGTTAATAGACAATAGATGAGTTTCTTAAATGAGCAAAAAAATTAATATGTTTCTGGGCAGCGTTAACGGATGTATGCGGTAGTTTATAATAGGATATGCTTGTCATGTAATCACTTAATAATAAAATAATTTTAAGTAAACATGTTTTGGCTTATGCAAATATTTTAGTAATGACAATATACTGATTGGAATAAAAATGTAACACCTATGCGTTCGAAGGTTTTTTTAAGAGATAAAAAATGCAACATCCTAATTATCAAACGTTATTACAAAAAGTATTCACAGTGGTTCATTTTGGTTCCACTAGTAAGCACCAAGTCGCCGAGAAATACAATTTCGAAAAAATAGTATAGCATATAATTTTGCAGCAAATCATCAGTGGCGTCTCCTGACCAAAATGTTCGGGTGTGCGGTAACGAGTTGCTGCTAGTGGTGGTTTTAAAAATTATTAACACTAAATGTACACACATATATATATATATATATATATATATATATATATATATATATATATATATATATATATATATATATATATATATATATATATATTCGACCTATATGGGAATGATACGTAGATAAATAAATTAATTTCCCACTGCAACACTAACAAATTAAAAAGTCACTTAAAACTTTAAAACACGAAAAGAACATGGAATTATTATCAAGCTCTTCTCTTCACACAAATTTGTGTTAGCGTTAGCACTGTCCGGAACGGGTGAAAACTGTAAACATTAAAAGTAGTTCAATGTTAATATGGTACTAAATAATAAAATGTGTAAAAATCCTGGATGCAGCAAGTGCGTTATGGTAGTGAATTTTCATAGAAATGATCTGGCACAAAATATTTTATTATAACTTTTTTATCTTGCAACATAGAAATCTAAATTTTGGTGTATAGTTTAATTTTTATATCGTAAACCTACCTACCAAATTTGGTTGTCTTATCTTTTTTATTTTTTGAGATACAAATTTTTTTCAAATAAAAACTCAAAATTTTCCCGGAAAACCTCGTCCGATTTTCCTGACTAACGAAATTATCCAATACATTTACAGAAGGAAGGTACATGCCAAATTTTATCAAAATCGGCCGATTATATTTTGAGTTATCGGTGTGATACCTATGTATATATATATATATATATATATATATATATATATATATATATATATATATATATATATATATATATATATATATATATATATATATATATATATATATATATATATATATATAGTTTATTGTTTATTGTTTATTGTTATATAAATAGTACAAAGCATCTTACAAATAAGTCTAAACTTTTGACTGCAAATGATGCAATTTTGACTAAATTTTAATCTAAATGTCAATTGTTCTAAAGTTCTGTCATCTGATTTCTAATCTCCAAAATTACCTCACCTCATTATGTACCATTACAATTTCTAGAAATATGGATGGTACTTGAAATCAGTTTCTTCATTTTAATCAAAAATTTCTATATTTTAAAACTTGACTCAAATTAAATTCTTATATATAAAAATTGAAACTGACCCCGAATATGGGTTCTAGGGGTCCTAGTTCGCGCTCATTTGCAAACAATTTTTCAAAATTCAAAAGTCGAGATCTCCCCATTAGTGAATTTTTTCTACGAAAATTTACTAAAATGTATTATAGTCTTTGATTCTAGAATACTGTGGTCCAGGCAAGCGCAGTTGTAATGTTTGTAAATAATGCTATCACAACGTTTGTTAAACCGGCGTTCCATTCATTTGTCTTGAGCGGTATTTTTACCGCTCACTGCAGTGTTAAAACGAATGGTATTTCCTTACTATTTTAAACACATGGGTGGGGGACTGTATTGTATACCAATACAGCTGTGTCGAGTGAAGTTGTTCGGAAATAACAACGCACACCTAACCCGAATTCATTTCCAGTTGCTATTGACCTACTCATATTTCCGAATCAAGACGTGGTGCCGACTTCATTCCAAGTCACTATTAACCGACTATTTATGAAATCAAATAAGTAAATTAAATCGATTGTCATAACATATGTAGTGTATTAAGACTAAGGGAAAAAGAAATAAAACATATTTAACTGTGCACATTTTAATTATATTTTAGGGTGTGCGGCGCACACCTAGCTCACTAGGAGAAATCGCCACTGCAAATCATTGTTTAGCGAAAAATATGTTTTCTCAAAGAATTAGGCAGATAAGTTAGAGATTAAATTAAATGGTCCTAATTCTGAAAGTGCGTTATGTGTAGCTGAAATAAATAAAGATTTGTTTTCATCAAAAATTATTAGTTAAATATTTAATAAAGGTAAAAGATAATTAATGAAAAATTCCATCTAACGCTGTGAGTAAAAATGTGGTGGCCAGAAACTTTAAAAAAGTCTGGACGCAGCAAGTGCGTTATGGAAGTGAAATTTCATTAAAATGTTTTTAATAGCAAATGCGAGCATGCATCAATCTGATTACCGGTATAGCCTATGTAGTAGAAACAATGTACTATATTTTATCAAAATTACTTATTGTTTGAAAATGTACAAAAATTTTCCGAAAATAAACTTTAATGTTGGTTTCCTAGCCAACAAACCTTACGTTAATAGCAAATTGAGTTATTAAAATTTGAATGATTTAATGAAAATTCGCTACCAAAACGCACTTACTGCGTCCAGATTTTTTTCTAACAAACCTGCATCATATTTCGATAAAAAATGCAAAAATGCATTCACGAATTTTTTCTACGAAAATTAGCTAAAAATTATAGACCGTTAAACCATAAACTTAACTAAACCTACAGCGAAAGCATCAACTTAACTAAACCGACAGCCAAAGCATCAGAAAAGGGGTCTATTTAAATTGAATTTTCTGTAAATATTTTAGTAAAATCAAGGGCAATGACAGTTGAAGCTGAAACTTAAGGGTTCGCAGAACACTCTTCTTGCAACATTTTCTTTTCACAATCCGTATTTGTTTCACGTTCTTCGCCTAAACATTGCCAATTTTGACGTTTCAAATCGCGACTTTGACGTTTTGAGGAAAACTCCGAATTTTTTTTCTTTAACTGCCCATAACTCTTTCGTCTTTAAACTTAGAGACCTTAATTTTGGTACATGTTTCACTCTTTATGATACAAACACGCGTACCACGTTTGGTTCCCCTTACTTTGTTATTTACGGATATATGAATTTTTTTAGAAAGAAAACACAAAATTTTCCGGGAAAACCTGGGCCGATTTTCCTGGCTAACGAACTTATTCAAGCCACTTGCAAAGGGAAGGTAATCACCAAATTTAATCAAGATCGACCCATTATTTTATATATATATATATATATATATATATATATATATATATATATATATATATATATATATATATACATACGTATAAAAATTTTAACTGACCCCGGATATGTGTTCTAGGGGCTTAATTAGCGCTCATTTGAAGAAATGTCTTTAAATTCAAAAGTCTGGATCTCCTCATTAGTGAATTTTTTTAAGAACATTTAATTTTTCTTCCACTTCTTGGCAATTTTGAGCCAAGAAAAGACCGCCCTTGTTTATAATATTCAATATAATTAATGAGACATACAATATTTTGGTCTTGGCAGCACCAGTGGCACCCAGTTTTTTTTCTTCAAATACTTATCACTTTTTTCCTTTTAACGTATGGCTCTAAATTTTGATATGTAGTTCACATTTTATAATATAAAGCTGCGTACCAAAAATTTTCTAAAGGGAAACACAAAATATTTCCAGAAAAGCTGGACCCATTTTCCTGGATAACGAACTTATTCAAGCCACGTAGAAGAAGAAGCTAGCTGCCAGATTTATCATAATCGGGCCATCAATTTTCAAGTTATTTGTGATATATATATATATATATATATATATATATATATATATATATATATATATATATATATATATATATATATATATATATATATATATATATGAACATACAAAAATTAAAAAGTGCGATCTCTTAGTGAATTTATTCTACGAAAATTCATTAACAAATATAAGAAGAAGCAGACTCATATTTGTGTTTCATAAGTGGTCAGAGATACTTAGGTTATTAAATCCGTTGAATCTGACATTTGTTAAAAATAACTGTTAATTGTAAATGACAAGCAGTGTAATGATTTTTTTAATTGTCTTTTTATATTTTATGAAAAATATACCTCGTCTTACTTAAACTGTTAAAATAAACGTGTTAAAAGTTAGAGTGTTTTGAAAAAAAACTAGGTTCTTGCCTTTTTTTATGCACTGTAACAAGACTAGTATATATGGTCAACATTATTAGTCCCAGCACTGTTCCATGTGTCACACCACATTCTACAACTGGAAATTTTACTCAAGACACCATTACTTCTCACACACTGTCTTCGGTTGGTAAGAAAAATTTCAAAAAGCTTCAAGGATTTATCTCTAACTTCCATGCCTTTAAGCGACTGTAGGAGTAGTTTAGCCTCTTTAAAAACAATTTGTGTACGAAGTATCATTAGAATGACGTTCGAAGATGCAAACATTTTCTTAAGGGTTAAAATTTTTCCCAGGATAACTGATCCTAGGGTGTTGGCTAACGAACTTATCCAACCTATTTATAGAAGGAAGGTTTCCAAGTTATTGGTATAATGTTAAAGAAGATTTGGTTACAAAAATTAATAATTTCTATAGTGATGTTAGTGTGGTATCTATATCTCCCATAGTGGTGGAGGTGACAAACAAGACTAGAAATGAACTCCAACTGGGATTAGAATTTTAAATGACAATTCATAATTTAATGAAGCACATGCGTGAGCTTTTCGTATAGCACAGTGTTTAATTAAAATAATACATAATTAAATCAATATGTACATACATAAAACTAAAATCTTATATAGGGTTTCAAAAATTCTACAACGGTGTGGTATTTCATAACCACCTTGATGAAAAAAAAATCCTACGGAGGGTTATTGATGATGCCCGATCCCATGATAGTATCGGCAATGTTGCCAATTATATTGTTTTTCAGATGAACCCACTTTGCTTTTTTAAATGCAAAATTCACATTATTTTTATAACAATGAATTCAGCGCTTTACTGTTACTGAAACCTTTAAATATATGATATCTGTTTTATTTGTAATTCTAAATATGACAATGCAGTGTTTTCGTTCAAAAGTCTTGGAACGGTCTCGTCACTCAAAAACCGCTTGATGGAAGAAAGTAAAATATCCCGCAGGAGAGCAGGTGAAGGTGGCCAATTCAATGATGGCATCGGCAATGTTGTCAAGTTTACCGTTTTGCAATTTTCAGTTTTTTCAGCTTTAAAATGTGGCAACACAGCCTTTTCGGAGAAACAGCAGCGCCTACTGCAGTTATTAGTGGAAATATGAAAATCGTTTTTAAACAAAGTGGATTATGTGACCTGCGCTTTTAGTAGACACCTAGAAATTTGAATTTTATTGTTTATCCTACCAACTATCACCCCTTGCGGTCATACTTGCAATTTCAAAGCATTTCGGTTAAGTTTCAATTTAGCTACGAAATGTTTTCTCCGATCACTCTTGCTGTTGCGATTTTCAAGATATCGCTTCTCGCCTCTTTTACTGTGACATCTGTATTTATATCTATGAAATATTTAAAGGGGTATTTAGTGCCCCTTTTGATTAATATTGTATTTGATTAATATTCACCAGCATAGGAGAGTCCTTTGAACAGTAAATATGCATCCCATATGCAATTTTAAAACTAATACTGCGAAAGGAAGCAGAAATAAATATATACAATAGTCTTTCCTACGCCCTGGGAACTGGAACAAGACTCGTGCAAGAAATATCGATTTTATTCATAACGATATAATATATCCGTTTTACAGGAGCATATTGGGAACGTAATTTTACACGATAAAAATCTAGACACATCGATTTATAAACATCCCATTGAAATGTACAAAGGACCCATGAATCCCATGAATATAATGTATTTTATTACAACCATAAGCCAGGGATAGGACTGACACAATGGTGTACTAAAGAGCAACACCCCAATGTTTTGTAACACACAATGAAATTTTAAAATTGAGGGTAGTCTGTTTAGTGTATGACAGATTGCAGTCGCTGCATGACTGATTTAACCCCACTTTTACCCTCTTTCACCTAGAACAGAAAAGGGGGAAGCAGTCTCGCTATCACCTTTTTCATTCGATCCATGCTTTTGCATACATTAGCATTTTGATTGAGGTTAGGTGTTGCAGAGATAATCATTTTATTTCGAATATGGTGCAGGAATATGGTACGGCAAGTGGGGTGAGATATGCAGAGCCGATTTTGTCGCAGTATCAAATAAATTTGACTTAATTATAGTTTGTACTGCTGTTCCAACGAAGCGGTAAATTTAAACAGAAAACGTCCTTATTTATGAAACACGTCAGTAAGGTTCAGTACCATAACACACTTGATACGCCAATATTTTTAGGATAGAAAATTTGGCTTATAGACAAGCAACGACTTTCGAATGTTAGAATTTTTTAAAATTAGCTCGAAATAGAACCTCTAGAACCCATATCCGAGGTCAGTTTCAGACTTGATATGTTCACACACACCCCCGCGCACGTACGCTCGCAAGCACGCACTCACGCGCCATCTTCAACCAGCGGCGTTAAAAAGATACCCTTGATAGACTCAGTTTTGAAAACACGCGACGAGTATGTCAAGTTTATGGTTTAGGTTTGGTCCATACTCTATGGGAGATCTTTTACGTGGAAACTGTTTTAAATCAATAGAAGAATTGCGACCTCTTATAAATAATAAATTAGTTACAGACCAACTAAATAGAAATTGCTCTCAAAAGTACTCTGTTACAATTATATCATTCTGAAATAAACATAGCAAATTTAGTTTTGAATAGAAGGATATTGCTGCTTAAATAATGATGGTGAAAATGTCAATATCAGTCTTATGAACAAAATACGTCTTCTGCAGCATATTGTATTAAAGTTCTTTAACACAACGGAATCTTTACAAAGAGCCTGTACTGATAATCCAATGGACTGGAATTGTTTTTATGTCTTCCCAACATTGGGGTATGAGGTAGGGATGGGCACATTTCTTAAAACATCGATGTTAACATCGATGTTTAACATCGAAATCTACTATCGATGGTAGGAAAAACATCGGCTGGAAAACATCGATGTTGGGAAACATCGATGTTTTCAAAATAATTGTGAATTTACCAATTCTATAATTCTATGTTCTTTCGAGAGAAAAAAATAGCTTGTAGTTTTGTAGACATTAGAAAATGGAAACATATTCCGATGCAGATTATGGCAGGTGCAAGTAATACAAAAGATAAGTGGTAACAAAAATAAATAAATGTTTATTGTACTGCAATAAAATAAGAAAGAATGTGTAAAACAAAAATAGAAAAACTTAACTTCTAATGACTTTAATAATAAAAAGTAAACTTCAAATTTAATTCTAAACTGTTAATAACCCTATATATATATATATATATATATATATATATATATATATATATATATATATATATATATATATATATATATATATATATATATATATAATTCACCAATATTAGTGATAATACTGATAATCTCACCATACAGTTTTATATACTCCAGTAATCTCTGTCAATGGACTGAAGGAATCATATTTTGCCCAAGTGTTCTCCAGTTAAACGGTTTCTTTCTTGCGTTGCTGTCTGTCCAGCTTCAGAAAAAAAATCTGCCGGTGTAGAAGTCGCCACTATGGACAAGAATTTTTTCGCGACAGGATATAAATGGGGACATACATTTTTATTATCTGACCACCATTTCAGTGGATTCTCGGTAAGATTAATTAGAGGATTCTTTAAATACAAAGACATTTCGCTTAATTGTTCTTTCTCTTGTGAAGCACTCTTTTGAACTAACTGAGAATGATGCGCCCATATATTGCCCTTTGGAGTAACTATAATTATGTTAAAATTTTTACCAAACATCATTGTGACAATCTAGCCTACTTACCCGTGTCCTGTTTATTATTTGTCGTTTCACTTTCTATTATTTCGCGATTGTGGTCATCATCTCCTTGCGTTTCTGCTAACAGTGATAACTGTTGTATTAGATTAATTGCTGCGGCAACATTATGAGGACTCTTAAAATAAATATTTTTGAACCTCGGATCCAGCAAGATTGCCACGGCTAATTGTTGGACTTGTTCAACAGCAGAAAATCGTTTCCTACATTCTTGGAGAAGTGCTTCTTTTAGTGAAATACCTAAGGTGTCGTTTACATCACATTTAATGTGTGAAACTTCTTTTTCCAAATTATACGTGAGAGGGATTACAAGACTCGAACTAATATACTTTTGGCCAAAAATTTCTGTTGTTACTGCTTCTAACGTTTTTAGAAGTTCAATGATTTTATTCAGTTCAAAAACTTCCTTGGCTGTAACCATTGTGGGGGCAGAAGGATGTCTGTTCCCTATGGTATTTATGTATTCTCGCAGTTCAATAAAATGATTAATCATGTAGTATGTGGAATTCCAGCGGGTGGACACCTCTTGTATAAATTTTTTTCACGTTTATGGTCGCTTGTTTGTGCCTTCCGTAATTCATCAGCAGCTACTACTGAATGCCTAAACCACGTTATAATTGTTTTAATTTACATATAGCTAAATTTATTTGATGAGCGAAGCAATGAATGTGCCTTTTTTTGGAAAACGTTTCCTCAATAGCTTTTGTCATATTGGCCGCTCCATCCGTAACAACAGTAGTAACTTTAGTTTCTAGGATACCCCATTCCTCACATATCCGTTTTAACACTCCTGAAATATATTCGGCTGTATGCCGTTCATCTAAAAGATATACACCTAAATCAACAGAATTTATGGAATTGTTATCTTTAAAGTGCATAGTAACACCAATAAAACTTCTACATTGCATATCTGTCCATACGTTTTAACACTCCTGAAATGTATTCGGCTGTATGCCGTTCATCTAAAAGATATACACCTAAGTCAACAGAATTTATGGAATTGTTATCTTTAAAGTACATAGTAACACCAATAAAACTTCTACATTGCATATCTGTCCATACGTTTTAACACTCCTGAAATGTATTCGGCTGTATGCCGTTCATCTAAAAGATATACACCTAAGTCAACAGAATTTATGGAATTGTTATCTTTAAAGTGCATAGTAACACCAATAAAACTTCTACATTGCATATCTGTCCATATATCTGTCGTCAAACAATAGCAAGACATTTTTTTAATTTGCAAACGATATGCATTTGCAACAGGATTTGTGGGATACGTGACGATGTTTCGATGATTACAAATAACATCGATGTTAAAAATATAACATCGAAATTACAACATCGATGTTTTAAACATCGATGTTCAATGGAAAACATCGATATTCCAAAAACATCGATGTTAGGTGCCCATCCCTAGTATGAGGGCACCGCAGCATACAGGTTGGCCAAAAATCATCTAGAAGACTGTATCTTCCTGCAAAGAATAGGACAGATTAAAAAGAGCTCTTGCAATCACTGTGGAGAGCCAGCAACTAGTTGGCACATAATGATATCATGGAACCTAGCACAACCATTGTCGTTTTTTTAATCTCCAATGCCAAAAGAAAACTGTTAACATTACATTTGACAATAAATGAAATTTATGGATGTATTCAGTCTTCTGGGCAGAAAGTGGCCACAAATTTAATTAATTGCCTGTGTAATTTAGCATAGTATACAATATACAACACTTACCTGTCTTCTATAAGAAATAGCACTCAGAACTCAGGCTATTTGGACACTTTCAAGAACGCTTTCAAAACCAGAATTTTAAGAGATTACTCATGGTTCCTAAGCAGAAACTGCATTGAAACGTTTGAAGCAAAGTTGAAAAAAGACAGAATATTATTTTTTGTTCAAGAATGGAATATTGTATTTAATTTTGAATTTTTTAAAGTTATTGGATTAATAAGTGTTTCTGTAAAGAATTTTTAGGATTAATTTTTGATGATGTTTTTATATATTTTACATAGCTAAATTGTACATTGATGTATATATTTAACTGTTACAATAACTAATAATAATAAACACACACACACAAATATATATATATATATATATATATATATATATATATATATATATATATATGTATCCTGTCCAATCTAAGGAGGCACTGCATGGGAAGAGATGGGGTGATGGTTAAATGAGAGAAAACCTGAGCAATGGTAAGAGCTCATAAAAAGCGTTCCCAGAATTGAATTACCGTTTTTCGTTTCTCAGAGCTTTCGGAAAAAATCCTTCTTTGTATTTTTGTTTATATTTATTTTTATTTCTAAGTTATTTGAAGAGATAACAAGAAACGGAAAGTACTTTCTTTTGTCACGTTTTTAAGCTCATCAAGCTTGCATTTATATATTTTAATTTCAACGTTTTGTTTCCAAAAATCATCAACTATTTTTTTCAAATGGCATAAAACAAAAATACACACTTTATAAACATTTTTCGTAGCCATTGAACGATGTATGACACAATAGGTTTCGTTGCAGCCTTTTCGACAAAAAGGGCTTTTTGTGAATTTCGTTTACTAGCAGGCGTTTAAAAAAAGGTTCTCTATTTTTTACTATTACAACCAGCGTTTCAAAGCTGAAGAAATAAAAGTCTGGACGCAGCAAGCGCGTTAGAAAAGTTTTATCACCAACGACATATGGGCCAGCCTTTGATTATCTAAATAATTGTGTAAGATGTAACTCAAGACGCCCTATAATATATATATATATATATATATATATATATATATATATATATATATATATATATATATATATATATATATATATATATATATGTAAACATATAAAAAACTGAAACTGACCTCGGGCATGGGTTCTAGAGGGCCTAGTTCGCGCTCATTAGAAGAAATGTTTTCAACATTTAAAAGGCGCGATCTCTTAAATAGCATTTTTTTCCACGAAAATTTGCTAAAACTTATATACTTTTTAACTACACTCTATAACGCAAACTACTGCTAAATAATCAGAGACTTCGTCTATTTGAAATAAGTTTCCTGAAAATATTTTAGTAGAATGAAGGACAGTGGCGGTTGAAGTAGGAACTTAGGACTTTGTAAAACACATTTATTACGATATTTCCTCTACATAACCCACATTCGTTTCACCATATTTGCCTAGAACTTGTAAATGTTGACGTTTTAAATCACGACTTTGATGTTTTAAGAAAAAAACTATAAAATTTCCACAGTGATTTTTATGGTAGGTATTTTTTGATATTTTTGCACCAAGAAAACTTATTTTTTTACCTGTAGTATTCAATAGATTTTGTTAATCACACAAAATATTTTGGTTTTGTCTAATTCTTTGATCACCAGCGGCAGCCAAAATTTGTTTCTTTAAATCCCTAACTAACTTCTTTTTCTTTTAAGTTAGAGACATAAATTTTGGTACATGTGTTTATTTTTTACAATGTAAACGTAAGTACCAAATTTGGTTGTCATGACTGTTATTTTTGGAGATACACAAATTTTCTGAAACGAAACCCAAAATTTTCCTGGAAAAACTTTTCCGATTTCCCTGGGTACAAATTTCATCAAAATCGGACTATTATTTTTTAAGTTCACGCTCATTTGAAGAAATGGTTTCAAAAGTCAAGTCGAAATCTCCTTATAAGTGAATTTTTTCTACGAAAATTCACTAATATAATAGCTGAAACACAACAATTATTACAATACATGTTCAAATAGGTGACCGTTATTCTCTAAGCATAAGTAAGCTTTTCTTGCAGTTGAATCTAAAACTCTAGAAGGTATATCTGGCGTAATCGGGTTGATCGCTGCGGTAGCTGTTCTCTAAAGTTGGTCTTCCGTTTCGAAATGGTGGATGTAAATTCGCTCTTTCAAGTAGCGCCAAAAGAAAAAAATCCAATGAAATTAAGCCTGGCGATCGTGCTGTCCAGGAGACGTCACCATACTGATCAATTTCCCTGGATATTGTTAGAAAAGGGACGTTCAAATCTTCCTAGCATTGTGCGCTAGAGCACCGTTTTCTTGAAACCACACATTATCTAGTCTATTAGGCAAATTATCCCGACTATTTTCTAAGCGATTCTGTAACAAATTCAGGCAACTTTCTGCTGTCAAGGAGTTGTGGTAAGTGAGAGATCCCAATATTCTTGTGCCTAAAATACCGCACCACATGTTAAAACCGAATAGGTCTTGGTGTCTGGATTCCTCTTCTAACCGTGGGTTCTATTGTTCCCAGAAATGAGCGTTCCGTTCATTGAAACTGCTGTTGTTAGTTACGATGCTTTCATCTGACCAAACTAATTTAAATGGGAAATCAAAGTCGATTTCACATTGCCTGGTATACCATTCACAGAAAATAATCCGCCTAATATCATCTGCAGGTCGAAATCATTGACAAATTTTAAATTTATAAGGTTTTACTTGTTTATAAAAATCATGTACTTAAATTTTACATGTGTGTGTGTGTGTATGCGCAGACAAAGGGATGGCATCTGCAGACAAAATTTAACATCAATTGGTTCGAATGGGCTCAATGAGATTTTATTTATTTATTTATTTATTTCAACAACACACCACGAGGGCTCACAGCCTGAATACTATCGTACCGTGCGTGTTGACAAGGAGGAAAGAGGCAACTTGTTAATTCTGGACTTGAAGGTTTTGAGGTTCGGGGGAGAAGGAAAAACATGCGCCGGCAAGGAATTCCACAAATTGGAAGTCCTCGGGACAAAAGAGCGGGCATAACAAGCTGTTCTATGTCTGGTGACCTGGACAGTAAAAGGGTGCATTCCCTCTGTTCCCCTGGTAGATCTGTTGGGGGCAGCAAGTGGAGGAACTATGGAAGAAAGCTCCTCTGAGCAGTGCCCATGCAGATATGTATAAAAGAGAGAGAGGTTACCAACGGCACGTCGGTGGGCAAGAGTTGGCAACCTTTGGGTGAGGGTACGGTCACCGATGAGACGTGAATAGAGTCCAGGATAGCGAGTGTAGAAGCGGCAGCAGCACCCCAGATGTGGGAGCAGTATTCGAAGTTTGGTCTTATTTGTAAAGTATATAAGGTATAGAGATTAGCTGGTGAAAAGTATTTGCGAGCCCGGAAGAGGAAACCTAATTTCTTAGCGGCCGCTTCTGCAATTGATGTGACATGTTGGTGACAATTGAGATTTCGATCCACAAAAATGCCAACAAGTGAAAAGGACTCATTACTTTGAATAACTTGGTTGTTCACTGTGATGGGTCTAGGGCTGGTGTATGTCTTATGATAAAGAAAGCAAGACTGTGATTTGGTGGGTTTGAATTGTACAATATTTCTACTTCCCCAGTCTAATATTTTTTGGAGATCCACGCAGACAGAACCCTCCATGAGTCTGCGATCCTCATCTAATTTGGCTAAAGAGACAGGCTTAGAATATTGTATATTTGAGTGGAGGGTGCTGTCGTCAGCGTAACTGTGAACTGGGTTAGATGTGCTAGAGGGAAGGTCATTGATGTGGAGAAAAAACAAAGTAGGGGCTAAAGCTGAACCTTGAGGAACTCCTGCATTAATTGGATACAGTTTAGAGGAATGGCCATCCAAGACAACAGAAATGCACCGGTTGGAGAGGAAATTTGCTGTCCAGGTATTGAGTTTTGGTAGTAGGCCACAGGCCGGAGGTTTAGTAAGCAGTGCTGCGTGCCAGGGCTGGTTGAATGCTTTGGATATGTCTAGAGCGACAATCTGGAATTCACCGTGTAGTCCATAGACTTGTTCCAAGAATGGGTGACAAAGGAAAGGAGGTCGGCAGTTGATCTGCGGTGACGGAATCCATACTGCCTGTCGTGGATTAGACTGTGTTTTTCAAGAAATTTTAGTAAATCGGTGTTTAGATTCTTTGAAATATACGAATGTATTATAAAACCTATGACTATTTGCTACTATTGTACTACTACTATAGCACTTGCTGCGCCCTCACCATTTCAATGCTTATTTCCACATTTTGAGAATTATTAAATATGTATGAAACTTGGTGTGTCTTGATTTTCTCTGTAAACTTCAAACTCTAAAAGTTACTAAATCACTTTACAAATAACAACCGACGATTCTGCAATTCATAACTCACGATTGTTTTTTGTTTCCATTGGCAACTCAGATACTGTGATGCATGTGGCGTATTGAAATCCTCCTGTCCCCGGGGCCATTATACATCATGATAAGGCAAGTTGCAAATTATGAAAAATGCACTTCGATATTAACCGCCAGTTGCCTCTGGGTTATTATGGATGAATATTTTATGACGATGAACAAAGAATACCGGATAATGTGGTTTAGTAGGATGACTGATTCTCTTCTGCATTAACTTGATGAAGTCTGCATTTTCAGACAAATATTATGCGAGCTGTATGACAAAGGGGATAACTAATATTAGTTTGTTGTGAGGCAATTTCTGTTATATAATATATATTTCAGAATTTTAATATCTAATAATATTCTCGAAACAGGCTGTATTTTATTAACGGCGAGTAGAAGACTACCAACATAATAAGATAGCATTATTTTTACTGCTAAGGTGGAAGTTAGTTTTACTGCAAATATTAAAATTATTATTATTAAGAGGGTACACAGTCAATATAAGAAATATGGTAGAATATATGATTATATTAGGTTTTCTGGTCTCCGAGAGGAATGTAGGAATCTTCGTGATATTTGTTACAGAAATTTTATTGCTTATACTGAGAATAACTTTGAAAACAATCCCGGTTCTTTCTGGTCTTATATTAATAAGTTGAGGATGGTTTATGATCTTCCTGAGGCTATGTATTATGATGATGTTAGGTGTGATTCTTTGCATGATTCGGTGGGGCTTTTTGCTAGTTTTTTCTCATCTGTGTATGAGGGTCAAGCTGGGATTGTCGGTAAATATGACTGTGCCTAGTGTTACTTATGCTGATATTATTGATCGTATCTGTAGTTTGAAAGATAAACTTACTTACGCTCCAGATGGAATCCCCTCCCATCTGTTAGAATCTTGTGCCTTCACCTTGGCAATTCCACTGAGGATTCTCTTTAACAGGTCTTTGTTGACTGGTAAATTTCCACATGTTTGGAAACATTCTTATTTGATGCCCGTTCATAAGCAGGGACCAAAGCATTTGGTTACTAATTATAGAGCTGTTTGTATTCAGTCAGAGATACCCAAACTTCTTGACTTATTTGTCTCTAGACATATAACTTGGGAATGCAGACATGTTTTCGTCGAACAGCAGCATGGTTTTCTTAAAGGAAGATCTACAACAACCAACCTTCATCTTTACCAGAATGTATTGGTCTCAGCTTTGGGGGATAGGTTACAGGTTGATTCTGTGTATACAGATTTCTCCAAAGCGTTTGATAAGGTTAATCACGCCTTATTATTGTCAAAACTTGCATTGTTGGGTTTTAATGCCAATTTGTTGTCTTGGGTGTGCAGCTTCCTTACGGGTAAGTCGCAGAAAGATCAGAAGCTTCATTTCTGATAGTATTACTGTTTCTTCAGGAGTTCCTCAGGGTTCACATTCTGGACCAGTCCTCTTTAATCTTTTTATCAATGATGTCATACATTCACTTAAGCATAGTCAGATTTTGATGTTTGCCGATGATATCAAAATTTTCAAGATTGTGCGTTCCAGATAGGATGCTTTACTTTTACAGGAAGACTTAAATCGTTTTGCTCGGTGATGTGGTGACAATCTTTTGACTCTGAATGTTGTTAAGTGTTTCTGCATTACATTCACTAGAGCTCAGTTTCCCATTGACTTTGTTTACTTCATGGGCTCTAGTGCTTTACAGAGGAAGGAAATGATTAAAGACTTGGGCATGGTATTGGATAGGGAATTATCTTTTAAGGATCACATAGAATACATAGTATCTAAAGTATATAAAATGTTAGGATTTATTCATAGACCAACTCTGGATTTTTCATGCAATAGCTTGAGAAGGCTGTATTGTGGTCTGGTTCGCTCTTTGTTGGAATGCTCTTCTGTAGTCTAGACTCCGAATTACAATTTTTATATCAATCAGATTGAGGCCATACAAAATAGATTCTTAAGAATTTGTGGTTACAGAATGGGCCTGCAGAGAAATGATCTTAACCTTTCTTATTTGCGGAATAGGCTGCACTTGCAGTCACTGAGTGGTAGAAGGATTGTCAGTGATGTTTGTTTTTTGCATAAATTATTAATGAATAAAATTGATAGTCCTTTTTTGCTTTAGTTAGTCTCTCTAAGGATTCCGGACCGCACGAGAGCAAGGGAGGCTTTTGTGGTTCCCTTCCATCGAACCAATTATGGCTTTTTCAGTCCGATGTCGAGAGTGGAGATAACTGCAAATGAGTATTCTGAGCTCTTGGATATGTTTGATGATTCTGACCGTTCAATTAGAGGCATTTTGAGAGGTGTTATTGATTGAATTGTCTTACATATGGTGTACAGGTTATGTTTTGCTTTTTTGTTATGTTCTCATATTGAGATAGGTTATTTAAGACCAATGTAGTTTTAGATGTTCTTATTATTATTGTAAATGGTTGATCCGTTGAATAAATAAATAAAAACATAAATAAAAAATATATCACGTCTCAAAAACGAGAATTAAAAAATTTTAGTGTTTCCTTTCAAAATAATGTTTGAGTGTTTATGAGAAGAATAAACCAAATAAATTCACTAAGTGGAAAGAAGAACCTGTGATGAGCACTGATAAGTAAACTTAACGAACCCAAATCACCACAACACAATTATAAAGTTAAAGATGTTAAATTGGTGGAAGGCGAGGTTTTGATGTAGCCTCTTTGTTTTTTAGCTTGCCCACGAACCAAACGCTAACGGATTTGGAATAATAATTGTTGAAATTGAACAACAAAGTGAAGAGGTTTGCAAATAATATTTCACTAACAAACCTTTGTATAAGTAATAAATAGCTTTCAGTTAACAATGAGTTTTTCTAACAAACCCAAGTCCCGGCAGCGGGTAACCCCATCTGTATCCATTCATTTCGGACATATTCATGAGTAGATTTGAAACGGATTAAGAAAATAAAAGCGAGCATTTTCCTAGAGTATGCTTTTGTTATGTGGATGATATTTTCGCAGTGTTTAATACAAACGTATGCAAAGTAGATGATTTTATTACAATACAGAACAATCAACTTGGTTGAATAAAATTCACTCACGAATTAGAAATTAACTAGTGGACGCATTAATCTCTCTTTGCGCATGGATCTACCTTTGCGCATAGATCTACGTTTTCGCATGGATCTACCTTTGCGTATGGATCTACCTTTCCGGATGGATCTACCGTTCCGCATGGATCCACCTTTGCGAAAGGATCCACCTTTTCGCATGAATCTACCTTTTCGCATGAATCTACCTTTCCGCATGGATCCACCTTTGCGAAAAGAAATACCTTTGCGCATGAATCTACCTTTGCGCACGGAACTACCTTTGCGCATGGAACTACCTTTACGCATGGATCTACCTTTGCTCATGAATCTACCTTTCCGGCTGGATCTCTATTTACCCATGACTCAACTTTTTCGCATGGACCTACCTTCACGTGACGCACTTGCTGCGTCATTATTTTTTCCATAATATGTATTAGATATATTACTGTTCATTACCATGACTCACTTGCTGCCGCAATATATGTCATTTTTAAATTGTTCGTTTTTTTTGTGATAAATTCTACCATACTCTCTCCCATAACGCATTTGCTGCGCCAATATGTTATTTTTAAGTTTTCCGTTTTGTTTGATAAATTCCACCATACTTTCTACCATAATGCACTTGGTTCGTCAGTATTTCTTCCATAATATGTATTAATTATTATAATATTCTTCATTGCCGTAACTCACTCGCTGCATCAATATATATATATATATATATATATATATATATATATATATATATATATATATATATATATATATATATATATATATATATATATATATAGCGATCGTCACGTCTTCAAAAGATGTGTTGTTGTGATTTGGGTTCTCCAAGTAGTATTTTATATTTAGTAGTATATTTATTACTTAACTAACAAAATTATAAATATTTTTTGTTGTTCCTTAACAATATAAACAATTAAAAATTATAAAAAATCATCATTACCGTAAAACTTCTCTTAATACCAAGAAAGCCTCTGGCCTTGACGAGATCCCAGCAATTCTCAAAAAATGCACACCAGAACTTGCTCCTGTTCTGACTCGTCTGTTTCAGATATCTTACAATTAAGGTATATTCCCTAGTAACTGCAAAACTGCTCGAGTACAACCCATCCCCAAGAAAGGATCCAAAGCGATTACTAGCAACTACAGGCCTATTTCTCTCCTTTCAGTCGTCTCTAAAGTGATGGAAAAGTATATAAACACCGAATTACTAAAATTTCTTGAAACACACAGTCTAATTCACGACAGGCAGTATGGATTCCGTCAGCGCAGATCAACTGCCGACGTCCTTTCCTTTGTCACCCATTCTTGGAACAAGTCTATGGAACTACACGGTGAATCCCAGATTGTCGTTCTAGACATATCCAAAGCATTCGACCAGGTCTGGCACGTAGCGCTGTTTAATAAACTTCCGGCCTATGGCCTACCACCAAAACTTTGTACCTGGACAGCAAATTTCCTCTCCAACAGGAGCATTTCTGTTGTTGTGGATAACCATTCCTCTAAACTGTATCCAATTAATGCAGGAGTTCCTCAAGGTTCAGCTTTAGCCCCTACTTTGTTTCTTCGCCACATCAATGAACTCCTCTCTAGCACATCCAATCCAGTTCACAGTTACGCGGATGACAGCACCTTCCACTCAAATATACAATATTCTAAGCCTGCCTCTTTAGCCCAATTAGATGAGGATCGCAGACTTATGGAGGGTTCTGTCTCCGTGGATCTCCAAAAAATATTAGACTAGGGAAGTAGAAATCTGGTACAATTCAACCCCACCAAATCTCAGTCTTGCTTTCTTTCTCATAAGAGATATACAAGCCCTAGACCCATCACAATGAACAACCTAATTATTCAATGTAATGAGTCCTTTTCTCTTGTTGGCATTTCTGTGGATCGAAATCTCAATTGGCACCAACTTGTCACATCAATTGCAGAAGCGGCTGCTAAGAAATTAGATTTCCTCTTCCGGGCTCGCAAATACTTTGCACCAGCTAATCTCTATACTTTATATACTTCACAAATAAGACCAAAGCTCGAATACTACTCCCACATCTTGGGTGCTGCTGCCGCTTCTACACTCGCTATCCTGGACTCCAGTCATAAGAGAGCTATACGTCTCATCGGTGACCCTACCCTCACCCAAAGGCTGCCATCCCTTGCCCACTGACGTGCCGTTGGTGACCTCTCTCTCTTTTATAGATATCTGCACGAGCACTGCTCAGAGGAGCTTTCTTCCATAGTTCCTCCACCTGCTGCCCCCAACAGATCTACCAGGGGAACAGAGCGAATGCACCCTTTTACTGTCCAGGTCACCAGACATAGAACATCTTGTTATGCCGGCTCTTTTGTCCCGAGGACTTCCAAGTTGTGGAATTCCTTATCGGCACATGTTTTACCTTCATCCCCGAACCTCCAAACCTTCAAGTCCAGAATTAACAAGTTGTCTCTTTCCTCCTTGTCGACACTCACGGTACGATAGTATTTAGGCTGTAAGCCCTTGTGGTGTGTTGTTGGAAAAAAAATGGGCCATTATAGCTTCTTCTTCCGCAGGTGATAGCGCAAATGGGCGTCCTACTTTTCTTGCATGTGACTCTTTTTGTTTATTAGTTATTGTACCTTTTGTTATATGGAAGTAAATCCGCTCTAGTTATTTTGAGAGAACTGGTGGAAAACTTACTGGTCGATAAGATTTTACTTCATTTGGTGGTTTTCCAGGTTTTTGTACAATAAATACTTGGGCAAATTTAAGCTGCGTATGTCAATATGGTAGACGTAACACAAAATTGGAAGGAATTGTTATAAATGTCACACCCTTATCTTGAAATTCTTTTAACACTTTGCCAGTAATTGTGTCATATCCAGGACATTGTCTTCCATTGAAATTGGTGATTGCTCTTTTTACCGCTCTGAACTTGAACTGGACTATAGGTGGTGACATTTGTAGCGGTCTATTAAGACGTTTTTCTGCTTTATCATCACGATCATCAGAGTATGGTTGAATGACTTCAGTTTTCCTGTTCTACGGATTTAGTGTCATTAGACGATTATATATTCCCAAATCTCAAAAATATTTAAGAGGTCAACGATGTGCGACAGACGATGAAGTCATATGTGCTGTTAAGGGTGAATTGAAGACTAAAATAAACATTTTTAAGTGGCTTTGATTTGATTTGTTCTGCAAAATATGTAAGTTTAAGAGGAAATTACAAATCAAATTTTGTTTAAAAAAATGTTGCATTACGTTTGAATACATCTTCGTATAGCAAAGCCAGAGATATGTTACTTAAAAATTGTCTGTCTAGGTGTCCCGTGTGCTCCAGGACTTTCATATTAAAGCAAGTTTAAAACGACCTCGCCCAAATGCATTAACTTTTAGAAAGTTTGCTTTTATACACCCTAAAAGTATATGTTAAATCTCTCATATATTAAATCGGGACCGTCTTTAAAGCCAAGCAGGCGCTTAATACTCGAGTAAATTTTTCATCATTTGCAAGTTGCCCCATCATGGTGTGTAATAGCTCTAGGGGGCAAGAGGTTTTAATTCGCTCCATACATCATCAGGGTGTATAATATACACAAGTCGGCCATGGAAACGAGAATAGAGAACGAAAATGAGAAGAGTCGGCTAATGTAGGTACGGACACTCCTCAATCACAGGCCGTTAGTGGTGAAATAAATTATAGAATTGGTTATGTGAAGAGTGGTTAGATTGGCAGCAGGGGTTGCAAATCTTGATGCTGCCTTGCAGCCATAAGATACAGGGGTGGGCTTCATGAGTTAATGTAGATGTTTTTTCTTTTTTAGTTTTTTATATGTTAAAATTATAGGTTCTAGAAATAAAAACTCTGGACGCAGCAAGTGCGTTATGGTAGTGAATTTTCATAAAAATGTTTTTAAAAACAAATAATCTACATATTAGAAACAATGTTCCATGTTTCATCAAAATAACCTTATTGTTTGAAAATGTACAAAAATTTCCGAAAATAAACTTAAATTGTTCCCGAAAAAACTCGTTTTCTGGTCAACCTTATAGGTTAATAGCAAATTGATTCAAATTGAAGCATTTAATGAAAATTCGCTACCATAACGCACTTGCTGCGTCCAGAATTTCTGTTGTTACAAAGATGTATTATATTTCGATGGAAAATGCAAAAATGCTTACGACTTATGGGCCACCCAGTAATTGTGCAAATAGTTTTTAAGATGTAGCTCAAAATACCCTATAATTAATGCATACAACTTTTTTTCGTAACTTGCATAATAATGGATATATTGAGCTTTAATGATTTTTTACGAAAATTCGCCAAAAATGATATACCATTAAACGATAAACTATATAGCCAACACTACTGCTAAAGCATCAGAGAAAGGGTCTATTTGAAATGAATTTTCTGGGAATATTTTAGTAAAATGAAGGACAATGGTAATTGAAGCTAAGAGTTCAGGCTTTGCAAAACATTATTCTTGAGACATTTTCCTTCCATAGATCATATTAGTTTCAAGTTCATTTCCTAAATATGACCAATTTTGACGTTTTAAATCGCGACTTTGACGTTTGGAGCAAAACCCAAATTTATGTTTATTTAAATGCCTGTAACTTTTTTGTCCTTTAACCTACAGAGCTAAATTTTGGTAGGTTACCTATAATGATGTAAACCCGTGTACCAAATTTCGTTGCCCTTACTTTGTTAATTCCGGAGATATAATTTTTTTTCGAATGATAATTCAAAATTTTCCCGGAAAACCTTGTCCGATTTTCCTGACTAACGAACTTATCCAAGCCATTTATAACAGGAATAAATAAATAAACATTAACATATGACAGCTGACCGTATTGCCAATGCTTCATTCCATTGGCATGAAAAGGAATGTATTATATTCAAGAGGGAAACGTGCTGATTTTAAATCGGTAACTTTACTTTCATAATAGTAGTAGCCGATATAGTTGTCGTTGTCATGCGTTTTTAGGGTATTTACACAGAGTATTATTAATTAAGTTCATCAAATGAAACACCTTCAACATTCATAATTTGATTTCGCAGCTGTACACTTTGAACTTTGAGGACATTTTTTATTTCAAGTCAGATTTTATGGGTATTTCAACTTTGATTTAGATAATTTGACTTGGAAGACCATTTCTGCAGTAATTATGACTATAGGCCCAATCAGAAAGCCATTTTAGGTTAACTTAGTGCCCAAAATATTTAGTGTTCCGTATTTCAGTTAATTGGTAATGTATATGTAATACGGACTTCATAAGATGACCTCCAATTATATACCACAAAAACGTATTGCAGGATAATATTAGGCAATGAATTACCTTAAAATATGTATTTTAGGTATCTGGTATCTTATTAGTGAGTTTTCTGTCCAATTTTGAGCACACTTCGACCCAAAAATTACGAATTGTGGAATTGAAACTCAAAATTACAGTATATTTATAGGAAAAATTGAGCTAAATTTTCCCCAATACAGTTACTTGTAAGTTACTGACTTTAGAGTAATTTTAACAGTGAAAAATAGGCTAATTGGGAACTGGATTTTTAAATTTGTAGTAATTATGACAATGAAGCCAACATTTAAGTTAATTGTAACTAAATTACAACTTGGTTAGGTTATTTTGACTCGAGCTCTGGTTAACATGCTTTAATTTGGTGTTTGGGCAAGCTCAGGTGATGTTAATGCTACTGTATGTAATGAAAAATAAAAGCATTCCCCTACTGGGAGTAGAACACAGGACCCTTGATTTTAGAGGCACACGTTATTATTACTAGACCACCGTGGCTGCCAGCTAATTCTTAAATAAATACTTCGGCTTAGAGCAAACTAAAAAGAAATGCAGTTTTCGTAACATGTATAAATGCAATATGTTGTCTTTTTTAAGTTAATTTAGTTCTGAATCCGCCCTGTATGACTAGCCCTATAAGACAACTTACAGACCTAGGAACGATCAGACCGTAAATACTTACATCATAGTAAAAATAAGTGCAGTTTATGTAATATGTATAAAAGACAATAAGCTATTTTTTTATTAACTTACTACTAAGTCCGCACCTGTATGACTAGCCCTCTAGCGCAACTTACAGACCTAGGAACGATCAGACAGCCGTGACGAGGCACTCTGCAGGATACCGTGATTCATATAGCCAAACAGCAGGGGCTGCTGCTTGGCCTCGGGGGGTCAAAAATGGCAAAATACATTTGTCAAACTATTAACTGTAGACGGGGTTAAACCGATGGCCGAACGACGGCCGATGACGTCTGTTAGGGATTAGACGAGATATACTCCTTCCTCCCAAATAGAAATTATCAGATTGTCCGTTTACTGATGGCGGTTTATTGATGAACTGGATGATTGAAGCTGAACTGCGTGAGCAATGCTGGATGTAGATAAGAAACAGATACGGTTGTCGTGAAAATTAGGGTGAGAACTCGCTATTATGTTACGGATGTTAAGTTGATTTTATCACAGTTAAGGTAGCTTTTTCCTGTAATGGAAAAGCACATGGCATTTTTGAGAAAGTCAAGCTACCTACCCCCCTTTTTAAAGTAGTTCCCAACCTTAATTACTTAGAAGAAAACCTGCTGATTATTAACTAAAAAGTCTGGACGCAGCAAGGGCGTTATGGTAGTGAATTTTCATTAAAATGTTTTTAATAGGAAATATATTTTTTTAAGAAAGCTTGCATCAAATTTGGTTACCAGTATAACCTATATAGCAGAAACAATGTACCATATTTAATCAAAATAACTTCCGAAAATAAACTTACAATGTGCTCAAAAAAACTGGTTTTCTGGCCAACGAACCTTAGGTTAATAGTAAATTAAGCTATCGAAAGAAACATTTTATAAAAAATCACTACCATAACACACTTGCTGAGTCCAGAATTTATTTTCTTACAAAAATGCATTATCTTTCGATGGAAAATGCAAAAATTGCAATAATGTAAGGCGTGTTAGATTAGGAAAAAAATTGCATGACCAGCGACTTATGGGCCACCTGTGATTGCAAAAATAATTTTATAAGATGCAGCTTCGGATATCGTATAATTAACATATAAAATTTTTTCTCATATCTTGTATAATAATGGATATATTAAGCTTTACCCTAGAAATGCGTCACCCTGTATATATGCAAACAGATAAAAACTGAAACTAACCCGGATATGGGTTCTATGGGGCCTAGTTCACGCTCATTTGGAGAAGTCTTTTCAAAAGTCACTAAAATTGTATCCAAATCTATGAGTAAAATGGTGATGGCCAAAAATAAATATGAATATAAGAAGAAGAGCATGCCTACATTTGTATTACAAATGTTAGAAAACAAAATACTTAGTACTCACTTTGAAAGTAGATCTGACATTTATCAAAATAATTTGTCAGTTGAATATGACATGTACTGTTGCCGTGGACTATTATCCACTATTGTATTACGCCTTATAAGAATCTTGTTGTTTTTTTTTAGTACGAAAGCTTATTTTACTGTTTAAACATTTTTCGATCCCTTAACCTGAAATGGTTTTCGTCTCATTTAACGTTATTTCATTATAGCGTCACAGTAGGTTTTAGAATCTAGAAATTATTCTATGTTGTGTGAATTTTTCATTACATACCTAGATCAAGTTTTATTTTCCTTCAATTATAAATGACAATTTTAAGTTAATTCCTATATTTTCTGTGCCCAATGTGTTGAACGGATGCGAAACTGGAGAAGGAAATTTCATTTAAAGTTAAAATGACGAAGAGAACTTTATTCGAGGCACGAACAATTTTTTTAGTATTAATAACATTTATAGGTAAATTAGCAGATTAGCGTATTGTTCGTGTTTTGAAAAAAATCAGAAACATGCTTAGAGGAACCCCTTATGCATTAACCATCAGGCGAATGCTGTGATCTCAACTCTACAATACAGTTAAGAGATCTAAAGCAAATTTGAGGTACTGTGCAGAGTAAACATGCTACAAAGGAGCTAGAAATGCAAACTCTAAAAAACTCACCTTACAGAAGTCCATAGAAAGAAGAAACTACTTACCAACACCGTTTCTCCATAAAAAACTTCTACTTTGTCCAATCGAAGAAAAAAAACGCTAAATAATAAGCGTAATCTGATTCGTTATTAGAATTAAATACATAACTGAAACTGCTACCAAAGCATCACATAAAGGGTCTATTTTAAATTAATTTTCTGCAAATAATTTAATGAAATAAAGAGCAATGAAGATTGTAGCTGAAACTTAGGGCTTTTTAATTTCTTACGACATTTATGCTGCATAGGTATTCATAGGTATTCACTTAGGTAGTCTATCTAGAACATGTCAATTTTGACGTTTCGAATCGCGACTTTTTTGACGTTTTAAAAAGAAAAACTTAAAAGCTTATAACTTTTTTTATCTCTATATATAATAATAACGGAGATAGCAATACATTCTCATCCAGTTTGGGACACACTGTATATAGGTGATACTGATAACCAAATTTCATGCCTGCTTTCTTTAACAGAAAATACATATTTTCTTTTAAAAACATACCATAACACACTTGCTGCGTCTAGACTTTTTTTTTTATATTTATAGGTACACTTGAAAATACATATTTTGATACACGCCATTGATTTATCATTCGTCGAATCTAAGCATGAGAAAGCGGTGATGTAATAAATATGATTTCAATGTCTATACATTTGATTAATTTTCTTCCCTGCAAAAAAAAAACAACAAATTTGTCTTTTCATTGGTGAATTTTTATTTTAAAAAAATCACTAATGGAGAGGTATCGATGGTGAGACTGTGCAAAAATTCTTTCAAATAAGCGCGAATTAGGACCCCTAGAACCCATATCCGGGGTCAGTTTCAATTTTTGTATGTTTCATCCAAAAATTACAAAGAGATTTTGATCAAATTTGGTTAATATGTTGCCTTGGAAAATAAGTTACTACATACCAAAATTCAACTTTCTAGGTTTATATAAAATTGAGTTATTCAAATTTGAAACATTTAATGAAAATTCACTACCATAACGCACTTGCGACGTCCCGAACTTTTTATATTTTTATACACAATTTATTATCTGTAAAAAACTCAGACAGCTTGTAATAGAAAACGTGTTTAATAGACTAGAATATACAAAATACTTATGTTTGCAACTCAACAGTTGAGGAATGTTTTGGTTTCGGGATCGGTGGCTCCGGGCAATCAATAGGTACACCCGACATTGTTTACAGAGTATTCCGTAACCGCAGAAGCAACCGGCTTATATACACGCGATCTCCAATTTATATAAACGTAAAATAGTATAATTTCTATAGCCGGTACCTCGTCAAACTTTCATATAATCAAAACAACATCCTGAATCCCCAACGGAACAAGTTTGTATGAACTGTCTGAGGCTGTAGCAATAGCAGTGATAGAGAAAGTCCGTGAACGTTTGTAGAAAGAGAGAGAGAGACTGGGAGAGGGAGACGGAGAGCAGGAGGAGAGCCAGGTTTTGACCACAAAGCCTGAACTTCTAAATGTTTGCTTTCATTACAGCGATCTCAACCGGTTCACTCGCGCTCCTGAACAAACTACCTTACTCCATAACAAATACCACACCTGTCGGCCCGAATGGCTGACTTGCTAAATTACTACCTGTCTGCACACACTACTGTTAATCTTTAAACTTCGACTAATTACTTTTTCCGCTTTTTATTTGACTTGTTTACCTACTGAAGCAATACAACTTCTTCACCTCTATAGGGTAATAAACACTGCTCTAAGAGTTTCAGATTATTACTAGTTATTCTTGTGAGCAGTTAGACAAGACTATAATTATTTGAAAAATATTTTTTAAATAATGAAATATAAATACTGGCGCAGGCAGCAGGATCTCGTTATATTTTAGTAATGCCTACATTCTAAAATATTTAAATTTTAGTCTTTACGCAACTGATTTGCTGATTTTTGGAGCTTCGTTTATCTTTAGCATATAAATAATTTCGCATTGCCATTATAAATCCAATTTAAATTAAAATTTACTTTTGACGTTCCATACATACATCTCAACAGATGCTTCAAACAGATGCTTCAAACAACACACTGAACGTGTCAATGCTAATTCAGAAAGCCAGATCCAGTGGAAGTTCACTATTCCTAGGCGCAGTAACTGAAGAAGAGGTGATGCAAATAGTCAGAGACATCAAAAGTAAAGAATCCAGAGACGTGTATGGTTTTTCAACTAATCTGCTGAAGGCTGTTATCGAAGTAATTGTAAAGCTGTTAACGAAAGTCATAAATAAATGTTTCAGTCCGGGTGTGTTCCCAGACCTTTTGAAACTGGCAAGGGCAATTCCACTTTTTAAAAAGGGTAATCCCGATTTGTGTAGCAACTATAGACCCATTTGTATTCTGCCTGCAATATCAAAAATTCTGGAAAGACTACTAAAAAACAGAATTATGGATTTCTTTGAAAAAATTGAGTTGTTTAATCAAAACCAGTATGCGTATAGAAAGACTAGGTCCACATTATCTGCTTTAGTTAGTGTGGTGGAAGGCATACTGGAAGGTTTTGAAACCAAAAATAAAATGCAAATGACGATCTTGGACTTGAGCAGAGCATTTTATACTGTCAATCACCAGATATTGCTTGGTAAACTATACTACTATGGTGTGAGGGGTGTTGCCTTGGATATCTTGCAATCGTATCTGACAAACAGGACACAAATAGTAGATTGGGACAGCAAAACATCTAGCAGTGTTCAACTGAAAGTAGGAGTACCACAGGGTTCAGTTCTTGGTCCAATACTATTTATTATATATATATATATATATATATATATATATATATATATATATATATATATATATATATATATATAAATGACCTAACACATAGTGTTAATGCATATGGTTCGTATTTATATGCAGATGATACGAGTTTTATGACCAGGGCAAGCAGTACTTAGGAAGCAGGGTTAATTATGCAAAATTATATATGCCATGCTAGGAGCTGGTTCGAGGCTAATGCACTGAAGCTAAACGAAAGTAAAACTCAGATAATGAAATTTGATGTAAAACCTAATGGTAATCCTGAAACAGCTAAGTTTCTTGGCATTGTTCTGGATACCTCTCTTAACTGGTATGTGCACATCGACTGTTTGTGTGGGCGGCTGTCGAGTATGGTGTATGTTGTGAGGAGACTGATGAGGGTTGCAACTTACCGGTCAGCGAGGACAGCGTACTTTGCAAGCTTTCACTCTTTGGCAACGTATGGGATCCTCATATGGGGCGCTTCACCTCAGTTAGCGAAGGTCCTACTGGAACAAAAAAAGCTATTCGAGCGCTGAGTAATGTGGGACCACTGTAGAGTTGCAGAGAGCTGTTTAGGCAACATAGTATTTTGACGATAGTAAGCGCTTATATACTTACCTGCATTTTGTATATATGGGACAATAAGAAAAAAATGGGAATAAATAGCCAACATCATTCGTATAATACACGATATGGTAATTAATTGTCCATTCCACTGCACCGAATAGAAGCCTCGCATCATGGAACAAATCATCTGTGAGTGAAGTTTTTTAATGCACTGCCTCCTTTTTTAAAGACACTCAAAGTTAGAAATATTTTTTATAATAGAGTTAAGGACTATTTGCTGAATGTGACTTTTTATAGCATTGTGGAATATTTTGATTATAGTCAGGGTGTTTGAGTTAATTTTCCTGTATTATTGTGTGGCTGTGCGGTATAGTGATATTTTATATTTTATACATTTTTGTGTATTTTGTGTAACTGTGTTTAATAAGTGTGAGTTTGTATACATTGAATTTTATTGTTGTGGTTTTGTATATTTGTTTTGTTCATGGTGTTCATTTTATTTGTTTGACTGACCATGTAATTTTGATGGTGAATAAATATGATATGATATTGTATACATTTATTGTGTATATATTTTGTATCACGCTGGTCAATATGATAATAATCATTATTATTATTATTATTATTATTAGTATTATTATTGTTATTAAAATTAGGTGGCTCCAAATCTGACAGATGAAAAATTCAGCAAAAGCTGTTCTTCTTCTCTAATATTTTCTTTTATTATTTTTTATTCATTCCTAGTTTTATTTAAATTACTGAAGTACTATGTATTACATTAATTGTAGTTGCCCTGACTTGGTGAAACCGTTTCATACAAAATACAGACTAGGCTATTGTGAAGCAAGAGGGAAGCGTCTACGTCTTATACTACTTTACTAAGCGCTACTTTTACTGTAAAACTTTCCTTCAAGAATGAATCTTTCTTTGATATCCGTTTATGTCCTTTATATTTCCACCGTTTGCATCAGTCATCTCTTCGTACCAACTGATGCCATATTGTGTTCCCATTACCCCTTGTAATAAAACTGTTCTCTTAATGGGGCACATATTACGGATTTTTTTCCAATATGCGCCCGGCTCGTCGCACAAACTTTCGCTAAAAATATCTCCATTACGAACTTTTTACATATTTCACCACGCCGCCGTTCCCCTCTTTCCCGGTCCATCTCTCCCCTCACCCACCACCTAACCTACCACTTAATGCGACGACGTCGTGTTCAACTTTTATCAACGACGGCACGACGAATTCTGAAGTATTTAAATAGTAATTGACTCCAGAATCGGCGCGGAGAGTTTTCCATTACTCAAAATCACTGTGGCGGCGACCGAGAGGAGCGCGTTGGGCGCCATGAAAAATAAAAACGAACGGATGATGGTTTGGGGTTTTTAAAAGGCTCGCAAGAGTGCGACAGTTTTTATGATGAGATGGTCGTCGCGGCAGTCATGTAGTAGTCGTGATGGCTGTTGTACGAGACAGAAAGGAGTGAAGGAGCACTAGGAAACGACATCGACCCCTCATGCTAAGAGGACGTTCGGACTATCGATTGTTCTGTAGACGTTTCAGCATGTGATGGTACACTGCCCGCCTTCCGAAAATGAGGCGTAGAGTTGTTTCTTTGATTTGGTGGTATAAGACGTTATTTTATGTGTCATGTGTTAGGTGTGAATCACAACAGAGTCTATAAGCTAACTCTAAATTTACGATCTATACAGGTGATCCAAAAGTAATGGAACACAGAACAGCAGTAGAATCTTGATATTACAGTATTGCGAGATGGCCAAACTAACATCAGTTTAAGAGTCAAATTAAATGGAAAAGTACATGACGAGCCAAACTTACATCAGTTAAATACCCAAAATTAATGGAAAAGTATTCTTCATAGTTGTTCATAGAACATAGGATGGTTCATAACGGCCGTAATAGCCTTAAAAACATAATTGGTGAAAACACGAAAATAATTAGTAAAAGTAGTTCAGTTTAAATTCTGTAAGGAAGGTATGTAAACATTTCAATGAATTAGAGGTCAGCATTGTATGGATTGACATTGAAATTATCACGTTTAGCATATAAACAATAACAAGCAAATTTGTAAGATAGACAGGAATGTTGCCGTCAGCAAGGTCGCAAAACTAATGAAGAATCAAAATATGTTATTGTTTTGTAAATATAAAGGAGATTCATTTTTAGTAAGAAACAGTTCACTAAACACGTTTCTAAAATGTAGACGGAAAATATATAGTCAATTAAATAAGCTTCTGAAATGTAGTCGGTTAAATAACGCCGCGATAATTATAATTTAATTATGTAAACACTGTTAACATTAATAGTCAATATGTCCGTACCTGCGTAAGTTCTCTTATTCAATTTGTTATATCGTTATTATTATTATTTATTAAGTTTTGTGCTTTAATATAGTTACCAATATACCGTTATCTATGTCAAACATATGTGCTTCGTTCCAAGATTTTATTCCTATAATTAACCTCCGCTTCCCTTCAATTATAAATAATTCGTTCCCTATTTGGCTCTAGCGGATATAGGACGCTGCTTGCGGTACCGTTCTTACTTAAAGCTGCTTGGCGAAGATGTAATTTGCAAGGTGACCACGCTATCGACAAATATTTTATAAAGACTTGTGCTGCAACTGGCTCGATAATTGATTGTCTTTTCTAACTACAAAGTTCAATCATCACCGGTAATGATTTTACGAGAATTCCAGAGAGTCATTTGATTGTCTTCCCTAACCGGGAATTCAATCGTCAACGGTAATCATTTTACGAGAATTTTAGAGAACCGTTGTCTTCCGTAATCAGGAAATTAGTCGAAACGGTAATAATTTTACAAGAATTCCAGGGAGCCCTTTGATTGTCTTCCCTAACCGGAAAGTCAACGGTCGACGATAATGATTTTGCGAGAATTCCAGAGAGCACCAATTGAAATAAATCTGGCTTAGTCAATTGTACTATAAGGAGTAATTTCTTATCCACTTACCCAAGAATTCAGTGAGACAACAGCGATAGCTTGTATCTGCACCAGCATCTATAAGTTTTAATTGTACCGGTCGTCGACAATAGAGTGATCTCCCTCTCGGTTTTAGTGCGCTTCTCCATTCGGCATTTACGCATCCCCTCTTTCAGACCAGTTTGACGTGAACCGCGTTTTGCTCCGCGTTGTCTCTGTTTCGCGTTAAGCTATCCTTATTAGTTGGGGGAAGAGAGGGACATGCGGTAGTTAGCCAGAATAAAGGGACCAGTTTACCGGTAAAATTTTGGGTTTCGTTAAAAAACATAATTTTTGAAAGTAAGAAAAGTATGACAACTAAATGTAATATACCAGTTTCTATTGGTGAATTTTATTAAAAGTATAATATCCACCAATACTTAGATCTCTAGGTTGAAAGAAAAAAGTTATAGGCATTTTTTTTGTCACGCTGGCGACCAGGGAAGCAAAGCAATACAAAAATATTTGTTGGGAACAAAATCTATTACATATTACAGAAAATATGAACTTATCTTGACGCAAAAAGGTCAAGAAGTACGAGAACAATTAATTTAAAAATGTTCTATCTTTTAGTGAATTTTCGTAGAAAAAATTCACTAACGGGGAGATCCCGACTTTTGAATTCTAAAATAAATTTTGCAAAGGAGCGCACTAGGACCCTAAGAACCCATATCTGGGGTCATATATATATATATATATATATATATATATATATATATATATATATATATATATATATATATATATATATATATATATATATAGGTATTACCCCGATAACTCAAATAATCAAATAATAATGGGCCTATTTTGATTGTAAGTGGCTTGAATAAGTTCGTTAGCCAGGAAAATCGAACGAGGTTTTTCGGGAAGATTTTAAGTTTCCTTTCGAAAACAAATTTTATCTAAAAAAAATAATAGAAAAGCTATGATAACTAAATTTGGTAGGTACGTTTGCGATATAAAATGTAAACTATACACCAAAATTTAGATTTCTATGTTACTGGAAAAAAAAGTTATAATAAAATATTTGGTACCAGATCATTTCCATGAAAATTCACTACCATAACGCACTTTCAGCGTCCCGAACTTTTTAGTGAATTTTCTTAAAAAAATTCACTAATGTGGAAATCCCGACTTTGGAATTTTGAAAAAATTTCTTCAAATGAGCGCTAATTAGGTCCCCCAGAACACATATCCGGGGTCAGTTGCAATTATATATATATATATATATATATATATATATATATATATATATATATATATATATATATATATATATATATATATATATATGTATGTATGTATCACACCGATAACTCAAAAAAAAAATGGGCCGATTTTGATTAAATTTGGTGAATAAATTCCTTTTGCAAATGGCTTGGATAAATTCGTTAGCCAGGAAAATCTGCCCAGGTTTTCCCGGAAAATTTCGTGTTTTCTTTCGAAAAAAAATTATATCTCCGGAATTAACAAAGTAAGCACAACTACATTTGGTACGTTTATATCCTTATAGGTAAGTTACCTACCAAAATTTAGCTATGTAGATCAAAAGACAAAAAAGTTATAGGCATTTAAAGAAACATAAATTGGGGTTTTCCCTAAAACGTCAAAGTTGCGATTTAAAACGTCAAAATCGGCAACATTTAGGCAAATAACTTGAATCTAATACGGGCTATGGAAATCAAATGTCTCAAGAAGAATGTTTTACAAACCCTGAAGTCTTAGTTTCAGCCGTCATTGTCCTTCATTTTACTAAAATGTTTCCAGAAAATTCATTTGAAATAGACCCTTTCTCTGATGCTTGGCAGTAGTCTTAGCTATAGAGTTTATCGTTTAATGGTATATAATTTTTGTCGAATTTTCGTACAAAATCAATAAAGCTCAATATATCCGTTATTATACAAGATATTAAAAAAAATGTATATATTAATTATAGGGTGTCTTGAGCTACATCTTAAAAAATATTTCTACAATCACAGGATGGCCCATAAGTCGTTGGTGATACAAATTTTCTTTTTTTTTAATCAAACACGCCTTATGTCATTGCATTTTTGCATTTTCCATCGAAATATAATGCATGTTTGTAAGAAAAGAAATTCTGGATGCAGCAAGTGCGTTATGGTAGCGAATTTTTATCAAATGCTTCATATTTGAATATCCCAATTTGCTATTAACCTATAAGGTTGACCAAGAAACGAGTTTTTTCGGGAACACTTTAAGTTTACTTTTGGAAATTTTTGTACATTTTCACACAATAAAGTTATTTTAATGGAACATGGCACATTGTTTTTACTATATAGGTTATACTGGTAACCAAAATTGATGCCTGCTTTTAAAAAAGAAAACACACTTATTTGCAATAAAAACATTTTAATGAAAATTCACTACCATAACGCACTTGCTGCGTCCAGAGTTTTTTTAAATTTTAAATTGAATAACTGTTTATCTTTGTATTACATTAGCAAAGACAACGGCACACAATTAAAATGAAGCCAAATACAGTGATACTGCTTACGGGGATAGAGATCACAGAACAATATTATCAGCGTCGAATAGAAACATCTAAGATAAGGAAACCCTAACAGAATTTTCTTTGCCAAACGAGACCATTGTGAAAAACATAAGACTTGGCGCTGAACTTTTTACAGGGAACGTGTTACATTTACAACTCGGCTGCATGAGAGTATACGACCATTAGATTCGCGTTGCATTCGACCAACCTTTACGACTGTTGCCAAAAGTAGATTGTGAAAAAAGTCTTACAGACTTCATTGAAAACACGACGTACCGCATGTTGAGCATATCGTAAAACAGGATTTTAAACAGACGGAGCATGAGTTGATGGCTTCTGTCTTGCCAATCTGCTGTCATCTTCGTATACCGCACAAGTTTGGATTTACCATAAGACGTCTAGACAGAAAGCTTCCGTGTAAGGATGTGAATGATAAGTAAGCAAATGTAGTAATTTTTCTGTCATATAACTGTTGCGTGGGTGTATTTTTTAATTGAAAGAAATAATGCATATATTTGGAGGTTTCAAATAAAAGCAAATCATGGATACAGTAATTAATTCGAAAAATAAAAGTCTGGACGCAGAAAGTGCCTTATGGTACTGTATTTTTATAGAAATGACACGATAGCAAACATTTTCTTCTTGTGAGATAGAGATCTAAGTTTTGGTATATAGTTTACTATTTATATAACATAAACCTACCTACCAAGTGAAGATTGGAAACTATGATGAACACTGATAAGTACAGTTGGAGAACCCAAATCACCACAACGCATATTTTAAAGACCTGATAATTCTTAGAATGTTTCATCCTCTGATGGCTCTAACCTTGTTAGTTAAACGATCGTCAGATCTTTCAAAGATGTGTTGTGGTGATTTGGGTTCTCCAAGTGTACTTATAAACCTACCTACCATGGTTACCATAGCTTTATTTTCGTAGATAATTTTTTTTTCCCGAAAGACAACCCAATATTTTCCCGGAAAACCTGGTTTGATTTTCCTGGCTAACGAACTTATCCAAACCACTTACGAAATATATATATATATATATATATATATATATATATATATATATATATATATATATAATAATTTGCTGGAAGAAAAAATCTCGAAGGGGTATAACGATTTTACCATCTGAACCGAAGGGTACTGGGTTCGATCTCAGGGTTCTCCTTTCATTTTTTCCATACAAACTGTAACATTACCATCAACCGAGGTTCTGGCATTGTATCTGACCAAGTTGAATGTCTGCACGTTCCGCCCTTCGGAGGGGGCTTAAGCCGTCGGTCCCGTGTCCATGCGATGTTGGGAACGTTAAAGATCCCTACCCTCCTTACAGAAAGGCAGGGCTTCGGCAAAATTTCCAGGTTAGTGAGGTGAAACTGCTATCTGGCGTCGGTGAATGGCCATAATCGCGGAAATAGGCCGACGTTAAAGAAACAAAAAAAAAACACACACACACACACATCTTGTTATGTCATTTGTTCTTTAAGTTATGACATCTTTTTAAATGACAACCTATTCTTTATTGATTTCGATTGTACTTTTTAGTGAATTTTCGTAGAAAAATTTCACTAATGAGGAGATCCCGACTTTTGAATTTTGAAAAATTTTTTTCAAATGAGCGCGAACTAGGACCCCTAAAACCCATATCCGGAGTCAGTTTCAATTTTTATATGTGTATGTATATATATATATATATATATATATATATATATATATATATATATATATATATATATATATATATATATATATATATATACACTTTATTTGTTTGCTGTACGTTTGTGATTTCTTATTGGTTTGCGTGGACTGCAGTTTCGAACCGTCCCGGTTCATCATCAGCACGCTACTGATGAACCGGGACGGTTCGAAACTGCAGTCCACGCAAACCAATAAGAAATCACAAACGTACAGCAAACAAATAAAGTGTATATTTAAAAGTGATTACAGTGTAGTGCAATATTCCTAAAGATATATATATATATATATATATATATATATATATATATATATATATATATATATATATATATATATATATATATATATATATATATATATATATGTATCACACCGATAACTCAAAAAATAATGTTCCGATTTTGATAAAATTTGGCATGTACCTTTCTTTTGTAAATGGCTTGGACAAGTTCGTTAGTCAGGAAAATCGGACAAGGTTTTCCGGGAAAATTTTGAGTTTTCATTCGCAAAAAAATCATATCTCAAAAAATAATGGGGCGATTTTAATAAAATTTTGCACGTACCTTCCTTTTGTAAATGGCTTTGACAAGTTTGTTAGTCAGGAAAATCGGACGAGGTTTTCCGGAAAAATTTTGAGTTTTCATTCTAAAAAAAATTTTATCAGAGAATAATAGGCCGATTTGGATAAAATTTGGCATGTACCTTCCTTTTGTAAATGGCTTTGATAAGTTCGTTGATCAAAAAATCGGACGAGGTTTTCCGGAAAAAATTTTAGTTTTCATTTGAAAAAAAAAATTTCCTAAAAAATAAAAAATTTATGATAACCAAATTTTGTAGGTAGGTTTACGATATAAAAAGTAAACTATACACGAAAATTTAGATTTC
Organism: Tillus elongatus; assembly: GCA_964006375.1. Taxonomy (NCBI): domain Eukaryota; kingdom Metazoa; phylum Arthropoda; class Insecta; order Coleoptera; family Cleridae; genus Tillus; species Tillus elongatus. Next base: position 84,941,516 of record OZ023270.1, on the reverse strand, counting down.
TATGTTACAAGAAAAAAAAGTTATACCTAATAAAATATTTTGTGCCAGATCATTTCTATGAAAATTCACTACCATAACGCACTTGCTGCGTCCAGGCTTTTATTATTATCTCTCTCCACACTTCGGTTTTATAAATTTTAGAATTTCAAAAATTTCACCCATATAAGATAAAATTAGTTTATGAGCTGTCAGAAAATGACTTTGATCGTAGGCAAGAATTCTGTGAAAAGATAATGGAATTATGTCTTCAAGATCCAATGTTTTTACAGCGTCTTCTATTTTCAGATGAAGCAACATTTTGATTAAACCGAACGGCCAATAGATAGAATTGTAGATATTAGGCTAGGGAAAATCCTCACTGGGTTCGGGAATTTTACAAACAGCATCCTCAAAAGATTAATGTATGGGCGGAAATTATTGACGACATATTATAGGCGCGTTCTTTTTTGATAATTTAGGAGGAGTAAGGTACCTGCAATTTTTACAGTTGCAATTAATGCCGAAACGGTTTGCATTATTTCCCCTTGCAGACAGCCCTGCCATAGTAAACGATAACGTTTGGTTACAACATGATGGTGGTCTGCCATATTATGCAATTAATGTTCGTAGCTATTTGAACCAAGTTCTAACATGAAGATGGATAGGAAGAAGAGGTTCAAAAGAACGGCCAGCTAGATCTTCAGATTTAACACCTTTAGACTTCTTTCTTCTGGGGTACTTGAAAAGTAACGTTTATAAAAATATAACCAATAATTAAGAAGATCTAAAGAAAAAATTAAACATGAGATTAGGTTGATATCACCGCCGCCCAGTCTGCCTGATCATTTAAAACAAGATTGTTGTTGTCCGGTCAAAGGCGCTTGTCATTACAAAAATGTAGTAGCTGCATTCGGCTATTTTCTGTGGCACTTTTTCCTCTGGTTTCGTGGTCCTGCTTGTGTGTCTTGGGAGTGGCTGTGACAGACTCTTCGGCCCAACTGTGCCCCTGTTAATCCTAAAAATAAGATAATAATGAAAATAGAAAAGAAAACGAAAAATACAAGAAAAATGCATTGAAAAATTTATATGAGTGTCTATACAGGGTGCCCACTCGTCTGTTAAACAGGGAAAAGTCGGGGAATTTGTTAAAAAGAAAACATTTTGTCATGGAAATCAGGGAAAAATTATGAAAATTGACAAATAATCCGGGAATTTTTGTCCCCGTCAAGGAAAAATGGTGTTTTCGTTTTATGATAAATAATTGAAACACAATGAGTGGTGCATATTTGTATAAAGTAGCGCTTTCGTTTATTTGAAAGGGAAAATGTGTATCTTTTATAAATGTAGTTATGTGGTGAAGACCTGCCGTATTCTGTAGTAGTGTGTTGCACATTTTGGGGGTAGATATACGAAATAAAAAAAAGTTCATTTACGAACGATGATGAAAGCATTGCATGGGCCGATAAAATGCAGATAAGAAAAACTATGTAAATCATGTCTGCGTTATTAAGACAAAAGTGGGCTATACATGCCATACAAAGCGGATCCAGGACAAGACAATAGCTAAAATGCGCAAATGGCGTAAACGCTGCAATCAATCTATCAACATCGCACACACATACGGTGGCCTAACGTTGTTTTCAGGGTGGTTATTTTTAAGTGCAAAAATATTTTCTTTGTATTTGATATTAAAACTTCCAGAAGCTTGACCGATGTAGACTACGTTACAATGTGCACAAGCTAATTTATGAATTCCAGCTTTTGTCATGAACCTGATTTTTCTTTCGTGTTAAATATCAAATCACACATCGTATTGTAATATTTTAAAGGTACCTTCGTATTTGCACTTTCATTCAAAAGTTTGGAAATGTTTTCCGAGATGTTTCCAAGGTAAGTCACTGAAACGTATTTGTTATTTTTTTTTTGTCTCTACTTCGGATAGTTGAATCGAAAATTAATTTCAGACATAGTTTTCTTGGTAGAGCATGTTGGTGTCATCGTATTTCTGACCATATTGTCAAACTTCTTGCCAAAAGATAACAAAGAACACGCTAGCCAAATACTAAGCAGTTAAAATAACAATAAAATTAGCGGAACCAGACCCACTACAACATTTTCATATTTTCCTCTGCACTCAACGGGCACATACATATATACATCTGTAATCTGATTAACTAAAACACAAACCTGGCACAAATGAATTTCATAATTGTGTTGTGGCAAGAGAGACACGCGCTATCCATTATTCTGTTGCCGTGCCTGTTTCGCCGCCGGTCCAACTTAATTAAAACAATATCATCATCATAGTGTGCCCTTTCTCTCTCTAATAATAATGGCGATGCACTGTCGCAGCACCGGTTCACGGCCTCCCGCGATCCGAGCCCCCTGTCCGATAAATCAAAGTTACAAGGTCACCGGGAGAGAGAGGCTCTCCACAAACCTTGTAGTCGTCGTCCCTCCATCTATGATGTATTAATTCCCTTCTGGTTCCATCTCTGATTCTAACTACCCCTTTCGGTCCTGAAGTGTAGCAGATCCGGTCAATTATTCAAATGAGACTCGGATAATAAAAATTTCATCACAGGTCTGCTCACTGGAGTCCGGTTCAGAGAAATTTCCCGTGAAGCAGTTAATTAGTCTGCGACGTTGGTTTATCGCTGCGTTGTTGACTTTGTTTTCATGGCATTTTGATAATAAAAAAGAGCAAACGATAAGAATTGTTCAACAATTCATTAACGTTTTAACAGAGGAGAGCTGAAGCGAAAACTGATATATCTATAGAATATAAATTTGGAATTCCAGTAATAACCAAAGAAAAACGAAAAACATGGACATATGCCATCAACTGTAAATTATTATAGCATATGTGGTTTTAGAATTAGGATTTTTGAGATATGCAGGACTGTGTGTTGTTTCTGTTTGACATTATTGTACTTGTGGAAGGAACCTACATGAAGACTTCTCTAATAGTGAGTTTCAATGTGGCTCTTATAGGTACACTTGGAGAACCATACTTCACACAAAATATCTTTTAAGGACCTGATGATATTTTCACTAACAGAATTAGCGTTATCAGAGAAAAAAAATGAGAACGCTAACTTCGTTAGTGTAACGATCGTCAAGTCTTTAAAAGATGTGTTGTGGTGAGTTGGGATCTCCAATTGTACTTAACAGTGCTCATCACAGGTTCCAGTCCTCACCTAGTGGTTGTTATATTATATTTAGGTGTGACCGTACAGTTGAAACTATTCAAAAAACCAACAGTTTTTGGGGGAGTTATCATATTTGTTAAACATTTTATTAGGGATGTTAGGCTTAATCAAAAAATACTCACCGACAGTTCACGTAAATTTATCAAAAGCTTCTGATAAAGTGCCTACTCGAAGGCGGTCCACAAACATGAACGTCTAGGTATTCGGTAGGTTCTAAACCTCTCTTTGAATTTTTAACAGCTTATTAACTTCAGAGGTGAAAAACATAGTCAATTAAATGGGCACACTTTGAATAACTTGGTTGTTCATTGTGATGGGTCTAGGGCTGGTTGTCGTCTGCGTAACTGTGAACTGGGTTGGATATGCTGGAGAGTAGGTCATTGATGTGGAGAAGAAACAAAGTGAAGGCTAAAGCTGAACCTTGAGGAACTCCTGCATTAATTGGATACAGTTTAGTGGAATGGCCATCCACGACAACAGAAATGCTCTGGTTGGAGAGGAAATTTGCTGTCCACGTATAGAGTTTTGGTGGTAGGCCATAGGCCGGTAGTTTATTAAGCAGCGCTGCGTGCCAGACCTGGCGAAATGCTTTGGATATGTCTAGAGCGGCAATCTGGGATTCACCGTGTAGTTCCATAGACTTACTGCAAGAATGGGTGACAAAGGAAAGGAGGTCGGCAGTCGATCTGCGCTGACGGAATCCATACTGCCTGTCGTGTATTAGATTGTGTTTTTCCAGAAATTTTAGTAATTCGGTGTTTATATACTTTTCCATCACTTTAGAGACGACTAAAAGGAGATAAATAGGCCTGTAGTTGCTAGGAAGAGCTTTGGATCCTTTCTTGGGGACGGGTTGTACTCGAGCAGTTTTCCAGTTACTAGGGAATATACCTCTATTGTAAGATATCTGAAACAGAGGAGTCAGGACAGGAGCAACTCCTGGTGCGCATTTTTTGAGAACAATTGCTGGGATCTCGTCAAGGCCATGTACACTTATGTTTACAACGTTACAACAAAACACCTTAAAAAATAAAATACAGTCTTTGAGATAATAGTTTTCATTTAACTGCTATTTCGTACAAAATAAACATTAAAATATATCTGTAACTGATCGTATTCGAAAATTTTTAAGGAAACACATGAAAAGTTACCTAAATTTCTAATCAATATTATTTAAAGCACCAAAGTCAAACTTAAACTTTTGGCATTTAGACTTCACATGATGTATTGCCCTCCTCTCTCGTCTCTCCCCTCTCGGAGTTACCAGACAACCTGTCTAATCTATAAACCTTGCACTCTACCGATATAAGTTTTAAAAGGGCTGTATATGTGTTTCACCTTAGCTCTTATTTATTTAGTAATAATGATGATAGTAATAATAATATTTAACAGTGAAGTTGGCTTATGCAAATGGTTCAATACAAGGTGACAAAAGATTTTTGAGTTTTACTCATTGCAAAAATGAGTTTGGTCGATTATTCAAAGTAAAATTAAACCTTTAGAAAGTGTTAATTATGTAAGAAATTTCACGATATGGAATCATCATTATTTCGGCTCGAATCAGATCTCTAAACACGTTCACCACCACTTACACGATATACCTTCCACATCTCCATAACCCACTTTGATACATAAATGATGCCATTTCATCTCTCACTTATCACTTTATCGCTTTAGGAGTTGGTAAAACGGTCGGCGTCGGCAATCGACATCATGGGAGAGCGCGGGCTAAATCTCTGCAGTCGTTCCGCAATTCCGAAACCATCACTATTTTATACCCTTCGATATCTTATGTGGGGTGGGATAGAGGAGGAAGAGGGTGGTTTTGTAGCAGTGAAAAGGTTAATGGTCTTGTGCGATATGTGCATATATAAGACAGGTACGTGCTGTGAGCGCTAGATAAGCCGCTGGTAGCCTGCAAATTCATCTGCTGAGAGTTGTGCCCCGACTTTCCCGACCTACACACTATCCGTTATCCCTTTACATTTACCCCTCTCGGTGTTTAGTACTTACCCTTATCCTGTGCTAAGGGCTGTGCCTCCTGTGTACAGTATCGCTGGCTTGCAGGGTGACACATGATTCCTTTATCGGCTGGTGCAGTATTGTTTTCCGATATGTCGTGTCAAGGTTAAGGGTAAGAAAAAAGGGGATAGGGAAAGCGAAGTTCGCTTTCCTTAATTCTAACTTTGCTTGTATGGCTGTATCTTAGATATATAGGGTGGCGCATTGAAAACGAAACAGACCGATTTGCGTCCAGATAATATTTTTTTTAAGAAACGCTGAAACGTCAGTTTTAATATTGAGGAGGACATGTTTTGACATAAAACTCAACTTGGTCACATCAACTCCTTAAGGGTGGTGATAACAACCCTTATATTTTAAATAGGGAACATGAGTCGAGTGTTACATCATTTGAAAGCCCTTTATTTTCTGAATTCAGCACACTAATTTTTTTTGAGTTTTATCAACTCGTTTCAAAATTATTCACAGTTGAAGATGCAAAAACGCATTTCACTCATTCCGATAAGAAATGTGCTGATAGTCAATGTTTTGTTGGTTTATAAACAAAAAATTGACTATCAGAACATTTATTATCGGAATGACAGAAATGCGGTTTATTATTTCAGTTTATCGGTCGGTTTGATACTTGATAGTACTACCGAAAATTAATTTCACAGTTGTGTATTCTGTAGAAGAAAGAGTTGAAATAATTACTCTTTTTTCAAAAAGGATGACTGTGCCAACCCTACCGCAAATTTGTTTAATGAACGACATCCGAACAGACATGTTAACAGAAAATACATTTTGGAGTTAGTTGCAAAGTTTCGACAAAGCGGTTCAGTAGCCAACAAAAAACGGAATCCTGAACGTGAATTTCCGGTTAGAAATGAGACTACCGAGATTGAAGTTTTAGGACAAATTGCTGCAGACCCAACTTTGAGCACGAGAAAATTGGCCACTGTTTCAAAGATCAAAAGAAGAACTATTCAGCGAATATTAAAGCATCATAAATTTCACCCGTATAAAATTCATCTTGTACAACAACTGAATAAAGATGATTTTGATCGGTTGCTGGAGTTTTGTAAGTTATGATTGCACGAATAGCTGATAACGGGAACTTTCTGTTCAATATCTGTTTTTCAGACGACTGTACGTTTTTATTAAACTCTACAGTCAATCGTCATAATTGTCGTTATTGGGCAGATTATAATCCAAGAAATTTTGACGAAGTCCACACGCAAACTCCACAGAAATTGAATGCCTGGAATTCCATTTTTGGAGATCGTTTAATCGGACCAATTTTTCTTGATGGAAATTTGAGTGGCGAAACGTATTTGGAGTTACTAGAAGATATCGTTTACCTTCTACTAATTGACATTGTTGAAAATGGTGATCGCTATCAAGAAAATCAATTAGTGTTTCAACAAGATGGAACTCCTTCGCATTTTTCACAACGTGTTAGGGAGTTTTTGAATAGAGAGTTTCCAGGGCAATGGATTGGACGTAGAGGTGCTATTGAGGGGCCCCTAGATCACCGGATTTAACTTCTTTAGACTTCTTTCTATGGGGCCATTTAAAGAGTAGAATTTTCGCAACAGAACCGGAGTCTCTGGAAGAATAACGACGACGCATTGTTGAATAATGCCGTCTAATAACTCCACAAATGCTCCAGAATGTCAGAGCTCGTTTTGAACCAAATTTGTACTTTTGTATAGAAGCTGGTGGTCAACAATTTGAACACTTACTTAACCGAATAAACATTTTTGAACGTTTGGTTTTGTTTTTTAGTTTTTTTTTTTACGAAAAATTGACTAATTAGTGCATTTCTTATCACATTGAATGAAATACGTTCTTGCAACTCCAACTGTGAATAATTTCTAAACGAGTTAATAAAACTTCAAAAAAAAATAGTGTGCTGAATTCAGAAAAGAAACAGCTTTCAAATGATGTAACACTCGACCCATGTTCCCTATTTAAAATATAAGGGTTGTTATCAGCACCCTTAAGGGGTTGATGTGACAAAGCTGAGTTTTATGTCAACACCTTTAATATCTAAAGTTTAATGTAACACCTTTTTCCTGTAAATATATTCATAGTTTATACATTAGTAATTAGAAATATAAGCATCCATATATGTATATTATATAGATCATACTAATAAGAATTGTAAACATTTAATTTATATTTCTCATAACTTCAAAACATCGGTATAGCTCCGGTATTTAGCTGGAACATTGTAAATAATCTGTAGAATCCTTTCATGTACATTCTGGTATATTATTCTAGTGAGATCAATAAATGTTGTTGAGTTGAGTGGAGAGCAAAGTGACGTGGGTTCAAGTCTCAGTGATGACAACATCTTTTTTAACTTTTTTTTGTTGCTTTTTTTCTCTTTAATTCAATTCTAACGTTGTATATATATATATATATATATATATATATATATATATATATATATATATATATATATATATATATATATATATATATATATATATATATATGTATATATGTATATATGTATATATATATATATATATATATATATATATATATATATATATATATATTTATATATATATATATATATATATATATATATATATATACATATACATATATATATATATATATATATATATATATATATATATATATATATATATATATATATATATATATATATATATAATGCAGTTCCAATATTTTTTTAGCGACGTTTTGTTAAAAAAATCACCAATGAAGAGCTAAAGACTTTTAAGACTTTTAGTTCACGTTTAATAGCAGCCGTTGTTGCCCTTAGTTGGTAAAACCGTTCCACAGTTATGAAAGGCGTAGAGATTTATGATTTCAGAAGAGCTTATTTTCTTCTCTGCAACCGGTTTCAATTTTTGCAGCATCGCCAGGCAAAAGAATTTTTTCTGTGAAGCTACAGAAAAAGTATCTACTGTATTTAGATCAGATTTTGAATTTTTTTTAAATTATTTAGTTTATTTTTCATTAGAGAATTTTGTTGTGCCAAATGTTCTTTTAACAGCGAGTTTTCTTATAAACTAATTTAATGAATTTTCTTTGAAAAATATTTGTTGCGAATTCTTGTGTGAAAAATTATCCATCGGAGTTTTGATGGAACATTTTTTAAAGGAAATGCTTCGAAAATAAAGCTTTAATGGATTTTCCTGCAAATTACTTTATTTTTAATTTTAATTACAGATTAGGTATATAATATGAATTTTATGTATTGTAACACGATGCCTTGGCGTGGCCGCTGTGTTTCATCCCCATCGAACCGGAAGGGTGCGGGAATACAGGGGAGTCGTCTGTTAAGTGGGCGACAGTTAAGTAGCGCCAAGCGAACAATATAGACATTTTACACTACTTGTTATTTCTTTGTTCTTGTTAAAGTTTATGATTATATTTGTTACCCTTATGTACTTGTGTTTTTGGTGAAAGCTACCCACAACCCTGTGTAACAACAACCACCTGTTATAGTATTCTTTTGTGTAAAAAATATTTAGTCAGTTTTCGCAGCAAGTTTTTTGTGTTTCTATAGAAATAAGTTTTTCTAAGGAATTTTTTTGTGAAATTTTGTTTTAATAATAAATGTTTAAACAGCTATTGAAAAAAAATTCTTTCGGATTTTCGTGGAAAAGTGTGCAAATTTTCATGCATTTTTTTTTTGAAATTTCGTTGAAACGCTTTTTGTGAATTATTATATCTTGGCAGGCAGGTAAATAGCTTTGAAGAGGTTCGTTGGCCACGAAAATCGGACTAGTTTTTTTCGGTCACGTTTTAAGTTTATTTTCGGAAAATTTTTCTACTTTTTCGTAAAGTTATTTTGATGAAATATGGTACATCGTTTCTACTGTATAGTTCATACTGGTAACCAACTTTCATGCCTGCTTCCATTAAGAAAATACATATTTAATGTTAAAATTTTGTTAATGAAAATTCCCTACCATAACGCACTTGGTGCGTCCAGACTTTTTTTATCTGTCGCAATTTCGAGCCAACATTTAAAACTATACGTAAAGTTAAATTAAATCCAATTCAGTGTGTGCGTGAAATAATTGAAAAATAAAAAATGTATTGGCTGCTATTCTAGTTGAAATACCAATCCAGTATGCCTGGCGGAATTTTGTTTTTTGATGGATATTAACTTCAACATACTGGACTACATACTCAATAGATGTACCAAAATGAAAATGTTTAACAAACAGTGAAATGGATTTCATACGTTTCGAATTGTATAAATAGTAGACTATCGCTGTAATACATTTTCTATTACCTCTGCAGCGCTTACAATTTTTGTACTAATTTTGGTAAAAACCAAATTATAATCACAGGGCAATTAATAGTTTACTCCATACTTTTTTCGTGAAATGCCAATTCAAAACGAATTGAATGTTCTATTGCTTGTTAATTACAACAACAATAAATGTCATAGAAACTGCGTGGAAAGCAGAAATGAAGAACATATATTTTTATTTATTGCGTTCGCTTTCTCATTTATCCTTCTCTCTTTGTAGTTTTTTGGTTCTTCGACCAACTCGTTACAGCCCTTCAGCTATGTGTGGTGCGTTTGGCCTTACTTAAAAAATTTGTTATTTGGAGTAACTCTTATTTTATAATTAATTCACTTCTGGCGGCGTTTTAAGGCAAAACTTTCAGTCGAATAGGTGCCCATGTGGCAAAATGCGAGTTAACCTTTCGGTTAACACAACAACTTTTTTTTTAACTATTTGTTTTATTTTGAAAAATACACTTATAACATTTATAAACATAAAATACAATATCAACTTAAATGTGATATAATTATATAATAACAGAGCCTCGGTGGTTCACTGGTACGAACGTGTGCCTTTGAACTGAGGGGTACTGGATTCGATCCCAGTGTTCTCCCTTAACTTTTTCAGTACATACTGTACAATTAACATCAACCGAGGTTGTGGCATTGTATTTAAGCAAGTTTAATGTCTGCGCGTTCCGAACTTGGGAGGGGGCGTAGAGCCGTCGGTCCCGTGTCCATGCGATGCTGGACACGTTAAAGATCATTACCCTCCGTACAGAAAGGCAGGGGTTCGGCAAAATTTCCAGGATAGTGGGGTGAAACTGCTCCCTGGCGTCAGTGATTGGCCATAGTTGCGGAAAGAGGCCGACGTTTGGGAACTAAAAACACAAAAACACTGCAACAAACATATAATCTATTTAGCTCATTGCTAAATATATAATTATGTCAAGGTCTGTAGGGCACACTGCGTTTTAAAATCGACGAATAAAATACCTTCGAAATGTCCAGTTCTCATGAAAAGATGATGGAATGGTAAGCAAGAGCATAAACATACCGCATGTCCCTCTCTTCCCCCAACTAATAAGGATAACTTAACGAAAAACAAAGACAACGTCGAGGTGAAACTGCTCCGTGGCGTCGGTGATTGGCCATGGTAGAAATAGTAGAAATAAAAGACACACACACATATAATAGCAATAGCCTCGGTGATCTAGTGGTAAGAACGCATGCCTCAATCCCCAGGGTACTAGGTTTGTTTCACATGGTTCCCCTTTCACTTTCTCAGTACAGACTGTAAAATTAACATCAACGGAAGTTGTGGCATTGTATTTGAGCATGTTGAATGTCTGCACGTTCCCCCCTTCGGAGGGTCCCATGCCCAGGCGATGTTTGGCGCGTTAAAGATCCCTACACTCCTTACAGAAAGGCAGGGTTTCCAGGATGGTGAGGAGAAACTGCTTTCTGGCGTTGGTGATTGTCCATAGTCGTGGAAGTAGATACGTTGATGAAACAAAACACACACACACACAGTCTATAATAGCAACATAAAGTGCTTAGTGTACACTGTGACGAGCAAATAAACAATACTAGGTACTACTACCTAAATCATTTAGAAACATGTCCTTCATTTCGTCAATTTCTATGTATGGTAGTTGATATAAAACGTTTTATATTATTATTATTATCGTTCTATGGCCGAGGACCCTGTTACAGGAAGATTTTGGTGTTGTTCGTGATACATTTCAGATAACGGGTGTACACCAGAAGTTTCATTGTTATGTACCTGTGTGTGTGTGTTTTTGTTTCTTTAACACCGTTGGTCTATTTCCGCAACTATGGTCAATCACCGACGTCTGGAAGCAGTTTCACCCCACTATCATGGAAATTTTGCCAAACCTCTGTCTTTCTGTAAGAAGGGTAGGGATCTTGCACGTGCCCAACATCGCGTTGACACGATACCAGGGCTGAACGTGCAGACATTCAACAAATACAACCCGAGGGCTACTCAATTATTATGCGCAAGGTGTGATATGTTCGGGAATTGTCAAGCCCAGCTTGAAGTAGGCAATGGCTTTTGCGTTTCTGCTTGACGTGACGTGTTTATTCAGAAAGTTTAAAAAACGATGTAATTTTTGCAGTCATTTGAAGACAATCACTCTCGTTTGAATTCAAGCACAGCACACCGTGATCATAATAATTAAAAAATCGCTCGTCTCCTTTATTGAAGGATTGGGTAAAAAATAAATTGAATAGAAAATTTATTTTATTGTTACAGTAAAAACATAAAACGTGCCTGGGCTACGTTTACCTAGAAACCAAAGTAAATTTAAATCAACTCGCATGCACCGACTCAAAGGTGATAGAAACTCTGTGCGAATTTGTAATTATTGTCGTTTCCATTTTCCATCTACCGTTATCATAAACTCGCTACGTTGCCTGAGTTATAATATCTGAATAAAACTCGTAATTATGATTCAAAAACTGATTTTCCTAACTGAATGAATACGTAATTCAGCCACGTCTTTTGCTGTTCCTCTTTCTCTAACGTTTTCTCTATCTATTACGTTCATTTATAGTATGCTGATGACATTTGTGTATACATTAATGGTTATTCATATCAATAAACTTGAGTATATTATGTCAATTTTAAATAAGTGGCTCTTTGAGCAAGGCTTTGAACTTAGTCCTCAAAAAACTTGCGTTATGTTTTTTACTAGGCATAGATTAAGAATAAGCAATACAATAAGACTTCAAAATTGTGATATTCCAATAGTTAAAGAATATAAATATCTGGGTGTTATCTTTGATATGAAATTGTTGTGGACTTGGCATATCAAATATATTAAGGGAAGGTGCGAACGAGGAATGAACTTACTAAGGTCAGTTTGTAATTCAACGTGGGGTGCAGATGTTAAGATATGTCTAATGTTTTATAGATGTTACATTAGGTCGATTACAGATTATGGTTGCGTCGTATATGGATCTTCTTCAAACTCTAATTTTAAAATAATAGATCGCATACAAACGAAAGCTATTAAAATATGTATTGGTGCGATGAAATCATCACCAAATAATGCGGTCCTAGTGGAAAGCCAGGAACCACCGATATACTTAAGAAGGGCATTTTTGGCCAAACAACTAGTTATAGAATGGCGACACTATTATCTATTACGTTTAAAGATATTATATTGGCTTTTTCTTGAATGCTTAACTAATACTTATTGTTAAAAAAATAATCCACCATTGGTTGATGCATACGGCAATACAATGCACTTTGCTGACGCGATTGTTCCAAAAGACAAAATCCCAATATTTACCCTACTCTATCAAAAAATGCACAAAATAGATATAATATTTCCAAATTACACCATTTTCCCATCTCTAAATCGTTTCATACTTAAAGCAACATTGGAAAAGTTTGACAAATATACACAAATATATACAGATGGTTCAAAATCCTTATCTGAGACAGGCTGTGCTTTTTATTCCCAAGACGGTAGATACCAAAAAATTAAATTAAATAATATAGCATCTATTTACACCGCGGAGGCATATGCCTTGTATGAAGCACTTCAATGGTCAATTGAAAACAAAATTAAACATACGCTAATTTTATCAGATTCCAAATCAGTTCTGCTTTCACTTAAAAATTACACCAGACATGGCAAAAATCCAGTAATATGTGACATTATCAGTCTGTATCAGTCGATAAAGGATGGTGGTAGCAGGCAAAGTCCAAACAAAATAATAATCTGGATTACTGCTGACGATGTAAATCAAAAAATTAAATTTGAAATAAGGGAAACGTGGGAAAGTGTTTGGCATGAGTTTGTTAACAAAACAACTAACCGATATACACTTATTCATCCAATGTTGTCTAAAAAAATTCCACACATTGACGAATTTATTATGCCAAGGAACTATACTACTGTAATTACCAGAATGAAGCTGAATCACGGCTGCTTTCCACAACACCTACATAAAATAGGCATTAGTAACAATCCTTATTGTACATGTGACAACAGTTACCTAGGAACTTTAGAACACCTCATGTTTCAGTGCAGTTTGTATAACCCGACACGTAAACAACTCTGGAAAGAACTCAAAGATGCAGGAGTAGAGTTTCCTGTAAACTTAGCCACACTTATTTGTACAAATAGCCTGAAAATCTATAATATACTTATAAAATTCATTCGGCATACAAAAATCAAAATTTAGTTTTGCTATTTCTCTATATGTGTATTTTAGTATTAGCCTTAGTTAATAATAATATTAATATAAATTTAGTTTTCCTACTGTCTCACCTATTGTTTTTTATCCCATGTCATTAGCTGTCCAGTGTTGTTTGTTTAAAAAAAAATGCCCTGAAGGACACCTGGGCGAGAAGCGAGTATCCTTTGTTTCTACCTTAATAATAAGTAAGAACACAAACATTTATATTTTGCCAAAATCGATATGTTAGAAGATAACTATTGCTTATGCTATAGCCATTTAGAAATAGTCATACTCTGTAAGAGCTTACACATAAAGGTACGTCTATCGCTTTAACCCTCCCTATTGCTGTAAGTATTAATATCCATGCTGCAAATCATAAATATATTTGAAGGAGAATCGCTTTTTATAACAATGCATAGATATAACAATGGTACAAATTTACTGCAGAGTTTTGTGGCAAATGGACGCAATGTCCGAAGCGAATTCCTTCCACACACACACACACGTCCATTTATAATGTAACGAGTAGTTTTGTACATGCAGTGTGAAAGTCTCGTATGGAATAATATTCTAAATTTGATTGAACATTATTTTTAAGAAAACTCGCTAGCCGTAGTAAGAATATGTGCTCCTGGCTTTGCTCATGCATGGAAAGACAAAGACCCAGGATATCTGATACTGCTGATAAATTCCTACATCAAAAACCGATATTTTGACGTCATTCTGAATAAGTAGCAGTTGTCAGAACGCAATATAAACGCTGGCGTTCTCCAAGGATCATTAGTTGGACCAAAACTATTTAACGCGTAAATAAATTATATTTCGCAATTCGCTAAAGCACTGTTTGCACATAATAAGTCAATCTAACCACATTCATGCAGCGTAATTGTAGGTTCAAAACAGGTCCAGATGCACCTTAATATGTTAGAAATTCCTTAATAAGTGGAAAATAAAAGTAAATGATTGGTAATCGGAGGGCATAGTATTTAAAAAAACATTCACTCAAAATGCAATTTTTCAACCAATTAAAATAAACAAACAAATTATAAAAAGTCGAAGACGCAGCAAGTGCGTTATGGTAGTGAATTTTCATAAAAATTATCTGGCACAAAATATTTTATTATAACTTTTTTTTCTTGTAACATAGAAATCTAAATTTTGGTGTATAGTTTACTTTTTATATCGTTAACCTACCTACCAAATTTGGTTATCATAGAGTTTTTATTTTTTAAGATAAAAATTTTGTTGAAATGAAAACTCAAAATTTTTCCAGAAAACCTCGTCAGATTTTTCTGATTAACGAACTTATCAAAGACATTTACAAAAGGAAGGTACATGCCAAATTTTATCAAAATAGGCCCATTATTCTTTGAGATAAAAATTTTTTTTGAATTAAAACTCTAATTTTTCCCGGAAAACCTCATCCGATTTTCCTGGCTAACAAACTTATCAAGGCCATTTACAAAAGAAAGGTACATGCCAAATTTTATCAAAATCGTCATTACTTTTTGAGATAAGAATTTTTTTTCGAATGAAAACTCAAAATTTTCCCGGAAAACCTCGTCCGATTTTCCTGACTAACGAACTTATCCAAGCTATTTACAAAAGAAACGTACATGCCAAATTTTATCAAAATCGGCCCATTATTTTTTGAGTTATCGGTGTGATGCAAAAAAAAATTCAAAATATATATATATATATATATATATATATATATATATATATATATATATATATATATATATATATATATATATATATATATATATATATATATATATATATATATATATATATATATATATATATATATATAAATATATATATATATATATAATATATATATATATATATATATATATATATATATATATATATATATATATATATATATAAACATATAAAAATTGAAACTAACCCCGGATATGGGTTCTAGGGGTCCTAGTTCGCACTCATTTGCAAAAAATTTTTCAAAATTCAAAAGTCGGGATCTCCCCATTAGTGATTTTTTTCTACGAAAATTCACTAAAAGTAGCCACCGTGTTATATACTTTAGTTTATATCTAGCCACCCGCCTGTAGTATAAAAAGTCTGAACGCAGCAAGCGCGTTATGGTAGTGAATTTTTATTAAAATGTTTTTAATAGTAAATATGTTTTTTTTAAGAAAGCTTGCATCAAGCTTGGTTACCATTATAACCTATATAGAAGAAACAATGTACCATATTTTGTTAAAATAACTTTATTGTTTGACAATGTACAAAAATCTTTCGAAAATAAACTTAAAATGTGCCTAAAAAACTGGTTTCCTGGCCAACGAACCTTAGGTTAGTAGTAAATTAAGCTACCAAAAGAAACATTTTATGAAAAATCGCTACCATAACGCACTTGCTGAGTCCCGAATTTATTTTCTTACAAACATGCATTATCTTTCGAAGGAAAATGCAAAAATTGCAATAATATAGGGCGTGTTCGATTAGGAAAAAAATTGCATCACCAGCGATATGGGCCACCTGTGATTTTAAAAATAATTTTATAAGATGCAGCTCCAGACATCGTATAATTAACATATAAATTTTTTTCTCATATCTTGTATAAAAATGGATATATTGAGCTTTACCCTAGAAATGCGTCACCCTGTATATATGAAAACAGATAAAAACTGAAACTAACCCGAATATGGGTTTTATGGGGCCTAGTTCGCGCTCATTTGAAGAAATCTTTTCAAAAATCAAAAGTCACTAAAATTGTATCCAACTCTATGAGTAAAATTGTGATGGACAAAAATAAATATGAATGTCAGAACAAGAGCATGCCTACATTTGTATTACAAATGTCAGAAAACAAAATATTTATTTACATGTCACTTTGAAAGTAGATCTGACATTTATCAAAATAATTTGTCAGTTGAATATGGCATGCACTGTTGCCGTGGCGTGGACTATTATGCACTATTGTATTACGCCTTATAAGAATCTTTTTTTTTTTGGAGTACGCAAGCTTATTTTACTGTTTAAACATTTTTCGATCCCTTAACCTGAAATGGTTTTCGTCTCATTTAACGTTGTTTTATTATAGCGTCACAGTAGATTTTAGAATCTAGAAATTATTATAAAACCTACCTAGAACAAGTTTTATTTTCCTTCAATTATAAATGACAATTTTAAGCAAATTCCTATATTTTCTGTGCCCAATATGTTGAACGGATGCGAAACGGGGAAAGAAATTTCATTTAAAGTTAAAATGACGAAGAGAACTTTATTCGAGGAACGAGCGTTGTTTCCATTGTTTTAAATATTAATAACATTTATAGGTAAATTAGCAGATTAGCGTATTGTTCGTTTTAAAAAAAAATCAGAAACATGCTTAGAGGAACACCTTTATGCATTAACCATCGGACAAATGCTGTGATCTCAACTCCACAATACAGTTAAGAGACCTCAAGTAAATTGGAGGTTCTGTGCAGGGTAAACATGCTACAACGGAGCTAGAAATGCAAACTGTAAAAAACTTACATTACGGAAGTCCATAGAAAGGAGAAACTACTTACCTACACCGTTTCGCCATAAAAAACTTCTACTTTGCCCAATTGAAGAAAAAAAAACTCCAAATAATAAGCATAATCTGATTGCTATTTATATCCTTGGTACAGAAATAACTATTACCACCCTTAGTTGGACAACAATGTCCTCATGTCGAAAAATAACTTGAAGCAATACAAGTCGCATACATTTCCATCCAGATAAAAGCATAAAGTTCCATATCAGGTTTTGGGCTTCTTCGAAACTGCTGGATTCAGTAAATACTAATAAGCTTATAACTATGCAAATGTCAACCGTAGTACTGTATAAATAATGTTGACTACGTTATATATTTAGCATGGTATAGTCATTGCTACATAATTTTACAATTTGTTTTACAAATAAGGTGATGTTCGTGCCACAATTCTCATTTCTGACATGCCTAAACAGAACTGCCAAATGTTGGTTTTGTCGCATTACTAATTCGTAAATGTTCACTAGCTTGAACTTTCGTTTCATCCCCATAATTTATTATTATATGGAGTGATATAAAACTGCTAGGCCAGCTACTAACCTATCTAAACCCAAATCTCCATTTCTCTACTTGTAGCAAATGAACTATATACTTCAAGTTTCTTGTGAGAATGACCTGATTTTGTGTGGCCGGCAAAAACCTCTTGTGTCTTCAAACGTCTGTCCGGACACCAACCATCAGTTTGACCCTGATTTGTTGACATGCACCTAGGCCATCTTATTCAAATGACTCCCATGGAGAAGCTTCTGCACCCAGGATTGTAATTTGTCTCGGTCAGTCCGATGGTGCCTTTATAATTTCTTCTTCTTAGGACGCCGTCTCCCTACGAAGCTTGGCGATCCAACTGGATATAATGGTGCGTGATACCGCACGTCTGAAAATCTCCACAGATGTCCGTTCGATCCATCGATGCAGATGTTTCAGCCATGAGTTCTGCCGTCTGCCCACAGATCGTTTGCCCTCGATCTTTCCTTCGATGAGGAGTCGGAGGAGATCGTACCGCTCCCCACACATAATGTGCCCGATGTATTGGAGCTTTCGTTCTTTGATGGTTGTCAGCAGTTCTTTGCCTTTACATATTCTCCTTAGCACTTCCTCGTTGGTTATCCTGTCTACCCAGGATATACGCAGTATACGGCGATACAAGTACATCTCAAAGGCGTCAATGCGGCTCTCCATTGATTGGCAGAATGTCCAGGTCTCGGAGCCATAGAGTAGCACTGGGAAGATATAACAGCGCAATATACGTATGCGGAGCTGTAGGTTTAGGTCTCTACTGGTGAAGAGGTTCTTCATGGAGATGAATGTCCTTCTGGCCTGTTCTATCCTTGATCTGATTTCCATTTTAGGGTCACTGTTCTCGTTGACGAGGGCTCCAAGGTATTTAACGGAAGGCACCTGTTCCACAACCTGGTTGTTAATTTGAAGGATCGTCCGTCTTGGTGCCCAGGAGAACATAACCACCTTGGTCTTGGCAACGTTTATGTGTAAACCATACCGTGTGCTATGCTCAACGATGAGGTCCATCATATTCTGGAGAGGTGGTAGGCTGTAAGCAACCACGACCGTATCGTCGGCGAATCGTATATTATTAATAAGGGTGCCATTGATTTTAACGCCCTCTTTCACATTCACCAGTGCCTCACCTTAATTGTAACGGTTTCGAGTTATCTGATTCGCATATGGCACAGTGTACTGGGGAAGTAAGCGCCTGTGTACGCAGGTTCGATTTTTGTTGGTCCAATTGTGTACCAATATCAAAAAATTCTCTTCCACCCTGGTGTCTAGGTAGGATAACTCGTTCAAAAGCACGAGTTGTTTGTTTTTGGTGGAGTCCATTAGCTTGAGATTATCTATATACAGATAATTATTCAGCCTGATTAGCTCTTTATCATTGCTTTTTATACAGAAGCCGTATCTGGCACAGTTCAGATGGTTTGAGCATGCGTGACATGGTCCTTTGATAGAATATACGTATCTCATTGTGTGAAAAACAACGGCATCTTTGGGTCAAGTAGGTATAACATAATTTATTAACACCGCCACTAGATAATATGTACACCCAAATTTCGTCAGACAAAAGTTTGGGAAGTCATAAGGCCTGAGTGCTTTCCAGTTATGAAGCTTTTTGATAACCTCGAAGACTTCATATGTGGTAAAGGGCTCATAACTCTAACAAGCTTGATCTTCTTCATTCAATGAGGTGACACCATTATAGCAGAGAGCTGGTGTGGCTAGTTGACATTTCCAGAACTCTATGATTGGTTCTTTATTTGTAAACGTACCGGCAGCTGTATTATTAGCTGAATTAAGCTCACGGAAGAAAGTATTTTCAGAACGCTCAAACAGTTTTGTGGCACTTCCTATTGTTTGCTTTATAACTGCTAAAACGTATAGTGAAAGCTTCTGTTTTCAAATTTTCAAATATTCTTGTGCAGTGTCATATACTGGGTCTTGTGCTGAGTGTTGCTGGACTCGCTCTATTATTTTTCTACACATCTCGTCAATGAGCTTGTTTGCACTCTCCCAAAGTATTGCGTCAGTATTCCAATTGCTTTTCGAAGTGTTTCCACCCTGCTTATCAGCATTTTTCCACTGTGGCACTTTTTGACGTGGGGTTGTGTGATTGACAACTCGATCAAAAATATTAGTGCCTAGAACTTTTATTGGTGCAATTATTGCATCAATATTAATATTATTGATATTAATATTATTATTAACTCGTTTGCAGCGTGTTACCTCCTTCAAAGAAAAGCTTTAAGTACAAGAACCGTGGTATATTGTGATTGACCTCAGGTGGATATAGATCTGCTCAATGGTGAGGTCACAATTGCCTATAACACCCTACCCTAAAGTAGCTATCTATCGGATTATCAAATTTATTAAGATTAGCAGCACTTTTTAGGAGGTTGACAGATCTGGATGCAGTTTGATACTCTCGTTCCCTTTCTTTGTTTGCTTCGCACTGCTCAGAGTCCTGTATTTGTGGGCTCTCCAGAGTAGTGCCAGATAACATAGCAATTTAGTTATCTAGATAATAGTTAGTAAGAATAAATTGTTTGCGCCGACGTCAAAAAGAAAGTAGATACTAGGGAGGAATTTCTCTTCAATTAAACAGATATGTTAATGTAACAAAATATTGAATTTATTCATATAAATTAAATTTGGAATAGCGAATACAATGAAATAAAATAATTAATAAATCTCAAATAAACATTGATTGCACACAAATAGAAATCAAAAACTCTGGACGCAGCAATTGCGTTATGGTAGTGAATTTTCATAAAAAAGTTTTTATTGCAAATATGTGTTTTCTTTTTAAAAAAGCAGGCATCAATTTTTGTTACCAGTATAACCTATATAGTAAAAACAATGTGCCATGTTTCATAAAAATAACTTTATTGTGTGAAAATGTACAAAAATTTTCAAAAGTAAACTTAAAGTGTTTCCGGAAAAACTCGTTTCTTGGTCAACCTTATAGGTTAATAGCAAATTGGGCTATTCAAATATGAAGCATTTGATCAAAATTCGCTACCATAACGCACTTTCTGCATCCAGAATTTCTTTTTTACAAACATGCATTATATTTCGATGGAAAATGCAAAAATGCATTAACATAAGGCGTGTTTGGTTAAACAAAAAAGAAAATTTGTATCACCAACGACTTATGGGCCACCCTGTGATTGTAGAAATATTTTTTTAAGATGTAGCTCAATACACCCTATAATTAATATATACAAATTTTTTTCATATCTTGTATAATAACGGATATATTGAGTTTTATTGATTTTTTACTAAAATTCGACAAAAATTATATACCATTAAACGATAAACTCTAGCTAAAACTACTGCCAAAACATCAGAGGAAGGGTCTATTTGAAATGAATTTTCTGGAAACATTTTAGTAAAATGAAGGACAATGACGGTTGAAACTAAGACTTCAGGGTTTGTAAAACATTCTTCTTGAGACATTTTCTTTCCATAGCCCGTATTAGATTCAAGTTCTTTGCCCAAATAATGCGAATTTTGATGTTTTAATCTGTCACTTTGACGTTTTGAGGAAATCCCCAATTTATGTTTCTTTAAATGCCCATAACTTTTTTGTCTTTTGACCTACAGCGCTAATTTGGTAGGTAATTTACATATACCGATATAAAACGATGTACCAAATTTGGTTTCCCTTACTTTGTTATTTCCGGAGATATGAATTTTTTTCTAAAGAAAACACAAAATTTTCCTGGAAAACCTCGGCCGATTTTCCTGGATAACGAACTTATCCAAGCCACTTACAAAAGGAAGGTGTTCACCAAATTTTGTCAAAATCGGCCCATTATTTTTTGAGTTATCGGTGTGATACACACATATATATATATATATATATATATATATATATATATATATATATATATATATATATATATATATATATATATATATATATATATATATATATATATATATATATAAACATATAAAAACATATAAGGCGTGTTTGGTTAAACAAAAAAGAAAATTTGTATCACCAACGACTTATGGGCCACCCTGTGATTGTAGAAATATTTTTTTAAGATGTAGCTCAATACACCCTATAATTAATATATACAAATTTTTTTCATATCTTGTATAATAACGGATATATTGAGCTTTATTGATTTTTTACGAAAATTCGACAAAAATTATATACCATTAAACGATAAACTCTATAGCTAAAACTACTGCCCAGCATCAGAAAAAGGGTCTATTTGAAATGAATTTTCTGGAAACATTTTAGTAAATTGAAGGACAATGACGGTTGAAACTAAGACTTCAGGGTTTGTAAAACATCCTTCTTGAGACATTTTATTGCCATAGCCCGTATTAGATTCACGTTATTTGCCTAAATGTTGCCGATTTTGACGTTTTATATCGCAACTTTGACGTTTTGAAGAAAACCCCAATTTATTTTTCTTTAAATGCCTATAACTTTTTTGTCTTTTGACCTACATAGCTACATTTTGGTAGGTAACTTACCTATAAGGATGTAAACCCGCGTACCAAATTTGGTTGCTCTTACTTTGTTAATTTCGGAGATATAATTTTTTTTTTGAAAGAAAACACAAAATTTTCCGGGAAAACCTGGGCAGATTTTCCTAACTAACGAACTTATTCAAGCCATTTACAAAAGGAATTTATTCACCAAATTTAATCAAAATCAGACCATTATTTTTTGAGTTATCGGTGTGATACATATATATATATATATATATATATATATATATATATATATATATATATATATATATATATATATATATATATATATATATATATATATATATATATATATATATATATAAACATATAAAAATTGAAACTGACCCCGGATATGTGTTCTGGGGGCCCTAATTAGCGCTCATTTGAAGAAATTTTTTCAAAATTCAAAAGTCGGGATCTCCTCATTAGTGAATTTTTTTAAGAAAATTCACTAATAAACAGCAAGAATCTCAAGATCAAGAAGTTATTAATTTACATACATATGCCAAAACAATAAGATAAAGATAGTTGCATATTACTAAAATGTTACTGTTAATTACTTAGTGTATCGCTCAAAAACAAACACAAATGATTAGGTAAATTACTTGACGTTTGTCAATTAATTGCTAGGCTTTCTTTAAATTAACTGACCAGTTCCTTGAGTGAGGCTCCAAAAAAAAAAAGACTACGTGAAATTTCTACATTAATCATGAAAAATAAGAGATGTTAGAAAGAATGTATGGGTTAGATATTTTACAGACAAAATTTGCTAGTTACAATTTAAAAAAATAAAAACTATGTGTTTAAATTTACAACAATTGACAAAATCTTAGAGATTAAACAGGAAATATATAGTTATGCTGTCAGCACCTCCCTGACATTGCTTAAGCTCTAACTTGATTACGTGACTTTGAAAGTTCAGGTTATTAAAACTTCAGATGTTAGATTTCGGCATGAAAATTCTGCTGATTCAGAGAAAAGATTTGTTTAGACTCACCAGTCTTCCAGTATTAGATTACCTGATGACCCTGTGAAGATGCTTTCCAGGTGGGATCAATCATGAGTGCCTGACACAGATTCCAGACTCCAATAAGGGCGGAAAAACTGGGGGGAAACGACTGGGACTTCCCATCAGAGATTATTGGGCCGGTGGATGTTATTGCTCCAATACCACAAGACCACACCTATGTCGATGTTCTAAATTCGCTTGATAGAAACTTTGAGAATCGTAATCAAAACGTGAATTTGCTTAAGTGAAATTCACTACCAATTGAGTTAAGGTTCGATAATAATCAGGAATTCTTTCTGATTACGGCAAGAAATCAACAGTTCGGAACAAAGAGCCTCGAGGTAGCTCGCGTTTTTATGCTGAGTACGATGTTTAATTAAACTCGAAAATCACTTGAATTACTCCGAAGAATCACTGACAATAATTATTAGGTAGTACAGATAACAGAAAGAACATTACAACCCCGTTTTTGAGATAATTTAATAGCCACCGAAACTGACGGGTCTTCACTCTATGAACGCTCAGCAGAGAGTCCTCGCTAATGTGTCGGGTTCTGCAATTGCTAGTCGCTGCACGCAAAAATTCTTACCGTGATCGTTGATGGCTGTGCGCGAGCTCTTTCTAGCCTCCATTCTTCGAATGAGATGAAACGAGACCTCCAATCGGTGGCGAAGTCACGACGTCTCACCTCCCGTGTCCACAGTTGAAGGTTTTGCCGGCAATTCTCTGCAACGTTTTCAACGGTCTTTCTTGGGTGACATCACCGATCGAAACATTACAGATAAACAATATTTTGTTCTCGAATATTCCTAACGTATATTTTCAATGCTTATTTCGTTCATGGAAATATTTGTTCAGTAATAATGCGAGGTAGTTTCCCATGGCAAACATATATTGAATTTTAACGTACAGATTAGAAATGCAGTAAAGAGGTTTACGGTACTTGACGATTTAGCGACTTTTCATGAAAATAATTTTGAAATTAAAGCTTGAAATATTTAATATAGATAGGGTTTTTGGTATTATTTAGATACTTGGGGGCTTTCTAAGTATATTTTGAACCAGTAATGATTTCAGATAAGAACTGAATCGTTACAAGCGTCAGGTATTATTTCTTTATAACGACATTGAAAAAAGTTATTTGTAGATTTAAATTCGAATCACCCTCGTACAACAGCTTTCATGTTATACCTCCTCGATTACGGAGTGTGTTAATCACGTTTTCGTTTATTTTTAGATTTTTCACCCGTCAAAACACAAAAACGATATGTTATTTGGAAAATAATAGGACTCGTCTGGGTTAGTTAATGAAAGTAATTATGTTAAAATCACCGACAAAAACGTTGACGAGTCTCGCAGGTATTCATGCGGGTATTGATTAATGAAAATGAAACTACCGTGATTTCCGTTTATTGGTTTCTGATATAATAGAGAAGCGTTATGTTACGATGGAAAAATTATTAATTCATTTTCCTAGACATAAAAATACGAGGTAGAGTCAAATCAAACTTTTTAACTGCTCTAAAATCTATACCAAACGTAACCTTGCCCCACGAGTCTTAATAACCACTAGTTTTAGTTGTACAAGTGAACGTTGAATTCAAATCTTAACTAACCATAAAACAAGCGCACTGTTGTGACATTTGTTTACTGTCAACTTGATGCTATTTAACGAGTATCTCTCATTGTAAATCACATCATTTTTGTGGTTTTTTGTGAATTTTTTTAAAAGAAATTCACCAATGAGGATATCGGGACTTTTGAATTTTTAAACAAATTCTTCAAATGAGCGCTATTTAGGACCCCTGGAACAAAAATCCGAGGTCAGTTTCAGACTTTATATGTTTATATATATATATATATATATATATATATATATATATATATATATATATATATATATATATATATATATATATATATATATATATATTTATGTGTCACACCAACAACTCAAAAAATAATAGACCGATTGTGATAAAATTTGGTGAATAACTTCCTTTCACGAGTCCTTGGATATGTTCGTTAGCCAGAAATCGGACTAGTTTTTCACGGAAAATTATGTGTTTTCTTTTGGGAAATTTTTAATATCTCCGGAAATAACAAAGCTATGGTAACTAAATTGGCACGCTGGTTTATGCCATAAAAATAAAGCCATGTACCACAATTTGGATCCCTACGTTAAAAGCAAAAGAAGTTATAAGCATTATAGTTTTTCTTCTTGAAACGTCACAAAGTCGCAATTCAAAACGTCAAAATTAACATGTTCAAAATAAAGAACTTGAAAGTAGCATTACGGGCGATGTAGCAGTAATTTTGTAAGAAGTGAGTTCTATAAAGCCTCAAGTTTCAGCTTCAGCCACCAATACCCTTCATTTTACTTAAATATTTGCAGAAAATGAATTTCAAATATACCCTTTTTCTGATGCTTAAGCTGTGGTTTCAACTATAGGGTTATAATACATGAAGAAAAACTTTGTACCTTCCCCTTGTTAAGCACATTGTGCGCACGAACCAGTGTGAGATTTGGCATAGCTAAAGTGCATATAAACAAGGAGAGCAGAAAGATAAAATGTATAATATGTGATTAATAGATTAAACATTGCTTTCTTCTAATTAGACGAGCATCTCGCAACAGTAAGAACTGATGAGATGAGTTTTTTTTGTTTTAACGAATTAAAAGACCTCCCTGGCTGTGCTGTGTACACACAATCCTCCGAACTGACCTTGAGCGTTATGGAAATGAATTTTCATAAAAATGTTTTTAATAGCAAATGCGAGCAGGCATCAATCTGATTACCGGGATAGCCTTAGTAGTAAAAACAATGTACTATATTTTATAAAAATTGCTTATTGTTTGAAAATGTACAAAAATGTTCCGAAACTAAACTTAAATATTGGTTTCCTAGCCAACAAACCTTACGTTAATAGCAAATTAAGTTATGAAATTTGAAGGATTTAATTAAAAATCGCTACCAAAACGCACTTACTGCGTCCAGATTTTTTTCTTACACACATGCATTATATTTAGATAAAAAATGCAAAAATGCATTAACGAATTTGTTCTACGAAAATTATATAAAAATTATAGACCGTTAAACCATAAACTTCAATAAACCTACAGCGAAAGCATCAACTTAACTAAATAAAATGAAGGGCAGTGACGGTTGAAGTTGAAAACTAAGGATTCGCAGAACACTCTTCTTGCAACATTTTCTTTTCACAATCCGTATTTGTTTCACGTTCTTTGCCTAAACATTGCCAATTTTGACGTTTCAAATTGCAACTTTGACATTTTAAGGAAAACTGCATTTTTTTGTCTTTAACTGCCCTTAACTTTCTTGTCTTTAAAATTAGAGACCTAAATTTGGGTACATTGTTCACTCTTTATAATGCAAATACGTGTACCCAATTTGGTTGACCGTACTTTGTAATTTTACGAAGAAATTTTTTTTTTTTAAGAAAACAAAATTTTCCGGCAAAACCTGGGCCGATATATATATATATATATATATATATATATATATATATATATATATATATATATGTATATATATATATATATATATATATATATATATATATATATATATATATATATATATATATATATATATATATGTATATATATATATATATATATATATATATATATATATATATATATATATATATATATATATATATATATATATATATATATATAAACATTCAAACTGACCCTGGTTATGTGTTCTAGGGGGCCTAATTAGCGCTCAGTTGAAGAAATTCCCGTCACACTGGGAATCCATCCTACTGTCTAATTAGACGAGCGTCTCGCGCCAGTAAAACCTTGGATGACTTTTTTGTCGTTTTAACGAAATAAAAGTCCCTCCCTGATATTTGCAGAAAATGAATTTCAAATAGACCCTTTTTCTGACGCTTTAGCTGTGGTTTCAACTATAGGGTTATAATACATGAAGAAAAACTTTGTTCCTATCCCTTGTTAAGCACATTGCGCGCACGAAGCAATGTTATATTTGGCATAGTAAAAGTGTATATAAACAAGGAGAGCAAAAAGATAAAATGTATGTATAATATGTGATTAATAGATTAAACATTGCTTTCTTCTAATTAGACGAGCGTCTCGCGACAGTAAAAATTTTGATGACTTTTTTGTCGTTTTAACGAAATAAAGGACCTTCCTGACTGTGCTGTGTACACACAATCCTCCGAACTGAACTCCCTGACCTGCCCTGACATCAGTTTGTCTAATAAAAAGCTAAAAGAAGTTAAAAGGGAAAAGAAAAGTTCATTATGCTCACATAACCTTGATATATGGCAGGGTTGATTTTCCTTCTCCTTTTAGCTTTTAATTAGGCAAACTGATGTCAGGGCAGGTCAGAAAAGTAAGTTGGTAGGTTTGTTTGTAACATCACGTTAGTGAGGTCTTTTATTTCGTTAAAACTACCTGATTCCGCACCGAGATGGGGCCCCTGTCGTACATCTCACAATGTTGTAGTAAAAGAGCTTATCAAAGGTAATCGAGAAAGTGCAGTTAACGTAATAGAGATCGTGTATAGAACATAATGGGAAAAGTGAATGAAGCGCAGTGAAGAAACTGCATATACACTAATGAAGAAAGCATAGAACGTAATGGAAAAGGGCATAAGACGTCATAGAGTGCATATGACGTTGTGAGGATAGTGCATGAGACGTTAATGGAAAAGCGCCTGGAACGTAAAATGGGAAACTGCATTGAACCTAATGCAAAAGGTACATAGACCGTGATGGAAAGGGGACATAAAATATAACGGAAAAACTGCATTTAACGTATTGTAGAATAATGTCTAGAATAGGGAAAACTTGTATTTTGACATTGCTTTTATAAGTTCTGTTTATGATTTACATTTTAACTCTTCGCGATTTAAGAAATTTAACATTTAATTTTTGCTACATTAAAATATGTAATGCAGGCTCTATTGTATGGGTCGAAACCTGAGTTAGCTAGGTATTTACTTACTAAAACACAGATGTAAAAGCTTTCAAACTTGTAGTAGTATTAGCAGTGGTGGGGAGGCCAACGCCAAGCCAGTAGGCCTCCATCGGCCCTTTTTGCCAACCTCAGCAACCATGCTCTACTCCTCCTCGGTTCCGTCGCCAAACCGCCTCGACCTCGAAATGAAGGCCGTGAAGGTCTTCAATTGGGCGGTACTTACCTGATACCTCTGCAGAGTCCTTGATCCGAACAATTCTGGTCGAAAACTCCCAAAAGCCGCACATTCACACAGGTAGTGGTAAGACGTTTCCTCATCCTCGCCGCATTCCTGGCAAATGGGATCCCTCTCTACGCCTATCAATGTGAGGTGTCTTCTAAGGTCCCAGTGGCCTGTGAGCACCACAAGGATGCGGCGAAGCGTAGGTCGACTCCTTCCGAGTAGCCAGACAGCTTTATCTCTGTCCGGCCTCTCCACGAAGTCCCTCGCCTGCCTGCAGCCACCAACCGACCCTCAGTGCCTCTTTATTGCTTCCTCGGTCCACCTGTCTAAGGCGACGGACACCGACTTTCTACTTATAACTATGGCCGACTCCGGGCCACAGAACGGCCGCCGGGAACCAAGCCTTGCGAGATTATTCGCGGCCTTATTCCCCGCCACGCCACAGTGTCCCGGGACCCACACTAGTTGTACCTCCTTTGTCTTGGTTAACCCTCTGAGGGCCTCAGCGCACTCCTGAACCAGTGTAGGCCTGATTCTGGCCGCGCAGACTGCCCGGAGGACTGCCTTGCTGTCCGAGCAGATGTACACACACTTCTCGGGACTCCTCTTCACATCCTGTCTGTGGCCAACAGACAGGATAGCGTACACCTCTGTTTCGAATGCCGTGGTATATGCGCCAAGGTCATAGCTCTCGCGCACTCCCAGGCCCTCGATGTATATTCCTGCCCCGGAGGATTGTTGGTCCTCCAGCCGCGATCCGTCGGTAAAACAGTCCAGGCTTGCGGGCTGGAATTCAATCTCATTTTCCCTCCACTGATCCCTACTGGGGATCCTGAGGGTGTATGGTCTAGTCAATCTAATATCATCCTCGGCATCTCGCACCTTTATGGCTTTCAAAGTAATTTTTTTTTTTCGTTTATTTTTTTCGGTAATCTTCTGCTATCTGCTGTTGTTTGACGGCTCACCAATTAACTTTGTAAAAAGTTTTATTTTATAGACGGGTTAAAAGAGAAATAAAATACAGATTTAAATAATCTGATAATGCATTGAAGGCAGAATCAATACATATTGTTTTATATGTTTCACCAATTTCTTTGTAAGATAATCCTGCTTTCAACAATTCTTTAACATGGAAGCACATTCCTAAATATTGCAAAAGTTCCGCATAAATATTACACCGGCTACTGCAAATAAAAACGTAAGACATCATTTTTATAACTACAATTTTTGTAAACCGCCATCCATAAAAGCATATCGAGTCGTCTATAAATATCGATAAACCGCCACTCTTATATGACAGACAAGTGTGTGTGTGTACGTATAACCGCTCTGTCATCCGAAGAACGATAATATACTCCTCTGTGAAAAAGGTTGAGCTAAAATACTTTAACCTCTTTTATATTCATAAAAAATAATATTTACTCCACGCCCCGTTGACAGTATAGAGCCTAGCGTTCAGCTGTAAGGCAGCAAGCACAGTCGCTTTTAGCAGCAAGAATAACGTTAGTAGTATATTTGCATGCCGATAAAATATGTGCGTACTAACGCACCCCGCACATTTACACATTATACAGCACAGGACGGGATTTGTAAATAATTGTAGAATCCCAAATTATTATAATCACCATCAAAATTGGAAAGCCTCAGGTCTATGTAGTTCAGTCGACAGGTAGTTTTAGATAGAAAAAGGTCGGAAGTTAAAGAAACTTTGGGAAGTTTTTGAAGGATGGTTAATAAACATTTTCTCAAGTTTTGGATCTCGAGGACGCTGTGCGAAAGAGGGGTTGCAAAATTGTCTACCTTTCTCCGGTTTTTCCTTAATAACTTTTTCCCTTACATACTACTGCAAAAACATCTAACACTTTTTTGGAGAGCGTTAAATCTCCTACTATTTTGACTATTTGTATGTCATATCGTTACCGAGATATGGCGCTTTGAAATTTTTTTAAATCAAAATTCGCTAAAAAATGCCGTAGAATGCAGAATTCTACCTTATTTCTTCTGTTATACCCGAATTATTGTGAAATGTTGTTGTCATTATGATTTCTGGTTACAACCGCCGACTTCTATCCGAAGAGTAATTAATATCAATACCAACATGTAGTGGGTATGGTTGGATTTCATCAGAGAAGAAAATTAGCTTTTGTGAATTGGGGTTGGGTGGGGAGAGTGGTAGCGGGTGTGGGTGGGGGTTTCCAAAGTTGGCGGTTGATCATTCCTACTTAAGACATTAGAAAATATAGTAGATAGGTTTATGTTGGGAGAGATCCTAAAGGATCACCCCTTCCATAAAGGTCAGCACGCGTACCAGCGGGGGAAGTTGACGGAAACGGCGCTCCATGCTGTGACGCGGAAGGTGGAAAGGGCCCTACATTACGGGGAGAGCACATTAGCTGTGTTATTCGATGTGGAGGGGGCCTTTGATAAGGCAAGGACGGATACGGTTTGTACCACCCTACAGGAAAGGGGAACCCCGAGGTCCCTAATAAGCTGGGTGGCGAGCATGCTGGAGGACAGGAGAGTTTCGCTGACCTTGGGAGGCCGGGGGCTGGACATCGGGGTGACGGGCGGCTGCCCTCAGGGCAGCTGCCTTTGGCCCCATCTATGGTGTCTGGTCATGGACAGCCTCTTGGAGCGGCTCTCTGAGAATTGCTTCTACGCCCAGGCGTACGCTGATGATGGGCTGGTCTTAGTCACCGGCAAATTCCTCGGCGTCGTCTGTGAGTGCATGCAAGCTGCCTGTAGCATAATCGAAAGGTGGTGTGGTGAGCTGGGACTCTCCGTAAACCCGGCGAAGACGGAGATGATCCTATTTCCCAAGAAGAGGAAGGTAGTGGGGTTCAGGGCGCCCGTGATGTTTGGAAAACCTTTAGCTTTAGAGCGGGAGGTCAAATATCTGGGGGTGATCCTGGACTCCAAACTAACATGGGGGTCGCAAATAGAACGGGTTGTAAGGAAGGCAGTAGCGACCCTCTGGCAGCTGCGTCGAGTAATAGGGAAGACCTGGGGAGTTAATCCTCAGATCCTTCACTGGATCTACACTGCGATCGTCAGGCCGAGAATCCTCTATGGGGCGTTGGTCTGGTGGTGCGGTGTGAACCAAACTACCAGCAGGAAGCTGGTCAAACTCCAAAGGCTGGCAATCCTGGGCATCACAGGCGCTATGAGGACGACACCCTCAGCCGCGCTAGAGGTCCTGTTGATGATGCCACCGCTTCCCATCTGTGTCAGGAGGGAGGCGATGGCGTCGCATCTCAGAATGCGAGACGCAGGAAACTGGTGCGGAGAGGGAGCAGTAATAGGGCATGCAAGAGTCGCCAAGGAGGTGGAAAAGGAAATTGCCATTTCCGCCATAAAGATTCTGGATGCCGAGGATGATATTAGGTTGACTAGGCCATACACCCTCAGGATCCCCCAGTAGGGATCAGTGGAGGGAAAATGAGGTTGAATTCCAGCCCGCAAGCCTGGTCTGTTCCACCGACGGATCGCGGGTGGAGGACCAGCAATCCCCCGGGGCAGGAATATACATCGAGGGCTTGGGGGTGCGCGAGAGCTATGCCCTTGGCGCATATACCACGGCATTCGAAACAGAGGTGTACGCTATCCTGTCTGTGGCCAACAGACAGGATGTGAAGAGGAGTCCCGATAAATGTGTGTACATCTGCTCGGACAGCCAGGCAGTCCTCCGGGCAGTCTGCGCGGCCAGAATCAGGTCGACACTGGTTCAGGAGTGCGCTGACGCCCTCAGAGGGTTAGCCATGACAAAGGAGGTACAACTAGTGTGGGACACTGTGGCGTGGCGGGGAATGAGGTCGCGAATAATCTCGCAAGGCTTGGTTCCCGGCGGCCGTCTGTGGCCCGGAGCCGGCAATAGGTATAAGTAGGAATTCGGTCTCCGTCGCCTTAGACAGGTGGACCGAGGAAACAATAAAGAGGCACTGGGGGTCGGTTGGTGGCTGCAGGCAGGCGAGGGACTTTGTGGGGGGGCCGGAGAGAGATAAAGCTGTCTGGCTACTCGGAAGGAGTCGACCTACGCTTCGCCGCACCCTTGGGGTGCTCACAGGCCACTGCGCTCTTAGAAGACACCTCACATTGATAGGCGTAGAGAGGGATTCAATTTGTCAGGAATGCGGCGAGGATAAGGAAACGTCCTACCACTACCTGTGCGAATGCGAGGTTTTTGGGAGTCTTCGAGCAGAATTGTTCGAATCGAGGACTCTCCGGAGGAATCCGGTAAGTACCGTCCAATTGAAGACCGTCACGGCCTTCATCTCGAGGTCGAGGCGGTTTGGCAACGGAACCGAGGAGGAGTAGAGCATGGTTGCTAGGGTTGTCAAAAAGGGCCCATGGTGGCCTACTTGCTTGCCGTTGGCCTCCCCACCACTGCTACTACTACTTCATTATTTTCCGACCTTTTTCCACCTAACCCCACGTTTTCCAACCTGTGGACTAGACTAATGGTGTATTAAGCAAAAACAAGATAATTGTATTACAAAAGTGAGATAGCAGTGACGACCTTAAGGTCTACCGTAAAACACTACTGTGTATCCCGTCATCAAGAGATCTCAATATCGTTTTAGGAGTCTTACCCTTATTGTATAAAATCAATTAGAGGGAACGCAGGGCTGTCTCTTCGGCCTTTGTTATCGCGACTTTAGACATGTGTTCTGACTCATCTATGAACTGGATCTCTGGAGCACTGTGTCAAGTTGTCCAGTTTGTCTTGTTTATTAAAGTTTACGATGAAGATATAAGTTCCTTCGTGTTGCTGTTAGACTTAGGTTTTTTCTCCGCCAATCGCTTCAACCGCAACATTGCTAGGCCTTCACATTAGTGCAATATATGGAGTGAGCTTTCGTCGTTTAGCGGAACTTGCACAGTATTTTGAACATAGACTCACCTAACTATGTTTTTTGTGAGGCGACGAATCTGCTACAAACTATTTGACCCAACCCTATTGTGTGAAGTTTTCTCCACAATTCGAGCGTTTTTCCTTGTGTCACCATTTACTGCCACTCTATTTCAAAGCTCTAAATTCCTCATCAAAAAAGCGGTCTTGATAGAAAAGTGTATTGTTAAACTTTAAGCAAGCTTGAGGTCTGTTGAGCTAGCTTAGTAACCCGAATCAATTTAAGAATATACTGAGTCACAGTCATGCTTTCATCGACATGGAATTTTATATTTACACCACTCAAATTTAATTGAGGATGATTTCATCATCTGAACCTTTAACTATAAGATTCATAGTGTTGTGCGGTCCATGGCAGCAAGGGAAGCATTGCTTCCCTTAAAATAACGACTACATATCTAAACCGCATTATTTAAAATACGTTTTGTATTTTAAATATCAAATTTTAAATTCTGAAACTAATTTAATTATTACATTTTTTATTTCGCAAGCTCACACACATAATTATTTATTATGCATCATACTGTATTTGTATATACGCTCCTAGCAAGGACGTCGTCGCAGTAAATGCGACCGCCAGAGAACAGCATGAACCTAATACTACGAGTGGTTGCAATGATTTCGGTTAAATACACGTAGTCAGCAGGCAACTTTATAAGAAACCCTAGCTCGACGGGATGTACGCGTATTTTTAGAACGTGTTGTACTAGGAAGACCCGGTGCACGTGCAAAGTGAATGTCTCTGATTATTTCGTAGATATAAGCAGTTGACTAAGTTAAATACATTGGCATTTTATGATTATTAATATGGCTGCATGTAGATCAGCTTTTAACAGCGGCGTCGGTGGGTGTGGGGATTTACAAACTTTATAAACAAGTGGTAACAATAACTGTGACTGTATTGTGTGTTTTTTGATAACCAAAGAATTTTCAGCTTCACCGTTTGCTTAAAAACTTGCTGTTATTAATAAAGGTAGCCCTAAACCTGCTGTAAAAAACTTAAATCCAAGAATTAAAACATGTACTCGACATTTCAACGCGGAAAAACTTATAAACAATATGAATGGTTAACGGGTTGTGAAAACAGGAATAAACTGTTTTGTTGGCCTGGTATTCTATTTGTGACTGAGAAGGGCGTGTGAAATAAAAGTGGGTTTTCCGACTTGAATAATCTACATAAAGTAGTAAAAGAGCCTTTTAAAATTAAGTGTCTCTGGAAAAACTCGAATTGAACACGTCGTTGACAAGCAGATAGAAATTAGTCATCGCCAACACAATGAACTGGTTAATAAAAACAGAAACATATTAAAATGACTTATTGTTGTTGTGTGTTTTCTTGGTCAGCATGAATTGGGTTTCAGGGGTCATGACGAAACAACTACATCTGCAAATAGAGATAACTTTCAAGACCTAGTTTCTTTAATAGCCAAATACGACATTTATTAAAAAAATCACTTGGAACAGTCCAACGTTTTTCGCGGGACATAAAATCGCATTCAGAATGACTTAATTTCGGCTGCTGCCACTATTATTTTGAACAGTATTAAATCTGAAATTAAACAGACTCGTTTCATTGCAATCGATCTAGATGAAACAACTGATGTAACTAATTTAAGTCAACTATCTGTAGTAATACGCTACGTTAAAATGGATGGGAGTGCACAAGAAAGATTTTCAGGCTTTAAAAATGTGACAGAAGATCGTACCGCAAACGCTCTATATAAAATTGTGCTTAATATTATGAAATATATTGAGGAGGCTGATAGTAAGTTAATTGCCCAAAGCTATGATGGGGCTGCTGTTTTTTGCTACCTTAAGTAGAATGAATTTGATAAGTTCTGGGAAAAAACAATCGAATTAGGAGAAGTGGAGCCACGAAGAAAGCGTCTGCGCACTGATAATGTGGGAGACCTTCAAACTTCTTATCGCCGCCTTTTCTACGAAATCATAGATCAAATTCAGCAGCAAATTAACTGCAGATTTGATCCTCTTAGGGACCTGAAATTTCTTGAATTGTGTAATTTTGAAGGATTTAAAGGGATACCTTTCCCAGAAGATTCATTCAAATCATTATTTCACCACTATGGACATTATTTTGACAAAGCCTTATTACGATCAGAACTTACAGTCATTTATGAAACCGATGTTATTGACACAAAAACTAACGCGAGTGAACTTTTAACTTTCTTAAAACAATCAAAATTTAAAAATGCATATTCTGAAGTGCTCAAATTATGTGAATTAGTATTAACAATTCCCGCTACTAGTGCATCTTTAGAACGAATTTTTTTTACATTGAAGTATCAAGAGTTTTGTTAGGAATTCAACAGGACAGGAATGACTTTCCCAAATTTCAATTTTGTCAAAATAAACTCGTCCAGTAAATGTCCCAGAATCCACAGTTTTATGACGACATTATTAAAATTTGTCAAAAACGACAGAAGAATTGAGTTACACTACAAATAGGTAAGTTTTTGAGAATTCCTTCCCTTATTTGAAATGTCACCGCACGCCCCTGAAGATTTATTTGTACTACGTCTCAAATTATAAACAAACAATATAATCTGATCTGCTTGTTATTATTTTTTAAATTACCCTGAAAACGCCAGCCAAATTGAATTAAAAATACCTCCATAATTTGGAACTCTCTACCTACAAAATTCCTTTAAAAGTATGCCACAAAGTATAAAAACAAAGTATAAATTCTTCAACCCGCCATTTTTTTATAACTACACTCAAAACGCCACAGTTTCCAGCCGAATCCCTCTCTGTACTTTCGCACCTTTTTTTTCTACGAGAGTTAGAGAGCCCATGCGCCTCGTTTAAAATTCTGTTCAGCAACAATTCGCACTGTTGAGGGAAATTCAGAACGCGCGAATTCAATATATGAGATGATTGACATCCCCCTTTTTGATGTTTCTAAACTACAGTACGAGATCATGACGCCCCCCTTCTTCTTTCCCCTTCTATTTCCTTTTTCCACCTAATCTTTTCAGATCTATCCGTCTCGACTTCTTGACACAAAGCAGCGCGGAGCGGTGAAAGGGGCTAGGGTGTAAGTATAAGGGAATGTCGTGTGTATGTGTTTGTGCGTTTCTGCCTCTTATAAGAATGTTCTCTTATCCGGGGATCGTTGTCAGTATATGGCAGAAAAAAGACCGTATATTAGGCTCATATGTTATTTTGTGAAAGTTTAAATCTATGCGTATGAGAAAAGAAAGGGAAAATCAACCAGTACATTGCGACTGCACAGGAACTGCATGTCGGGTTGTGTTTTACTTGGTCTTACTGTACTTTATAATGCATACCTTGTCCATAATTTCCACCTGATCGTACACAGGTAGTTATTAAAATTAGCTAACGCAGTGTATCATATCAGTAAAATCCGAATTTTTTTCTCTATTCAACTCTATAAAAATCCACCTAGGCTACCAAAAGAAAATCCAAAGTTGGCTATGAAAACCTAATGAGCTAGTTAGCCTAGAAAATTTTTGAAACGGGCAGTAGATAACTCGTGGAATAGATAACGCAGTGTGTCACATAATTAAAATTGTAATTTTTTCTCTATTCTACCATATAAAAACCCAATATGGCTGCCATAAGAAAATCCAAAGTTGGCTATGAAAACCTAATGATCTAATAGGCCTAGAAAATTTTGAAACGGGCAGTAGATAACCCGTCACGACTTATGTGAAGCTAAATGCCCAAAACTCAATTTTCTATGAAGCTAAAGAAGTAAATTTTGTTATATCTGTAGATAGTGTAAGTCTCTTTAAAAGAAACTTGTATTACAAATTTCATTTAAGTTATAGAGAAGATTTCTAGAAGGAAACTTAATTCATATTTAGAAAAGTAAAGTATCTGCCAAATTATAAACGTAGCAGTTATTTTTCCTTATTAATCGCCAGTATTATTTCGTTTTAGTCAACCTAAGCAAACCGTTTCTTTCAATATCAACAATAACAAAATTATAATTCCAGGCTCAAAAGTGACAAACTTATTTAGGCGTTCTAAACGAAAATGAGATCTTTTTCAAAACGTATGAAATCTGTGCACTATTGTTTTTCCAAATATCAAAATAAAACATTAAAAAATATATACATACATCGAGCTGGATTCAATCGCGTAACCTTCTTCTTAGGAGGCAATAGCGATACCCCCTGCGCCATCTATGCACACGTCTACTAACGTTTTATTTGGTGATATTTTAGATCGGCTTCATGCCCGGGATATTATATTCAAAGTATACGTAACAATGAATTACATAATTAGTAGAATTACCACTGTTTTGATCTTGTATGACGTCTTATGTTTAAGTTTAAAGATATAAAAGAAATTATTTTAGAATTATTTTTATAGACTTTGCTTGATTTTGTTTACATTTCTGCTATATTATGCGACAGCATAATATATCTATGCTGCGCTAAAACTGTATTTGGGGCCGTTAATAAAGCTACAAATATAGTGTATTTTAATCATTGATTGAATCCCCCCAGTTAAATAACAATCATTTGG
The DNA here is from genome assembly GCA_964006375.1 of Tillus elongatus. Taxonomy (NCBI): domain Eukaryota; kingdom Metazoa; phylum Arthropoda; class Insecta; order Coleoptera; family Cleridae; genus Tillus; species Tillus elongatus. The sequence goes on along the minus strand of OZ023270.1, from coordinate 84,903,621 downwards.
CAAATTTTTTATTTCATGTCGTCTGTCATTTTCCACAATTGCGATCGAGACTTCACGATTATTGGTTCGGGTAGTATGTTTTATGGCTGTTATATATTTAGTTTGGTTACCGTCGATGTATGGTATATATCTGTTGTCTGAATCAATCTACGCGTGGAAGATGACTACTCTGTCTGTCAGGCATTGGACTTTAACCACTAAGTCGTTTCAACGAATGTCTTTGGAATCTTATTGTTGATTTGGAAAAAACTCTAAATATTGTGTACCAAATCACTAAAAATTCACAAGATAGGTTTATTTGCACTATCTCTAGCTACATGTAAAGTCTCATTCCAGTTACTCTGATACGTACAAAAATATAGCATTTTCCACGATTTTCCACCGGAAAAACTTGAGCATAAATGCTGACTAACGAACTCGACTGGTTTACGCGCAAACAAGATTTTTGCCAAGTTTGATTAAAATCAATTGAGTATTTTTTGTTATCGCTCGGATACATACATACATACATATATATATATATATATATATATATATATATATATATATATATATATATATATATATATATATATATGTATGTATGTATATATATATATATATATATATATATATATATATATATATATATATATATATATATATATATATATATATACAGGGTGGCGCATTGAAAACGAAACAGACCGATTTGCGTCGAGAGAATTATTTTTTAAGAAACGCTGAAAGACGTCAGTTTTAATATTGAAGGGGACATGTTTTGACATAAAACTCAACTTTGTCACATCAACCCCTTAAGGGTGGTGATAACAACCCTTATATTTTAAATAGACAACATGGGTCGAGTGTTACATCATTTGAAAGCTTTTTCTTTTCTGAATTCAGCACACTAATTTTTTTGGAAGTTTTATAAACTCGTTTAAAAAATTATTCACAGTTGGAGTTGCAAGAACGTATTTCATTCATTGTGATAAGAAATGCACTAATAAATCAATTTTTCGTTAAAAAAAACTAAAAAACAAAACCAAACGTTCAAAAATGTTTATTCAGTTAAGTAAGTGTTCAAATTGTTGACCACCAGCTTCCATACAAAAGTACAAATTTTGTTCAATACGAGCTCTGACATTCTGGAGCATTTGTGGAGTTATTAGACGGCATTCTTCAACAATGCGTCGTTGTAATTCTTCCAGAGACTCCGGTTCTGTTGCGTAAATTCTACTCTTTAAATGGCCTCATAGAAAGAAGTCTCAAGGAGTTAAATCCGGTGATCTAGGGGGAGGGGCACTCAATAGCACCTCTACGCCCAATCCATTGTTCTGGAAACTCTCTGTTCAAAAACTCCCTAACACGTTGTGAAAAATGCGGAGGAGCTTCATCTTGTTGAAACACTAATTGATTTACTTGATAGCGATCATCATTTTCAACAATGTCAATTAGTAGACGGTAAACGATATCTTTTAGTAACGCCAAATACGTTTCGCCACTCAAATTGCCATCAAGAAAAATTGTTCCGATTAAACGGTCTCCAAAAATGCCAGTCCAGACATTCAATTTCTGTGGAGTTTGAGTGTGGACTTTGTGAAAATTTATTGGATTATTATCTGCTCAATAACGACAATTATGACGATTGACTGTAGAGTTTAATAAAAACGCACACTCGTCTGAAAAACAGATATTGAACAGAAATTTCCCGTTACCAGCTATTCGTGCAGTCATAACTTCACAAAACTCTAGCCGCCGATCAAAATCATCTTCATTCAGTTGTTGTACAGGTGAAATTTATGATGCTTCAATATTCGCTGAATAGTTCTTCTTTTGATGTTTGAAAAAGTGGCCAATTTTCTTGTGCTCAAAGTTGGGTCTGCAGCAATTTGTCCTAAAACTTTGGTCTCAGTGGTCTCATTTCTAACCGGAAATTCACGTTCAGGATCCCGTTTTTTGTTGGCTACTGAACCAGTTCATCGTTTTTGAAAAAAAAGTAATTATTTCAACGCTGTCTTCTGCAGAATACACCATTGTGAAATTAATTTTCGGTGGTACTATCAAGTATCAAACCGACCGATAAACTGAAATAATAAACCGCATTTCTCTCATTCCAATAAGAAATGTTCTGATAGTAATTTTTTGTTTGTTTACAAACCAACAAAACATTGACTATCAGCACATTTCTTATCGGAATGAGTAAAATGCGTTTTTGCATCTTCAACTGTGAATAATTTTTAAACGAGTTGATAAAACTTCCAAAAAACTTTGTGTGCTGAATTCAGAAAAGAAAGAGCTTTCAAATGATGTAACACTCGACTCATGTTCCCTATTTAAAATATAAGGGTTGTTATCACCACCCTTAAGGGGTTGATGTGACACAGTTGAGTTTTATGTCAAAACATGTCCCCCTGAATATTAAAATTGACGTGTTTCAGCGTTTCTTAAAAAAATGTTTTTCTGGACGCAAATCGGTCTCTTTCGTTTTCAATGCGCCAGCCTATATACATAAACATATAAAAATTTAAACGGGCCTTGGTTTTGGGTTCTAGGGACCCAAATTCGCGCTCATCTGAAGAAATTTTTTCACCGTGACTTCTCTATAATCGAATTTTTCTTAATAAAAATTCGCTAATATCATGTAGATCTCTACAAAACATCGCCTGGAGTTGAAAAGGTTGTGTCAATAATCGGGAACAAAATTAGCTAATTGCAAATACCCATGTAAATTCCATTGTGTTGTGTGAAATGGTCATGAAACACGGTAAAAACGAGTTCGATATCAGCACTGAAAAACTCATCAAGTAATCAGTACAGAGTTTATCCCAACCGGTTAATAATAGTCTCGCATGGTGTATCAACCGGACGGTGTTCAACATTTTCATTTTTTAAAAAGAGCCATAGATCTGATAATATATCGCCCTATAAAGTATGTAATGAATTGCACTATATTTCTAGCAAGCCGAGCCATTTTTACTTCATAAATTCCCCGTGACGTATGTAAATCTTTTCTCGGTATAACACGCCCGAGTAATGGTCAGCAGTTATTTGTTTCCGCTAGTTACATATCGATTCTTCGTTTCGAATATAGCGCAGGTAATACAACTAGCATGTTGCAATTTGAGTTTTAGGTTACACTAGAGACTTCCTGTATATATACGTATTGGTTTATTTTTGTCCAGGAACAAGTGCTATTGAGACATTAGAGACTGTAAGTTATGACAGAAGGATATGTAGTTTCAGTTTACATTTGTACCGGGTGATTCTTTATAATATCGCTTCCCTTTAACTTTGTTATTTTGTCCCAAAATAATTGAAAGTATGGTTACGTAGGTGCTAAAAATAGTTTTTTCTACGTATAATTTTTTTTTGAAAAATGATCAGTATACAGGGACTACCAAAAATTTCATTGTTTTTTCAATGGATCACCCTATATATGAATTTATGTTTGGATTCCTCGTGCAATTCTAAGCATAATTTATATAACATACTGTATACTTAAAATAAATAGTTTTTGAAATATTCGCATTTGAAACGTTATCATCAAAAAAACTCTGCACGCAGCAAGTGCGTTATGACAGTGAATTTTTATAAAAATGCTTTGAATATCAAATATGTATTTTTAATGCAAGCAGTCATCAAATTGGTTACCGGTATAACCTATATAGTAGAAACAATGTGCCATGTTTTATGAAAATAACTTATTGTTCGAAAATGTACACAAATTTTCCGACAATAAACTTTAAACGTTGGTTTCACAAAACATTAATTCAACATACATTTGCAAGGCTTTGGGCACACAATTGCTTGACGTTTGTAAGGCCTTTTTTAAATACATATAATTCTCAAACTGAGATGGGCGTCGCCATAGGAGGGCAGACGAGGCGATCTTTTCTCTTTAAAATTGAGTTCAAATTTTTAAACTGAAACATCTGCACATCATTATTTTTATTAAGGAACATCAAATTAGAAACGCGTCAAATAATTTAAAATAAGAGAGTTGAACTTAAAAAATATAAAACAGGTATGTTTTACAAAATAGGGCCAAATATTAATGGAAATATTAAATAATTGAAAGTCTGGACGCAGCCAGTGCGTTATGGCAGTGAATTTTTATAAAACTGGTTTGAATAGCAAATATGTCTTTTTAATGCAGGCGGTCATCAAATTGGTTACCGGTATAACCTATATAGTAGAAACAATGTGTCATATTTTATCAAAATAACTTATTGTTTGAAAATGTACAAAAATTTTCCGACAATAAACTTTAAATGTTTGTTTCCTAGCCAACAAACCTTAGGTTAATAGCAAATTGAGTTATTGAAATTTGAAGCATTTAATGAAAATTTGCTACCAAAACGCACTTACTGCGTCTTGATTTTTTTCTTACAAACATATTTCGGTAAAAAATGCAACAAAATAAGGCTGTTCGAAAAAAATTTTGTAGGGATCACCAACGACTTATGGGACAGCCTATAATTGTCAAAATAATTTTATAAGATGCAGCTCAAGATACCCTATAATTAACTTATACAATTTTTTCTCGTCTCTTGTATATTAATAATTCTATTGAACTTTACCGTAGAAACGCGTCACCCTGTATATATGTAAACAGATCAATACTGAACGTAAACCCGGATATGGATTCCAGGTGGCCTAGTTTGCGCTCATTTGAAGAAATCTTTTTAAAATTCTAAAGTCGCGGTCTCCTCATTGACGAATTTTTTGTACGAAACTTAGCTAAAAACTATAGACCGTTACACCATAAACTTAACTAAAACTACTACCAAAGCATCACAGAAAATAGCTAACCTGTTGCATATCAGCTCCTTTTGTAAAACTTCGATCCTTTATATGTATTGATAAAACATAACAAACACTGCTTAGTTCACCCACTAATATTAATAAAGGAATAATTTGCACTTGTATATAAACATTTCCCAAATAACAAATAATTTGTCGACTCAAACAAATAAACATATAAAACAATCTCATACCAAACGTCAGTTACAGCGTCTAACAGACCTGCGCAATAATATCAAATGTTCCGTCGCCTAGCAACGCCATACTAGATCTCATATAAGCCAGGTTTACGATTGACAGTCAAACGCGGTGATATTAAAAATAAATGTTTCAAATTTGAATAGCTGCATTTTCTGTAAACCTAGAAAGCTAAATTTTGGCGCATAGTTAGGTCTTTCCCAAAGCAATATGTATACCAAATTTCATCGAAATTTTTTTTCAAAAGAAAACTCAAAATTTTCCCGGAAAACCTTGTCAGATTTTCCTGGCTAATGAACTCATCCAAGCTATTAATAAAATAAAGGAACTTGCCGAGTTTAATCAAAATCGGTTAATTATTTTTTGAGTTATCGGTTGGATATATATATATATATATATATATATATATATATATATATATATATATATATATATATATATATATATATATATATATATATATATAAACATATAAAAATCGAAACTGACCCCGGATATTGGTTCAAGGGGCCCAAATTCGCGGTAATTTGAAGAATTTGAAAGTCTCGCCATCGATACCTCTCTATTATTGAATTTTTTTAAATAAAAATTCACTAATATTTTATTAAACAACTGCTACAAATCAAGAAGTCCTAGGATACCACGCTTTTAATTGAAAACAAATAACTGACAGTGACATTATGTCAATATTGTTGTAGTTGTATTGCTTAGTAAGTAAAAATGCCGTACTCAGACTGAGAAAATAGAGTTATTTTAAGTTATTATATTAAAAATAATTTAAATTGTCGCGCTGCCATTAGAAATATGATAGTATGCATGTCCCAACTCGACAAATGTTCACATCTATATATAGGAAGTTTCAAGAAACGTCAAATTTACAAAGGAGAAAAAGAACTGATGTGAACGTATATGAAAATGCAGAATTGAATATTTTACTTGCTATAGAAGAGAATGCAAACAATTCCATAAGAAACATTTCAAAGGCGTTATGAGCAACACAAGAAAATATTCAGCGAACTTCATACATTAAAGTCCAAAGAACGTTAAGAAAATGAAATCTAAAGCCATATAAGATTAAACCCACTACAAAGCTTACCCAAATGCATATAGATGATCGGGTCGCATTTTGTCAACTGATTCTAGACAGAATAAACATAAATAACAATTTTTTGAAAACAGTTCTATGGACTGACGAGTCTACCTTTTCTACTAGTGCCCTGTTTAACCGAAAAAATACCAGACAATGGGCAAGAGAGAACCCACATTCTTATAGGGAATTTAAGTTCCAAGGGCGACAATCCGTGAATGTGTGGTGTGGTATCCTGGGCGATCGAGTTATCAGTCCGTATTTTTTGATACTGTTTTAAATGGAGGCCGCTATATAGATTTCTTGGAAAACGAGTTCGAAGAATATTTAGACGATTTGCCTTTAAATATATTACAAAATATAATTTTTCAACAGGATGGAGCATCCCCTCACAACATTCGTGCTGTGCTTAATTACCTAAACGAAAGGTTTCCTGAATGGATCGGAAGAGATGCGCCAATTAAATAGCCTGCAAACAGCCCCGATTTGACACCTATGGATGCGTTTCTTTTGGGTTATATAAAAAACCGTGTTTACGACCACCAATTTGAAAACCTCGATCATCTTAAAGATTTGATATGAAATGAAATAATTAATTTAAATGAAAATAACCCAGCATTCATAACAGATTCATTAGAGAAAATGCGAAGAACCCTTATACAATGTGTTGAAGAAAATGGAGGCCCGGTAGAGCATCTTTATATTTAATTAGAAACTGTTTTTGTTATATTATTTAGTGTTAGATTTCTTGATTTGTAACAGTTGTTTTGGTTAAATAAAATTTGTAAAGATAACGTTTCAAATGCGAATATTTAAAAAACTATTCATTTTAGGTATGTTATATAAATTATGCTTAGAATTTTACGAGGAATCGAAAAATAAATTCACATATAGGATGATCCATTGAAAAAAAATGAACTTTTTGGTTTTCCCTGTGTACTGATCGTTTTTCAAATTATTTTTATACATAAAAAAAAATATTTTCTAGCACCTACATAACCATACTTTTAATTTTTTTTGGGACACTTAAAATAACAAAGTTAAAGGGGGGCGACATTATAAAGAATCACCCCAGGATGTTTCAACGATTGCATAAAGTGAGTGGATCTTTTATGGATAAACTTTTCAAATAATATGTATATGTTATATTCTATGATTACTAGGTGTGCCCATTCAAAAATTATTTTGGCCTGTGCAGAGTGTGCCAAAAAAGCAGGGCATTAAAAAGTTGAAATTTCTTATAGAAGACCATATAAATTATTCGGTTTTGAATTCCACGTATGGTTGAACTTATCCAGAAAATTACATTTAGAAGTACCATCTCTTTATTATTATATGTAGTGTGACGTAATTTAATTAATCCTGGCAAAATTGCCATAATTAATTAATTACGTTAAAGGTGGCAGTTTTACTGGAATGTAGTATGTAGACTAATTAGAGGGGTTTTATTAAATTATATTCCAACTTACTAAATAAAAATATATTTTCCTTTAATTAATCACTGCTGTCAAAATATGTATTTATTGTTTCCTACTTCTGACTTAGGAAATACTCTATCAAACATGCTTTATTGCCTCTCACTTATAAAATTCCCACAGACCGTCAAACACTAACCTAATAATATCTAAGCTTCGAAATTCTAATATTCCGAAATAATCAAATGAACTGATTTTTTATTACTCGCTTTACTACTGGTGGCAGGAGTTTAATATATACATGATTTGTTTCTCAAAAATTGTGACGCCAAAGTGGGCATGGGCCAAAATTTATATGACCCCGCCGCGCTTCCTTTTATACCAGATGACAAATGCTCAAATAATTACTAACCTATCAACAAATCAAATTTGTCATTGGCATAAGCTAAGTTACCGGGAAGTTAGAGGGCCGCCAGCTTTTATACAGTGGAGATGGGCGTGGGTTAAAATAAGATCTTAATTAGGGGCGCCACTTGATTGTTTAACCTCTACTCCCGGATATTCTAATAAGATGTTACTAATCTGCTTCCTTGCCCAGATCCAACACAACCAAGAACTCTTGGATCACACTGGCAACTATAGCCAACCACAATCGAGCACAGGAAGCTACAAGGGAGTTATAATTACGATAACACCAACTAAAATTCGGAACGGTATGGTCTCATAGACCCACAAATAACGATAACGGTAATGATCTAATCTCTCAACAGTCCTGAAAAGAAAACACAACCACACAAAACCAAAACATCTAAAATATGATAAAATACGGGCTTTTATTAACCTTCTTTGGCATACAAGACTTTATGAAAAGTTGTTTTAAAATTCTGATCTAAATTAATAAATAAAAATAAATATAAATAAGTCTCTATAATATCACAGAAATGGCTTACTACCAAATACTCAAGATCTTTACTGAATATCTATGAATGTACTACAAATATCGTTGTTCTACGGAAAATCCCACTTTTCGTGCACGCAAAGCTCACAAATCATTTTCCCCAAATATTACTTAATTACCCGATAATTACGGTAAGTGGCTTGATTAAAGATCAAGTCCCAAATAATAATCAATAAGCTGGTCTAATGCTAACAGTAAATGATAACTAATGGTACTCTCAAAAGTGAAGCAATTATATTAATAATGGTCTTATAAAAATCTGTACCATATTTAGTGACGTTAAAATAAAATACATTCGATTTGATTTTAATAAATTTAACACACATGAATATCAAAAATGTACCTTATCAAGAATGTCTCTTATCACTTTATACGTTATCACAAAACGGAAAATTCTTACTTAAATTCCTGGGCTTCTAGGCCATCTAATTACCATCAAATTCCAAACCAATCCAAGGCCTCTCGGGATACGGGACTGCGACCACGGGAATAATGCAAAAACGGTACGGCAATGCGACGACGATAGGGAAGACCTTCTTACTGAGATCTTAATTCATTCCTCCATTTAATTCGATAGCCATATATCTTGTTCGGTACCTAAAACTTCACTAATCCACTCCAAATTTACAGTACGTGAATTTACCAAAGATATCGCCCCATACAATAATGTCTGCCTACCACAAGGCTATTCGGCACACAAAAATCGCCCTACACAAAGACTTCGTCGGTACGATAAATCCAGCCGGTACTTGGAATTCCTCCTAGCCGGTACAAGGTATACTTCCTCCGGTACAAGGACCCTAAAAACAACAAGTAACGGGATGCTAAAGGTGTTACAGTTAAGAGAGAGAATGATTTCTTACCTCCAGAGAGGGAAACGAAATTCCACAACGGGATACGATAAATGTGGTCCTTAAATCCCCTAAACGGGTCTCTCCACAGCCTTCGGCACTAAATCCGTACATTACGACATCACCAGAAAGACTGCAGATTAAATTCTGAGAGCAACAAAACCCACAAGGGAGGATACTTAATATCCAAAACTTGCTCCTCAGACGGAACCACGTGTTAACTCCACAAAAATTACCAACCAACTCCCTCTCGAAACTTCCAGCACATTCACATCTCCGACTCGAAAACACAGGTGCTGCTACATCCTTCGCTCTCTCTCGCATCACATACGTCTCCAGCCATCTATCCTCTTCCACATGCGGACCCCTTCCGAACTACGGCACGGCCACGCAAGCGTGTAAGCCGGCCCGATATACCAGGGGTAATACAAATATAAATAATTTACGAAAGATCTAAATTCGATACATTATACGAGGGATATCCAGAAGAATTAACCCCAGTTGTCGCCAATAATTCTTTTTATAACGCAGGGGAGGAACCACAAATACGTCCAAATTAGCTTAGATGTTTAGCTATCCAATTTATACCGTTACAAAATGCACCTGCAGTCTTGTTTACTAGGTAAGTCAGCCCTTAGTTTTACAAACTATGTATACGTTCGACGAACATTTTTCTCTACTAAATTAACTTTACAGCTTATCTGTCTTGCCACAGGTTCTTGACCATCATTAAAATTACCATTACATAACTCCAGTGTGCGAGTTGACCATTAACAAACCCCAATCAATGGAATTCCAGACTTTCAGAACCCTACGGAATTATATCTGACAGGTTACACTCTAAATACTTTAATCAAAGTTTTCACCAATTACCAGACTTTGATTCCAATCGTAAAATTACAGGATAATTAACGAAATATTCCAGAAGGGAAACACAAAAACCCCGGACCCAGGGTTTTTTCCTTTTATTTAATTAGAAGACTATGTTATCTAATATCTATCAGCAATCGTTTCCATCAGTATTTACTTTCTATTTAATTTATTCTTCAATCAAAAGGCAATGAATCGAACACAATTATATATAAGAGAACAAATCTAAAATTTTGTTCAAAAGTATAGAATTTTCAAGTTTTTCCTTATCTTGTGATAAGACCGGCAGATAAAATACGAGAAATAAAAACAAGTAAAAATTAAAAAAAATAGAAAACCGACTTCATTAAGGATAACTCAAAAACTACTGGTCAGATCTTGAGTTTTAAAAAAATTCCTTCAAATGAGCGCAAACTAGGACCCCTAAAACACATATCCGGGGGCAGTTTCAATTTTTATATGTTTATATATATATATATATATATATATATATATATATATATATATATATATATATATATATATATATATATATATATATATATATGTATATATATATCTGGGTGTGTGTGTATCACACCGATCAAATTTGGTGAAGACCTTTCTTTTGTAAATGGCTTGGATAAGTTCGTTAGCCAGGAGAATCGGACGACGTTTTCCGGGAGAATTTTGGGTTTTCTTTCGAACAAAATTCGTATCTACGAAAATTAAAAAGCTATGATAACCAGATTTAGTACGCTTTCAGTCATAAAGAGTATCCTTTGTACCAAAATTTAGATCTCTAGGTTAAAAGTCAAATAAATTACAAGCCTCTGGTTAAAAAAAAGTTCAAACATCAAAATTGATAATTCTGGTAGTCGTACTTTAGTACGCATTGGCGCTTTATGAGTTAAAAATACGGGTTGAAATGACTAACAAGCTCCTAGATCTCTATCTCAGCCGTCATTCTCCTTAATTTCGTTAAAATATGAGAAAAAAATCATTTTGAAACAAAAATTATATGGTGTAAATAATTAAGACGTTATAAAATGAATATACAAGAGTACATACCTGTTAGTGTATAAATATCTCATGTAGAGAATGTCCGAGAGGTAGAGAGAAGCAGTCTGATTTAATAATGGACTCCACGCGTTCTAATCTCAGTTAGTGACTTTACTTCCTTTTTTTTTATTTTTTTTTATTTTATTGTTATCTGATCAGATTGTGTAATTCCGTCGAATTTTTTAGCAAGTTTTTGTATGACAAATTCGATTAGGACGAGATGAACACATTTAAGACTTAATTCATTTGAATAGCACATCTGGCTGTTTGTTATTGGCCTAACTTAGTGAAACCGTTCCATACTTAATACAGCCGTAGACTTTTCCCGTGGCTTCACAAGTGCTTGTTCTTTTCTGCAACCGATTTCAATTTTTACTGGTCGCAGCAAGTGCGTTATGGTAGCGAATTTTCATTAAACTAGACATTGAATGAAAAGGCTTCTCACCAAACAACAAATTTATTCACTTAATCACTTCCCAACGCGTTTCGACCTCCAAGAGGTCATCCTCAGGGGATAAATTTAAACAATTCTCAAAAATTGTACTTGAAAACTATACAAAAGGTTCAATAGGCCAAGACTTCATCCTTTGTACCAGGGCCCTGCAACACTACATCTGAATTCGCCAGAAAATTTTGTCTCTAAACAAAAATCAATAAGAAAGATCGGCGATTTAAAAACGACAGCATTCTTGAGGGACAGCCATTCTTCTACAATGGTTCTACATTGTTCTACAATGGTTCTACATTGTAGAACAATGGCTGTAACATTAGTATCAAACTGTAACATTAATATCCACCGAGGTTCTGGCATTGTATCTGAGCAAGTTGAATTTGCTGCACGTTCCGCCCTTCGGAGGGGGCTTAAAGCCGTGGGTCCCGCATCCATGCGATTTTGGGCACGTTAAAGATCCCTACCCTCCTTACAGAAAGGCAGGGGTTTGGCTAAATTTCCAGGATAGTGAGGTGAAACTGCTCCATGGCGTCGGTGATTGGCCATAGTCACGGAAATAGGCCGACGTTAAAGAAACAAAACACACACACACACAATGTAAAATTCGTTTAATTTTAAGTTCTTTAGATACACGAGATTAGCGAAATTAAAATAAATATAAGCACGTATCAATAATAACAATAATGATTTCTTTCAATATCTGCAATTTAAATGGTCATGTCAGTATCATACAATCTACCATAAAATATCCCAAGTATTCCCGCTGATCTCTTTTATTACAATTTCTATATAACATATATATTTCAGTACAAAAGTACATTCAATGCAATAGATACACATCGACAAAGCACTTTAAGCCCTTGTGACATTTCTCCAACACATACGACAAGGAGAGCAGTTTTCTCACGACCACCAATAAATACCAATAAAACCTTCCGGCGTTCCATATCGATGATAAAATCTTCAATGTATTGCAAATATAAACTTTTATGTAGGGTATGTTTTGTATTTTCGCCACAGAGCACAATAATTTCTAATTCTGCACCCCTCTTCATCTGCACAAATGAAAGAAAACATGCGCATCTCTCTCTCGGCGAAGCTCTAAGATAAATAACGACATTAGACGCTATTCATTCTGTTTTATTGACGCCTCTCTTCGGGAACCATGAGGCATCGTGGAGAGTACGTTACTCCAGTTGACGTTTGTTCACGCTTTTCCGGACTTGCCAGACAAATATATATGTGAAAAGCACATGTTGTTTTTGATATTCAACGGCAATGCTCTAGGTCCCCGTGCTAGGACAGTGTACTCTCTCTCCGACAGGGAGGGGATATATTACCGATATCCTATTTCGGAGACATTGGAAATGTATTTATGTGGCGACGTTGGCTGTGCTGGATGATGGGAATATCAAGAACAACTGCTGTTTGAAAGCAATTTGTCTTTATCGGCGCTGAGAGATGTAATTGAGTGACATGATTCGCTTTGTATACGCGGACAGTATATCATTAACATAAAATAAAATAACATGTGCTGTGTGAACTTACAGAATGGTCCAAAAGTAACGATACAAAGAGCTGCAGTAGATTCTAGGAATCAAAATATTATGATTTAACCAAATTAACTTCAGCCCAAAAGACAATAAAAAGTCTGGATGCAGCGAGTGCGTTTTGGAAGTGAATTTTCATAAAAATGTTTTTAATAGCAAATATGTCTCGTTAATGCAAGCAGGCATCAATTTGGTCACCGGTATAACCTATGACGCCGCACTTCCTTTTATACCAGATGACAAATGCTCAAATAATTCCCAATCTATTCACAAACCTAATTTGTCATTGGCATAAGCTAAGTTACCGGGAAGTTAGAGGGCCGCCAGCTTTTATACAGTGGAGATGGGCGTGGGTCAAAATAAGATGTTAATTAGGGGCGCCACTTGATTGTTTAACCTCCACTCCCGGATATTCTAATAAGATGTTCACGAATATGCTTCCTTGCCCAGATCCAACACAACCAAGAATTCTTGGATCACACTGGCAACTATAGCCAACCACAATCGAGCACAGGAAGCTACAAGGGAGTTATAATTATGGTAACACAACTAAATTTCAGAACTGTATGGTCTCATAGACCCACAAGTAAAGGTAACGGTAAGGACCTAATCTATCAACAGCCCTGAAAACAAAACACAAACACAAAACCAAAACACACCTATAATATGATAAAATAAGGGCTTTTATTAAGCTTCTTTGGCATACAAGAATTTATTGAAAGCTGTTCTAAAATTCTGATCTAAAATAAATATATAATATATAATATAATATAACTAAAATGTACTCCAAATATAATTGTTCTATAGAAAAATTCCACTTTTCGTGCACGCAAAGCTCACAACTTATTTCCCCAAATATTAATTAATTACACGTTAATTAAGGTAAGTGGCCTGATTAAAGATCAAGTCCCAAAGAATAATCAATAAGCTTGACTAATGCTAACAATATATTATAACTGATGGTACTATCAAAAGTGAAGCAATTATATTAACAAAGGTTTCGTAAAAATCTGTACCACATTTATTGAAGTTTAAATAAAATAAACCCAGTTTGATATTAGCAAATTTAACAGAGATGAATATTTAAAATTTAGCTTATCAAGATTGTCTCTCTTATCACTCTATTCTTTATCACAAAACGGAAAATTCTTACTTGAAATTCCTGGACTTATAGGCCATCAAATTACCAACAATTTCCATACCAAACTAAGGCCTTTGGGGGTACGGGACTGCAACCACGGGAATAATGCAACAACGGAACGGCAATGCGACAACGGAAAGCGAAGACCTCCTCACTGAGATCCTAATTCATAAATTCCAGATTCCACAGCTGACGGGAATTATCATTGCTCTTGACTAGCACATAAAACTCCATTTAATTCCATAGCCATACTTCGTTCGGTACATGAAAATTCGCTATTCCATGCGAGACTTATTCCACTCAAAATTATGATACGTGAATTTGCCAAAGGTACTGCCCAATACAAAAACTCTCTATCCAGTACTAAAATCGCCCAACACAAGAACTTTCCACCCGCTACTAGAAATTTTCCATCCACTACTAGAATCGCTCTATCCGGCACAAAAACTCTTCTATCCGGCACAAGAATTTCTCTATCCAGCACAAGAATTTCTCTATCCAGCACAAGAATTTCTCTATCCAGCACAAGAACCCTCCAAAGAGGGAAACGAAACTGCAACAACGTGACAAGGTCAATGTGGTCCTTAAATCCCCTCAAACGGGTATCTTTACAGTCTTCAACATCAAATACGCAAATTACGATATCACCAAAAAGACTGCAGATGTGTTCTGAGTGCAATTAAATCCACAAAGGGGGATAATTAATATCCAACTTGCTTCTCAGAACGAACCACGTGTTAACTCCGACAACTGCCAACGAAAAATTCCCTCTCTCGAACCTTCCGGAGCATTCACATTTCCTACCTGAAAGCAGGTAACGCCACTCGTTCGCTCTCACTTGCATCCCATACGTCCCCAGCCATCTATCCTTCTCAACATGCGGACCATTCTCAAACCACCGACAAACTGCAACGTAAGCGTGGCAGCCGACACGATATACCAGGGGTAGTACAAATAGAAATGATTTAACAAAAGATCTCAATTTTATTCCGTATACGAGGGATAGCCAGAAGAAATAACCACGATTGTCGCCAATAATTCTCGGTTCAGAGCAGAGGAGGAACCACAAATACGTCCAAACTAGCTTAGTTGTTTAGCTATTCAATTTATACTGTTACAAACCTATATAGTATAAACAATGTACCATATTTTATCAAAATAACTTGCTTGAGAATTTACAAAAATTTTCCGAAAATAAACTTAAAATGTTTCCGAGAAAACTCGTTTCCTAGTCGACGAACCTTAGGTTAATAGCAAATTGAGTTATTGAAATTTAAAGCATTTAATGAAAATTCGCTACCAAAACGCACTTACTGCGTCTCGATTTTTTTACAAAGATGCATCATATTTCGATGAAAAATGCAATAAGGAATGTTCATAAAAAAAAAGTGGGTATCACCAACGACTTATGGGCCAGCCTGTGATTGTCAAAATAATTGTATGAGATACAACTCAAGACACCCTATAGGTAACGTATACAATTTTTTCTCGTATCTTGCATAATAACAATTATATTCAGCTTTTCCGTGGGAATGCGTCACCCTGTGTGTAAACAGAAAGTAAACCGGATATGGATTCTAGGGAGCCTAGGTTGCGCTCATTTGAAGAAATCTTTTTTATTTTATTTTAATGTTTTATTTCAACAACTCACCACGAGGGCTTACAGCCTAAATACTATCGTACCGTGGGTGTCGACAAGGAGGAAAGACGCAACTTGTTAATTCTGGACTTGAAGGTTTGGAGGTTCGGGGGAGAAGGAAAAACATGTGCCGGCAAGGAATTCCATAACTTGGAAGTCCTCGGGACAAAAGAGCGGGCATAACAACATGTTCTCTGCCTGGTGACCTGGACAGTAAAAGGGTGCATTTTTAGAAATCAAAAGCCTCGGTCTCCTCATTAACGAATTTTTTCTACAAAAATTAGCAAAAAATTATAGACCGTTAAACCATAAACCTAACTAAAACTACTGCCAAAGCATCAGAGAAAGTGTCTATTTAAAATGAATTTTCTGGAAATATTTTATTAAAAATGAAGGGCAGGGATGGTTTCAAATCGCGACTTTACGTTTTGAGGAAAACCCTAATTTTTTTCTTTAAATGCCTCTAACTTTTTTGTCTTTAAACCTACCGACCTAAATTTTGGTAAATGGCTCACCTTTATATATATATATATATATATATATATATATATATATATATATATATATATATATATATATATATATATATATATATATATATATATATATATATATATAATGAAACTAACCCCACACACGAACAGCCGTAAATCATTGTAAATTTGTTGTTTTTTCATATATCTCAAAATGTTTTAAGTTTTTGTATAGGTATGCATACATAGGATGAAATGTAATGCAATTTCAAGTTCAACGATATAATAATATACAGAGTGTTCCATTAAAAAAAAGCTTTTGATTGTTGAAGTTGTCAGAAGTGGATGCCACTTTGTGAACGCACTGTATATCTAGTCACGCTTTAGTGTACATTAGGATAATGACAATACTATTGCGCACCTGCTTTGCTAAAATGATTGTCCTTTCTCCATCACTTACCAAGATAGAGACTTGTAAAATAAAGACTGCAAAGGTCATTATTTTTGAAAAAGAAGAAATAATTAAAAAATGGATGGGTACCGTATACATTTTCAACGTAGAATCATTCGAGATATCCGAAACTGTGAAAATATACAGGTGTTCCATTTTAAATAACTAAGTTGGTGAGTGGCCAGCTGAAACGGAACATCCTGTGTATTCGGCAATAATTTTAGGTTATGAAGTATATGCTGCCTAGTGACTTTCTGAAGTGAAATCTTTGATAATGCCATTAGTGCAAGCACAGTCTAGCTTTACCAGCGAAATCTCGCACCCTGTATATATATATATATATATATATATATATATATATATATATATATATATATATATATATATATATATGTAATTGAAACTGACCCTTGATATGGGTTCTAGGGGGCCTAGTTCGTGCTCGATTCAAGAAGCTTTGTCTAAAGTTAAAAGTCGGGATCTCCTTATTAGTGATTTTTTAAAGAAAATTAACTAAAACAGGCACTTGTGAAGCCACGATCAAAGTCTACGACTGTATTAAATATGGAAAAGTTTCACTAAGTTAGGGCAAGAATAAACAACCAGGTGTGCTATTCAAATTGAATTAAGTCTTAAAACTTCCATCTCCTCTTTATCAGATTATTTTTTATACAAAAACTCGGAAAAAAATTCATCGGAATAACAACAATCTGATTAGATAACGGTAAAGTGAAATGAGATTAAAAAAGAATGATAAAAAGTAAAGTCACTAACTAGGATTAGAACTCGTCATGTCGGAGTCGACTATCCGATGTACACGGCTTACCCAACTAGGCTATGCCGGACGTATATGTACAAGCAGCTAGCAGGTATATCTCTCGTAATACATGTTAAGCGTCTAACGTTACTATTTACATAAAACAATTTTGATTTACAGTGGATTTTTTGCTCCTATTTTAACTAAATAAATTTAGACACATATTTGGAGCTTGTTAGTCATTTTTTGTCGTATTTTTCACTCATATTCGTACTCCTACCACAATTCTCCATTTTGACGTTTTAACTTTCTTCAATCAGATTTAATTATTTAAAAATTAATTTACATGTAACTTTTTTGTCTTTTTATATAGATATCTAAATTTTGGTACATAGGATACTCTCTATGACAGAAACCAGCATACCAAATTTAGTTGCCCTTCATTTGTTATTTGCAGAGATAACATTTTCTGTGAAAACCTGGGCCGATTTTCCTGACTAACGAACTTATCCAAGCCACTTGCAAAAGGAAGCTGGTTTATACAATTAAAAGTAAATCACGTATTAAAATTTAACTCTGTAAGTTGAAAGACAAAAAAGTTATAGGCATTTAAAGAAAAAAAAGTGTCAAGGTAGGGATTTAAAACGTTAAAATGGGGAACATTTAGGCAAAGAACCTGAAACTATCGCAAGAAGAATATTTCACAAACCCTGAAGTCTTAGTTTTAACCGTCATTGTCCTGCATTTTGCTAAAATGTTGCCAGAAAATTCATTTCAGATATACATTTTCTCTGATGCTTTGGCAGTAGTTTTAGATGTAGAGTTTCACGTTTAATGGTATATAATTTTTGGCGAATTTTCGTAAAAAAATCAATAAACCTAATATATCCGTTATTATACAAGATACAAAAAATAATTGTATACCATAATTTTAGGGTGTCTTGAACTATATCTTTAAAAATAATTTCTACAATCAGAGGGTAGCCCATAAGTCGTTGGAGATACGAATTGTCTCTTGTTTTTAATTGAACATGCCTTATTGCATTTTCCATCGAACTATAATGCATGTTTTTAAGAAAAGGGACGCAGATGTTGTACATTTTCAAACAATAAAGTCATGTTGATGATACGTGGCACATTGTTTCTACTATATAGGTTATACCGTTAATCAAATTTGATGCCCGCTTTCTTAAAAAAACACATATTTGCTATTATAAATGTTTTAATGAAAATTCACTACCATAACGCACTTGTTGCGACCAGACTTTTTTTGAATTCAGCCCTCTTAATTTTTTATAATAAAACTAGTTTTAGTTGATTAGCAAAACGCTTGTACACTAGTGTTAATAACACAACATAATTGTGCGCGCGTGTGTGTGTGTGTGTGTGTGTTTTGTTTCTTTAACGTCGGCCTATTTCCGAGACTATGGCCAATCACCGACGCCAGGGATCAGTTTCACCTCACTATCCTGGAAATTTTGCCGGACCCCTGCCTTTCTGTAAGGAGGGTAGGGATCTTTAACGTGCCCAACATCGCATGGACACGGTACCGACGGCTTTACACCCCTCCGAAGGGCGGAACGTGCAGACATTCAACTTGCTCCTTGCTCATATACAATGCCAGAACCTCGGATGATCTTAATGTTACAGTTTGTACTGAAAAAGTGAAAGGAGTACGCTGGGATTGAACCCAGTACCGTTCGGTTCAGAGGCACACGTTCTTACCCCTGACCCACCGAGGTTCTCGCAACATAATTAACAAATACTACTAAGTCATTTATATTGTATTTAAATGCTTTAACAAATAGTATTAGTACTACTTGTCATTTTGAAAAGATATTGTTCCTAAACAAACTGGCGCTGACTTCTACAACTTCTGCGAATGTAAACACATCCTGCGTAAGATTCAAATTATAAGCCTATTCCCACCAATATTCATTCTGCACGTTTGTTTCTTTCCCTGTAATATCAGCTCAGTTCTTTGCCTTTCATATTTATTCTCCACTCTTTTGCAAGAACAAACAGACTATAGGGAGATTGTATGTCCTCTGGCGTGGTAAAGTGGGATTACACGCCAGTTGCACGCTCTATTAGAGCCTCAGGCGCAGGGAATACCCTCTCTCTTACACCGCAACAGTGTGCCTACCCAACTACCCATCTAACACAATACAGGATTGATGGAACAGGATATGGAGAAAGAGCGAGAGAAAGAGAGAGAGAGAGAATGAGAGAGAGATATATTCACTGTGGCAATATGCCGCTGCTCTACTGATCTGTTTATTACGCCTAAATTCATCAAGAGTAAAGGGAGTAGCGTGATTGACAGACACGAAATTGAAATGTTGTCAGATGCGAAGAAAAAAATTACATTGCATAGATACAGTTACAAATTACATGCTGTTATGTAACGTTATCAGTTATTTTGTGGATCGAAAATTTGTTTTAGTATCACAAAACATTTATTCAACATACATTTGAAAGGCTTTGGGCACACAATTGCTTGACGTTTGTAAGGCCTTTTTTTAAATAAATATAATTCTCAAACTGAGATTGGCGTCGCCATAGGAGGGCAAACGAGGCGATTTTTTTGTCTTTAAAATTGAGTTCAAACGTTTAAACTGAAACATCTGTACATCATTATTTTTATTAAGGAGCATCAAATTAGAAACGCGTCAAATAATTTAAAATAAGAGAGTCGAACTTAAAAAATATAAAACAAGTATGTTTTACAAAATAGGGCCAAATATTAATGGAAACATTAAAAAAAACAATGTCTAATTGTTGGAATCATCCTGGTTGATCGTTTTCGTTGGTTCACGAAATCTTTGAATTACGCCTGGAGTATTTCGAATCGCCTGACATGAGTCTATTATCCAATGTCTGAGTTGTTTATTTTGAATGGATGTTTGGTAAATTGTTTTCAGATATACCCATAGAAAATAATCCAAATTGTTAAGATGTGGTCAAGTAGGCTGCCACGGTTGAGATCCTTTCGTACCGGCTCATTAATAATTGTTGAAAGTTGGGTTCAACATTTCTCGGGCTCCAGATTTCATTATATTAGGTTCAAAATAGTTTTCTAAAGCGTTTTCAGCATTTATTAGGTATGTATTTAGGCCCCTGTGGGTCCGGGGACTGACTAAAAGAATAGGCCCAAGGTAACTCCTGCCTGTCGTAAAAGGCGACTAAATGGAATCAAACACTGGCGAGGGTCTTGTCCAGGTGGGCCTGGAGGGAGGCGAACATTTCTGGGGAGTGATGTACACCCGGATTTTGAGGCCTTCACTTTGGGCTTAAAAATTGACAATTGACCTGGCATGGTTGTTACTCGGGAGTGGGGTTCCGGATGGGTATCGCCTTGCGTTGAGTGCTGGAGGGTGTCGTGTGTCTAGACGACCCGGAGGGGGTTAACAACTCTGATGAGTGGTAAACACCCGGACTTTGGGGCCCCCACTGTGTGCTTCGAAACGAACGTACGGCCTCGCTTGTGCGATGCTCAGGAGCAGGGCTTGATGGGATGTCGCCTTGAGTCTAGCACTGGTGGGTGTCGGGTCTAGACGAACCCGGAGCAGAGCTGAGATCTTCAGGGGTGAAATCAAACTAAGGGTTGAGGCCTCTTCTGTGAGCTTCGAAACGGACAAACGACCTCACTTGGATGCTGCTCGGATGCAGGACTTCATGATACCGCACTGAGTCAAACACTGACTCAATCCGAGGGAAACAACCAAAAAAGCCACGGAGGCAAAGAAATCACCTGCGTGAACATCCGAAGCCCAGGAAGTTATACTAACTATAACAGGATTTAGTATAACTTCCTGGGCTTCGGATGTTCACGCAGGTGATTTCTTTGCCTCCGTGACTATTTTGGTTGTTTCCCTCGGATTGAGGGTCTTCCAAATGTTGCTTCAAATGTGCACTGGTTACCTGTTGTGACTCCGTGTATTTTTGCATCTTCATCCAGAGTGTTCCTATCTTCACCTGGCTCTACCGTACTGATGATGGCTAATAAGCTTGAAACACGTGTATACGGTTGTCTCCTTGCGGCTTTGCCCTTAACCCTTTTTTCTTGTATAGTACAGAAATGCCGTGTTATAAATCCTGTTATATATATATATATATATATATATATATATATATATATATATATATATATATATATGTATATATATATATATATATATATATATATATATATATATATATATATATATAAATTCACTAATATATTTTCTGGTAGAAAAAGGATTTAATTCCAATTCCTTTTTTAATCAAGACAAAAAATTACTACATATGTGTTTCTTTGTGGACAGCTGAGTAGCAGTGTGTATCAATATATCTAGTTTGTTGTTAGGTCTGTTATGTTGAGATCCTGAAATATACAAACTTGATTCTTCCTATACAAATAAACAAAATACTTCGCCCTCCACTTCGTCCATCACTGTCCTGCAACTTCCGCTAAAGAGAAAACACAACAATTCCGATAACAGATGAGTGTTCTGCACGACTTCTCTCTTCAAAAACGAAAAGAACTCATTCATCAGGCACCAATCAACACATTTGAAAATGCTGAAAGCACTGTGTAATATTCATATCTGACAAAGAAGCAAAATATGAAACAAGCACACTTTTCGCACGAAAAAAAACACTAATAAATCTCTCTTGTGCGCAGGGAGAGTATTCTGCGGGAATCGGGGAAAAACCAATCAGAGCTGTCAACGATGAAAAGACATTAACAATGGAAACGGTTTCATAAATTCGATTAAACATTGAAATTTCTTTTGAACAATCAATCAAAAACATCCCCGGTATGACACCCTCCCTCTTTATCGCTCTCTCTTACTCTCGCTGGCCGTCAGGGGTGTCCCTTTCCTTTTCCCGTCTCATTTGTAGGACAATCCATATGAATTATGAACGTTTTGTAATTTGCAATTCACGGCTTTCTCTCTCGGACATGGATTTAATACTGATATCGAGTAAAAGAGTTGCCTCTCTAAAGGACATATACAGAGATGAGAGGATGTGGAAAAAGTATTCGTTACGAAATGAGTTATGTTGGGATTAGTATTGAAATTAAAAGCTTTTAATAACGTTTCCTATAGCTTTGCCGTGCATTGAGTCGATCGTGATTTCTTGATATTTGATTTTGTGCTAAAAAAATAAAGTTTTTCGAGCTATAACTAATCTTCCGTTAGAGATTGGACATTAGCTAAGTTAAGGTTGAAACCTGTGATGAGCACTGGTAAGTACACTTGAAGAACCCAAATTACGACAACACATATTTTTGAAGACCTGGCCATCGTATCACTAACAAAGTTAGCGTCATCAGAGGATGAAAAATTATAAACTACTTACAACTAAACATTACCTTTTATACTGAGTCTTAGGTAAAGACCGACACCGAGAGGGGAGACGAAATCGTAGGCAAATTTTCTGTGTATTTTATTTAACATTGCCGGACGACGTTTTTGAACTTCCGTTATAACGTTGCCCGCCAAGTTTCGGAATATCTTTTATATCGAAGACAGAGTGCAAACAAAGGGCCATAAATCAGTGGCGGGGCTCGGTTTAAGGAACTTTCGTTTTTTATTGCCTTAGAAATGTAAATACTCTCGTACGCATCTAGCTTCGCTGGTTGTCTAACATTTTAAATAAGTTTCAGATTTTCTTTATCTATGTGGTGGTTATTATCCCAAATATGTTGTGCCACGCATGACTTGTCTACACTGCCGTATCTCAGCTGTGCCAGATATTCCCTGAATCTGGTCTGAATCGTTCTTTTAGTCTGCCCAACGTATTTAAGATTATAATTTTTACAACTTATTTCATAGATATCCGACATTTCAGTGGCTGCATCTTTATCTGTCATATTACCTAACAAATTTTTAAATTAGTTTTTGTCTAAAAAGTTAGCTGCAAATTGGCTTTTCTAAAATGGTCTTCAGAGTCCTGGTGCCTATTGGAAATTCGCCATTATTAGAGCTACTACAATTTGGTAAAAAAAAATCGAATCGGATCACGGGATGGAAAAATTCCGAGAATATTCAGGTTATGCGTTAATTTTTGGGATACAGTGTAAAGTTTTCTTATAAAACATTGCCTAGATCAGTTCTATGAACATTCGCTATCATACCACGCTTGCTTTTTAAACGTTTAATTATTTTTAAAATGTTTTTTAAATAATAACTATATCAGATATAATCAGATATAGATTCATCCAGCATTATTTTTTTTTATATTTCAACAACACAACACGATGGCTCACGGTCTAAATACTATCGTACCGTGGGTGTCGACAAGGAGGAAAGACGCAACTAGTTAATTCTGGACGTAAAGGTTTGTAGGTTCGAATAAGAAGGAAAAACATGTGCCGGCAAGGAATTCCACAACTTGGAAGTCCTCGGGACAAAAGAGCGGGCATAACAAGATATTCTATGTCTGGTGACCTGGACAGTAAAAGGGTGTGTTCTCTCTGGTCCCCTGGTAGATCTGTTTGGGACAGCAGGTGGAGGGACTATGGAAGAAAGCTCCTCTGACCAGTGCCCGTGCAGAAATCTATAAACGAGAGAGAGAGAGAGAGAGAAGTCACCAACGGCACGTCGGTGGGCAAGGGATGGCCGTCTTTGGGTGAGGGTAGGGTCACCGATGAAACGTATAGCTCTCTTCTGAATGGAGTCTAGGATATCGAGTGTAGAAGCGACAGCGGCACCTCAGATGTGAAAGCAATATTTTGGTTTGGCCTTATTTGTGAAGTATATAAGGTATAGAGATTAGCTGGTGAAAAGTATTTGCGAGCCCGGAAGAGGAAACCTAATTTCTTAGCAGCCGCTTCTGAAATTGATGTGACATGTTGGTGCCAATTGGGATTTCGATCCACAGAAATGCCAACAAGTAAAAAGGATTGATTACTTTGAATAACTTGGTTGTTCATTGTGATGGGTCTAGGGCTGGTGTATCTCTTATGAGATAGAAAGCAAGACTGAGGTTTGGTGGAGTTGAAAAAAAATCCCCAGTCTAATATTTTTTGGAGATCCACAGACACATAACCCTCCATGAGTCTGCGATTCTCATCTAATTGGGCTAAAGAGACAGGCTTAGAATATTGTATAATTGAGTGAAGGGTGCTGTCGTCCGTGTAACTGTGAACTGGGTTGGATGTGCTAGATAGGTCATTGATGTGGAGAAGAAACAATGTAGGGGCTAAAGCTGAACCTTGAGGGACTCCTGCATTAACTGGATGTAGTTTAAGAGGAATGACCATCCACGACAACAGAAATGCTCCGGTTGGAGAGGAAATTTGCTGTCCAGATACAGAGTTTTGGTGGTGGACCATAGGCTGCAAGTTTATTAAGCAGCGCTGCGTCCCAGACCTGGTCGAATGCTTTGGATATGTCTAGAGCGACAGTCTAGGATTCACGGTGTAGAGTTGTTCCAAGAATTAATGACAAAGGAAAGGAGGTCTGCAGTTCACCTGTGCTGACGGAATCCATACTGCCTGTCGTGGATTAGATTGTGTTATTCAAGAAATTTTAGTAATTCGGTGTTTATATACTTTTCCATCACTTTAGAGTCGACTGAAAGGAGAGAAATAGGCCTGAAGTTGCTAGGAAGCGCTTTGAGCCCTTTGGACCAGCTGTACTCGAGCAGTTTTCCAGTTACTAGGGAATATGCCTCTATTGTAAGATGTCTGAAACAGACGAGTCAGGACAGGAGCAAGTTCTGTGCGCATTTTTTGAGAACAACTGCTGGAATATCGTCAAGGCCAGAGGCTTTCCTGGTATTAAGAGAATAGAACATCATTCGTACCTTTTTAGTTTTGAAAATGATATGCGTGACATTGGGCACTGTTGGAGGGAGGTGGGTTGAGAGTAGAATTGCGGGCGAACAACGAGGCTAAAGTTCAGCCTTGCCCAGGGCGGTAGAAACAATTTCATCTCCTGAAACAAGAGGTGGGAACCAGTTCTTACAGCAATTATTCCTGATAGATTTAGCAAGAGTCCAGAAGGGTTTGCTGCCTTATAAATATAAATACTCTCGTACGCATCTAGCTTCGCTGGTTGTCTAACATTTTAAATAAGTTTCAGATTTTTTTATCTACGTTGTGGTTATTATCCCAAACATGTTGTGCCACGCATGACTTGTATACACTGCCGTATCTCAGCTGTGCCAGATGTTCCCTGAATCTAGTCTGAATGGTTCTTTTAGTCTGCCCAACGTATTTAAGACTATAATTTTTAAAACTTACAGATACCCGACATTTCAGTGGCTTAACTTTATCTTTAGTATTATCTCACAAATTTTTTAAATTATTTTTGTCGAAAAATTGGCTGCAAATTGGCTATCTTAAAAATGCTCTCGAGACTCCTTGTGACTATTGTAAATTGTGCATTCATAGAGTACTGCAATTTGCTTTTCAAACTTTTAATTATTATAAAAACGTTTTTTTAATAATAACTATATCAGATATAATCAGATATTGAGTCATCCAGCATTATTTAAGGCATCCACTACTTTGCGAGTTTATATTCGAATAGGGTTTCAGAATCTGTCTTGTTTTTTTGTAACTTCAGGCCAGACGCTTCTTAAATATAACGAAAATGACATAATATTTTTTGTTAGCAATTTCAACTCTACATGAAGTGTCAGTTTTCATTTCGCAGACACAATTACCTAAAAATATACTGCACTTATTCATCTGACGCATATCCTTTCTGTCATTTCTTTATACGAATATATGAAATCATGTAAGGGAAATGTATGTTTTCCGTCATACCAAGTACATATTTCACACAAAACAAACAACCCATGATAAAATGTAATCCCCCTAAACGCAGTGTAAGCGTTAGCTCGCACAAGAGCTTCGTAAATCGCATTTTCTCTATTCGGCGTTTGTATTTTTCTTGTTGCTCATCTTTTGCCAGGCTGCACTCTGAGCAGATACACCATATAAATGTACTCTATAGCATCCTGTGAGAACTCAAATGTAATATTACCTGAAAATAGAGACTGACGTACATACATACAGCCTGATCATAAAATGGTGCACGTGGGGCTGCAGAAAATGCAGGTTGATTTAAAGTCAGACGTAGTAGTGAAGCATCCAATGTCCGTGGTTGTATGGAGAGCTTATACAGGCTGATCCCAGAGGAATGGAAGGTATTTCAGAGCGGTCAAAATAAAATAAATATACATAAGTTATAGTTCGCATGTCAACAATTGTTGAAATGAATGCAGGTGGTAGTGGACTTTTCCTTTACGTGATAGTAAAGGATTTTTTTCACGTCCGAGGACGTACCACCCCTTATCTCAAGGGACCGGTGAAGTCCCAACGGACGTTTCCGGTTCTGGTGCATGAGTCGGTTTCCCTTATAAACAAAAATGATGATGGCTCCTCCTTGTACAAAACATTCCGGAGATAAAATACCCCCTCCATTCGGATCTCCGGGAGAGGAGTGTACAGAGGGCGCCGGCATCAAGATTTAACATAGCCTTCTCGAATATATGTGGCCTAAACTCTGACCTAAACTCCGTCCACCATTTCCTCCAGTCTAATAGGCCCCAAATCCTCTTCGTCGCCGAAACCCAAATCAGTGCCAAAACAGCCACTAATCACCTTAATTTCCCGGGGAATGAGCTCCTTACTTTCTTTAGATTGCATGAAGCCGTGTGCGCATACGTCCGTATCAATCTACCCTACACCAGACTCTCCAATTTAGAAGCTTGAAGAAAAGACATACTTTGGATGAAACTGAATAGCCTTCCTCCGAGGTCACTATTCTTGGTGACTTCAGTGTCCATAATAAGAAATGGCTAGGATCTTCAGAAACCGAACCACAAGGAAGAGCAGCGGAGACCTTTCCAATCAGCAATTCTTTAGCCAATGTGGTTCATCAACCTACTTACTTTCCTCGCATCCCAACACACAGCTCAAATCCCTTGGATCTCCTTCTTACTACAAAACCTGAATGCTATAAGACATCAGTCAGCGTTCACTTTGGTCGCTCAGACCACGGCATGGTCACTGCTTCCTACGCAATGGAACCTGAGGTCATACAGTCATCACACCCACGTATCGTTTGGCACTACAACTCCACGAACTGGGACGGAATGCGGGAGTACTTTTCCTCATGTCCATGGGCGTCTGTCTGCTTTTCTCATCCTGACCCCTCTGATATCTCACAAAACCTCACCAAAATTATCCAAGCTGGCATGGAATTATTTATTCCGCGTACACAGAAAACCTCTTCAGCCACTCAAAAGCCCTGGTTCTCTAAATCCTGTGACAAGGCCAGACTTGAAAAGGTCAAAGCTCACAAAACGCTTCTACACAATACCAGTGAAGAAAACCGTTAAGCATTTAACGACACAAGAAACCGCTATGCCCGCATTCCTTCTGAGACAAAAAACGCGTTTAATAACCACATCAAAAACAAAGTTCTCCCAAGCGCCAAAGACAGCAAACCCTTCTGGACTCGTGCTAAATCTATTGGGAATAATTTCTGCAAGAGCACGTACCCACCTCTTTTTTCAGGGGATGAAATTGTTTCTACCGCCCTGGACAAGGCTGAACTTTTTGCCTCGTTGTTCGCCGGCAATTATACTCTCAACTCACCTCCAAATGTTCAACCACCAACAGTCCCAAATGTCGCGCATAAAATGACGGATATCATTTTCAAAACTAAAAGGGTACGAAAAATGCTCTCCTTACTTAATACCAGGAAAACCTCTGACCTTGAGGAGATTCCAGCAATTGTTCTAAAAAAATACGCACCAGAACTTGCTCCTGTCCTGACTCGTCTGTTTCGAACATCTTACAATAGATGCATATTCCCTAGTAACTGGAAAACTGCTCGAGCACAACCCGTCCCCAAAAAAGGATACAAAGCGCTTCGTAGCAACTACAGGCATATTTCTCTCCTTTTAGTCGTCTCTAAAGTTATGGAAAAGTATATAAACACCGAATTACTAAAATTTCTTGAAAAACACAGTCTAATCCACGACAGGGAGTATGGATTCCGTCAGCGCAGATCAACTGCCGACCTCCTTTCTTTTGTCACCCATTCTTGGAACAAGTCTATGGAACTACACGGTGAATCCCAGATTGTTGCTCTAGACTATCCAAAGCATTCGACCAGGTCTGACACGCAGCACTGCTTAGTACACTTCCGGCATATGGCCTACCACCAAATTCTTTACCTGTACAGCAAATTTTTTTTCCAACCGGAGCATTTCTGTAGTCGTGGATGGCCATTCCTCTAAACTGTATCCAATTAATGCAGGAGTCCCTCAAGGTTCAGCTTGAGCCCCTTTGTTTCTTCTCCACATCAATGACCTCCTTTCTAACAAATCCAACCCAGTTCACAGTTACGCGGACGACAGCACCCTTCACTCAAATATACAATATGCTAAGCCTGTATGTTTAGCCCAATTACATGAAGATCGTAGACTCATGGAAGGTTCTGTCTCCATGGATCTCCAAAAAATATAAGACTGGGGAAGTAGAAATCTTGTACAATTCAACCCCACCAAATCTCAGTCTTGCTTTCTTTCTCATAAGAGATACACCAGCCCTAGACCCATCACAATGAACAACAAAGTTCTTCAAAGTAATGAGTCCTTTTTACTTGTCGGCATTCCTATGGATCGAAATCTCAATTGGCACCAACATGTCACATCAATTGCGGTAGCGGCTGCTAATAAATTAGGTTTTCTCCTCCGGGTTCGCAAATACTTTTCACCCGCTCTTTATCTTATATACTTCACAAATAAGGCCAAACCTCGAATACTGCTCCTACATATGTGGTGCCGCTGACGCTTCTACACTCGTTATCCCGGACTCTACCCTCACCCAAAGGCTGCCACCTCTCTTTCTCTCTCTCTCTCTCTCTCTCTCTCTCTCTCTCTCTCTCTCTCTCTATCTTTAATAGATATCTGCACGGCCACTGCTCAGAGAAGCTTCCTTCCAGAGTTCCTCCACCTGCTGCCCCCAACAGATCTACCAGGGGGACAGAGCGAATGCACCCTTTTACTGTCCAGGTCACCAGACACGGAACATCTTGTTATGCCCGCTTTTTTGTCCCGAGGACTTCCAAGTTGTGGAATTCCTTGCCGGCACATGTTTACCTCTTTCCTCCTTCTCGACACCCACGGTACGATACTATTTAGGCTGTAAGCCCTCGTGGTGTGTTGTTGAAATTATAAAAAAAAAATGTATATTGATATTTATTTTATCCATGTTTAAAGGGAAAATTAATAAATAGGAATATCATAAACGGTAAATACATTAAAAAAATTACCACGACCAATTTCAATGTACTTGTTTGCTCTTTTAATGATGGTGTGAATAACACGATTATTATCGTCGCTATTAATTATTATTACAACGGCCGCATTCATAATGCGATCAAGCAATGCTTCCCTTGTTTCTATTCTAGTGTCCTACACCAATGACTTTATCCACACTAAAACAAACTAATCGAGTAGGTTCAGATCTGGAGATTTTCCTAGCCAATTTATTGGACCCCGTCTATCCATCCAGCATTCAGGAAAATTCATGTTTAAAAAATTTCGCACCGGCAGAATAATGTGTGGAGGGGCCCCATCATGTTGGAAGTATAACCGTTGTCGAACATTTAGAGGAGCAGTTTTTAAAATTTCTGCAAAATGATCTACTAGGAACTGTAATAATCCTTTCCCAGTAAGACGCTTTTCCAAGACAAACGGACCCACTAACTGATCACTGACTAACCCACACCAAATATGAATGCTGAATCGATGCTGAAAATTGCGTTCAAACGCCACGTGAGTGTTTTCTTCTGATCATCAGTGTAAATTGTGAAAATTATTTATACCATCACAAGTGTATTAAACCATATCACTGAAAAAAATGTATTCACTTACTGTCGGATTTTGACGAATCCATTCACAAAAATGTAAAATTGAAATTTTATCGCCATCTTCAAGATGTTGAACGCACTGGACATGGAAAGGCTTTAAACTGTTTTTCTTGAGCGTGTTGAAAACGGCTTTCTGTGATATTCTGAGTTGATTTGCAATCCTCCTTGTATGCGTTTTCTTCAACAATGTAGAGAATGTTTTCTTCGGTTCGTACTAGAGTACTACTCTTTCACTAAAAGTCTCTTGGTGCTCGAAAAAAATACCAGTTTCCTGAGCTCTAGTGAAATGTATTTAAAAACGTTTTCTATTAGGGACCCCTCGGTTAGGATATCAGCGTCGATATTCGTTAACTGCGTGAACCGAGTTGCCATTGCAAAACCCACAAACAAATACTATATCCGCATACTCCCTATGGATGAATATTTGAGGAATTTTAGGTATTCTTAACTAAACCAGTTAATGTCAAACTGCCAGATAACTAATTCTGACAAATCATTCAACATTGATTTGTGCATATCATCTAGGTGATATGTGATTGATTTGTTAAAAAAGGAACATGCTTGATTTTTGGAAGAAAACTTGTTATGTAGAAAACAAAATTTTGTCATTTTAATATTGTTTGACATTTAAACTATAACTTGTGGGTTTATTTTTCTTATTTTAAACTCTATTTTCTTATGAATATACCCCTGAAATACTTCCCATTACCCAGGAATCAGCCTGTATCCAGGTTGGTACATACAAGGAGGTATATTTAAATGTGGAATCTGTCGGAGTTGAGAAATAGTCAATAGATCCAACAATGAGAATAACTGCTACATGTGAATATAAACTGGATTCGATGCTTAAACCAGCATCCTTTGAAATTCAACGTTTAGAAGGATTTGGGCGCATTTCCCGGATTATGTATTTTGATGTGTAGATTTCAAATCATCATCCTTTGTATGTGTTGGTGTGTTTGTGTGTATATCTGCGGCTTGTGTGAACTGAACACCGGGAAATGGAGCATCTGGTTTTAAGGATCATGTGTCTAGAGTGAAAACACGGATGGGATAACGGAAATTTTCTCACATGGTTATCGTACACAAAAAATTAACAGTATATCAGAAGTACAAATTTATGTTTACTATAAGGAGCTTATATATATATATATATATATATATATATATATATATATATATATATATATATATATATATATATATATATATATATATATAGTGTGATCTATTGAAAACGAGCTGGCAGCCTTAACTGCCCGAAAAATGTTTTGTCGAAAAAAACCTGAAACACGTCAAATTTGCTTGTGAGAGGGACAACTTTTGACGCAAAAAATATAGGCTAAACGTTACATTCGTAAGCGGGAGTGTCATTTCTCGCTTTTTTTTTTTTCAAATGGGCGTCATGTGATAACTCGTTGGGCTTCATACATTGCTTTTTTATTTTTGAAATTCGGTCTATTCGTTTAGAGGTTATGAAGTTTTGAAATATCACTAATGAATTTCCCTAGAAATTAAAAAAAAAACTAAATCGTTTCACTTAAAAAACTAACATAGTATTGAAGTAAATGTTGATAATAATTAGGACCAATCATACTATTAAACCAACATACCAACGAATTAAAACTTTAATCCAATAAATGTTCAAATTAAGCACCACCAACTTACATACAATTGTATAATTTTTTTGCCTGTCATTTCCGGCATTCATCAAGAATGCGCTGACGTGACTCTTCCAGTAAATCGCATTCGGTAGCATAAACCTTTGATTTTAAATGCCCCACAAAAAAAGTCTAAAGGGGCCAGGTCTGGAGATCAAACTGGCCATTCTGTACCACCTCTTCGACGCATCCATTGTCCGGGAAAGTTTTTTTCCCAGAATTCCCTACCGGAAACGACATAATGTGGTGGAGCACCATCTTGTTAGAAAATAAATGTTGTGCCGAGTATCTTTCATCGTTCTCAACAATGTCAATTAGTATAGGACTAACCAAGTTTTACAATATTTCCAAATATTGTTCTCCTGTCAAAGTGTCGGCTATAAAGATTGGTCCAACGATGTGATCACCAAAAATACCCGCCCAAACAATCGTTTTTTATGACGGTTTGAGTGTGGACTTGATGGAAAACACGAGGGTTTTCATCTGACCAGAACCGGCAATTATGACGATTTACAGTGGCATTCAGAAAGAAAGACCTTTCGTTGGAAAAACAAGTGTTAAAAAGAAATTTCCTATTGTCAATTATTCTTTGGTAAATATTTTCGCAAAATTCCAAGCGCCGGTCATAATCATTTTCATATAATTCCTGAACTAGCTGGATTTTATATGGATGAAAATTTTTTTTGAGGATTCGTTGAATTGTCGTTCTACGTAGATTAGTAATCTCAACTAACTTTCGTGTACTTAATGTTGGATCTGCACTAACTTGTGGCTTGACTCACCGTAGGAAATTCACGTTCAGGATTTCGTTTCTTATTAGCCACTGATGCAGTTCCTTGGAACTTGTGCAGCAATTCTAGCACGTACTTATGACGAACACGCTTATCAGGATGCAGCTTATTGAATACACGTGCTGTTTCGTTTGCGGTTTCATTTATTACGACATTTTTTATACATAATTCATATTTGTTTCAGATTAGTTGTCTGAAAATTACACATTCTGACGTTTCAAAACGCGTCTTTGACGTTTTAAGAAAAAAATATAAAATTTTCAAAATATTCTTTCTGATACTTCTTGACCTTTTTGCACCAATGAAACATAACCGTTGTATGTAATATTCAATTGGTTTTGTTAATCACACAAAATATTTTGTTCCGTGCTGTCCTCTGCTCACCAGTGACAACCAAAATGTATTTCTTTAAATATCTATAACTTCTTTCTTTTTAACTCGGAGATCTGAATTTTGGCATGTAGGGTAATTTTAATAGTAGAAACGCACACGTCAAATTTAGTTGTCACAGCTCCGTTATTTTCAGAGATACAAAAATTTTCCGAAAGAAAACCCAAAACTTTCCCGGAAAAACTCGTCCGATTTTCCTGGCTATCCAACTTATCCAAGTCACTTGCAAAAGGAAGGTACGCGCCAAATGTATCAAAATCGCACCATTATTTTTGAGTTATCGGTGCGATACACACACACACACACACACACACACACACACACACACACACACACACACACACACACACACACACACATACTTATATATATATATATATATATATATATATATATATATATATATATATATATATATATATATATATATATATATATATATATATATATATATATATATATATATATATATATATATATATATATATATATATAGATCAGCTCATTAGTGAATTTTTCGTTTTACGAAAAATTCGCTAATACAAAACAAATATAAATAAATAGTTCTATGGAAAATTGGCAAGCTTTTCTTATTCTACGCAAAGCGTTTAAGAGGATAACGGGTCTGGACTCCTCATTTCCCAGTTCTCTTTCCACGGCGTTATGCAAATCCTTCTTCGTAGGATGATTTGTACGCAAGATTTTATTTTTTAGGTATCCCCACAAGAAAAATCTAAAAGTAACAAATTTGGAGACCTGGGCGGCCGCACTTCCCGACCTTGGGTGCCCATCCATCGATTAGGAAACAAGTCATCAAAATATGGTGTTACCGTTTGTGAGTACCATCTTGTCGCAAATATATGTTATTTATGTGAGCCAATGAAGTATTATCGCATAAATCGGGCAGTAATTTTTCGGTACCTATTTGTTGTCAAGCTGCCCTCATACATAACAAATTCCTTTATATTTCCCAATATAAGACGAGAAACACTAAAACCTCATCTAGCCTGCTGCAACCCAGGAAAAGTTACGTGTTGATTCTCTTGGCACCAAAATATGTTATTTGGTCTATTTAATAATATTCCAGCACTACTTACTTATGCCTTGTATATATATATATATATATATATATATATATATATATATATATATATATATATATATAACTTTTTTTAATGCTTTTTCATTATATCTTTCACTGGATTTTGGAACGCATGCAACATCTTTTGTTAGTAAATTTTCCTAGAAAAAAATCACTAATAGGGTCTTTTGAATTTTGAAAAAATTTCTTGAAATGAGCTGAAAATAGCCCCCATAGAACCCATATCCAGGGTCAGTTTCATTTTTTTTTATGTTTATATATATATATATATATATATATATATATATATATATATATATATATATATATATATATATATATATATATATATCACACCGATAACTTAAAAAATAATGAACCGATCTTGCTGGTACCTTTCTTTTGTCAGTAGCTTGGATAAGTTCGTTATCCAGGAAAATCGGACCAGGTTTTCAGAGCAAATTTTTAGTTCTCTTTAAAAAAAATATCTCCGAAAATAACAAAGCTATGGTAACGAAATTTGGTACGTAAGTTTCCGTTATAAAAAATTAACCACATACCGAAATTAAAATCTCTATGTTATAAGAAAAAAAAGTTGTAAGCATTTAATAAAAAAAAATGTTTACACTACCATAACGCACTTGCTGCGTCTAGACTTTTTTACATGAATTCGTAGGATCTGTATCTTGGATTTGCTGTTCAGAAACTCTATATTTTCGACGATGGTTGTGAAAATGACCCTAAATCAATCAGATTTTTTTAGTTCTAAATATAGCTTTATACGGCTGACTTGTGGATACATATATATATATATATATATATATATATATATATATATATATATATATATATATATATATATATATATATATATATATATATATATGGGCACACCCCAGGGAAGTGTCATTGGCCCACTTTTGTTTACACTCTATGTAAACGATTTGCCGCAATTTATACAAGACGGAAAAGTCTTCATGTACGCCGAGGACACTTCTATTGTTGTCTACGGCAAGACGGTGGAGGAAACTGAATTAAAATTAAAATCAGTGGTACAATCTTTTGATGAGTGGTGTTATAGAAATCGACTCATTTTAAACTATGACAAGACTTTTTCTCTTGAAATGCATAACTGCCACCGAAGAGAGAGGATGTGCGGCAGCACTATTTTTGTGAATGGAAATGCTGTGCAATTCAAAAAGCTGGCAAAATTTTTGGGTGTTAGAATTGACAGTAGCCTGTCATAGACCAGATTGATCACGTGTGCAAGAAATAAAATTCCGCGTTTTATGCAATTTTGATGCTTAAAGATTCCTTAAGCTCGGAACATCTACTGAAAGTCTATTACGCGGCTGTTTATTCACATCTGAGTTACGGTATCATTATCTGGGGCCAATCTTCGGACTGCCATAGAATATTTGTGCTACAGAAACGAATCCTGAGATTAATATACAATCTACCTTATGGGCACCCTTTTCGTGACATTTTCTAGAAAAATAACATTATGACGTTAACATCAGTTTATTTGTTCCATCTGTTAACTCACATTCATAAAAACAAGAAAAAATTTGTTATCAACTTGGATTTTCATAAGCACAACACTCGTGAAAAAAATACTTTTCACCTGAATAAATGTCACCATTCTTTTTTTAAGAAGTCGCCATGTTATGCGGGTTGCTTTTTGTATAACCAGCTGCCTTGTTCTCTGAAGGACACAAATTGTACAAAAAAAATTTAGAAAGCAACTGAAGGTTGCTTTAATTACTCATAGTTTTTATAGTTTGAGTGAATTTTGTGAAGCTGTACTGTGAACGTATCTTTTTTGTTGTGATGTGAAGCTCGTTAGATTTTAGATTTTTGGGCACGTACCCTTGTGATAGGTTGTGATACGTTCTGTATCTATTTTTATCTTGTAAGTTTTTGACTTGTCCGATTTACAATAATTGTAACTAAAGGACCAAATAAATATTATTATATATATATATATATATATATATATATATATTATATATATATATATATATATATATATATATATATATATATATATATATATATGTGTGTGTGTGTGTGTATGTACACATATCTTTCTGTTTTGTTTTACTTTGCTTCCTTTTTTTTTGACAAAAAATATTCCAAACAAGGTGTTATAGACCCGGTTTTTATTCAAAGTAAAAAATAAAAAAAAACAAATCCTCGTTATGCAAATAATTTTCCGACATCATCACAAATAATAAGCTTCCGAGATTATTTAATACGCCTCCAGAATATTCTCCCCACATTTTACATCTTAACCAAAATAATTCCTCTTCTTTATGAATAAAAAGATGTCACTCTTCGTTACAAAATTCTTAATCAAACCGGTTACATCTGTATGTTTTCTACCCACTTTTCACCATCTCGACCCATTTGTTCAATATTCTCCAGTTAATTATTTTATGCAAATCGGACCAAGAAACGGCAGGAGTAGGCCCTGAAAGTTCAACTGAGAAGCAGAGAGAGAGAACGTAGCCGGGACCTACGCGCGAAGAAGGCCGGATTGAATTATGGAAAAGATAAGGTGGAAATTAAGGGTGTCACATTTACAACTTGGTGCTTGTATTGCGGCAGGAGGATTTCTCAAATACAACACCAAGCGGCAACATTTGCCGTGAGAGAATGGTGTGTTGTAGAAAACTCTGCCCGCATTTACATATAGAAGGATATGGCGCTTTGTCGACTTTTAAAAGCGGTTTTTTACTTGCTTTGTTTGCGATTTTCATTACCACTCGACACCTTTTCCGCTTTAACGGGGCACAGTGCGCGACATACCGACTAGAAAGTGGTGATTTTCATACGCCAACTTTGATGTGAAGGTATGGGGTGTTTTAAAGCTGTTTCTGATTTGAATTCACGTAGTGGCGGATGCCGTTCTATACAGTTATTATTATTCATGCTGTCCTGGAGCGCATGGAATCCAAGAAAATATACTTTGAAATTAATTATTCCCACAAATAGTAAATTAGTCTCTTTTGATGTTTGTAGCATGTATTCTAAGATACCCCCTAAAGAATGTTTACCTCTATTAGAAAACGTTTTAATAGAAAAGAACGTAAATGTCGTAAAAAGACAAGAAATAATGAATCTTTTTAATGAATGTATAAAACAAAACTATTTTAAATTTAATAAGAAAATTTATATGCAAAATGAAGGTCTGCCTATGGGTAGTCCGTTGTCACCTTTATTAGCCAACATATTTATGAAAAACTTAGAAAACCAAATTTTAACATCAGAACTTTCACATAATATTGTCTTTTGGTACAGATACGTAAATGATACTTTAGCATGTTTTCAAGGTAGTCATACAGAATTAAATGAATTTTAGTGAATTTTCTTAAAAAAAATTCACTAATGAGGAGATCTCGACTTTTGAATTTTGAAAAAATTTCTTCAAATGAGCGCTATTTAGGACCCCTGGAACCCAAATCCGAGGTCGGTTTCAGACTTTATATGTTTATATATATATATATATATATATATATATATATATATATATATATATATATATATATATATATATATATATATATGTTTATATATTTATGTCACACCTATAACTAAAAAAATAATGGACCGATTTTGATAAAATTTGGTGAGTACCTTCCTTTCGCGAGTGGCTTGGAAAATCCGCCGAGGTTTTCCCGGAAAATTTTGTGTTTTTTTTTCGAAAAAAATCGAAAAAAATTTATATATCCGGAATTAACAAAGTAAGGGCAACGAAATTTGGTACACGGGTTTATATCGTTATATGTAAGCTACCTACCAAAATTTAGCGCTGTCGGTTAAAGGACAAAAAAGTTACAGTCATTTAAAGAAAAATAAATTTGGGTTTTCCTCAAAACGTCAAAGTCGCGATTTTAAACGTCAAAATTGTTAATATTTAGGCAATGAACCTGAAATTAATATGATCTATGGAAGGAAAATGTCTCAAGAATAATGTTTTACAAAGCCTGAGCTCTTAGTTTCAATGGTCATTCTCCTTCATTTTACTAAAATATTCCCAGAAAATTCATTTCAAATAGACCCTTTCTCTGATACTTGCAGTAGTGTTGGCTATAGAGTTTATCGTTTAATGGTATATCATTTTTGTCGAATTATCTAAAAAAATCATTAAAGCGCAATATATCCGTTATTATTCAAGTTACGAAAAAAAGTTGTATTCATTAATTGTAGGGTGTCTTAAGCTACATCTTAAAAAATATTTCCACAATTACAGGGTGGCCCATAAGTCGTTGGTGATTCAAATTTTCTTTTTTTTAGTGAATTTTTTTAATCGAACACGCCCTATGTTATTGCATTTTTGTATTTTCCATCGAAATATAATACATCTTTGTAAGAAAAGAAATTCGGGACGCAGCAAGTGCATTATGGTAGCGAATTTTCATTAAATGCTTCAAATTGTGAATCAATTTGCTATTAACCTATAAGGTTGACCAGAAAACCAGTTTTTTCGGGAAAAATTTAAGTTTACTATCGGAAATTTTTGTACATTTTCAAACAATAAAGTTATTTTGATGAAATATGGTACATTGTTTCTAATATATAAATTATACTGGTAACCAAATTTGGTGCCTGCTTTCTTAAAAAAACATATTTGCTATTAGAAACATTTTTATGAAAATTCACTACCATAACGCACTTGCTGCGTCCAGAGTTTTTTAAATTTTATTAATAGCTTTCACACAAATATAAAGTTTACTTTAGAAGCTAACAGTTGTATAAATTTTTTAGACTTAACAATTAGAAAGTTAGAAAATAATTCATTTGACTTTTCAATATATAGGAAACCAACTTACACTGCCACAACCATACCATACGATTCATGTCACCCTTTTTCACAAAAGCTGTCAGCCTACCATTCTATGATACATCGTGCATTTTCAATACCTATGTCACAAAACAATTTTGAAAAAGAAATTTCAATAATTAAGCAAACAGCATTTAATAATGGCTACTCTGTTAAAATAATAGATAAAATGATAGAGAGAAAAGAATACAAATTAGCGATTAATTTAATTTATCCAAATATTAGAGACAAAGAAGACAACAGATACGTTTCGATAACTTATTTTGGAACCATTTCAGAAAACATTTCAAAAATTTTAAACACCTGTACAAATACAAAGGTAGCTTTTAAATCTTACAACACGACGCGTGATTTGTTATTTAACGCGAAAGAAAAATCTTGTTTCCTGACAAAAGCTGGAATTTATAAATTAGCTTGTACACATTGTAACGCAATCTACATAGGTCAAACTTCTAGAAATTTTAACACCCGATACAAAGAACATATTTCTGCATTTAGAAATAACCACGCTGACAAATCTACATTTGCAAAACATATTATTGATACCGAACATAGACCTACAATAAATAACCTCATACAACCACTACATTTTTAACATGACAAACGTAAACTAGACTTTTTTTGAAGCTTCAGAAGTCAAAATGCACATAAAAGACAATAACTACCTTGTTTTAAACGAGCAAACTGATTTAATGAATTCCCCTTTCTTGGATATTCTTCTTTCTAATTAAATATGTCAAAGAAAATAAATTTAACTATTATTTCAACAACAAAAAAAGTTGTAATAAAATAATGAGTTGATGTATGTCGATATTTTCGTTGTATAGAGACTACTTTTATACTGTTATTGTTTAGTTATTTTATTGTTGTAACTGTTATCATAATTATTATAGGCTAGTTCTAGTTTTTATGTTAAATATTGACATACATCACATAGACATTTTGAAAACCTCATCTGTCATCTGTCTTTCATTTTATTTTCAATTTGATAAAAAAATTTTTTTTGATCAAAACATCATATCATAACATAGCAACAGATATTTATTTGTAGTTGTCATGATTTCGTACTAATTCAATTTTAATCTGTCTGAAAATGCTGTCAAGCAGCGAAACTATAGTCACAGAAGCATTGAAGAACATCCTAGAACTTCCAGAATTCGAAGGGCCACTTGCTTCAGTTAGCTCACGCGCTGGCTACAAAAACCTACAAAAACCAACAGTGAAGCCAGAGAAGTATTCTCCAAGTCTGTATGCAGTATGGACAAGTTTCACCAAGTAAGGGCAACAACAATCAATGAATTAATGAAATATCGGTCGACTTTCTCGTTTAATACTGAACTTGGGTAAATTGAAATTGTACACGACCACTAACGAAGTACTTAGGATGGATCATATTTTGGGCAACTAAATTTGGTGTATAAATTTTTAGTTAGCCTTGGTCATATCCATGGACAACTGAAGAAACAAAATATTGCGATACTGTAACAACGAACAATTATTCAACTTTTTTCCTAGCAACGTCCATGTAATTCTAATTAACCGTCTCCAAATAATGTAATATACAGGGCTGCCAATAAGTAATGCAACAAGTCCATAACTTTTAAACTGAGAAAGGCATCGGACTCAAAATATTTAAGATTGCATAACAGATTATTTGCCACTATTTGGTGGCATTATCAGAATTTTTTGAGGCACCCCTTTTTGGATGATGACAAGCGGTTAATTTCTCACGTTTTGTAAATTAATCATTTCACCCACAAAATCAGTTTTGTCAAAATTATTCTCCCGGTCTTCAACAGCGGCAAGCGTTTTGGTTTGTGAATTAAAACATCATTGTTTTTGTTAATTTACTTCATTTATTTTTGTGATATGGCTCACCTAAGTGAACAAAAAAACAAAAGCAGGGATGAAAAAATCATGATTTTTATGGAAAAAAAAAATTAAAGAACCGATTTTTTAAATTTAAATCTGCTTTTAGTGAATTTTTATTTAAAAAACACTAATAGAGAGGTATCGATGGTGAGACTTCGCAAAAAAAATTCAAATGAGCGAACTAGGGCCCCTAGAACCCATATCCGGGGTCAGTTTAAAATTTTATTTGTTTTTATATATATATATATATATATATATATATA
Organism: Tillus elongatus; assembly: GCA_964006375.1. Taxonomy (NCBI): domain Eukaryota; kingdom Metazoa; phylum Arthropoda; class Insecta; order Coleoptera; family Cleridae; genus Tillus; species Tillus elongatus. The sequence continues at coordinate 84,862,157 of OZ023270.1, read as the reverse complement.
TATATATATATATATATATATATATATATATATATATATATATATATATATATATATATACTCAAAAAAATTGGCAAAGCCATCAGTTGCAAAGTAAAACTCTTTATTAAAAGCCGAGCTTTCGGAAAAAATATTCCATTCTCAAGGATATAACGTGAGTTTTACTATGACTAATTATGCAACAACAAACGTGAAAAAAACCTTTATTTAATCAGATTTAAATAAAGGTTTTTTCATATTTGTTATTACATAATTAGTCATAGTAAAACTCACGTTATATCCTTGATAATGGAATAAATTTTTCCGAAAGCTCGGCTTTAATAAAGAGTTTTATTTTGCAACTGACGGCTTTCCCACAATTTTTTGAGTAAATAACACTATTACCATGACAAAAACGTAATAGTATATATATATATATATATATATATATATATATATATATATATATATATATATATATATATATATATATATATATATATATCCAACCGATAACTCAAAAAATAATTAACTGATTTCGATCAAACTTGGCAAGTGCCTTTCTTTTATTAATGGCTTGGATGAGTTCGTTAGCCAGGAAAATCGGACAAGGTTTTCCGGGAAAATTTTGAGTTTTCTTTCACAAAACATTTTTTCCTCCCAAAATTTTTAAGCTATTTTAATGAAAATTTGGCGAAAATATTGCCTTGGGAAAGACCTTATTACATGCCAAAATTCAACTTTCTAAGTTTATAGAAATTTGGTTTTTCAAATTTTGAGTTTTCTTTTGAAAAAATTTTTTTCCTCCCAAAATTACAAAGTAATTTTAATGGCCTTTGTTGGATATGTTGCCTTGTGAAAGGCCTTACTACATCCCAAAATTCAACTGTTCAAGTTTATAGAAAATTGAGTTATCTAAGTTTGAAGCATTTAATAAAAATTGACTACCATAACGCACTTGCTACGTCCCGAACTTTTTTTGATTTAAATCGGATTTTTTTGATTTGTGTTCATAAATTTAGATTTGACAAGAAACTCACTTACTAAACTCTGGATGTATAGCCCTGGATGGATGAAGTGGAGAAGAACTTTTGAACAGTCAATGGACTGTCTCGATTACAACGACTGTTCACGTAAAACACATTCACCTCAGTACTTTTAGACTTTTAGAACTAACAAACACTAAACTCTAAATAGACTATAAGAATTTATTTATTTGTTTCCTTTTGAGAATAAGACCTATATAAACATAAACAAAAAATTGAACTATTAAACCAACGTAAATATAAAATAGAAAGTAAATACAAACGTATTAACCATTTTTAAAACTTAAAACAACGAAATATTTATATAATTAATGAATTAGAATTAAACATGTATCTTCATTAAAAACTAAAACAACCACTCTTTTTCTTTCTAAATCAAAATCACTAACGTTCAGTGTTGAGCGTTGAGACATTCGAACAAAAATACTAGCTTCGTTGATTTTTGTGTTCCCAATTTATTTCGCATTTTACTGTGAACAAAATTAAACGAAGAAAAAAATCATTCTACTCATGCAATAGAAACTGTTTTTTTTTTTCATTTAAGTCAATGGATTTAAATTTTAAAAATCGTTTCTTTCATTTAAATCAATGGATTTAAATTTAAAAACCAAGTAATTTAAATCGTGATTTAAATCAATGATTTAAATCGACTGATTTAAATCATAACATCCCTGGGTAAAATGACCTATAATGACGTTTGTCATTTATTCAATAAGGTTCACACCAACCGCCCACCCCTGAACAAGAACATATGGAAGTTTTAATGATGAATAATGACGTCTGTCATTTACTCAGCGAGGTACACACCCCCCCCCCCCTCCCCAATCACAGATCTACTGTGAACAGACTTCGCCACAAATTTACTAAAACAGGGAGTGTAAAAGATCGCCCCATGTCCGACCGCCCTGTAACTAGTATTTCGGACGGAAAGACGTTGGATGTATTGCTCGCTGTACAAGAAACCTCCAAAACTTCTGCATTAGAACTTGCTAGAACTCCAGACGTTGTGTATGGCGGATTTTTCAACGGATAAAAAATGTTCCCCATAAGGTTCAAAACCTGCAAGAATTTTTTGCAGAGAATTTTGATAAAAGGATCAAGGTTTGTGAACAAATAATTCAGATTATCCAACAAGATGGAGCTTTCTTAACCTACGTTGTTTTCTCTGATGAAGATGCCTTATGCCTTAATGATAGTGTAAACAGACGTTGGTCTGACAGTAGTTCCCCATTGGATGGAAGAAATTCATGAAAATTGTTAGTCATCATGAAATTGGATATTTCGTACTTGAAGGGACTTTAACAGGTCCACGCTATCTGAGATTATTACGAGTAGATATTGTGCCCCGTATCAGATAATTGTGTCAAAATGATTTCCCCAATATGTACTTTCAACAAGATAGCGCCCCACCTCGTTTCAGTCGAGAGGAAAGGAAATACCTTAATGTGATATTTCCTAACCGATGAATATGCATAAGAGGACCCATTAAATGGCCAGCTAAATCTCCAGATTTGTCTTTACTCGATTTTCTCTGGCGTCATTTAAAAAGCGTTGTTGACAACGATAGTACGGCAAATTTGGAACAGTTGCAAGATCGAATTGTCATGGCCTTTCAACAAGTGCCAAACAGATCGCTGTAATACTCGATTCATCAGTTCGACAATAGGCTTTACTATCGTCAAGAAATTCAAGGAGTTCAATTTGAGCATCTTCTTCAATAAACTAAGATGTTACCATTTTCATAAATAAATTGATTTAAAAGCCGATTGTTTGCAACCAAGGTAACTTAAAAATAATTAATACGTACCATCAAAAAGAAAGCTGAATACGCTTTTCAAAAATGTGTCTCATGACCCATGTTGGTATATAAGAAGTTTAAGGGTTGTCACCCTCCAAAAAAGGGGTGTTTCAGAAAATGTCGATAATGCCACCGAATAGTCGATATTTTGAGTCCGATGCCTTTCTCGTTTTAAAAGTTATGGTCAAGTTTCAACAGACTCTCAATGAGGTTATAAAAATGAAAACATGAAATTGATATAGACCTTTTTCTAACAGAAATAATCGCTACAAACATAATGGTGTTGACTTTATTTCAATGCGTTAAGTATTTACAGATAAGTATACAAATTTTTAAAATTAAACACCGGGTTGTGGAGTGGGGAAACTTCCGACGTCACTAGCTCCGTGGCAACAGTGTATTTACAACATAAACAATTGCCAATATACGATAAGAGTGGAATGACGTCATGAAGAGAAGCAGTGAAACATTGCCAAATTGACAAATATTTACAGGCATGACTGTATTTTGAAAGCAAACATTTTCAATGGCTCATTTTATATTTTAGAAAATTTGTATTGATCTGACTTCCAAACGTCACCACCTGCAAACAGTTTGTCTTCTTTGGATATATTTCAGGAAAAATGATAAAGCGTTTTCGTTCATTACAGCGTCTTATTGAAATATTTATGTCATAAGCTTAGGTTAAAGAGTAACGAAACTAGAACATACAGTGTATATATATTTTAATCAATACTTTTCAGAATTATTGGAATGGAATTAGATTTATACATTTCCTAAATAACATTTCGGTTACCAGTTTGGTGGAAATCATCGATATCTACACAACTCTTGGTTCTTTTTGTTTTCTCGGGGTTTTCTCTAAGATTATCCACCTTTGTTACACTAAGCTTTACTATTGGTAACTATTAAAGGACTTAAGTTTCTTTAACAAAGCTGCAACTCTGCAAGTAATAAAACCAATTCTAATGAACTATTTCACAATATTACCTACAACTTTGGCATACATTTAAAACGCAAATTTATAAATAAGGTCTCAAACCATTGGATGAAATTGATGAAAAATTAATCCTACTTACGTCGCATAAACCAGTAAGCGGTATAAAAGGCCCTTCTTGTCGCATTTACCTTCAAAATAAGTTATGAGTGATGCTACCCTTTCTTGTACACAACTTAGTGAGGGCCCAGGTAATAGTTTATGTAGCAAATAACCTCAATGAAATCTCTCCCGATGTCCAAACACCATCTCTCCGAAAAAGAAATGTTTTCATGAACCGACGCAGCACTTTTTCAGTAGCTGCAATGTGTAGACTGTAGCAGAAATTTCAGACAACACTGGCATACTTCAGTTTTAATCTAACAAACACCATGTATAGTGTGCTGACTGTTTTTAAATTACCAACATTTCTAGTATTTTGTAAAATGAAACCAAGGCTCTTTAACGCAAAGGAAACTTGGTAGTTAAATGACAACTGCTCATCGAAAATAACCCCCACATCCTTCATTTACTTTGCTTCTATCCTGTGATGTATTTTATTTCATAAGGAAAATTATCTTGTTGATTTTCCTGGTTTAAGAAACGACCCTTCACTCAGCAGGATTTAAATTCAGACGATTTATGTCATACCAATCTGCAATAATGCGTAAACAGCACTGCAGGTGGCTGCAATCGATATGAAAGTTTACTCTACAAAAAAAAACTTCATATCACCCGCGTAAAAAAGACATTCAGTGCTTACTTTCCGCACGATGTCATTAATAAAAATACTGAAAATCAGTGGTCCTAGTATGGAACCCTGAGGTATCCCAGAAATTTGTTTAAATGTGACACTTGACACTTGATTATATATGCAGATAGATTCATTTTTTATTGGAAAAGTTTTACCCTCTAAACTAGCCAAAATCGAACAAAATCTATTAGTTTTAAATGTTAAATAAGACGCCTTGGTTGTTCAGGGGTAAGAATGTGTGCCCGTACACCGAAAGGTACTGGGTTCGATTCCTAGGGTTTCCCTTTCACTGTTCAGTACAAACTGTAATAAATTAACATCAATCGGGGCTCTGGCATTGTGTTTGAGCAAGTTAAATGTCTGCACGTTCCGCCCTTCGGATGGGGCGTAAAGCTATCGGTCCCATACCAATGCGATGTTGGGCACGTTAAAGATCCTTACCCTCCTTACAGAAAAGTTAGTTTCGGCAAAATTTCCAGGACAGAGCGGCGAAACTGCTCCCTGGCATCGGTGATTGGCCATAGTCGCGAAAATAGGTCGACGTTAAAGTAAAAAAAATAATCAAACCAGCAGATCCCTGTATTTTCTAAAAAAATATCAGTAATATACTAAGAGAAGCAGGTAACGAAGCTTTCCCATGCTATATTTTTAGGATGAAACTTCGATTATGTAGGTAAATAATTTAATTGACTGGTAACAGGTCATTATTTGTCTGTGTAACAGAGAAAAACCCTCATTGTTGTTTTGGTGTCACGTTTCTCCGTCTATTTTCTACTCAAGGTTATAAAATAACAGCATGTTTTTCTCTGTGCTTCTACAAAATGAATTATAAAAAATATTCAAGCACAAGACGTAATAAGCTCTGATAATTGAGTACCTAGGTTCATATTATCGACTTCAGATATAACAAAAATGTTAAAAAAAATTGTTTTCTTTATGTATAAATATATACTTGTTTGTGGGTATATCGAAAGAAGCCCAGACATGTTTTGAACGTCTTTTAGATCTACTTTACGAGAAAGAACTTCATTCTATTGTGAATTCCAGCCACTACTGATAAAACAGTCCTAGATACAGCCTTGTATGTATCTTTTTCCACGCCAATAACATGTTATATGACCATACAAAATTTCCAACAGACCTTGTTATATTCTGTGTTGATGTATTTTTAGTTTATTCCAGACAGACAAAGCTTTTTCGTCCTTAATTGTGTTCGGGTTTTTGTTTTGTCGTGATAAAAGCCTTTTTTCCTAGTCGCTACTTGTATTATTAACCTTTTATGGAGGGTTCTCTATTTCTGTCTCAATATGTGGGTTTGTAATCGCCCACACGTTGTTCTCACTGACCAAAGCAATTGTGTAAGAAATGTTGCTTTAGTCTAATCTAATATACAAAGTGTTTTGCTTAAAATGAAGAGTGTTTCATTTAAAATGAAACATACTGTCATGGGGTTTTTATTTTAAATGTCAAGTTGGTTTCATTAAAAGGAGATGAATAAAGTGTAATGGAAGATAAGTGCAACATATTTTAGCTTAACCGGAAGATCCTGTAAGTAAAGGGTACACATAGAAAGTAAAAATGTCTGGAAACAGCAAGTGCGTTGTTATAGTCTATTTTCATAGAAATGATCTACGTAATGCGTCAAGAAAAATTAAAATTTGCCTGCAATATTTAATAGATGTTGTTTACCATACATACTGTTTTGGTCTTGTGCAGTGCTCTCTCCAGCCGCAACCATAAATGTTGTTTAATAGCTGCTCATAACTTTTTTTTTGCTTGGATATCTAAATTTTGGCACATATGGATAACTTTGTTAGCGAGGAAAATATGACTCGTTTTTTGGGAAAATCTTTGTATTTCCAAAAAATAACAAAACTATGGCAGCCACAGTTGGTACGCAGGGTTATGTTGCAAAAAGGAGGTATTTTAGAAAATACAAAAATCTTCCCCGAAAAACTCCATTTTCCTGGCTAACAAACTTATCCAAGACAATAGGAAGGTACGTGTCAAAGTTTGTACAAACATATATATATATATATATATATATATATATATATATATATATATATATATATATATATATATATATATATATATATATATAATAAGCTTGAAACACGTGTATGCGGTTGTATCCTTGCGGCCTTGCCCTTAACCTTTCTCCTTATCAATTTGGAGTTATAGAACAACATAATAAAAGAGTTACTTTCATATGGGTAAAATGGCATTCAATGCTTGAGGGCATTGAGAAGGCTGATTATTTTGCTAAAAAAGCAACAAAAACAAATTTTACACATGACTTTTACAGAAACGGCGATCTTCTTCCTCAAGTAGAGCATATATATATATATATATATATATATATATATATATATATATATATATATATATATATATATATATATAATTACAAACTCTATAACTCAAACTACTGCCAAAGCCTCAGAGAAGGGACCTAATTAAGTTTTTGCCAATATCTTACTCAAGTGAAGGACAAAGATGGCCCAAGCAGAAACTTAAGGCTTTGTAAAACGTACTTCTTAGGACATTTCTTCTACATAACCAGGATTCGTTTTAAAAATATTTGTTCATACGTCGCCAATTTTGACGGTTTAAGAAGCGATTTTGAGGTTTTAAGCAAAAATATAAAATTTTCAAAGTAGTTTTTCTATTATTTCTTGACCTTTTGTTCCAAGAAAATATTTGTCTGTCATATTCAATACATTTTGTTACCACACAAAAATTTTTAGTTTTGTGCCATTTTCTGACCGTCAGTGGCACCCAACGTTCTTTCTTTAAATGACTATAACTTTTTTATTTTAACTGAAAATTCTAATTTTTTCTACATATTATATAAACCTGCGTCCTTAAATTTGATTGCCATAGATTTGTTATTTTCGTAGATAGAAAAATGTTCCCAAAGAAAACTCAAAATCTTCCAGGAAAACCTGGGTCGATGTTCCTTGCTAACGAACTTATTCAAACTACAAAAGGTTTGGGCTATCAACCCAAAATTTCCAGTTACAGAAGGATTCTAACACAGTAGTGGTTATTCCGTCAACTTCCACCAAGCTATATATATATATATATATATATATATATATATATATATATATATATATATATATATATATATATATATATATATATATATATATATCTTTTGGAATGTTGCACTATGCTGTAATCACTTTTAAATATAACTTTCTTTTGCTGTACTTTTTGTGATTTTTTATTGGTTTACGTGGACTGCAGTTTCGAACCGTCCCGGTTCATCAACAGCTCGCAGCAGTAGCGTGCTCATGATGAACCGTATATATATATATATATATATATATATATATATATATATATATATATATATATATATATATATATATATATATATATATATATATATATATATATATATATATATATATTTGTGGTTTATATGATACATCATGTTTTAGACTTCAATGAGTGAAGATTGGAACCTGTGATGGACACTGATAAGTACAATTGGGAGAACTCAATTCATCACAATACAGTTTTTACATTTGATGATCGTTTTGCTAACAAAGTTAGCATCACCAGACGGATTAACAAACTCATATTCACATTACACACAGTTTATTCATCCCTCTGATGACGCTAATTTTGCTAGCGAAACGATCGTCAGGTCTAAAAAGTGTATTGTGATAAACTGAGTTCTTCGAATTGTACTTGTCTTTAAATACAATTCAATATTCTCTGAGATCAAAATATTATTTTTGATTTTACCCAAATTTCATTAAAAAAAACTGTAATTAAGTATTTAGCACAAAAATTTTGAAGTTTCTTATTGTAAAAATTGAAACTCACACCGGATATGTGTTCTAGGGGGCTAGTTTGCACTAATTCGTAGAATTTTTTTCAAAATTCAAACGTCGAGATCTATTAATGTGAATTTTTTCTACGAAAATTCACTAAAATAACGGCACTTGTATCAAAATTTAAGGTGTCAGCCGAAAACTTCAAAGAATGCCTTGAAATTATACTTTAAGCTTTGTACAAGGACATTGTGTAAGTACTATAATACTAAATAATAATAATAATAATAATAATAATAATAATAATAATAATAATAATAATAATAGTAATAATAGTAACAATAATAATAATATCTCACTCCATATTCAGTTTTTTAAACGCTGAAACACTTAATTTCACACCAGGGGGACACTTTTAATTATCAATTTCAACACTGCAACACCGGCTCTAGCTAAAGCTCTAAAATATCAAATAAAATATGGGGCCCAGTGATACCTTTTTCAAAACGGCGTTGAATTGTCTTTGAAATAACCCCTCGTTCGGGAAACTCGATCTGGTACTTTCGCAGATAATTGTATTATTGTCAAAGAGCATTTGATATGTAGGTGTAAGAACAACTGATTATCCACATGGTGTTGTTGGATTTATTTTATTAACTTGTTATTTACAAGATATTTGACATTCAAAGTTCTGTTCGATTGTTTAATGAACTGCCTGTAATATTTCTGGTGTATCGGCCGTCGTTCTTGGATAATTCTGTCCCTTAGACCTTCTAAATAACTGGGCTCTGTTGCAGAAACTTCAGTTTTACGGTGCTCCAAATAACGAATGTAATGGTGTTAGATCTTGAGACCAATGTGGCCACTCAATGGCTTTCATCCGATCCATCCTTCTTCTAGAAAATGTTTAATTTAAGTATATCCTCACTGGCACATGATAATGCAGAGGAGCTCCATCCTGTTGAACATTCGTCCTTAAGGATATTGTGATCTTTCTCCAATACCCTGAAGATCGTAGAGTATATTGCGTTATACAATAAATTACGGTAAATATCTCCAACCAAGTTGCCTTTGATGAAAATAGGACCTACAATATGGTTTTCAATAATGCCCGCATACATTTAATTTATGCTGTTTCTGGTAATGACGTTCCTGGCAGGAATGGGGGTTTCCATCAGACCAATGCCTGCAATCCTTAAAGAAATTAAAGTAAAAACAAAATCACTTTGCTTGACATGTTTTGGCGATTGAAAGAAAATTACGCGGAATAAGATTTTTAGGTGTTTAGTTTCAAATGGAGCGCATGGTATAATTGAATTACAGTACATAAAATCTTTCATAAAAGTCCATTTCGATGAGCTATTAGGGTCGCTGGAAATAATTCCAAAGTCATATGATGCTTTAAATAATACGTATAAAGTTGTAACTCGCATGAACTTAGAAAATGCTTGTCTTGTAATAAATGCAGCATCCATATACATTCTTCTTAGAAATTGTGTTTATTAACGCCAACAAATTACACAGTCTGCAAATCACTCGTCAGACTCATCTCTACAAATGGTCCTTCGAGCCTGACATTTTTCGGATCGAGCCGTCCGAAATCAAACACAACCAGGTCCCATAGGACTTGACATACTTACGAATAAAACTCCCGACCTATGCAGGGTAAGAGGCGAGGGAGTAAGCTGGGACAGGGCAACTATGGTGTGGAGGACAATTGCGTTATCTCGTCACGTTTACCCAGTCTGCACATGTTTGTTGTGTTGGAGACCGGCAGTCTCGGGGGTGTCTTTCCGATAAACACCAATAAAAGTAATAACTGTAATGAGGTTTGTTGTGCAGATCTGGCTCTGAAGCCGTGGTTCTCTAGGAGATGCTGGAAAATAAGTAGTAGTAGCTACGTAAACAAACGAGCTAGCGTGGAGAAAAAGCCATGTGCACACGCTTGGGAATTTCTTTTTCCACACCGGAGTTATCGGTAGAGAATTTCGGGTATTTGAAAAGGAATCTTATGACTTCTATGGTCTTATCGATATAGGTGGATTATATCGGGATTATATAAGGGCATAAATGTTACAAAGTGAGGTTGACCATCTTGAAAAATTCTGCTGAACGGGCACACAAAACTAAAATTGTGGCTTTATAGAATAGGTATCTACGCTTCTTCTAATGCAACATTTTAATTTAAATTGAGGATTTACTAAGCATTTTGTGTTTTTGACGGTGTTGCTAATATCTAAAACATTTGTTTAGTTTCTTGGTCGTTTCAGAATCAAGTTTCTTCTAAAGTATTATTACATGGGATTTTGAAAAAAGAAACTTATAATAAATACAGACGTGTAGAGTTTTCCTGCCTTTACAATTGTCTATTTTCTTCTCTTTACCGCTTTGCTGATGATGCCGTAAAGCCTCGAAACCGGCTACACAGAAGAAAATATGCAATTGTGAAGACAGAGAAAAAGTATCTACTTCTGTATGTAGTATGAAACGGTCTCACTTAGTAAGGACAACGCCCAATAATAAAACTTATAATACTGTAAATACATATGTGAAGATTTCTTCTCTGACTCCACGAGCGCTTGTTTTCTTCTATGTAACCGGTTTCGCTATTTACGTAATCGTAAAAAACGTAACCGGTTACATCGAAAAAACAAGCACTTGTCAAGCCAGTGAAGAAGTTTCTTCATATTGGAACGGTTCCATCAAGTAAGGGCAACAAAAATTAATTAATTTATAACATTGCGTCTTAAAATCAACACATCTGGGTACGACATATTCACATCAACTGAAAATAAAAGGCTTAAAATCCAAAATCTACGACTAACACAAATCCAGCGGGTTGCACTTCTGGGAAAAACTCTTAGGGAATACATTTATGATTAACTTGATTTGATATATTATTTAGAAAGATAAATAAAAGGGGTTGGTAACATATACACTTACTAGGTATCATATAGCAACGAGTAGAAGGGAGCAGGACCGCACTGGGCAAATATTGAAGACGCGTGAAATTTTTTAAAAGTTTTGCTGTAAATAACTGTCCAAACCGAAATAACCACAAAGTAAATACAGTGTCAACGTAAATGTGGTAAGGGGTAGGCTTCAACAATCAGCAGCCGGTAGATCTAAAATTAATTTGTCGCTTATTTGCAAAATGATCGCAAATTTGCAAATTCGCTTAGTGTTCTTAAAGAGAACTTTAAACTATGTAAACCTTTGTCAAAATTGATTTTTTATTATTATGGCTTTGTTAATAAATAATATGTCGCATTTTCCTGGAAGGGCGTTTAAGTAAACAAAATATCTGTTGAGAATGTTCTGGAACAAATTATTAGTTCCTCATATTAAAATAACCTTGAGGGTGCGAGTCCATTTTCAATGTTAAAGGGGAGTCGAGACCATATCTGCAATGTTTGTCATAGAGTTAGCCTTGAAACCCTGAACTATAGGCGAGGGACGTATGTGGTAAGGAGAAGAGGATTTGAATCTCAATGGAAACAGACGTTAGCTCGAGAGGAGTCACAGCCTGGCGCCTATCGAATAAACACCCTTTAGTTGCGGTGGCTAAAAATTATCTTTAAAAAGGGCGATAAAATCCTTTCTGTTATCTATACTACCTTATAATACTTGTCAGTGATTGTTTAAAGTCATTTGAGCGGTTTTAGAGTTTAAATAAAAGTTATGTTTAGCATAAAAATGGGAGTTAAGTTGTGGTTCTTTGTTTCAGACCCGATACATTTCTTACGTTAATCATAAAGTAGAAACCCTACGACAATAGAAGGCTTAAAATAATAACGATCCCATGCGTATTAGTTTTCAAGTAAATTTGGTGTACGACACATTTTCAGAACTTGCAGACTAGTGAACTTGGTCGAAACGATTGTTGGGACGTGTTAATAACGTTCTTCCATGCGGTCATGAATTATCTTGTTTAAAATTTTTAAATGTGCTTAAAAATGTATGATTAAACTTGTTGCTAGCGACAGTTTCTAGGTTACGTGGCATTATATATATATTTTGTTTTAAATAATCACCATCGCTGGATTTTAACAACAGTAAACTTTAAAAAAATAAATTTTAATAGAGTAATTATAATTAGCATCTTGGAGAAACTTAAGAATTCTTGACTAATTTTCTTTTATTGTTGCAGGTATGTCTCATCCACCCTTTTGCGGTCCATACACGTAAGTTGGAACAAAAAATGTTATGAAGTGATTTGCAACAGCAAGCTTTTAACTTTCTCGTCATGTCTTTTTGTCGGTAACATAAAACGTGGGTAAAGGCATTTAATTTTATATATTGTGTGTTCCAGTTGCAGTTTAAATTATTTAGAAGGTGTAAAATTTATAGTAAATCAGTAATCAGAATCTATTGTCTATTTAAACCTTCCTTTTACAACAAGTTCCATGAGGTAAGGAAAAGAGAATTTCAATCTCAACGGAAACAGACGTTAGCTGGAGAGGAGTCACAGCCTGGCGCTTCTCGAGTAAACACCCTTTAGTTGCGGTGGCTAAAAATTATCTTTAAAAGGGGCGATAAAATCCTTTCTGTTATCTATACTACCTTATAATACTTGTCAGTGATTGTTTAAAGTCATTTGAGCGGTTTTCGAGTGTAAATAAAAGTTGTGTTTGGCATAAAAACGAGAGTTAAGTTGTGGTTCTTTGTTTCCGACCTGATACATTTCTTACGTTAGTCAGAAAGAGTTCCTGCATGTTATCGAAGCTTGAGTCAGTTAGCAGTGAATTTCACTTGAGTAAATTCACGTTTTAATTGCGATTTGCAAAGTTTTCGTCAATTCAGAACATCAACATAGTTGTCAAACGGTTTCTTAATATTGGAGCAATAAAACCACCAGCCCAATAACCGCCAGTGGAAAGTACCACTCATTTTCCCCAGCTTCTCCTCTCTTATTGGAGTCTATGAACCTGTGTCAGGCACTCATAGTTAATCCCACTTGGAAGGCATCTTCATAGGGTTATCAGGTAATTCAAGGCAGGAAGATTTGGTGAGTCTATGTAACTCTTTTCTCTGAACCGGCAATTTTTGATGCAGCAATCTAATATCTGAAGCCTTATAACTTGAACTTTCCAAAATAAGGTAAACAAATTTGATCAATATAAATTTCAACCTTAACCGATAAAAAAAATTACTAGGACCCCTAAAACCCATATTCGAGGTAAGTTTTAAACATTAAATGTTTAGAGGGATATAAACACACACAGCTATCGCGAACATAAAAACTTTCAATTTACTGTACGATTGATAATTGGTATTTCTATAAAAAAGAAATAAGAAAGCAATTTTACAAAGAATCATCTGTGTTAAAATAAAAGCCTTATAAAATAAGTACACTAAATTACGGATTTTTTTTACAATTTGTTCTTTAAAATGGAAACTATTTGTTATGTTATTTGAAAACCATTATATCAGCTTACGAATTTGTTTATCTTAAATAGAATTTTATTTGTTCAAAAGGAAATTTCATGGTTAACTTAATTTGAAAAACATACATAACAAAAAAATTAACAGTTCTAAAAGGAAATTTCAGAAACAAAGTTCTATATAGGTTTTATAGTGATCTAAGGACGATTGAGACAAGAGTCTGAGCTAGCCGTTTGACAGAAACAGAATAAATATGGTAGGTAAATGATGTATGCGTATGTCTATATGTATTTTCTTACAGAAAGGTAATATTATTTGAAAAAACATTATATTTATGGATTTCTCTTTGATTCAATATTTATCAAACGCTGACAAGCAGAATTCATAGATGCGTTCAATATATATATATACATATATATTATGTTCCACCTACACAATCCTTGGATAACCCTTTATTGTAGTTAAAATGAAGGGATTTTATTTGAGAAAGAATATATCACAAAAAACAATACCTGATATTAGTAGCGTGCATACAATTGAAGCATAAAAGCATTGCCTACCCTTAGGAAAATATTAGATAAATTACTCATACAAAATTAAGTGAATTAAAATATCTTGTTTAAAAAAATCTTAATTCCATATCCATATAATATACTTGTATTTTATTATATTATACTCTTCCGGGTCTTTTATAACTCATAATATAATAATATATTAAAATTATTTATTATTTATTCTTACTTCTCGCCGCAGCCGGCTCTGTTAAAAGCATTAGATTGGAAATCAAAGGCATGCATTCACAGCTCTCTCATGTGGTGTTATACGGAAACCAAAAGCAATGCTTATTCAAAGAATATTATGCATATAGGTAGGTCGGCCGCCTTCCTGTCATCGCCGAAATCTCACAGTTCCTAAGACACCCTGGATGTCGTGTCGATAAGGTCAATACTGTTCAATATGAACTGCTATTTTGAACCTTAGCCACTTAATTGGCGCCTAATTAAGCATTATTATGCATTCTCCACTTTTTCCAGTTGATGATTAGTTGCAATCGAGGTCATGCCATACAAATAATATTCAATTATTTATCTAGATCCTGGTATTCGGTGTTTTTGTTTAGCATTCCTTGATTTTGAGACAGTTAAACCTTTGATTATACTGATTATTGTGCTTAAAAACAAAACTAAAAACAATATGAGTGCGTCCGTGTCAGTGTGTGATTGCGATTATTATGATAATAACTGCATTCGGAAGTTAGAAACAACATTCTCCATGTTAACTTATGACGAAAAACAGAGAGTGATTGAACTAGGCCGACCTATTCCAACTTTAAAATTAACGAAAGAATCTAAAAAAACGTCGCGATATTTTAGCAGTAAGTTTTACGATAATTATAAGTGGCTCTGTGGTTGTGCACATGACAACAAAATGTACTGTTGGACATGTTTATTATTTTCCAAAGAAAAAAATGTGTGGAATAGTACTGGCTACACAGACCTAAATAATTTTTCTAACGCCTCCAAAAAACATGATCAATCAACACGCCATTTAAATGCTGCCCCTGCTTTGCACAGTTTTGGCAAAACACGTATAGAAAGTAGTCGTTCACGCCAATTTAGAGAAGAAATCGAAAGGCATAATGCAAAAGTAGATAGAAATAAAAATGTAATGCGAAGACTTATTGATATTACATGTTACTTAGCGAAACAAGAGCTGCCGTTTCGTGGACATATAGGATCGGTAGAACGTACAAATCGTAGGAACTTTGTAGAATGCGTTAAGTTACTTGCAAATTATGACGGAATTTTGAGTGACCATTTACAATTAGCTGACCAAACTGAGGGTAGGGCCGCCTTCAGTGGACTTTCTAACCGAATACAAAATTATTTAATAAATAGCATAGTAGCTGTAATTAAAAATAGTTTTGTGTAACGCTCATATTTTAAATCTAATTCTGTCAAAGTCTTGCCAAAGAATTGTGGAAACTAAAAACTTTTTTACGGCAGTTAAAAACTTAGCAACATTTTTCAATATGAATACAAAGCGATTGTATTTATATAATAAATTCTGTTAAAAAAAATTACCGCGCGTTGTACTGACTCGATGGGTTTATAATTCAAGAACAATAAATGTAATTTTTAATGAACTCACAATCTCCTTAATATTTTTATTGAAACTAACGAAAATCAAGCCAGTTGGAACGGAGAAACTCTTTCAGCAGCTAGAATGTATGAATTTACTTTAAACGAGTTTGAATTCAATTATTGTTTAGAAATTTTCAATGTAATATTTATGCGAACTGATATTCTTTTTAATATAATAGAGTCAAAATTGTAGATATTGGTTATTGTATAAAAAAAATTGAGGAATTTAAAAACTTTATCGACAATCTTTACAATGACTTTGACAAAATTTATGAAAAAACGGTAATCTTTTGCGGGGAGCCAAAAAGAAAGCGAAATATTAATGATGTGAAAGTACATTATAAACGAATATTTAAAGAAATATTGGACAATATAAAAATAGAAATTTCTGATCGATATAATGAAATTAGGCAGTTAGGTTTTTTCGTCTTTTGGATCGGGACTCTTTTTGGGATTTCAAGTGTAATTTTCCTGAAGACATTTTTTTGGAACTGAAAACAAAATATAATGAAAGATTTGATTTTGACAGATTAAAAAACGAGTTGATATGTTTATATTCTTTGGCAGAATTTTCCGGTCCTAATAGTTATGAAATTATTAGATTTTGCGAGAAGAACAGTATGAGCCACGTTTTTCCACAACTAGTGAAATTAGCCAAACTTATTGTGACGATACCAGCTAGTAGCGCTTCTGCAGAACGACCTTTCTCGGGGTTGAAACGTATTCACATCTACTTACGAAATACTTAAGGACAAGAAAGATTGAGTAATTTGGCAATTATTTCAATTGAAAAAGACCTTATGCAAGACTTAAAACGAAATACTAATTTTTATTATGATATGTTAACTGAGTTTCTAAAAAAAGACCGCCGTATTGATTTAATTTATAAAAAATAAGTGTTTGATTTTCCTATTAGAATGTGTGTAGTGTTTATTTTCCAAAAACCCACGGTTTAAAACAAAGCATAAGTGCACCGCGCAAGAACTATTATAATACAAATTTCCTGAAGGAGGTCGTATTTTGGTGTGTCGTGGTAAGTAATTTTTACCTTTTAAAATGTTTGCCTACCATACTTTACCTAGCAGTGCACGCCACTGCCTGATATATATTATCATTAAAACACCCTAAACGTTGAAAAGTATAACGTTAGAGGCCTATTCTGAGCTTGTACGGAGATTTTTTTAAGAATTTTTTTTATTGACCTTACCACCTTTTTAGGTATTTAAATAATTCTTATTGTGATTCTTCACCAAAGGAACGGCTCGCATTGTTTGTGAACGCTAGTAGATGTATTAACTTCATCCCAGAGGATGAAGACATAATGACCAGGTCATACTTATATGACAAGTAACAATAAAACCTTTATATTTACTTTATTTCCCATTTCCCATGGTAACACCGAGATGACTCCGTATTTAATATTTAGCATCCCCTATCCTGAGCTCCAGAAGATAAATTCCTACACGTCCGAAACAATTACTGTCTGTTGTCGCAGGCTTTTGAAACCTTAACAGTCGAAAAAGAGAACCGACAATGAGAAATTGCATAAAAAAAGAAGAAGCGTCGGCGTCGGTCGAGTCGCTTTGTGACAGTGGAGTGGTGGTCGGATGGTCCGTGGACGTTGACTGATACGTTTGCCAGTCGACAAACAGCTGAGCATCAGTCATAATGTCAACGTCAACATTGATATTTACTGGTGGAAGGAGACTGGACTGGAAACAGGAAACACGCCTTCGGGGGGCTGTTGTTATTAGGTAAAGAAAAGGGTGTGGGGGAAGAGATAAGATCGCTCTGTCTAGTCCTATATTCAATTTGAAATGTAGTGCATTCACAGACAAATTAATGATACAAAGTTGAAATATTTTCAGTACTTGAGGCTACGTCTGAAAATACTTCATTTTTGTCTTCAAATTTCAATGTAAACTCCTGCACCAAATTAACACACCACCTTATTAAATTTAAACAAGATAAAAACATATGAGGTCGCAGAAAGAGAGCCTAGTTTGATTCATTTTTATTTAAAACATTAGTTTGCTAGAAACGCGGAGTACACAAAACAAAATGAATGTTATTTAATTTTTATACCTATGATTTATATATACAGGCTGGTTCACTTCGCGGAAAAAAACCAGTTTTCCATATTAAACTCAGTTTTATCAAAAAAGTTTCAACTGAAAGTTGTTCCTATCAATCAGCCGTGTAATTCAAAAATATTTTGATTTACACAGGTGTTCGTTTTCTCCGTGGCAGACCAAACTTACCTTTTTCTAAAAAGATCACCCTGTATTTTATATAATTTTTAAAAAGATGGTATCGCGACCAGCAAACTGATACCCACATGATGGGTCTAAGCCCAACCGTTTCAGAATTATTCATTTGTTTATTAAAAATATTGGTCTAGTTTGGTGCGTAAATACTTCGATTCTGCGCAATGTTTTGCCTGCATATTCACTGGAGTTAATTTTATACACTCCTCGCTAAAATACAATGTAACATGGTAATTCTTAATGTAACCTGGCTATACAGAGTATTAAATTTCGCAAAACGTAAATTTTCTCGAAAATTTCTAATGGGACTCCTTGTATATTAGAACGTTATTAGATGCGCATTTTCATGGCATTTTCAGCAATATCACGTTTGATGACATTATTTTCAACGCTTTCAAAGATATTAAGGCTCAATTATCCATTTTAATATAAATTCAAGTAAATACTTCACGCTAATATACAACACCCTGTACTTTATATCATTTTCATATACTTTAGGTGGTATCCTACATTGATACTGCATAAAAAAACTAAAGTGTGTGTGATGTAAAAGAGCAAAACATTTAATACATATATTAACAAGGTTTAAATCAACAAGAACAACACTAAATCGAAATTCACAAAATAAACAACAAAAATTCAACGCAGCAAATCTTCAAGTTGGGAGTTGTCATTATCGATACAAATTTGTAATCTCTGTCTTTAAATTGTTTTTCAACAATGTTGCTTCGTGTAAAGAATTGAAAGTCTCTGAAATACTTGCGCGCATGTCCTCCGTGGTTGTTGGTGGAGTCACATACATTTTACCTTTAACGTCACCCCACAAAAAGCAATCTTTTTTGGTAAGATCAGGAGATCTTGCTGGCCAAGCGGTTGGTCCACCTCAACCTATCCATCATTCTTCAAAATTATGGTTTAAAAATGCTCTAACAACTCCTGTTGAATGTGGATCCGCTCCATCGTTTTGATACCACATTTTGCCGCGGAGTTGTAGAGGAATTTCTTCTAACAGCTCTGGTAGATCATTATTCACGAAATTTAGATAACGCTCACCAGTGAGAGTCCCATCGAAAATATATGGTCCGATTAAATACGGATCCAAAATTCCAGCCAACACATTTATGGACCACCTATGCTGACGATCCACTGGCCACGAAAAATGTGGATTTATATCAGGATAATAATTGTGCATGTTAATTCCTCCACAGTTTGAAAATTTTGCTTCATCTGTAAATAGCACTTTTGCAAGAAATCCTGGTTCCTGGTTGTCCTTCTGTAGCGCTCAAATACAAAAATTCAATATTTGCTGCTTATTGCTTGCAGACAGCTCTTGAACTTATCTAACATGGAATGGGTGATATTTGTTTTCTTTAAAACATCTTTGTACAGAAGTTTTACTGATATTTAAATTCGAAGCTAATTGTCGCTGGCTGATATGGAGATTTTCATTGACTGAGGCTATGGTGTTTACAGACGTACCTTCATTTAGAACAGTTTTGCTTCTTACGGGAGCCCGATACTGTACACTGCCGTATGCATCAAAACGAGCTTTCACCAATCTAAATGCTTTCAACTGAGGTTGTTGTCGATTAGGATATTTCTGCCTATAGATTCTCTTTGCTAAGGCAAAATTTCCATCACTTTCAGCAATCACGTACAGCATCGACATAAGTTCTTCAGTAAAAAAAAACATGATGATATCAAGAAAAAAGCGGGTAACTAAGAAAGCTACCTGTCAATAATTTAGTTAATTTTTCAAATGTCAATTAATAAATATTGGTAA
Source organism: Tillus elongatus (assembly GCA_964006375.1). Taxonomy (NCBI): domain Eukaryota; kingdom Metazoa; phylum Arthropoda; class Insecta; order Coleoptera; family Cleridae; genus Tillus; species Tillus elongatus. Next base: position 84,842,234 of record OZ023270.1, on the reverse strand, counting down.
ATGATAAATTTTGTAATTAATGCTTTATATCTTTGAAGCCGTTGAAAATAATGTCATCAAACGTGCTATTGTTGAAAAGTCCATGAAAATACGCATCTAATAACGTTCTAACATACAGGACGTTCCTTTTGAAATTTTCGATAAAATTTAAGTTTTGCGAAATCTAACACTCTGTATAGGCAGGTTACATTAAGATTTACCATGTTGCATTTTGTTATAGTGCGGACCACTCCACTATCAAATCCCGTGAGTAATTGATTTTACAAGTTTTAAACATATATCTGACTTATTAACAGCAAAAGAGAACAAAAATCCATCGCAGATAACTCGTCCAAGAAAGCTGCCTACGAGAAGATTTTTGGTAGAGATGACTTTTTTTGGCAATTCTAATCTTAAACCAAAAGATTCCCTGACAGCATAATATGTTTAAAATGTCAGATAAGGTTGAAAGTCTACTGGTTAGGCAAGTGAGCACGAAATAATTATTAAAATTCAGTTTTTTTGAAAAAATATGATGCTGCATTAATTGTGTGGGAAAGTTTAAATTTCCACTGTATTTACATATTAGTCTATTTTAAAACGACATACCCAAACATCAGATGTCATCTGTTTGGTATATTCAACAATTAGAATAAACTGCATGTAAATGGTTGCGAATAATTGCACTGAAATGAGCAGAAGCTCCATCATGCATGCAACACGTTTGATTATTTAACGCAATTGGTACCTAAATGCTTAAGGCAACACAGGTAGTCCTTCTTGAAGGAAATTCAGGTTAGTCTGTCCATGAAGTCGTCCTGGCAGACAAAATGGGCCTATGAGCTGATTATCAATAATTCCTGCCTATACATTAACTGAAAATTGCTCATGGAAATGGGTTTGAATCAGTGGTTGTGGCGGGGGTGGGGGCGGGGGGGTGTTGAATAGAGTGGTGAAGGGGCATTCCTAGAAAAAGTTGCATCATCTGCGAACAGAATATGTGACTCAAACTGCTGATTTTGTGTAACTTTTTGAAGGTACCACTGACAGGAGTTCACACACCGTAAAAATCCCTGGAAAGTAATGCCTGTACCCTTGGCATATGGTATGGATATAACAAACAAACAAAAAACAACCATATTCGTCGATTTTCTGCAGCGCCACTCTCTCAATTTCGGATATTCTGGCAGTTTCAGGTCTACCCTGCAAGGTACCTTTATGGAAACTACCCATTTCGCTAAGACGGCGATGAATAGTTGAAAAGATTCTGGTAAAACACGATTTGGATACCTTTCCTGATACACACTTCTAGCTTCAGTTGCAATTTCCAAAGCAGCAATTAGTTTCTGCATGACAAACAAAATTTGCTGATTTTAATACACCAAAAAAAGTTAGGCTTGGCAAAGTAGGGGTAGACGTTTTTCATGCCATGTTAAGGTAAAATATAACTTAAACAGAAGAGATTCTAATGTAATTATAAAGATTTTATTAACAATTTTTAAAAAATACAACCATGGGAGTAGTACTTTCATATAACATTTGACAAATTTTTAGCCTTAGGCAAAATTAATTTTTGGTTGCCGTTTCGGGTATTCAAAGGGGCAGTTTCTTAACGACAGACATAATTTACTGAATTTTATACACCACAGAAAAGTTAAGCTTTGTTTGGGTTAAAGTTTAAAAGAAAATGAAAAATTTGACAGCTTTTTCGAATTTTTATTGTATTTGGGGTTTCCTTCTTTTTAGCGGTGCAGCGCTAAAACGTTAGTACTACTATTGAATAACCTTCAAAAAAATATCACTGTTTTTAAAGCATATCTTCCGGTCGCGCAAAACGTTTGAATATTTGTAAAAATTGCAAATTTTTATCATTTGGAGTATGTCTTCCGATCGCGCAAGTCATATTTATATATCACTGTTTACACACAAATGTGCAGGAAAAGTGGTGCTATTCGACAAATCGAAATACAAATTGGACGACCATTGCAATGGGCTGTTTGCTTACTACATTTTTTTGAGTTGCCGTTCGGCCATCTCTTTCAATATTCAGATGGGGTAACAACTGGCCCGAGGTCATTTTGTGGACCGACTGGACAGAGCCTCAGCGGCTGTGAAAAACGAGCAGTGGTACAATTTCACCTGATTGACTGTGAGGTCCCGGACATTGACAAGAAACTACTGAGCAAAGGTCAAAGATACCTATTAGACGTATACCAAGCAATAAAATGTGGCACTTTACCAAACGACTTGGTAAATTGTTACCTTGTCTCAATCTCACATGCCAGATGTCTCACCTGCGCAAATAGAGCCCTTCGACTGTGCATCAGTGTTGTAAACCCTTTGGATGCCTTGTTAGGCATTGTCACTTTTATTTTGAAATCATATATGCCGGTATGGTTCGAAAATAAGTGCGACAAACAGACATCTTACGGGGCCATTCATGTGTGCCAGACAATAAAAACATCAAGTTACCTGTGTGATGAATTTGAGGCACTGGTATTCCCGGTAATCGAACGAAACTCGTTCTGTGCCCATCCTGAAAACATTTTGATGGCCATGATATTTGATGAGGGGAAGCACATTATAGAGTCAGGGCTCAGGAGAGTGCTAAAAGCCAGGCAGTGTGCTGGGAAAGGCATTAGGAACTTTCACATTCATTTACTTAAATTTTAGATGTAAATGAGTTCCCATGTCACAAGCAAGCCGTAGAGCGTTGTGTGAAGGTAGTAACCGAAACTTCACTTAAGGTGTGCGGACCATAATCAAGGATACATTAGAGCGACACTCAAATCGAGATATCTGATTCAAAAATAAGGCAGATGACAAAGTAGTAATGGCATAAGTGACAAATAGGACAAGAATGTGAAATGTAAATATGTAAATATTGTAAATATCAAACACTATTAATGGTTGGTTGGTTGGAGGGAGAGTGTGGGTGGAACTCGAAGTGCAGCTAGCTCCTCGTGGTGAGTTCTGGGTTGTATTGATTGTGAAGTTAAAATTAATTAGATCATAAAAATAGCACACACTATTAATGGTTGGTTGGTTGGAGGGAGAGTGTGGGTGGAACTCGAAGTGCAGTCAGCTCCTCGTGGTGAGTTCTGGGTTGTATTTGATTGTGAAGTTAAAATTAATTAGATCATTTCTTTGCAAGCGAAGAGCTGCACATTTGTATGTAAAATTATTTGTTCTCTTATATACAGATACCTACTGTAACCATTTAATTAGGCACTATAATATTAAAAAAACCTAAAAAGATAATGAAAAACTACGAAAATTGTAAATTTTGCAAATATTTAGACGTTTCGCTCGATCGAAGATATGCTTTAAAAGCAATGAGATTTTTGTTGCAGGCTAGTCAATACTAGTATTAACGTTTTGGCACTGTAGCGCTAAAAAATAGAAACCCCAAATAAATTTTTAAAAAAATACGAAAAAACCGTCAGATACGACATTTTTTTGAACTTTCGCCATTCTGCGCGATCGGAAGATATTCTCCGATTTTGATAGTGTTTTTTTATTAGTGTTTTATTTACTAGTATACATCTAATAAGACAACTTCTCCGCGGTAGAGCGAATCAAAATTTTGAATTTGAATTTTTTTGCACCACCGTATTGTGCACGTCATATCAAGGGAAATTATAACTTCAAACAGAAAAGTTTCCAATTAAGTTTTGAAGATTTTATAAAAAGTTTCTCAGAGAATCAACCACTGGTTTACCACTTGCATTATGAAAAGTCAAAATATCTTTTTGGCATTAACTACCATCATGCAGCGTTAATGAAAAAAATACTGAAAAATAAGAGAGAACAAACTGCATGATTTATGAACAGTGTTAACCGAACAGATGGTTTCAAATAACCGGCTATTCATTTGTAACTATCACGTATGACATAACATCAAACAGCAATATTTCCCACTCACTGCGATATAATTTCATTGATGATCCCCGTTTTCAAAACACGGCAAATCCAGTATTAGTTATCAGATGACAACGCTATCAACATAACTGGAATAATTTCCAGAAAAATGTGACACTGTTTGGCGGTAAACTAACGCCACTAGCTATTGAAACGTTTTGACTGGACGCAGCCGGTCGTGAAATCCTTTGTAAACAACCGACAGTCGACAATCCACGGTTTACTGTGATGCTGCACGGTAACAAAACACGTGTAATACCCTCCACAACACTATCAATGACGGCGATATGATGAGATCGGGATAAATAGTGTATGTTGCATTATCAGAACGATGTATGTTGATAGCCCACGCCATCGGAAGCTAGTCATGATCTATTGAAATCGCAGATCAATACTTGAAGATCTTGTATGTTCCAGGTGAAACCTTTCTTGAAAGGGGCTTCACAATGATGGTGGAACACTTACAGGTGTATACCTGTCAGACGTCGTTATGCTTGCTGCTTTATTAAGGATTCGGAAATAGAGTTCTAACATTCTCATTGTTAAAAATGTCGGGACGCAGCAAGTGCGTTATAGTAGTGAATTCTCACTATTAATACGACATTTTTTTATTTTTTATTTCAATAACACACCACGAGGGCTTACAGCCTAAATACTATCGTACCGTGAGTGTCGACAAGGAGGAAAGAGGCAACTTGTTAATTCTGGACTTGAAGGTTTGGAGGTTCGGGGGAGAAGGAAAAACATGTGCCGGCAAGGAATTCCGCAACTTGAAAGTCCTCGGGACAAAAGAGTGTGCATAACAAGATATTCTATGTCTGGTGACCTGGACAGTAAAAGGGTGCATTCGCTCTGTTCCCCTGGTAGATCTGTTGGGGGCAGCAGGTGGAGGAACAATGTAAGAAAGCTCCTCTGAGCAGTGCGCATGCAGATATCTATAAAAGAGAGAGAGGTCACCAACGGCACGTCGGTGGGCAAGGGATGGCAGCCTTTGGGCGAGGGTAGGGTCACCGATGAGACGTATAGCTCTCTTCTGACTGGAGTCGAGGATAGCGAGTGTAGAAGCGGCAGCAGCACCCCAGATGTGGGAGTAGTATTCGAGGTTTAGACTTATTTGTTAAGTGTATAAAGTGTAGAGATTAGCTGGTGAAAAGTATTTGCGAGCCCGGAAGAGGACACCTAATTTCTTAGCAGCCGCTCCTGCAATTTATGTGACATGTTGGTGCCAATTGAGATTTCGATCCACAGAGATGCCAACAAGTGAAAAGGACTTATTACTTTGAATAACTTGGTTGTTTATTGTGATGGGTCTAGGGCTGATGTATCTCCTATGAGAAAGAAAGCAAGACTGTGATTTGGTGGGGTTGAATTGTACAAGATTTCTATTTCCCCAGTCTAATATTTTTTGGAGATCCGCGGAGACAGAACCCTCCATGACTCTGCGATCCTCATCTAGTTGGGCTAAAGAGACAGGCTTAGAATATTGTATATTTGAGTGAAGGGTGCTGTCGTCCGCGTAACTGGGAACTGGGTTGGATGTGCTAGAGAGAAGGTCATTGATGTGGAGAAAAAACAAAGTAGGGGCTAAAGTTGAACCTTCAGGAACTCCTGCATTAATTGGATACAGTTTGGAGGAATAGCCATCCACGACAACAGAAATGCTCCGGTTGGAGAGGAAATTTGCTGTCCACGTACAGAGTTTTGGTGGTAGGCCATAGGCCGGTAGTTTATTAAGCAGCGCTGCGTGCCAGACCTGGTCGAATGCTTTGGATATGTCTAGAGCGACAATCTGGGATTCGCCGTGTAGTTCCATAGACTTGTTCCAAGAATGGGTGACAAAGGAAAGGAGGTCGACAGTTGATCTGCGCTGACGGAATCCATACTGCCTGTCGTGGATTTGACTGTGTTTTTCAAGGAATTTTAGTAATTCGGTGTTTATATACTTTTCCATCACTTTAGAGATGACTGAAAGGAGAGAAATGGGCATGTAGTTGCTAGGAAGCGCTTTCGATCCTTTCTTGGGGACGGGTTGTACTCGAGCAGTTTTCTAGTTGCTAGGGAATATGCCTCTATTGTAAGATGTCTGAAACAGACGAGTCAGGACAGGAGGAAGTTCTCGTGCGCATTTTTTGAGAACAATTTCTGGGATCTCGTTAAGGCCAGAGGCTTTCCTGGTATTAAGAGAAGAGAGCATCTTTCGTACCTTTTTAGTTTTGAAAATGATATCCGTCATTTTATGCGCGACATTGGGGACTGTTGGTGGTTGAACATTTGGAGGTGGGTTGAGAGTAGAATTGCCGGCGAACAACGAGGCAAACAGTTCAGCCTTGCCCAGGGCGGTAGAAATAATTTCATCCCCTGAGACAAGAGGTGGGAACGTGCTCTTGCAGAAATTATTCCCAATAGATTTAGCAAGAGTCCAGAGGGGTTTGCTGCTGTTGGAGCTTGAGAGGACTTTGTTTTTGATGTGGATAATTTCGGTGACGTTTTGTGAGATATCAGAGGGGCCAGGATGAGAGAAGCAGACAGACGCCCATGGAAATGAGGAAAAGTAATCTCGCATTTCGTCCCAGTTCGCGGAGTTGTAGTGCCAAACGATACGTGGGTGTGATGACTGTGTGACCTCGGGTTGCATTGCGCAGGAAGCAGTGACCATGCCGTGGTCTGAGCGACCCAGGGGGGCGGTGACTGATATAGCAGGCGGATTTGTAGTAAATATTACTAAAATTAATACTTTAAATTTAAACAGACCTTAAACACCGGTTATATAGGTCCCAATACGCGCTCTTTAGAAGAATTCAATAAATTCAATAAAATATTATATTTTGCGTGCCAGAGCCTCGGTGGTTCAGTGGTGTGCCTCTGAACCGAAGGATACTGGGTTCGATGCCAGGGTTCTCCTTTCATTTTTTCAGTACAAACTGTAACATTAACATCAACCGAGGTTGTGACATTGTATTTGAGCAAGTTGCATGTCTTCACGTTCCGTCCTTTGGAGGGGGCGTAAAGCCGTTGGTCCCGTGTTCATACGATGTTGAGCACATTGAATATCCCTACCCTCCTTACAGAAAGGCAGAGGTTCGGCAAAATTTCCAAGATAGTGGGGTGAAACTGCTCCCTGGCATCGGTGATTGGCCATAGTCGCGGAAATAGTCTAATGTTAAAGAAACAAAACACACATACACACACATTTTGCGTTCTAACTCCTTTTGAGAAAAATGAGCAAAACTCAAATTTCTATGAAGCTCGAAAATTAAAATTTGGTATATAGTATCCGAGTATCCAAGTTACAAACGTGGTAGGTATTTTTCCTTATTAATCGCTTGGATGATTTCATTTTAGTCAACATAATTGAACCGGTTTTTCCAACAACAAACGTTTTTTTAAATAAATTCTCTATTAGTAATCTTTTTTAATAAGTATTCACTAATATCAACGATAAAAAAATGTCTGCTGAAAATTATAATTTTAGACCCAAAGGTGACAAAGTTCTCGACGCGTTTTAAGGAAAAATTAGATATTGGTCGTAAAGTATGAAATCTGGACACTATTGTTTCTACTAAACATTAAAGTGAAACAAAACAAAATGTTATATGCATCGCGCGGGAATCAAAACCTGGCCTCGCGCGTGCCAGGTGAAAATTATATCACACCATGGATGCCAGTTAATAAATTGTTTGTTTACGTGATAGTTATTCAGACGACAACTTGCTGTCCCACGAAATTCTATGTTATATCCTAAAAGTAAATTAGGTAAACAGTTAATGACAGCATTAATCGAGTTGTGACTTGAAACACATTCCACTGTTACGATCTCAGATGACGTCTTATTTTTAAGTTTAAAGATAGAAGAACAAACTGTTTTAAAATCATTTTACAGGCACGCGAGCCGATTTTCTCTACAATGTTAATTTTATTATTTCGTATCTTCTGATATTCTTATAATATGAATCTCACCAAATCATGGTGTGGAGAAAACGTCATATTTTCTTTATAAAAGCGACAGTGTCTTAAATATTTCTTTATTGCCTTCCTTAAACCTTGGTCTCACTATATGCTACATTTTTAGTCTAAAACTTTAATTAGGGACGTTCATCAAGCTGCAAATATAGTGTATTTAATAAAATTATTGAATCACTTGCCCTCTGTCACTCTAACGTCGTAATTGTTGACAAACGATTTAAACTATTTTTAAGATTTTTGTGGCTGAGATTTCTCAATCGCTAGTTCGGGTAATATTGTTTTACGCCGGTTATTTGTACTGTTCGGTTATCGTTGAATTCTCATTTACGCCTGTAGTATGAGGATGTATCAATCTACACATGGCAGCGAACAACTCTATCTTTGTCAGGCATTGGACTTTAACCACTTAATTCGCTTCAATCAACGTTTTTCAATTTTTATTTTTATTTTTGGACAAACTCCAAATTTTGCGAACCAAATTACGTCAAATCCACAAAAGATGTTTATTTACACCATTTTTTTGCTAAATATAAAGTCTAATTTCAGCTACTATAATACTTTCAAAAATATAACATATTCAAAAATATTTTTGTATATTTTCCGGGCAAAAAAATGCCTGTTATAGCTGATTTACGAACTCGTCCCGCGCGGTCTTAACAAAAGGAAGATATGTGCCAAGCTTCGAATCAGTTGAGTATTTTGTGAATTATCGCTCGGATATATATATATATATATATATATATATATATATATATATATATATATATATATATATATATATATATATATATATATATATGTTCAGAAAAATTTCCGCGGTCTTTAATGTGAGACATACTTGGTTCTCGGGTTAAACCCCGTCCAGAATGTATGGAAACTCGAAGTTTCGGCTCCTGTTTTGGAGCCATTTTCAAGAGGTAAAGGAAATATGTAAGGACACCCTAAGGCCTCAATCTGCCTACTCCTTAGAGTGATGGACAAAGGTGGGTAAAGGAAATATGTAAGGATACTCTAAGGCCTCAATCTGCCTACTCCTTAGAGTGATGGACAAAGGTGGGTAAAGGAGATATGTAAGGACACTCTAAGGCCTCAATCTGCCTACTCCTTAGAGTGGTCGAGTTTCCATAAATTCTGGACGCGGTTTAACCCGAGAACCAAGTATGTCATATATATATATATATATATATATATATATATATATATATATATATATATATATATATATATATATATATATATATATATATATATAAATTCAAACGGCCCTAAAATATGGGGCCCTAATTTGCGCTTATTGGAAAAAAATTCCGAAAGTCTCACCATCGTTACCTCTCTATTAGTGAGATCTACTAATCAAAGTTCACTAATAAAGAGGAATACACTGACTAAAATAAAATGTGGAACGTTCAGAAAAATTATACAGCGTGATGCACATAACCTTTTTTTTACTACTTAAAGTTTTTATTTTTATGTTAATAAAATGCCGCAAATAGTAAATTTGCTTTTGAGTTTAATTTATATTTTAGAAGAACCTCCAAACATCGCGTTTTTGAGATACGAGCTGAACATAAGCTTTTCCAAATAATTTAGTTTTTTGTAATCTGTTATACTTTCTGCTTGGGCTAATATATGCAGGGTGGTCAAAAAGTGATCGTGTGTAGAGCATTAGGAGCTTCTTAACACTAATCTTTTACGAATTAGCCCCACTCACACCACTCCAAAAGTCAGAATTAAAAGAGATACGTACAGGGTGTTAGAGTGAGAAACAGAATTTCGACTTTCCTTGATATCTTGAAAATATTTGACGTATTATCTTGAAAATAGGTACTGATCAATACACATTGGACACAAACACTTTTTCTACGTGGCGATCGTTTCGTTGACAAAGTTGGCGTCATCAGAAATGAAAAAACGAAGCTTATAAAAATTGAAACTAGTATTTATATATTAGTTGACAAACAATCGCATACGAAGCTACTCCGACAAAACAGTACTCTTTACTCGAAAGTACCTGTAATTAAAATTCCTTTACATGCTTTTGAAAAGACTGCAGGTCGTATATAATTATTCTTTCTAAGAAAGAGACACTGAATATGAGAATAACAATTCAAACAATGAACTACACATAACCGGACCTGTTCTATTCATCAGAAATTTGTTATTCCAGTTTTTAAGGATACATTCATATACTTTTATATGCGTCTAATTGTCACGATTGCCGACACTTCTGAATAGCGTGATGTTTTCTTCTATCTAGATGGTGATTGTTCTCCCAAATATGTTAAGCAATATATAACTTATCAAGAGTGCCATATCGCAGTTGCGCCTAATGTTTTTAAAATCTAGTTTTGATGGATGCTTTAGTTTGCCCAACATATTTAAGCTCACAGTCCTTACGCCATATACCATAGATCCCTGACATTTATGTGGTTATACCTTTATTCTTTAAGTTACCTAGCAAAATTTTCAATGTACATTTTTTGTGTAGAAAATGTTAACTTTAAATTGCCCTTCTTTTCTATTTTCTGGAAGTCGTAGATTCTGCTAACTATTTCTTTGTTTTATGTTTATTGACTAATTTTTTACTAAGCAGCCATAGTAACCATTATACTTAGCAACGTTCTTAATGTGTTCTCTGTTGTTTTTATTTTTATTTAAGGGAAAATATATCAATTTATAAACCAGAAATTTCAAACTAGCTTCTTTTTTGTGCGAAACTATGGTGTAAACTAAACATTGCCTTACTTTTTCCGCACCCCAAATATAAATAAAATCTAATTTAACAATCAGTTAAATCATATTAAATATAATCTGACAAGCGTGTGATAATCTTCCCTAATAACAAGATTATAATAAATTAGCTGTTGAGAATCAAATGCAGCTTCTCGTTTGGAACGTTGTAATTCGAAACTGGAACCAAATTACACACATGTTACACCGCGATACATTATACTCGTTCTTGCTTCCGTGATGACAGACTTAAAAATGAGGTCTTCATTTCTTTGTCACTCGATACCTGAAGTAGTTGACTTGGGGGAGGTTATATGAAACGTTTTATTATGTTCTAAAGGCGCGTCGACATAGCCAAAAATTTTCAGTGATTTACTTTATGAAACTGCTTCTCCACTTGAATACAAATGTTGAGGTTCTTAACTTGATTTTAAAATTATTGCTTTGTAAAAACCATTTAGCGCCATCTACGGTTTTAATTTGCTAACTGAACAACTGACTTGTGAGGTAACATTTTCTTTACTGGGTGAGAATTGGGACTGGTGATGATATAGCATGCTTTGCAGAACCCCATTCGCCACAAGACATTTTTCAGACCTGGCGATTGTTTCGCTAAGTTAGCGTAAACAGGGGGACCAATAAGTTCTAGAGCTGGTCAGCTCTTTAATAGTTGGCTGGTGTGGTATACTTGCAATATGGTAGGTGGTAGTGGAATTTTCCTTTACGTGATACTAAAGTATTTTTTTCACGCCCGAGGAAGTACCACCCCTTACATCAAGTCCCAACGGACGTTTCCGGTTCTGGTGTATGAGTCGGTTTCCATTGTAAGCAAAAATGATGATGGCTCCTCCTTGTACAAAAGATTCTGGAGGTAAATACCCCTCCATTCGGATCTCCGGGAGAGGGGTGTACAGGGGGCGCCAACATCAAGATTTAACATATCCTTCTCGAATATATGTGGCCTAAATTCTAACCTGAACTCCGTCCACCATTTCCTCCAGGCTAATAGCCCCCAACTCCTCTTCCTTACCGAAATTCAAATCAGTGCCAAAACAGCCACAAATCACCTTAATTTCCCGGGGTATGAGCTCCTTACTTCTTTTAGATTGCATGGAGGAGTGTGCGCGTACGTCCGTAGCAATCTAACCTGCCCCAGACTTCCCAATTTAGAATCTGGAAGTAAAGACATACTATGGATAAAACCCTCTCTCAGGGCTGCAACTAAATTCATCTGTTGCATTTATCGGTCACCTTCTGACAACAACTTTGTCCAGCTCTTCGACTACCTTTCTGAGAAAACCGACCATCTGATTTCTGACTATCCTTCCTCCGAGGTCACTATTCTTGGTGACTTTAATGTCCATAATAAGGAATGACTAGGATCTTCTAAAACCGATTCACAAGGAAGAGCAGCGGAGGCCTTTGCAGTCAGCAATTCTTTAGCCAATATGGTTCAGCAACCTACTTACTTTCCTCGCATCCCAACACACAGCTCAAATCCCTTGGATCTCTTTCTTACTACAAATCCTGACTGCTATAAGATATCAGTCACCGCCCCCCTGAGTCGCTCAGACCACGGCATGGTCACTGCTTCCTGCGCAATGCAACCCGAAGTCACGCAGTAATCACACCCACGTCTCCGCGAACTGGGACGAAATGCGACATTACTTTTCCTCATTTACATGGGCGTCTGTCTGCTTCTCTCATCCTGACTCCTCTGATATCTCACAAAACATTACCGAAATTATCTAAGCTGGCATGGAATTATTTATTCCACGTACACAGAAAACCTCTGCAGCCACTTAAAAGCCCTGGTTGTCTAATTTCTGTAACAAGGCCAGACTTGAAAAGGTCAAAGCTCACAAAAAGCTTCTACACAATCCCAGTCAAGAAAACCGTCAAGCATTTAACGACGCAAGAAACCGCTATGTCCGCATTCTTTCTGAGGCAAAAAAACCATATCAAAAACAAAGTCCTCTTAAGCTCCAGCGGCAGCAAACCCTTTTGGACTTTTGCTAAATATATTGGGAATAATTTCTGCGAGAGCACGTTCCCACCTCTTGCCTCAGGATATGAAATTGTTTCTACCGCCCTGGGCAAGGCTGAACTTTTTGCCTCGTTGTTCGCCGGCAATTATACTCTCAACCCACCTCCAAATGTTCAACCACCAACAGTCCCCAATGTCGCGCATAAAGTGACGGATATCATTTTCAAAACTAAAAAGGTACGGAAGGTGCTCTCTTCTCTTAATATCAGGAAAGCTTCTGGCCTTGACCAGATCCCAGCGATTGTTCTCAAAAAATGCGCACCAGAACTTGCTCCTGTCCTGACTCGTCTGTTTCAGACATCCTACAATAGAGGCATATTCCCTAGTAACTGGAAAACTGCTCGAGTACAACCGGTCCCCAAGAAAGGATCCAAAGCGCTTCCTAGCAACTACAGGCCTATTAGTGAATTTTCTTAAAAAAAATTCACTAATGAGGAGATCCCGACTTTTGAATTTTGAAAAAATTTCTTCAAATGAGCGCTAATTAGGCCCCCCAGAACACATATCCGGGGTCGGTTTAAATTTTTATATGTTTATATATATATATATATATATATATATATATATATATATATATATATATATTATATATATATATATATATATATATATATATATATATATATATATATATATATATATATATATATATATATATGTATCACACCGATAACTCAAAAAATAATGGGCCGATTTTGATTAAATTTGGTGAATAAATTCCTTTTGCAAATGGCTTGGATAAGTTCGTTAGCCAGGAAAATCGGTCCAGGTTTTCCCGGAAAATTTTGTGTTTTCTTTCGAAAAAAAATTATATCTCCGGAATTAACAAAGTAAGGGCAACCAAATTTCATATGCGGATTTATATCATTATAGGCAAGTTACCTACCAAAATTTAGCTCCGTAGGTTAAAGGATAAAAAAGTTACAGGCATTCAAAGAAAAATAAATTTGGATTTTCCTCAAAACGTCAAAATTGCGATTTTAAACGTCAAAATTGGTGAGTACATTCCTTTCGCAAGTCGCTTGGATAATTTTGTTAGCCAGGAAAATCCGCCGAGGTTTTCCCGGAAAAATTTGTGTTTTCTTTGGCAAAATATTTATATCTCCAAAATTAACAAAGTAAGGGCAACCAAATTTGGTAAGCTGGTTTATATCGTTATAGGTGTGCCACCTACCAAAATTTAGCTCTGTAGGTCAAAAGACAAAAAAGTTATGGGCATTTAAAGAAAAATAAATTGGGGGTTTCCTCAAAACGTCAAAGTGACAATTGAAAACGTCAAAATTCGCAACATTTAGGCAAATAACTTGAATCTAATACGGGCTATGGAAAGAAAATGTCTCAAGAAGAATGTTTTACATACACCGAACTCTTAGTTTCAACCGTCATTGTCCTTCATTTTACTAAAATATTTCCAGAAAATTCATTTCTAATAGACCCTTTCACTGATGCTTGGCAGTAGCCTTAGCTATAGAGTTTATTGTTTAATGGTATATAATTTTTGTCGAATTTTCGTAAAAAATCAATAAAGCTCAATATATTCGTTATTATACAAGATATGAAAAAATATTGTATACATTAATTATACGGTGTTTTGAGCTAGATCTTAAAAAATTATTGCGACAATCACAGGGTGGCCCATAAGTCGTTGGTGATACAAATAATTTTTTTTGTCGAAAACGCCTTATTTTTTTGCATTTTCCATCGAAATATAATGCATGTTTGTAAGTTAAGAAATTCTGGAGGCAGCAAGTGCGTTGTGGTTGCGAATTTTGATTAAATGCTTCATATTTGAAAAGCTCAATTTGCTATTAACCTATAAGGTTGACCAAGAAACGGATTATTTCAGTAACACTTTTGGTTTACTTTTGGAAATTTCTGTACGTTTTCAAACAATCAAGTTACATTGATGATACATGGCAGATTGTTTTTACTATATAGGTTATACTGGTAATCAAATTTGATGCCTGCTTTTTCTATATAGGTTATACTGGTAACCAAAATTGATGTCTGCTTTCTTAAAAAGAAAACACACATATTTGCAATATAAACATTTTTATGAAAATTCACTACCATAACGCACTGGCTGCGTCCCGAGATTTTTTCTCTCCTTTCAGTCGTCTCTAAAGTGATGGAAAAGTATATAAACACCGAATTACTAAAATGTCTTGAAAAACATAGTCTAATCCACGACAGGCAGTATGGATTCCGTCAGCGCAAATCAACTGCCGACCTCCTTTCCTTTGTCACCCATTCTTGGAACAAGTCTATGGAACTTCACGGTGTCGCTCTAGAATTATCCAAAGATTCGACCAGGTCTGGCATGCAGCGCTGCTTAATAAACTACCGGCCTATGGCCTACCACCAAAACTCTGTACGTGGACAGCAAATTTCCTCTCCAACCGGAGCATTTCTGTTGTCGTGGATGGGCATTCCTCTAAACTGTGTCCAATTAATGCAGGAGTACCTCAAGGTTCAGCTTTAGCCCCTACTTTGTTTCTTCTCCACATCAATGACCTCCTCTCTAGCACATCCAACCCAGTTCACAGTTACGCAGACGAAAGCACCCTCCACTCAAATATACAATATTCTAAGCCTGTCTCTTCAGCCCAATTAGATGAGGATCGCAGACACATCGAGGGTTTTATCCCCGTGGATCTCCAAAAAATATTAGACTGGGGGAGTAGACATCTTGTACAACTCAACCCCACCAAATCACAGTCTTGCTTTCTTTCTCATAAGAGCTACACCAGCCCTAGACCCATCACAATAAACAACCAAGTTATTCAAAGTAATGAGTCCTTTTCTCTTGTTGGCATTTCTGTGGATCGAAATCTTAATTGGCACCAACATGTCACATCAATTGCAGAAGCGGCTGCTAAGAAATTAGGTTTCCTCTTCCGATAGTATTTAGGCTGTAACCCCTCGTGGTGTGTTGTTGAAATATTTTAAAAAACGCAGACAGCATAAACCATTTGCTTGGTCTACTCGTGAAAAGGTCTACACTAAATAAATTAGTTATGTATATATATATATATATATATATATATATATATATATATATATATATATATATATATATATATATATATATATATATATATATATATATATATATATATATATATATAATCCTATGAATTATGATACTTATGAAAAAAAAACTTTTATTTTCTAATAAATTGTGTTTTATTATTGTCAGATTAACTTTACTAAACTTGAAGTTTCTAACGAAAAAAGAAACAATAGTATTCATAATCAGTGATTTAGCAAACTTAATATTATGCATAATTTTTTGCATTTCTTTCTAAAATCTTTGCATTTTTGTTTTCAATTTGACGCATGTAAATGCGCATATTTTTTTCTTTTTTGTCTGCATTTTTTCCGTGCCTTAATAATCAGAAAACAGAATCTGCAGCAGCCTTAAGCGAATCGAAGATGCCTTTGCTAAATTGTGATGTAAATCATGTGAAGTATTTCAGCTTCCGTGCTTCCGAGAGAGACAAGGTTTGTAATGATGTAACAAGAAACCCGCAGTGGATTTTTACAAGCTTGTTGTTCACACATGTAAAAAGATCCAGAAAGGACAAGAGACATAAGAAAAACAAAGAAAGATAGTATGTATGTCATCTGGAAAGCCGTAAGACTAGAGAGTTGAAAATTGATGCGGTTAATTGCAGACGTTTCAACGCAGTGGCCAAAGAGACACGTTCAGACACATGTCATCGGTAAAAGAAAGAATTAGGACGATTCCGCATTTTAAAAGAAGGTGTCTTCGGCTCTGGAAGTGGCTTTGTTGTCAATAATAGCATTGTAGTAATCTGGAAATAAGTGGACAAAGATAGATTGTCCTTTATTCGACGTCTATTGTACTTTTTTGTGTCACTTTAGGAACGCTGGAAATAGAGGTTTGTTGAGTTTTTGTTTTTCCGTCAATTGAAATAGAATTGTGAAGAGCTGGCTGGTTATTTGTGGATTTAAAGCTTGGCGAACAGATTTTGTTTACTGTTTTAGACAATGCTGTACCGTCCAGCAATATTAAGGTAATTAAGTAAAATTTGCATTAAGCGAGCACTGGGGGTAACGAGACATCGGCTAGTCAAAAGGGTTTTTCTTGTAGTGTGGCCCTCCGAGAAGGCCCGCGATTGATATATGGAAAAGTACGTACAGGCTGATTTTGAAAATTTGGTTATTTACAAAGGTCAGCCCTACCTTTTTAAAATATTTTCACGTTTCTGGCACTTCCGGTTATAAACTCCATAACTAAAACTACTCTAAAAAGTTTTGGACGCAGCACGTGCGTTACGGTAGTGAGTTTTCATTAAATGTTTCAAATTTGAATAACTCAATGTTATATAAACCTAGAAGGTTGAATTTGGGTAGACATAGACATAGACACAGTATGTAGTAAGGTCTTTGCCAAGGCAACTTATATGTCAATTTCATTAAACTAACTTTGTAATTTTCGGAGAAAAAAACTTTTTCGAAAGAAAACTCAAAATTTTTCCGGAAAACCTTGTCTGATTTTCCTGGCTAACGAACCCATCCAAGCCATTAATAAAATAAAGGTACAGCATATATATATATATATATATATATATATATATATATATATATATATATATATATATATATATATATATATATATATATATTAAAATGTGAGATTTAAATTTCTGATAGGTGAAATGCAGCAACATGTGAACAGAGTATTTCTCACAAAATCAAATCATTTGTTGAGCTTAATTAGTTGGTTAATTCTAGATAAAACTTATTCTAGCCAGATTTATACGTGCGATTGTTGACTAAAGAGCTTGGTGAAGGCTTAAATTTCTAATTCACAAATCCTAATGCTTTGTCAATATTATTTATATCAATACTAAAATGTCTGAAATAGCGGAAATACCTGCATTCATATATTTTTCAATTGAAATCAACAAGGAAAGTTACATATCTACTTTTACAGGGAAAGTTTTAAACACTTCACATGTCGTAAGAAACATATTAAGAATTTTACATATTCTACACATGTAATAAAAATATTTAATAAAAAACCTCACATTTTAAACAAATTGTGAATTTAGAAGAATTTAAATTAATTCCAATTTCTATAAAAGTCCACTAGTAGAGAGGAAAAGTTTGTATCAGAATCAAATTTTAAATCACAATAAAAACAATTTTGCAAAAACTCACTTGTGTTTTAGAGGATCCCTTTTTAAGTGGTGAAGTAGGGTCTTTGAAGTCAAAGCCTGTAGTTGATCAATCGGGAACGGCTAGGTCTGGCCTACAGAGTATTTCTATGACGATGACGCTGTCAACCGGTGTCTAGACAGAGCTTGATTCTCGTGAAGTCTGATGGGATAGACTACAAGGCGACACCAGAAGCTAGTGGACGGCGTAGACAGTGATGCTAGAGGAGCAGAAGAGTGCCTATAAAAGACAATACGAGATCAAAGCAGATAACGTAAAGGGAGACAAAATAATAGGAAATAACTCGATGGGTACCAACACAATCCCTGTAATAGCAAACAAGACAAAATCTGAGAAATATTCGCTCTATACATCAATGAAACTCAAAGAACTTACCACTTACAATCCCTGTAATAGCAAACAAGACAAAATCTGAGAAATATTCGCTCTATACATCAATGAAAGTCAAAGAACTTACCACTAGGTTGATTTCGGTAACTGGGGTTCACTAAACAGGCTTCTAACAAAGCACTATGCTGTTCGAAGACGCCACCTAGGTACTTTCGGATCAACGGTAGTTGAAAACTACCGGGTTACGCGCTGTTCGCTCACCTAATACCTTCTCCGCTTTTCCCTCGTCACATTTCAGTTTTATTCCACTAGTGACACTTTAGAAACGTGCGCACACCTGTCGAATCTCTGTTGTTTGGAAGTTTCAATGGCTACAGCCACGTGTGATAGGGGGGGGGGGTCAGGTCTGGGCAACAAGACAGCATTTCCCCTTAAGACCTTCTGGAAATCTCCATGCCTAAGTTGTGCCTTTACCACAGAAAACTATGTTTTAAATATTGTTCTTAAACGTCAAAATGTTTGGGGTTGACATCTTTGGGTGATGAATAAAAAGGCCTTTTCTTTCCAAACAAATACTTTATTCCTTGTCCCGACGCGTTTCGACCCTCCTTAACAGGTCATCCTCAGGGGAATTTGTCTTGTTAAACAGGACTAAAAAACTATACAGTTGAATGCCCAAGGAACTTGCTTCATCTGTTGTTATATGATTGATCCATTGGTATCCGAAGTGCTAACAACTTGGAAAATAACAACTCTGTTGAAATTAAGAAAATTCAACAAAAATTCTTTCTTAATTTCAACAGAGTTGTTATTTTCCAAGTTGTTAGCACTTCGGATACCAATGGATCAATCCTATAACAACAGATGAAGCATGTTCCTTGGGCATTCAACTGTATAGTTTTTTAGTCCTGTTTAACAAAACAAATTCCCCTAAGGATGACCTGTTAAGGAGAGTCGAAACGCGTCGGAACAAGGAATAAAGTATTTGTTTGGAAAGAAAAGGCCTTTTTATTCATCACCCAAAGATATGTTTTCAATATTTAAATCGATATTTTTAGATTTCTAAGAAAGAATCTATTGCTCTCGTTCCTTAACATGCTGTATATTTCACCAGGAAACTGTGATAAATAACGATCTTTTCCCTAAGGCAAATATTCCATCTGTTAATATACTTTACACTTGATGCAAATAAAGGGAAGGCAGTAAAAGCGCTACGATGGTAACTTTCAATAGCAAATTTTCAACAAATCCTTTCAAAACAAAACTTGAATTGTTCAATGATGAAGTCACCTTTTCTTATTTAAGCTTCCCTTGAGGTTCTCGCTCAGTCGTACGGTAATGAATAAAACACACCCGTTACAAAACTCGCCAAACTAGTATTTTCATACACTTTTATCATTCAGTTGTATGTTTTACTTGTATTCCTTAAATTCTCGGTGTACCCTTTTTCATCTTTTACCTATATGCGGGTGTCCATTCATTAATGTCCGTCTAATTTTATCCCAAAAATTAAATTTTAAACGGAAATTTTTAATTAATAAAAATATTTTCGGTGACGAAGCAGGTGCTTTGTCACAACTGTGAGTCAAAATGCCGAAGTGCAACATTTAATATATGTTATACAAGACAAAATAGCCACACAAAAAAAATTGTCTATACAAATGTGCAAAATCAGTTAAGTGAGGTATGTAAATTTGTAAATATTATCTATTGAAAATCGCCACTTACGTATTTATTTATTCAACAACTTTTTTGTCAACTTTACAAAGCTCTGTTCTACAAAGGGCCAACATGAAAGTAGTTAGGTGTATATTCCTTTAAATCTTGATGGAAATTGAAATGCAATTGGCGCATGCTGTTGAACAACTTCAGTGAAGGGTATTACAAGAATAGAGAGTAATTGAAGACGACAAGAGCTTAGAAACGTATTTACTTTTCTGCACGAGAACTCAAACACCTTACCAAACGTCCACACAATTCCCAATAGAGTTACGGTGCTGTAAGAAGTTTAAAATTACCTAATCAAAGCTAAGGAAAAAAGTTGAGCTTTATAATGAAATACCGCAAGAGTTAGTGTTACACTAATTATTAAAAAATGCTTTAAAAATACGCGAGGCCGAAAAATTAAGATAAATGTGTTTTGTGATAAGACTTTTGGGACATGTTGACGCAGCAAAAATTTAAAAAAAAAAAAAACTAAAGGTGTAAAAGGGTGTCTTAAAAAATAAATTTATGTCACATTATATACTACACAATTAATGAAACATTGTGAGATGTACAAGAGTGTCGTCCTTTCCGTGCGAAACCAGATAGTATGTTGTCACGCCAGCTCCAATAAACACAAAATGTTATAGAGACTGTGTGCAACCAACCACCAATTTTGTAACTTGTCAGACCGGGCCCTTTCTTCACTAATACCGGGAGAATGTATGTAAGGCTAGATGCATTCTCCCCATAATTAGAAACGCAGACCGGTTTCCCTCTAATTAGAGCTTGTCAGTGCGCTATATTAATAACAGCGAGAATACACGTAAAATAATACGGCTAAGGAAGCCAACCTCCTAGAATATTGTGAGATGTATGACAGGGTCGCCATCTCGGTGCGGAACCAGGTACTATGTTGTCGCGGCAACTACAATAAACACAAAATGTTATAAATAGAGACTGTGTATAACCAAACAACAAATTTATAAATTGTCAGTCCTAACCGTTTCTTCTCTAATACCGGGACAGTCTATGTAAGGCTAGATCCATTCTCGGCATAATTAGAAACGCAGACCGGTTTCGCTCTAATTAGAGCTCGTCAGTGCTTCTGTTGCTTTAATTGTAGCCACATTGGGGCCGTCGTCGGTTGCGTCTGGTGAATTTTTTTTTCACCTTTTTTTCATTTAATATCTCGTACCCGTCACAACTTTCATGTCAGGCACAACGACACCGTACATCGTTTACTTTTTCTTGGGTGAAGGCGCTGCCTTTTTTTGGGCGTCTTCGTTTCGGGTGACTGCGGTTTCTTTGTGGGACCAGCCATGGCTTTTTTCGCCTTGGGCTGCGATTTCGGTTTTGCCGCGGCGGAGGCGCGTTTCCTTTTGGCACCGGCGCCGACGGGCTTCTTCGCCTTGTGTCTGGAAGGCGTGGCGCCTTTTCCAGCTACGTCGTGGGCCACTTGGCTGATGCTGCCGCCTTCGGTTTATTCCTGCGATGGCTCCCTTAACCTTCTTGGCGGCGAGTTTCTTGTCGCCGTCGCCGATCTGAACGGAACCCGATGCCAGCCTGAAGGAACCAGTCACCCCGTAGTCCTTCGTCTGTGCCAGAAAGCCGATTTCAAGTATTTCCTGATGAACGGCGCCAGCTTATTGACCTCCACCTTGTAGTTGGCGACGATGTACTTCTTGATGGCCTGAAACGACGAACCGCCTCGTTCTTTCAAGTCCTTGACTGCCTTGCTCACCATCTCGGACGTCGGAGGATGCGACGGTTTCGACTTGGGGTTTTTTAATTTCTTTTTCTTATTTGCTTTTGCATTTTTTGCCGGAGCTTCTGCGACTGGATAAGATTGAAGGGATGTATCTGCCATTTTCTTTATTAGCTTGACGGTATCATGCGGGAACAGGAACGACTTGCTACGTGAGCGTGCACTGAACGAATATCGGATTAACTGAGAGCGTTGACAGTTGGCAATCGTATTTTTTTCTGGTCATCTGGATGTTATTTTGAGACTTCGTATGTGAATGTTGTTGTAGTGTCTGATGAAGTAAATGCTGCTGTTTTCTAAGGCATTTTGTTATCTTTTATCGTTATCTGTATAAATCACGGTTAAAACGCTTTTAAAAAAATATGGGTGAACTAATATGTCTCTCTCAGTTAAATAGTTAGTTTTTAATCTTGTAATGTTTATTGCTATAAAGCGTTAAAACCGGGTAGTCTATTGTTGATTGTTTTAGCATGATGGCTTAGTGCATGGCTAAAAGTACATATATACTCCAAGTATGCGATTTGTGTTTCTATTGTTACAAAAATCTAATAATGGAGAAATGTCTTTGATCCTCTCCGTCAACAAGAAATAGATGAATGACCTTCCGGGAATAGCTTAAAATATATAGAGTCAGATTTTAAATAGTTCAGGGTACATACAAACCACTTATATTAATTGCATAATTGTGAAATTAATTTGACTGATGATATTAAGCAATTTGTGATCTCTTATATCCTAGATCCTATTTAAGCCGGCGATATTGAGTGAAAGATATAATATTAACCTGTTTAAAGTTATAATTAAATTATAGAGACAAAAGAAGGGCACAAGATCAAACTATTTATGTGGATACCAAAATCTATTAAGTTTTACAGACGAAGTTAATATTGTTATGTGCGAAAAGGTCAAGTATCAAAAGATTGCTTGCAAAATATTATAGTTTCTCTTCTAAACACGCCAAGGTGATTATTTGAAACGCCAAAATTGTTGATTTTTAAACAAAGATTCTGGAAAAAATGCGGACTATGGACCACAAATATTGTAAGAAATGTTTTTAACACAGTCTTTTTTATGTGTTAACAGCTATTGTTCTTCGTTCGACTAAAATTTGCAGAAAGCTTTTAAATAGACTCATCCTAGAGTGTTTTGACAGCAGTTGAAATTACAGAGTTTTTGATTTAAGTGTTAAAATTTTTCTGTAGCAAAGTAAATTTGAAAAAAAACCCTCTCTTTAGCAAGAAAATCCAACAACGGACACCATCTATGTTATAACCAATAGTAAAAGTTATTATGTCTTTGGAAATATGTCTACCAGGAGGGTATTTCAAAGCTTAGATACTCTAGGAAAGAACGAGGATTCGTAACGAACCGTTCGATAAGTGAAAAATTCAACACTAAGATCGTGCGCTTTTCGACTAAAACCAGTTTTCCGATTAAATATCATAATCGGAGTTACTAACAAAGCCATTTCTAAAGAGCAATGTCGATGGGAATATCGATGGAACAGGCAGACTACTCCAATCTTTCTCCTCTTGTCGAGGGAAGTGAGATTGACTGTAATAGATAAATTTCCTACAAGGCGAACAGCTCGTTTTTAAATAGAATCTAGGCGGGATAATGTTTTTTTTTGGACACCACCCCAGATGTAAGAGATTAAAATTAAATGTTTTTCTTATAATTTAAAAGAAGCTTAGGTTGTATAGTTAATGTAACTATATGCATTTTATAAATTGTAATTATTCTCACAAGCTAGGTAAAGTATCAAATTGATAATTCTCTACGGGAAGACTATACTTTTTTGATCCGTCTTCTTTAATGATCCCCGTAATCCATCTGCAATCAAGTTGTTTATACAGAACCCCGAGAGCACTACATTTGAATTAGATCATGCTAATAATCTCGAAGCCATTAGGGCACAATTATCTCAATCTCGACGTTTGTTAATGGAGAAATTAAGAAATTACAGTAATTTCGTGATGGCGCAGATCGCACAGCACCAGATTTTAATTTATGTGTTTTGACTAGACGCGACGACAACTACATGAGCGCGTCGTAGTGGCTTTTAACGTCTATTTTTTACCCACTTCAGCTTGGCATATTTAAGAGTCAAGTGGGCGGATAGAAGTCATCTAAATCAAGAATCAAGATAGTATTTATGTAGTTTAGCTTATAGAGTGCAGCAGCAGCGCGACGCAAGCGTTGCCTCCGGCGTACGCAAGAAAATAGGGAACGATGCTGCCGTTTCGCCGAGAGTTATACACATAGGTTTTGTGATTTAACCACATTAGCCATAATTCTATGCCTAGCAGCAAGGACAACTGATATACAGAGTGTCTGTTTCTAACGTGTTACTCGTTTAACATTCAAAATTATTAGAAAGCCTGAAGCAAAAATACAGCAGCTTCAGTGGCGATTTCTCCTAGTGAGCTAGGTGTGCGCCGCACACCCTAAAATATAATTAAAATGTGCCCAGTTAAATATGTTTTATTTCTTTTTCCCTTAGTCTTAATACACTACATATTTTATGACAATCGATTTAATTTACTTATTTGATTTCATAAATAGTCGGTTAATAGTGACTTGGAATGAAGTAGGTACCACGTCTTCATTCAGAGAATATGAGTAGGTCAATAGCAACTGGGAATGAATTCGGGTTAGGTGTGCGTTGATACTTCCGAACACTTCAGTTGATAGAGCTGTTTGGTATACAATACAGTCCCCCACCCATGTGTTTAAAATAGTGAGGAAAATACCATTGATTTTAACACTGCAGTGAGTGGTAAAAATACCGCTCAAGACAAATGAATGGAACGCCGGTCTAACAAACGGTGTGATAGCATTATTTATAAACACTACGACTGCGCTTGCCTGGACCACAGTATTCTAGAATTAAAGACTATAATACATTTTAGTAAATTTTCGCAGAAAAAATTGACTAATGGGGAGATCTCGACTTTTGAATTTTGAAAATTTGTTTGCAAATGAGCGCGAACTAGGACCCCTATAACCCATATGCGGGGGTCAGTTTCAATTTATATATATATATATATATATATATATATATATATATATATATATATATATATATAATGTTTCTGTTGAAAAAGATGTAGAATTTAATTTGAGTCAAGTTTTAAAATATAGAAATTTTTGATTAAAATCAAGAAACTGATATATATATATATATATATATATATATATATATATATATATATATATATATATATATATATATATATATATATATATATATATATATATATGCCTGCGTGTGTGTGTATGTGCGCATCGGTATAAATAATGTAGCTAAACGCCTGATTTTACTACTTGCAACAAAATATATTAGAATTTGCTCTGTTCTCTCAGTCACCTGGTACTTGTATAGTAAAAAAATAGGCGCGGAACGTAGTAAAATACTAAAATTATGACTTCTGCTCTGCAGTACAACATTTTATCCACAAATTCACCGCCGTTTCTCTTCCATATCATATCGAAACAGACCCGGGCATCATCAACTTTATGACATGTCACATTTACGTCAAATATATAAATTCGACGCGCCGATAGGTTGGGGAAAATCAATGGATGTCCTCCCGCACATCACCCCATAGAATGATTAATATTTCGACGTAACTCATGTAATAATCTGCAATAATCATCATAATCTCAATAATATAATATCAGTAGTTGTAACGGCCATCGGTAGCGGGATACAGAATGAATTATATTATATGAGTGTCGTCATTGATCAGGTGTGGGATTCGGCGGTGCAACGGGGAACGAGAGAGGGTGAACTATCAATTGTTGTGTCTCCTAGGGCCATTCTATCAAATATTGATATTGGATGTTATATAAATCATTTAAATTTGTCACGGCATTATACTGGTGCCCTGATGGTCTAGATTTAAGTTATCACGTCCATACTTCTGGGGAATTAGTGATATAACACGATATTAAACTTATCACCTTGTTAAGATTTATAAAGGGACGGTGTAATTTGTGTTTTATTTGTGTTCTAAAATGGTATTAGATGGATTATGTCCGTTTGTAAAGCATTGAGATTTTATTCGTCTAATATTCTTGATTACACATATGTATGTGTACAAGGTGACCCATATAAGATTTCATTCTGTTAATATTATTATACATTTTTTAGCTTATACAAAGGCGTACCCCTAAAAATTGCAGCCAATTTTTTATTTCTCAACACCTGACATCAAGGGGCCGGTGAAGTCCCAACAGAAGTTTCCGTTCTGGTGTATGAGCCGGTTTCCCTTACAAACAAAAATGATGATGGCTCCTCCTTGTACAAAAGATTGCGGAGGTAAAATACCCCTCCATTGGGATCTACGGTAGAGGGGTGTACAGGGGGCTCCGACATCAAGATTTAACATATCCTTCTCGAATATATGTGGCCTAAATTCTAACCTGAACTCCGTCCACCATTTCGTCCACGCTAATAGGCCCCAACTCCTCTTCCTCACCGAAACTCAAATCAGTGCCAAAACAGCCACTAATCACCTTAATTTTTCGGGGTATGAGCTCCTTACTTCCTTTAGATTGCATGGAGGTGTGTGCACATACGTCCGTAGCAATCTACCCTGCACCATACTCCCCAATTTAGAAGCTGGAATCAATACTTCCTTTGGTTGTAACTCTCTCTCACGGCTGCAACTGAATCTGTTTCATTTACCGGTCACCTTCACAACTTTGTCCAGCACTTCGACTACCTTTCTGAAGAAACCGACCGTCTGATTTCTGAATACCCCTCCTCTGAGGTCACTATTCTTGGTAACTTCAATGTCCAGATTTGCAGCGTCAATTATCTCGGAATCTGTTGGAATACCTGAAGTTCCCACAGAATTATCTATATTCCGGTGATCCATCGCATCCGACACTTGTTCCAATTTCATAACCCTAGCACATTAGCTCAGAGGAATGTCATCGTCTTCGTCGGCGATCTCTTCGTCAGTAATAACTTCTTTCGAAACGGTAAAATCAAAGTTTTCATTTCGATGCTCAAAATGAAAATCAGCATGCCCGAAACAGTTTTGCACCGTTTTTTGTGAGACATTTTTCCATGCACGATCAAGGAGACGAATAGCTTCGAGGGCATTTACCGAAACTTGATACTGATTCAATTTTTTTGTGACGAGATGTCTCCTGTAATTACATTTCAGAGAGTTGATAATTCTCTAATCTAAAGGCTGCAGTACAGATGTGGTGTTAGGTGGCAAAAAAAGTAGTTTGACGTTCTTCAAACCCGTCAATTGTGGATGGTACGCCACTAGAAGCATTTTCCAGTTATCTACCCTATTCTTCTACTTCAGTTTTAAAAATATCGCCGGTCATCCATGCTTTTTATTAGCAACATATTTCACCGACAAACTCTTTACATTTTTAAAACATCTTAGTTTTTGTGCTTTGCCAGTAACTAATAATCTTCTAAACTAAGGACCATCATAGTTTACACAAACTAGTACAGTCAGTCGCTCTTTGGATAACTTCTCACCAACACATTTTTCGGTTGTGAATTTTACAGTTTCGTCTGACAGCATTTTGTAAAAAAACTCCTGTCTAGTCTGCATTAAAGACATCACATGCCTGATATTCCTCGGATATTTCTAGGATATTTATCGGAAGTTATTTTGAAGCCAATCAGATGTGACTTCCTTATTTACAAATTTTCGTTCCCCAGAAACTTTTATGGAATTAATTGAAGGTCTTTGCTTAAAACCAGAAACCAAAGTTGTAGCACACTAGAAATTCTCTCCATATCTCATTTCTCTACCAAGAGAAGCAGCTTTCTCCTGGAGAAATAGATCACTTGTAGCATTGTTTGCGTGGCTGTGATATTTGAACCAATCAAACAATGATTTGTCCAAGTTCTCCATGTCGGTTGTTTTTAGACTTTTCCTCTTGTTGTCAATAGTATTGGAATTACTAGCCTGGACAATAACAGTCTCGCACTTTAAAATTGTTGATAATGCAGACAATGCAAATGTACAGTTGTAACGAACTAGCGAACGTTGATTTCAAGTGGTAAGAGGGACTTTCTCATTGCCTAAGTGGAAGAACCCTAAAATATATTCTCTTGTGCCGTGTACAGTAACATTTATTACCCACTGCTGTCATGTCTCAATCAAGAAACATCTACATCTAGTCCTAGTGTGTCTGAATGGTCACATTTTTAGGTAGAGAGGCAACGAAATTCACCGAAAGACGAAACTCCCTTGTTTACTTAGGCACATCCGTGTATCCCAATAAAAATGTGAACCGGTCAGCGTAATCATTACCTCACTAAAACCAAAATATCCTGAAAAGCCGTGTCGTTAAATCAGAAACATTTTAGCATTGTCTCTTACACAAGTTCAATCAATTTACCAAAATTTGCTCGTTAAATGAGAGGTTGCTTAAATCTGCTACTTGTAAAACCCGGACCCTACTGTATTGCATTACAATTATGGTTTCCAATTAACAGATCGCCATAAAATTTGACTGAGATATCAAATTGATAGATAGAAAATATTCAGATGCTTTTAAGTAAATTGTTTATAAAAATCAGCTACTTAAATTTAACATGTATCTGTGTGCAGAGAAAGGGATGGCATTCGAAAGTTATCCATCATCCATAGACTAAAATTGACATAAATGACTTTAAACAGGTCCAATTATATGCATCGCATAAGTTAAATTATGTCATGTATTGTAAAACATAATGAAAATTCGCCCCTATAACGCACTTGCTGCGCCCCTAATTTATTTGATAACAGTTTATTTACGTTTGGTGTAAAGTAATTTGTTATAAATTTTGTGAAGGAAACATAATAAATTTCCAACATAAAGTACCTTATAATAACTGTCGGTGTTTTTGTTTTACACTTGAGAAGGATATAAGGAGATTAAACTGCTGTAATATCAACTACTCATCGGCTTAACGTTCCCGGGTTCTGTGCTTTATACTTTCCATACGTCCGGCAACCTAATTTTTCACCGGATCATCTCTGGATCTCTCTCGTATCCAGTTTCCCATATTCATAACGTTTTGCTGTATCAACACAACATGCGGAATAACACGGCGCAAAGGATGCAAAAAAAGTTAGACATACGTATGCGATTTTACATTACCTATACGATGGTAAAACACTTTGCAAAAAGTACTGCATATTTCTTAAATAAACGTCAGGTATTTACTGAATGAACATTTGAACATATAACGAGCACCGATAAGTACAATTTGAAAAACCAAATTTAACACCACACATTTTTCAGAATTGACGATTGTTTCGCTAACAAAGTTAGGGTCATCAGAGGGATGAATAAACTGCGTATTCATCACTCTGATGACGCTTACTTTTTTTAGCTAAACAATCGTCACGTTTGCAAAATCAGTGGCGGTTAATCGCCTGGAATATTTTGTTATAGTCAACCTAATCGAACGAGTTTTTTCAACAACAAAGAAGATTTTTAAAACATATTTATTTAGTGAATTTTCTTAGTAAAAGTTTACTAATATTAACAATAAAAAAACGTCTGCTGAAATGGTTACTTTATCTAACTTGTGTTATTTTCTGTGAGCCTAATTTTATATAAGAATCCATTATGGTGAACTAAACCCCGATCTCTTCTGCGATTTATTTTTAAATTATAAACACAGCAAGTGAAAACAAACAAAACATTCCTACTCCTGAATTCATAAAAGTCAAGAAGTCAATTCATTATTCAAATAATTTACTTACTTGAAAAATTAATCAATGAATATTAACTTTAATAATCTTATTCTTTGATTTCTAATGTGTAATATATACAATCGTTTACTATCTAACGTCAAAACAGAACTGTCAAACCATGATAAATAAATTATCCTGTGGTTTCCAATTTTAAAAGCATAATATAGGTACAAGTTATTATATCTATTGCAATGACAATCATTTACAACTTAACCTCAAAACAGAACTGTCAAACCATAATAAATAAACAAAACACGTTATTATTCTTTAGTGTCCAATTTTACAAGCATATACGACTTAAACTCAACAAAGCTGTCAAACCCATAATAAATAAACAAAACACACTATCCCATCTAGTTTTTATTTCAAGTAGCTGCTATAAAACTTCCTTATTTTCCCCTCTCATTTTCAAATTAGGATATTTTTAGACAGTTTGCAGATCCGCGCATCCGAATATATCCGAAGATGGTCATTAGGGTAGGATCGCCACGGTTTTGGTGCGAACGTTCGTTGCACATTAGGATGTTGAGGCGATCCCGCCTTTCCTGTGTTATTTTGTTTGGTTATCTCTGCATTATGTTTTATGCGTGTGATATATGTATCAATCTCCGCGTTGAAGGTGACTACTCTGTCTTTGTCTGTCATCAATACTTTAACCACTTAACCACTTTTATAAGAAAACTCGGAAAACCTGGTCCGATTTTCCTGGATAACAAACTTATCCAAGCCACATACAAAAGGAAGGTAAATACCAAATTTTATCAAAATCGGCCCATTATTTTTTGAGTTATCGGGGTGATACACACACGCTTACAAATATATATATATATATATATATATATATATATATATATATATATATATATATATATATATATATATATATATATATATATATATATATATACAAACATATAAAAAATGAAGCTGGCGCCGAATATCGGATATTGCTTTTAGGGATCCTAGTTCGCGCTCATTTGAAGAAAATTTTCCAAATTCAAAAGTGGTATCTTCCCATTAATGATTATTTTTCTACAAAAATTCACTAAAAAGTAATGCTTTTAATACATTTTTAAAATATACCATATTTGTAGCTTGATGAACGGCCCCAATTAAAGTTTCAGAGTCAAAATGTAGCATGGAAAAATCAAGGTTTAAGGACCGGGAATAATACCGTGTGAACAAACACTGAATTCGCAGCTCTGCTAGCCGCGCAGTAATGTGTTCAGGTCATAACTAAACTTGGCAGCCGGTGCGAGTTCAATTTCGGCACAATCCACATTAACGTTTTGTTTTATTTCACTAAGTTTATTCTTCGTTAGAAACAATATTGTTCCAAGTTTGACACGTGTGGTCCAATATATTATTTTTCTTTAAAACGCCTGGATAACTTTGTCACCTTTAAGTCTAGAATTATAAATTTCAGCCGACATTTGTTATTCTTGATAAAAAAAGAGAATTTGTTTTTAAAAAACGTTTTTATTGTTGGAACATTCATAATTTGGCTGATACCTTCCTGATCTAAATATAAATTAAGTTTTTTTTTTAGTAAACTTTTGTAGCTTTAATAACATTTGTAATAGAAGTTTCTTTCAAAGCCACTTACTGTGCCTAGATAGTAGGTTACCCAATTTTAATTTTCTAGCTTCATAGAAAATTCAGTTTTTTTGAATTTGTTTCGAAGGGAGCTAGAACGCAAGATTAAAATCTTTTTTTTTTTTTAATAGGGAGATATCGAATTGTAACACTCGATTTTTTTTTCAGATGACCCTGTATTGGGGCCTTTCATCCCAATATTCAAGGTCTCTTTAAATTCAAAGTGTTTATTCCAGTAATATGTCGTCCTAATAGTGGACATTTGTTATGTAAATTCACCACGATAATGCACTTGCTGCGTCCCGAAATTTTTTCAAGCATGAAAAACTCGAAGTGACAGTATTTTTCAATTCACGGAAGACAAATGTGGCTTTGTAAATCTTAGTGATTGACAAGAGGCTATAATTGAAACCAATATTAGGTTAACAGCATTTAAAATGTATTAAAAATGAGACGAGAGTGGAAGGAAATGGCACTGATTTCCACATACATTCAAAGACTGACGAAATGGTGAAATGTGATTTTATTTATAATTATGTTCTTGTAAAAAATGTTGATAGAATTTTCTTTCTATAAATAATAGCAGTGATACGACTTTGTAAGTGGTAAATTTGCCGTACCTTACTATACAGTTATTGATCCAGTTGTATTCGCTTGTGCTGTTTTGAACGAATAGTTCGAAATCTCTCCCATCTTAATTACACAGAGTTGCACCAGCCTTTTATTATTATTATATATATATATATATATATATATATATATATATATATATATATATATATATATATATATATATATATATATATATATATATATATACTTCTTTTGTTCTATAGGGCTATTATAGCGTAGGTAATATTTAGACGCCCCCCGTCACGTATAGCCTTCTGAACCTCATGAATATGCATGGTGGCGGCGGTGTGTGTCACTCTTGCGAACTGCCGGGCGCTGTGTTGGGACATTTTTAACTAATACAAGATGGCGTATATAGATTATCCTGTCGGTCTGAATTTGTGGACAAGAGGGGTGACACGGGCGGGTTATCTTCCTTTAGCTTGTACGTGAGTGGATTTTTTTATAACTTTTAAGAAGGAAGAGTCAGAAGATGGAAGACGTTTAATTTATTCTCGTTTCGACAGTAATTATTTTTCTTGGCTTAAAAAAGAAGCTTCGGATGTTGTTTAAAATTCTAAACTATGTGTCTCATAAAGCTGTTGATAAATATCCTCCTTCAACAAGTGCATGGGGTGACATTATTTGAAAGGGTGGATGGAACGATAAGAGAAGGAACTTATTATATATTAACACAAACGAAATTATTAAGCAAGTAAATTTTGTCATATCTTTTCTTATTTATTTTATTATTGAAAGACGTAAAATCCATAACGTAAAGTTTTGAGGCGGTCGTGAGTACCAGTTAATAAACTAGCATTAAAATTTCGCTAAGTATCTTATTTAACAAATTTTGCTTCACCAATCTTAAACACAGATTACCCCTTTGGCAATAAAAGGGATGAAAAAACGTTATGAATTATAGTCCTATACGTTCTACGAAGAAGTTACCTCACCAAGACCACCTGACAGGTTTGAACAAAACCTAAATTTCATACAATATGGTATTTCATGTGGGTACTCATTTTTCAGCTTCGTAATTTTGCTTGTGATACTCTGTGCAAAATGTTTTTTTGGTACTCACCGAATAAAAACTCAAAATTTTCCCGGAAAACCTCGTCTGATTTTCATGAATAACGAACTTGTCCAAGCCATTTACAAAAGGAAGGTACGTGCCAAATTTTATCAAAATCGGCCCATTATTTTTTGAGTTATCGGTGTGATGCAAAAAAAAATTCAAAATTCAAATGTCACTAAAAATGAAAATCAGAATTTTTTATTTTTTCCGATAATTCAAAAACTAGAAATGAACGGTGACATATTTTTCAGATTATTGATCATCATAAAAATACGCCACTTTTTAGTGAATTTTCTTTAAAAAAAATCACTAATGAGGAGATCCCGACTTGAATTTTGAAAAAAATCCTTCAAATGACCATTAATGAGGCCCCCGAGAACACATATCCGGGGTCAGTTTCAATTTTTATATGTTTATATATATATATATATATATATATATATATATATATATATATATATATATATATATATATATATATATATATATATATATATATATATATATATATATATGAATATACATATGTGTGTGTGTCACACCGATAACTCAAAAAATAATGGGCCGATTTTGATCAAATTTGGTGAGAACCTTTTTTTGCCAGTGGCTTGGATAAGTTCGTTAGCCAGGAACATCTGCCCAGTTGAAATAGAATAAACAATGATTTGTTTTAATTTGACAGACGGATTCCCCCGATCAGTATCAGTTCTGAGCTGACCTTAAATGTATGTAATTTCGACCATGAAATTATAATGCATGTTTGTAAGAAAATAAATTCGGGACTTAGCAAGTGCGTTATGGTAGCGAATTTTTATTAAATACCTCAAATTTGAATAGCTCAATTTGCTATTAACCTATAAGGTTCGTTGGCCAGGAAACTAGTTTCTTCAGGAACATTTTAACTTTATTTTCGAAAATTTTGTGTACATTTTCAAACATTAAAGTTGTTTTCATGAAATATGGTACATTTTTCTACTATATATGTTATACTGGTAACCAAATTTAATGTCTGCTTTCTTTAAAAAAAAACACATAATTGTTATTTAAAACATTTGTATGAAAATTCACTATCATAACGGATTTGCTGTGTCCAGACTTTTTCTAATTTAACCGATCTTCTAACTCTTATAATAACTGAGATACTCATGCATGAGGTCGAAAAACGTCATCCTGTATATATATATATATATATATATATATATATATATATATATATATATATATATATATATATATATATATATATATATACCTATTAGTTTAATAAAATCATACTTTTCACGCCTCGCTCCATTTATGAGTATTGCCATCTGCTTTATCGTCATATATTTTTTGGGTTATATTACCTACTCGTCTTTCGGAACTGTTCAGAAAGGTGTGTCCAAATCTGACGACATCAGTAAATAACTTCAGAGTCTTGTATTGTTTTTTCGCATTATATGGAAAACAAATATCTTCCTATTAACCGTGTTCCACTCTAAACCCTCCAAAATGGAATTTTCGCCCCTGTATATGTCAGTGAGAATTTGTGGACTGTACACTAGGAGAGTTTTATCTTTGACGTTGTTACTGTCGCTGTCACCAGTATATTACTCTCGTTTCTTATGAGCAGTGTCAAAGGGCTGAAATATTTCAAGTTTCCCCCCTATAACTCTGTCCCTTTCTCCTTATTTTCCGCTTATACCTTTCCGCCTATCTCGCAGCGGGGAAGAACGGAAATACCTCCGGGACGGCGTTGAAAAATGTTTATATTTTTTGTTCTTAAATCATTCTAGAAGTTACTTTCGTCAAGTATTGGATACATTCAGCACTATGTGGCTCTTGGGGCTAAGAAAAGTTGGCGAAGTGGAGAACGAGAGCAATGGTCAAAACGTAAAGTGTCCACATTTATCAGAGGATATTGTCGTTGAATTTGTTTTGCTGAAAACTTCTTTACGTATTTATCGGATAAGTTGCTTAAGAAATTTAGAAGATATATGTGTTCGGATGGATAATATATCACAGAAGTACTTTATTATCTATTATTTGTTATCTACAAGACCATATATCTCAATCTCGCATTTTAAAGTGAATTACTTCCTCGAAAAGCATGAAAAAACCTCTTAGGGAGAGCCCTACTTCATTTTTAAGAACTAAAATCAATTTATTGAATGTTGAACTAACTTGTGAGTAGTTTCATTATCCAGTGTGATACAGCCATTGGAAGAAACTCAGTATATCAATTATTGTGCATATGTGACAGCTTCAACCTCCAAATTATTACTAGGTACACTTAGAGAACCCAAATCACCACAACACATATTTCAGAGACCTTACGATCGTTTCGTTGACCATGTCAACATCTTCAGGGGAAGAAAAATTCTAAAATTAAACTACTAGCTACCGTGTATCTATATCGCGTCTAGGTAATCGAACTAGTCCGAAGTAAAATTGTCGTCGAAGACCCATCGTTTGTTTATTTTGTAGTGAAACTAGGAGGTCGAAGACCTGCTTTAATCTTCTGGTCGACAAATTTATGAGCCCTTATCTAATATAAGGATAATAGGCTTAAAAGGAACGGTACCGAGTTCTGCACGTTCCCTTTCGATCTAGAAATTTACTATGTGGATATTGGAGCAAGCCGACAACCACATCTGGCGAGATAAACACAATAATCTCCGCTCATCTTCTTTATATATAAAACTAAACCCGGGCGTTTGGCTCACATTGTTAACTCTAACAAGGATAAATAATTCAACTAAAATACTACATAAAAAGTACATTTATAGTGATTTTAATTCTTCGTAAACAGTATTTATATTTACTTCATAGATACACCGAAAATGAAAGGGTCTTTAAGTCGAGACAAGCGTAGAGATTAGTATATGTATAGACCGGCAGAGTTATTGATAGTAATTAATTATTCTACCAGACAAATTAGGAGTGTTTAAGTGCTCAAATGCAAAGTGAAAATAAAGGGCTTGAAATCAAAGGTGCCGCACGATTCAACGAAGTTTTGTTCTTAATCGACCTTGATATAAAAATACTTTCTAATGAATCAAGTATAGTTTGATGTTTAACATTTTTGACAAGTTTCAAATTTTCTTTGTCAATGTGGTGATTATTATCCCATATATGTTGTGCCACACATGATTTGTCCACCGTACCATATCGTAAATGTGCGAGATGTTCACGAAATCTGGTGGCTATGTTTCTCCCAGTTTGACCTACGTATTTAAAATTGCAATCTTTGCAACTAATCTCATAAATACCGGACATTTCAGTGACTTTGTCTTTATCTTTCGTATTACCCAACAAATTTTTTAAATTACTTTTCGTCGAAAAAGTCAAATGTAAATCGGCTTTCTTAAAAATACTTTCCAAACCCTTTGTGATTGGTGGTTCATAAGGTAAACACGCAAATTTTTTCTCTATTCCGTTCTCTAAAATCCGCTACCAAAAATAATTAACGAAGTTAAAAACAAAAAAATGTCCAAATCTCATAACAAAGGATTTAAGAAGAGGTTTACAAGTTTCTAATCCTAAAGTCCCCACAAAATATTGTCTCCCGAAAATTCATAAACCGGGAAAATTAATGAGGCCTATTATTTCGGCTATAGATTCTCCAACATATAATTTGGCAAAATGGTTGTCAAACGAGTTTAAAAGCCTACCTATTAAACAGAAAAGTTAGTTGTTCGGTGCTAAATTCTCTTGATTTTATTGATAAAATTAAAGATGTTAAATTATTGGAAGGTGAGATTTTGATGCCATTCGATGTGGCGTCATTATTTCCTATTGTATTCACAAAACAAACGTTGGAGTATTTGATACAATTGTTAAAATTGAACAATATAAGTGAAGACGTCTGCAAAGAATATTTAACTCTAACTAGCCTTTGTATAAAACAAAATGTTTTCCAATTTAACAATGAGTTTTTTGAATAAACTGAAGGCACAGCAATGGGCAATGCATTATCTCCTGTCGTAGTAGATTACCCATCTACTGATCTACGACGGTTCGAAATAAAGTCCTACAATCTAGTTCACAACATCTCCTTTTATTGCAGACTTGTTTATGAGTAGATTTGAGATGGATTTAAAAAATAAAAATGGGTATTTCCCCAGAGTTTGGTTTCGTTATGTAGACGTTATTTTTGCAGTGTTTGACACAAATATATGTAAGGTTGGAGAATTTACCGAAAAATTAAATAGTCAATTTGATTCAATGAAATTTACCCACGAAATAGAAATCAACAATAAATTTTCGTTGCTAGATGTACTAGTTGTTAAAAATAAAAATAACGACTCGCTTGAATTCGTTGTCTACAGGAAGGAAACGGCTACTATTAGTTATATTCCTGACGACTCACATCATACGTTTGCACAAAAAACGGTTAGTTTAAAATTCCTAGTAAACAGATTGATTAAATTTCCGTTAAGTAAAAATAGATTTAATACAGAATTAAAATACATAAAAAATGTGGTGAGATATAACGGTTACTCAGTTGGTTTAATAGACAAATTGGTTAACAAACACCGAACAAAGAAAATGATATCTGAATGTGCGACATTTAAGAAAGATAAAATAGAAAAAAATGTGTGTGTTTACCTTATGAACCACGTATCACGAAGGGTTTGAAAAGTATTTTTAAGAAAGCCGATTTACATTAGACTTTTTCGATGAAAACTAATTTAAAAAATTTGTTGGGTAATACGAAAAATAAAGACAAAGTCACTGAAATGTCCAGTATTATGAGATTAGTTGCAATTTTAAATATGTAGGTCAAACTAGGAGAAACATAGACACCAGATTTCATGAACATCTCGCACATCTACTATATGGTACGGTGGACAAATCGTGTGTGGCACAACATATATGGGATAATAATCACCACATTGACAAAGAAAATTTGAAACATGTCAAAAATATTAGACATCAAACTATGCTTGATTCATTAGAAAGTATTTATATATCAAGGTCGATTAAGAACAAAACATCATTGAATAGTGCGGCACCTTTGATTTGAAGCCCTTTATTTTCACTTTGCATTCGACCACTTAAATACTCCTAAATTGTCTGGTAGAATAATAAATTACGGTCAATAACTCGACCGGTCTATACATATACTAATCTCTACGCTTGTCTTGACTTAAAGACCTTTTCGTTTTCGGTGTATATATGAAGTCAATATAAATACTGTT
This sequence comes from Tillus elongatus, assembly GCA_964006375.1. Taxonomy (NCBI): domain Eukaryota; kingdom Metazoa; phylum Arthropoda; class Insecta; order Coleoptera; family Cleridae; genus Tillus; species Tillus elongatus. The sequence goes on along the minus strand of OZ023270.1, from coordinate 84,804,385 downwards.
TACGAAGAATTAAAATCAATATAAATATACTTTTTATGTAGTATTTTATTTGAATTATTTATCCTTGTTAGAGTTAACAAACAATGTGAGCCAAACAGCCGGGTTTAGTTTTCTATATAAAAAAGATGAGCGGAGATTATTGTGTTTATCTCGCCAGATGTGGTTGTCGGCTTGCTTCAATATCCACATAGTAAATTTCTAGATCGAAAGGGAACGTGCAGATCCCTTAAATAACTTGGTACCTTCCCTTTGAGCCTATTATCCTTATATTAGATAAGGGCTCATAAATTTGTCGACCAGAAGATTAAAGCAGGTCTTCGACATCGTAGTTTCACTACACAATAAACAAACGAAGGGTCTTCGACGACAATTTTACTTCGGACTAGTTCGTTTACCTAGACGCGATAGATATACACGGTAGCTAGTAGTTTGATTTTAGAATTTTTCTTCCTCTGAAGATGTTGACATGGTCAACGAAACGATCGTAAGGTCTCTAAAATATGTGTTGTGGTGATTTGGGTTCTCCAAGTGTACTTATTAGTGCTCATCACAGGTTCCAGTTTTCACATAGTCCAAATTATTAAATAGGAAGTCGGGGCTTGTGATACCTTATTTGGAAAATCTCTATGGTTTTTAAAGTAATTGCAAAAATTATCACTGAGAATAAATTTCGGGGTCGTACCATTTTCAAAAAAAGAATTCTTAAAATAAAGTACTTCAGAAGCCTCAAGCTTCACATCCTGGTATACAATATTTTGAGATTCGCTTTTTCCATAGCCTACTACGCTGACAAATAAGACCCCAAAAATGACAAGCATATTAGGCATTTTTCTACGAAAAGAACAAATATTTCTAGCGATTTAGGCACATCTGTGAGCCACAAATCCCCAGTTTCAATATCGTAACTTATACTGAGTGTTCATAACTTGAGTGCAAAAAATTAAAGAAACGATTTTTTGAAAGTGCCCTGTGTAAACGCTACTGAGTATCTTGCATATATTACAATGCCAATGGATTAAGAGTCACGTAGTGTATCAATTCACTCAATACCATCCGCATATCTTATACAGTGTGTTCATAATAAATACGGAAACATAACCTTTTGCAATGTATTACCCAATTTGGACTTTAATCGGAACATCATCTTAAATTTTGGGAAGACATCACTACATTATTTCTGAAAGTAACTAAGTGAAGATTGGAACCTGCGATGAGCACTGATAAGTCCACTTAGAGAACCCAAATCACCACAACACATAAGTTTAAAGTCGTGACAGTTAGCGTCGTCATGCACAGGATGAAAAATCATATTTTTCATCTTACTTATCAGTGCTCATCGCAGGTTCCAATCTTTACTTCGCTACTTTCAGAAATAATGGAGTGGTGTCTTCACAAAATTTAAGATGCTGGTCCGATCAAAGTCCAAAGTGGGTAATACATTGCAAAAGCGTATGTTTCCGTATTTATTATGAACACTCTGTACAAGATATGAAGTTGATATTGGGTGAATTGATATACTAGGTGACTCTTAATCCATTGGAATTCTAATATTTGCAAGACACTCAGTAGCGTTTACACAGGGCACTTCGAAAAAATCGATCTTTTCATTTTTTGCACTCAAGTTGTGAACACTCGGTATAAGTTACGATATTGAAGCTTAGGAGTTGTAGCTCACAGATGTGCCTAAATCGATAAAGTTATTCCTTTTTCGTAAAAACATACCTAATAGGCTTTAGCCATTTGTGTGGTCTTATTTGTTATCGTAGTAAGCTATGGAAAAAGCGAATATTAAACTAATGCATACCATTATGTGGAGCTTTTGGAGTACTTTACTTAAAGAATTTTTTTGTTGAAAATCGGCCGACCCGTTATGAAATAATGAATTGTCGCCACTTAAAGTGAAACACGTTGTCATTGTCTAATAGGCTATAAAATTATGTCCCAAATATACTGTTTCCGTTTTCCATTTATATATACAGGGTGTTTAAAAAATATGGGGCAATATTTGAAGGGTGGATTTCCCAGGTCATTTTATGAAAAAAAGTCACTATAACATAGGTGCTAAAATGCATTGTTTCCAAGATACAAGGTGTTTTCTTTTTCTAAAATAACGATTTTTTTTAAATAATTCAAATATCTCCTCAGATTGTTTTGAAATTTGGCAGCGTTGTTTGTATTATTAATGGGCTGATTTGGCCCTAATTATATACAGATTGTTGAGTCCATTGGCGTTAGGGGGAGCACCTCAACCGAATTTAGTGGCATAAAAATGTACGCCACTGACTGCAATATAATTTGTATATTATTTTGAGATAAAGAAACTAAAACTACAAGTTTTTTGTCTCTTGAAATTTCCCCGTATCTTGAATCGTTTACACGATAAAAAATAAAACCTTTTTATGGCATGGCCATTTTCATACAGAAAATCACAAACACAAACAATAATTTTTGTTGAGGTGTCCCCCCTAATACCAGTGGACTTAACAATCTTTATCTAATTAGGGTCAAATCAGCCCGTTATTACTACAAACAACGCTGCCAAATTTCAAAAAAATCGGTGAGGAGATATTTGAATTACTTTTAAAAAAATCGTTATTTTACAAAAAAATTAACACCTTGTATCTTGGTAACAATGCATTTTAGCACCTATGTTTATTAAAACCTTTTTATCATAAAATGACCTGGGAAATCAACCCCTTAAATATTGCCCGTCTTTTAAAACATCCTGTGTTTTTATATATATATATATATATATATATATATATATATAAAATCTCGATGATGTCATATTTAAAAAGCAGGAGTGGAAGAAATGTAAATTTTATAGAAAAATTTGTATTTTTGAAAACTACAGTTGGTGTGTTCGAGCCTTTCGACAAAACACAAATCGATCAACTTTCAATTAACCTATTCCATAATTTTGCCGCTCAGTGTATATATATATATATATATATATATATATATATATATATATATATATATATATATATATATATATACATATATATATATATATATATATTGTGTGTGTGTGTGTATGTATATATATATATATATATATATATCACACGAAAAAGCTCTGCCTTTAATGAAATTTGGTAATTTGGTAGGTACCTTTCTTTTCTAAATGGCTTGGATAAGTTCATTATCCAGGAAAATTGGACTGGTTTTTCCGGAAAAATTCTGTTTTTTCTTTTGGGAGATTCTCAAAAAATAAGCTATGGCAACCAATTTTGCTACACAGTTTTATATCATAAAAGGTGTACTATACTCTTTTTTTCATACTCATTTATTTATTAGTGGTCAAAATTATACATTATGTCTTACAAAGAAGCTGTGCTTGTGCTTGTATCAACATAATTTTGTAAAAATCCTCAAATAATCAAACTGTCAAAACAATTTTAGTTAATGTCACTTTCTCAATTTTGATCAACCTTGCTTTTTCTTCTCTTTCTTCTTCCACAAACATTTCTATAGCCATTACAAAGATTTTTCACTCTCGGCTCACTATTTCTCTTCATTTCAACCAAACCTTCTTAAAAAACATAATTCTTTAGCACAGAAATTTTGACATTTTACATGACATAAACATAAACTATATACCAAAACTTGGATCTCTAAGTTTAATAAAAAAAGTTATAGGGTTTTAAAAAAAAATTGGGCGCCACAGAGAATGGTACAAAACCAACAGGTTAACAAAATCTACTTAATATTACAGACAAAGGTTGCTAATATCTACGGTTTCATTATACCAACATAACCATGAATCCTACAGAACATTTTTTTACATGGGCAGTACCTTGTTAAAAAGAAGCGATACGGTACTTGATGCCTAGATGTCGGATTCAAGTAAAACGTTGCACGTACATAATTACCAATAAATTATGTCCAATTGTTAATGAAAATGTCCTGAATATAACTGAAACGCGGTGGTCGAAATGCCTTGCTGGGAGTATTATGGACTGTCATATTATTTTAACATCATTCCAACATAGATCTAAATTAAACTTGAAAATGGCCTTTGTTTATTTGGTAGCTAGTCTATTGTTAGGATGAATTTAAACGCCCTCGTGGCGCAGGTTGCTAGGTGCCGGCCTGCTAAACGAGAGGTCCCGGGTTCAATTATTGGGCGAGCCAACGAGAAGTTGACTTTGTCTGGAAAATTAGTAAAAATAGTGAAGGATTGGAAATGAATGTGCTAATGGCCTGAGATGCCGCAGCCAATAATATGAAATAAAAAAAAGAATGAATTTACGATAATTTGACTTAAAGACAAAGCGACCTAAAATCTTTGAGGAATCTATGTACAATGGTACAATGCCTTCGACATGGTTAAACTCCAAACTCTTTTTAATCAAAATCTAGCTTTTCTCAAATATGCCGTTTTCAATAATTCACAGTGTTGCCGCTGTTCTATTTTTAAGTCTCAAACTTTGAGAGCTTTTTTTATGAAACATCATGGTTGTTAGCATAACAACCACATTCAATTTGGCTTACTGCAAAGTTTCCAGGCCGACTAGATATTGATATACCCACATATGCTGAGAGATGGCTATTAACATTATCAAAGTTCATGTAAAATATGGTCAGTTGCAATTGCAGAGCTCCGTAGTATGCATAAAGAACGTTCTAATCCTTCTATTTATAAAGTAATCTAATAATACAAATTAAAACGTACTAAATTAAACCACGGTTGAACTAGCAACACATACTAAAACAAGAAGTAATTACTCGTTACTGTAACTGACACGAATATGCGGGAGTTGCAGCAAACAGGGTTGCCAAACGTTACTTTTAATCGTGAGATACTTATTCCTGGCTGCAGAAAGGCTCGACACATATTTAACTAGTGATTGGGTAATTACGACAACCAGTCAGAGTCTTTGATGCGGTTTTATTGCCATGACAGTCAAATAGTGCTGCAAATTGAATCATAACTTCCACATAGTTGTGATAATTTATTCTCTTCAGAAGACATTCTCATGGAATCAATTTAGTGCCCATGAGTTGACCAAAAAGAAAATATTTGTATTCCTGTACCCAAAAACTTTCGAAACAGTATATTACTCGAGTTTTATTGAAAAAATTTGAATTTTTATCAAATCACCCCTTAATTATCCCCTACCCCCTGAAGCGATCTTACCCAAAAACAATTCGAAGCGTTTCTTTGTCGGGTGCTAACTGGATACCAAATTTGAGGATATGTCAGTTCGTTCGAAAGTTATTGCGCCTCTTAAGAGACACACGTACGTGCCGACAGACCGACAGAAAAAAAAGTTCGTTCTTGAATCAAGTTTTCTGTATGTTTTGAGACTTATCACGCCGTTTTAGCAACAACAAAAAATCGAAATTTTTGACAACAATAATCTACCTCTACTCATTCAACCCCTTATTTAATTTCAGCACAGATTACCAGACGTTTGCTAACATTAAGAGTGTTATAATAAATAAATCATATCCTAAAACGTTATATTACTCAAGTTTTAACGAAAAAATCTCAATTTTCACCAAATCGTCCCCCATTCATTCCCTACTCCCTGGAGTGATTTTACCCAAACACTACCCTAAACGTTCTTTTTTTAGGTGCTAACTGTATACCAAATTTTTTCAGCAAATCACCACGTCACCACGTCACCCACCCCCATCCATCCCCTACCCCTTAAAGCGATTTTACCCAAAAACAATCAGAACCGTTCGTTTGTCAAGTGCAAACTGTATACGAAAGTTGGAGAAGATATCTTAATTCGTTCTAAAGTTATTGTGGCTACAAACAGACAGACATACATACAAACCGACAGACCGATAGACTGACAGACAGGAAGACCAAAAAAATTGTGGTCACGCAGTGACTGTTTAAAAATGGCATCTACACTGCAGTACTGCACTAATGTGAAAGACTGTCCTGTTATTCGTGTCATGCATAGTGAAGAAGTCAAAGTCATTAATATTCCTGGTAGAATAAAGCTACAATATTTAATGTTTACATTTATTCCTGCAGCAAGTGTATGAACAACAAATTTAAAAACGGAGTGATTTTCGTACCTCATGCTCAAGCAATGCCTATTGTGGCGCCTGGATCGATTTCTGCAGAAGTCTTGGTGAAAGAAAATCATTGTGTTATCCTTGATGAAACTGCTGAAGTTTCAAGTATGAGCGATGACCAACAATTAAGCATGACATCCTTGAGCTGCATACAGTGCTAACAAATTGGGTGCAAAATCAATTGGTCCCAGAACTGAAAAAACGGCATGTTGATATTTGTGAAGAATATTTGCCTGGATATGACGCAGGAGGAGATGCTTTTGTGTCAAAGATTTTAAGTGGGAGATGAGTCTGGGGTGCACTATTTTCAACCCGAAACCAGGAAAGAAAAAAAGAACAGCGTAACACTTTCTATTTCAAAACCAAAAATTGTTACACACTTCTCAGCACAAAACGCTGACCTATCTTTTGGGATGGAAAAATTGTATTTTGAAAGGTCTACGTTCCTAATGAAGTCAAATAAATCAAATTGTTACACAGCTGTCAGCACAAAAGGTCATGTTGACCTATATTTTGGGATGCAAAAGTGGTACTACATGCCCAATGAAGTGACTGTTACTGGTATCACATACAATAACTCCTGAAGAATTGTCCGCTTTTAAAATTAGAAAGGCAAGTATCTCCGAGTAATGGTGTTTGCAATACAATAATACGTGGCTACATACTACCCGTGCAATAATCTAAGATATGAACTTTAAATGTCTACCACATCCTCCTTATTCCTCTAACCTCTCCCCAATTGATAGTCATGTTTTTAGTCTAGTTAAAAAGGTATTAGGTGGGAAGGAATACTAAGGCGTTCCATGAGTGGCTGAGCACATGACCAAAATATTTTTTTGTTGGTATTCAAGCATTTCTGAACCGGTGAATAGGTAATAGGTACTACGTCAACAAATTACAAACTTGTTTTTAACATTGCTTTAATACTTTTTTTTTAATGTTTACGGTTTTCTTTAACTACCACTCGTAATATCTAGGAAGGCATTTGTATAAAGAAAATACAAGAAGTAAACGAAACTTAAAGATATAGATGAACTGTAAAAGTTTACAACGAAAAAAACTGGCGTGCAGGCTACAGTAACATAAAACGAGACTCTGGAGACAAAAACTGATTAACAGGGCGACATCGCCTTTTAATGTGTTGATTCTGTAGCCATTTTCTAAAATATGGTGAACATTTTACAGTTCACAATTTCTTTTTAGGGGGAACTGTTCTCTTAAGGTAGGGTCCACTGTAACGTTTTGTAAAAGTCTCAAAACACATAGAAAAGACGGTTCGGATTGTTTTCGGGTAAAATCGCTTTAGGGGATAGGGGTTGAATTGGGGGTGATTTGGTGAAAATTGAGATTTTTTTCATTAAAACTCGAGCAATATAACGTTTTAGGGTTTATTTATTAGAACACTTTTAATTTCATCAAACATCTGCTATTCTGTGCTGAAATTAAATTAGGGGTTGAGTGTGTGGGGGTGAAATATTGTTCACAAAAATTTCGAATTTTTGTTTTGCTAAAACGGCGTAAAAAGTCTCAAAAACATAGAAAACTTGATTCTGGAACCAATTTTTCTAGTCTGTCGGTCTGTCGGCATGTACGCCTGTTAATAGGCGTAATAACTTTCGAACGAATTGAGATATCATCTTCAAATTTGGTATCCAGTTAGCACTTGACAAAGAAACGTTTCGAAATGTTTTTGGGTAAGATCGCTTGAGGGGGTAGGGGATAAATTAGTGGTGATTGGTAAAAATTTACATTTTTTTTTTCAATACAATTCAAGTAAGATAAAGTTTTAAAAGTTTATGGGTACAAGAATACAAATATTTCCTTGCTGGTTAAGTCATGGGCCCTAAATTCATTCAATGAGAATGTCTTTCTGAAGAGAAAGAAAATAAATTATCACAGCTATGTGGAAGTTATGATTCAATTTGCAGCACTATTTATAAACGTTTGATCCTGATTTACAGTAAAAAATTAAAACCCTGGACATGTATACAGTTCGTAAAGATTTTTCCACTAAGTCTGCACTAAAGGAGTGTATGTCCAGACTTTGTACAATCAAAATCTTTCGAGATGTCTTTAAATTTACCTCTTTTTTTCTGTTGTGATCCAAATATCCCTGATAATATAGATTTTTCCCGAGAACTGACAACACCGAAGGAAAGCCGTTGAACTCTGGTTTCTGGTTTTATTATTACGTACATAGTGCGCTAATGCGAAAGCTGGATGTCATAAAACCATATAAAAATTCACTGGGTTACATCCAACTCACAGGCACTATATGAAGTTATGACGTTAAAGCGCACTCCTCGTCTAGTTGCACTAGATGTACCCGTAAAAAATGTGGCTCTGGATCCTGAAGTAAATGAAATTAGGATGTTTTTGATGTAACATACTCTGGAGAAACACGAAAGTTACATTTCAACTTAATAATGGTGGCAGTAGATTAGACTAGAAGCATTTGGGGTAGTATGGAAATAGTAGTTTTAAAGCTATGAGTTTAGTTGATGCTGGAGAGATGATTGTGCATTAAATATTACCAGAAAAATATTTTGTGAGCTTTAGAAATTGCTAGAGTAAAATGTTAAATTCCTATTTTATGTAGCGTAAGGTGAGTGGGGTCCTACATGTTTTGAGCATATTTTTCACTGCCCATGCATAAAAGAAAATATTTATATACCGTTTTCACATTTAATGCCTTGGCTCTTAAGTGACAAAAAATCAGTTTTGTCACCCCCATCTTTCTCTATTTTTTAGGGAATCTGTCGCAGGTCTAGAGATGAACCAATGATCTATTATCCATAAAGTAGATAGCGCACAGAGAGAGACATCGTGCGCAAACATAATCCTGAGAGAGAGAGAGAGCTGGTTTGAAGGCAGAAACTTCAAGAAACAGTAGTGTAGCGATTAGTTTCAGTGAATTTCAAATTATTTATTCTTATTTTTTAGACGTTTTAAAGATTTAGATTTAACTGTTATTTGCCAGAAACGTTTATTATGCTTATTGTTTTTTTTCCATACATCTCTCTGAAAAAACGTTTTTTTCGAATTTTTTTCGAAAACGATAATATATAGGGTGTAAACAAGTGCAAAAAATTCAGTGGGTGATTTTTTGTTGAAAATTATTGGCGGATTTTCATATAAAAAAACTCATACATCCCTCTCCTCTAAAGATACGACCCCTTAAAGGCGATGCCAAAAAAGTAGTTTTTAATGTTTTTCTTGAATATAAAAGAAGTGACAGAAATTAAATTAAATAGATGTTGTCTACCATCGAGAAGACACTCGGTGGACAGTTTGTTAGTTTTCGCTGAAAGTTGCAATAGGTAGAAAAAGCCACCAATACTTTTCGTCGAAAACGTCACGTTTTCGACGAAAAGTAATTTAAAAAATTTGTTGGGTAATACGAAAGACAAAGACAAAGTCACTGAAATGTCGGGCATTTATGAGATTAGTTGCAAAGATTGTGATCTTAAATACGTGGGCCAAACTAGGAGAAACATAGCCACCAGATTTCGTGAACATCTCGCACAGTTACGATATGGTACAGTGGACAAATCATGTGTGGCACAACATATATGGGATAATAATCACCACATTGACAACGAAAATTTGAAACTTGTCAAAAATGTTAGACATCAAACTATGCTTGATTCATTAGAAAGTATTTTTATATTAAGGTCTATTAAGAACAAAACTTCATTAAATCGTGCGACACCTGTAATATCAAGCCCTTTATTTTCTCTTTGCATTTGACCGCTTAAACACTCCTAATTTGTCTGGTAGAATAAAAATTATTGTCAATAACTCGGCCGGTTTATACTTATACTAATCTCTATGTTTGTCTCGACTTAAAGACCTGTTCGGTTTGTTGTATCTATGTAGTGAATATAAATACTTTCACGTAGAATTAAAAATCAATATAAATATAATTTTTATGTAGTATTTTAGTTGAATTATGTATCCTTTGGTGGAGTTAACATGGTGAGACAGACACCTGGGTTTTTAGTATTCTATTCAAAAAAGATGTTGTTTATCTCACCAGATGTCTTTTTCGGCATGATCCAATATCCACATAGTAAATTTCTTTAAATAACTCGGGTCCTTTTAAACCCATTTTAGATAAGGGTCATAAATTTGTCGACCAGAAGATTAAAGCAGGTCTCCGACCCCGTAGTTTCACTGCGCAATAAACAAACAATCGTTCTTGGACGACAACTTTACTTCGGACTAGTTCGTTTACCTTGACGCGATATAAATACACGGGATCTAATTTTTTATGTTAGAATTTTCTTCCTCTGAAGATGTTGACATTGTCAACAAAACGATCGTAAGGTCTCTGAAATATGTGTTGTGGTGATTTGGGTGTTCTCCAAGTGTACTTATTAGTGCTTATCACAGGTTCCAGTTTTCACATAGTCCTTAGGAACAGTTAAAAGTAGGGTAAAGAAAGGCAAGAAAAAACATGATATCTATCATAAATATTTATACAGTAATTTGGATACAGTGGCGTCTCCTGACCAAAATGTTCGGGTGTGCGGTAACGAGTTGCTGTTAGTGGTGGTTTTAAAAATTATTAACACTAAATGTACATATATATATATATATATATATATATATATATATATATATATATATATATATATATATATATATATATATATTGTACCTATATGGGAATAATACATAGATTTTCCACTGCAACACTAACAAATTGAAAAGTCACTTAAAACTTTAAAACACGAAAAGAACATGGAATTATTATCAAGCTCTTCTCTTCACACAAATTTGTGTTAGCGTCAGCACTGTCCGGAACGGGGTGAAAACTGAAAACATTAAAAGTAGTTCAATGTTAATATGGTACTAAATAATAAAATGTGTAAAAAGCCTGGATGCAGCAAGTGCGTTATGGTAGTGAATTTCCATAGAAATGATCTGGCACAAAATATTTTATTATAACTTTTTTTCTTGCAACATAGAAATCTAAATTTTGGTGTATAGTTTAATTTTTTTATCGTAAACCTACCTGCGAAATTTGGTTATCTTATCTTTTTTATTTTTTGAGATACAAATTTTTTTCGAATGAAACCTTAAATTTTCCCGGAAAACCTCGTCAGGTTTTCCTGACTAACGAAATTATCCAAGCCATTTACAGAAGGAAGGTACATGCCAAATTTTATCAAAATCGGCCGATTATATTTTGAGTTATTGGTGTGATACCTATATATATATATATATATATATATATATATATATATATATATATATATATATATATATATATATATATATATATATATATATATATATATATAGTTTATTATTAAATAAATAGTACAAAGCATCTTACAAATAAGTCTAAACTTGTGGCTGCAAATGATGCAATTTTGACTAAATTTTAATCTAAATGTCAATTGTTCTAAAGTTCTGTCATCTGATTTCTAATCTCCAAAACTACCTCACCTCATTATGTACCATTATAATTTCTAGAAATATGGATGGTACTTGAAATCAGTTTCTTCATTTTAATCAAAAATTTCTATATTTTAAAACTTGACTCAAATTAAATTCTACATATTTTTCAACAGAAACATTATTTATATATATATATATATATATATATATATATATATATATATATATATATATATATATATATATATATATATATATATATATATTGAAACTGACCCCGAATATGAGTTCTAGGGGTACTAGTTCGCGCTTATTTGCAAACAATTTTTCAAAATTCAAAAGTCGAGATCTCCCCATTAGTGAATTTTTTCTACGAAAATTTACTAAAATGTATTATAGTCTTTGATTCTAGAATACTGTGGTCTGTGTAAGCGCAGTCGTAATGTTTGTAAATAATGCTATCACATAGTTTGTTAGACCGGCGTTCCATTCATTTGTCTTGAGCGGTATTTTTACCGCTCACTGCAGTGTTAAAAGCAATGGTTTTTCCCCACTATTTTAAACACATGGGTGGGGGACTGTATTGTATACCAATACAGCTCTATCGACTGAAGTGTTCGGAAATATCAACGTACACCTAACCCGAATTCATTCCCAGTTGCTATTGACCTACTCATATTCTCGGAATCAAGACGTGGTACCTACTTCATTCCAAGTCACTATTAACCGACTATTTATGAAATCAAATAAGTAAATTAAATCGATTGTCATAAAATATGTAGTGTATGTGTATTAAGACTAAGGGAAAAACAAATAAAATATATTTAACTGTACAATTTTTGATTATATTTTAGGGTGTGCGGCGCACACCTAGCTCACTAGGAGAAATCGCCACTGTTTGGATACAAAACTCAAGCAAAGAAATTGGTAAACAGGAAATACACTCAACAAAAATACACTAGAAAGCTGAACATAATAAAAATCCCGTAGTTCTTGCATTGATGGTGATTGTATGCATGCAGAAGGGGAAGAAGAACCCCCAGGTCGAAGAGGGTTTTTGCCCCCTCACCCAAAAACACAGGGGATTCTCCTTCCCCTTGTTCATACATATGCAACTACCTGCAAAGCATAAAGCCCAAGAAAAATTTCTTGGGAGCAACCCCCAAGACAGTTACTGGCCCTGGGCGAATAAGGATGCGGTGCGGGGTAGACAGGGTTTAAAGGAGGTATTGCTGAAAAATGTGAAACGTCCCACAACGTCGCCTATAATGCCTTTTTTAGGTAATATCTAATACAGCACTAAAGTAAATAAATTCATTTGCTGTTTCACTTCTTTTGTATGTTTATATTACATATATAAGCACAAGATAAGTAAGTATAATAAAAGGTGGCCCTTAATTATTATCGGAACTACACAAACTTAAAAGTAGAGAAGACATTTAGATCGTGTGTTAAGAGCCATAAGTTTTATTAAAAATAACTTCTAACTGTATGCACACAAAAATTAGTAAAACACGTTTATAAAATCTAATAAAAAAACAACAGTTTTACGATATTATTTTAAATAAACCAATAGGAATACGTTTCGCGGCGACTTCGCAATTCGCGAGTGTATGAATCTAGCTTTTGTCCAAGGACCACACTGGACTACCAGGTCTTGATACTTGTAAAGAACATTGACGCCCGTGGTATTAAATTTAACACACCGAATCTAACAAATATTGTCTTTCGCACAGGGACACACTATAAAAAGTCTCACCGTCGATACCTCTCTATTAGTGAATTTTCTTAATGAAAATTTACTAAAAAAAAGTTCTAAGCGTTTAAAGAAAAAACAATGTTTGATGCAACTAATGATCAAAGGGCAAAATAAATATATTTTGTGTGACTGGCATCATACTATTGAATATTATAGACAAAGTTTAAGTTTTTGCGGTTAAAAAAGGCAAAAGTGCCATAAAGATTGATTTGAAAATTTTTCTTAAAACGTTGCGATTAGAAACGTCAAATTAGCGATTTTTCAACAAATAATCTGCAACGAATGCGAGTTATATAGTAGAAATGTGGTAAGAAGTGTATTTTACAAAATCTCAAGTTTCTGCTTCAACCGCCGTTACCCTTCATTTTACTAAAATATTTTCACAAAATTAATTTCAACTAGGTATATTCTTTGATACTTTGGCAGCAGTTCAAGTTCTAAAGTTTAAACTTTAATTCTCTAATATTTTTCATTAAAAAAAAGGTTCGAAAATCATTTTGCCCCTCGCTTATAGTTAATTTTCAATAGTCTTAAATTATAAATGTGATTCAAACAGATAATTCCACTTCTTGTGTTGATAGTGTATTGTTAACGCACAGTCATATATCCAACCCAGGATGCATCTGCTCTCTCTGGCGTGTATTGTTGTGCTGGTTTTTGCTTGTTAAAATAACGGAGGGTGTGTGTACCGGCTCCTGTTGTATATTCTGGAGTGTGCTGGGTGAAATTTCTAACCATGTCGATGATTAATCATTTCTTGTTATACGGTTTTTATGTTCACTTAGGGGAGGGTGTGTAACGATATACCTCATAATATTACCAGACGAATTTTGTGACATTACTGCAGAAAATTGATACACGTTTGACATGTAAATATATACAGATGTTTTGCACAGAAAACAATCATACTATGATATATGATGATATTTAACACAACATTGAACATGTAAATACAGGCTGGGCAACTAAGAATGGTCGTTGGCCATATCTCAGAAACGATATACCTCATAATATTACCAGACGAATTTTGTGACATTACTGCAGAAAATTGATACTCGTTTGACATGTAAATATATACAGATGTTTTGCACAGAAAACAATCATACTATGATATATGATGATATTTAACACAACATTGAACATGTAAATACAGGCTGGGTAACTAAGAATGGTCGTTGACCATATCTCAGAAACCGTTCTCTGTACGGCTTCAGGGGAAAATGAGGACGATAAATCGCTGGAAATTATTTTCAAGTTTCTAAAATCACCATAGAATCAATACGGGTCGAAAAATAGCGATTTTCATCAAATTTTTCCGAATTAAGTGGTACCTTTGACACACGCAGAATAATGGCCGAGTAACGGATTTTATTTATTGTATCGCATATTTTTTGATATGCCAGCTGAAGACTACCTGTGGGTTTGATGAGGTGCCGGTAAGAATGTTAAAGTTTTGTAGATACGAATTAATGGAGCCGTTGCTTCACATCGTCAATATGTGTCGGACAGCTGGGGTGTTTCCTGAGAGGCTGAAGATTTCTCTGATGATCCTTGTTTTCAAAGGAGGTGATAAACATCTATTAAACAATTACCGACCGTTATCACTAATCTCTAATATAACCAAAATCTTCGAAATGGTAGTAAGGGAAAGAATAATCAACTTTATAAGTAAGAACAGTATAATCAGTAAATGGCAAAATGGAGATATGAAGGGAAGAAACACGACGAGTGCTATGTATCTGTTATGCCCGCTCTTTTGTCCCGAAGAGTTCCAAGTTGTGGAATTCCTTGCCGACACATGTTTTTCCTTCTCCTCCGAACCTTCAAGTCCAGAATTAACAATTTGCCTCTTTTCTCCTTGTCGACACCCACGGTACGATAGTATTTAGGCTGTAAGCCCTCGTGGTGCGTTGTTGAAATATAAAAAAATGCCGATCCTCTCCATCTTGTTAATCAGCACCTGATGACAGACACTGTCGAATGCCTTTGACATGTCCAAAAACAAGCATGTTACCACTCGGCCTTTATTTATATTCTTCACAAGCCTGATACGTCTATGTCTGTTGACCTGGACAGTAAAAGGGTGCATTCGTCTGTTCCCCTGGTAGATCTGTTGGGGGGCAGCAGGTGGAGGAACTCTGGAAGAAAGCTCCTCTGAGCAGTGCCCGTGCAAATATCTATAAAAGAAAGGAGATCATCAACGGCACGTCGGGCAAGGGATGGCAGCCTTTGGGTGAGGGTAGGGACACTAATGAGACGTAGCTCTCTTTTGAATGAAGTCCAGAATAGCGAGTGTAGAAGCGGAACCTCAGATGTGGGAGCAGTATTCGAGGTTTGGTCTTATTTGTGAAGTATATAAGATATAGAGATGAGCTGGTGTAAAGTATTTTCGAGCCCGGAAGAGGAAACATAATTTCTTAGTAGCCGCTTCTGCAATTGATGTGACATGTTGATGACAATTGAGATTTCGATCCACAGAAATGCCAACAAGTGAAAAGGACTCATTACTTTGAATAACTTGGTTGTTCATTGTGATGGGTCTATGGCTGGAGTATCTTTTATGAGGTAGAAAGCAAGACTGAGATTTGGTGGAGTTGAATTGTACAAGATTTCTACTTTCCCAGTCTAATATTTTTTGGAGATCCACGGAGACAGAACCCTCCATGAGTCTGCGATCCTCACCTATTTGGGCTAAAGAGACAGGCTTATAATTCTTGGATCCTTTCTTGGGGACGGGTTGTACTCGAGCAGTTTTCCAGTTACTAGGGAATATACCCTTTATTGTAGGATATCCGAAACAGACGAGTCAGGACAGGAGCAAGTTCTGGTGCGCATTTTTTGAGAACAATTGCTGGGATCTCGCCAAGGCCAGAGGCTTTCCTGGTATTAAGAGAAGAGAGCATCTTTCGTACCTTTTTAATTTTGAAAATGATATCCGTCATTTTATGCGCGACATTGGGGACTGTTGGTGGTTGAACATTTGGAGGTGGGTTGAGAGTAGTATTGCCGGCGAAAAATGAAGCAAAAAGTTCAGCTTTGCCCAGGGCGGTAGAAACAATTTCATCCCTTGAGACAAGAGATGGGAACGTGCTTTTGCAGAAATTATTCCCAATAGATTTAGCAAGAGTTCAGAACGGTTTGCCGCCGTTGGAGCTTAAGAGGACTTTGTTTTTGATGTGGTTATTAAACGAGTTTTTTGCCTCAGAAAGAATGCGGCCATAGCGGTTTCTTGCGTTGTTAAATGCTTGACGATTTTCTTGACTGGAATTGTGTAGAAGCGTTTTGTGAGCTTTGACCTTTTCAAGTCTAGCCTTATCACAGAATTTCGAGAACCAGGGCTTTTGAGTGGCTGAAGAGGTTTTCTGTGTACGTGGAAAAATAATTCCATGCCAGCTTGGATAATTTCGGTGACGTTTTGTGAGATATCAGAGGGGTCAGGATGAGAGAAGCAGACAGACGCCCATGGAAATGAGAAAAAGTAATCCCGCATTTCGTCCCAGTTAGCGGAGTTGTAGTGCCAAAGGAGACGTGGGTGTGATGACTGTGTGACCTCGGGTTGCATTGCGCAGGAAGCAGTGACCATGCCGTGGTCTGAGCGACCAAGGGGGGCGGTGACTGATATAGCATTCAGGTTTTGCAGTAAGAAGGAGATACAAGGGATTTGAGCTATGTGTTGGGATACGAGGAAAGTAAGTAGGTTGCTGAACCATATTAGCTAAAGAATTGCTGACTGCAAAGGCCTCCGCTGCTCTCCCTTGTGGATCGGTTTTTGAAGATCCTGGCCATTCCTTATTATGGACATTGAAGTCACCAAGAATAGTGACCTCGGAGGAAGGATATTCGGAAATCAGATGGTCGGTTTTTTCAGAAAGGTAATCAAAGAGCTGGATAAAGTTGTTGTCAGAAGGTGACCGGTAAATGCAACAGATGAATTTAGTTGCAGCCCTGAGAGAGAAAGTTTTATCCATAGTATGTCTTTTCTTCCAGCTTCTAAATTGGGGAGTCTGGTGCAGGGTAGATTGCTACGGACGTATGCGCACCCGCCTCCATGCAATCTAAAGGAAGTAAGGAGCTCATACCCCGGGAAATTAAGGTGATTAGTGGCTGTTTTGGCACTGATTTGGGTTTCGGTGAGGAAGAGGAGTTGGGGCCTGTTAGCCTGGAGGAAATGGTGGACGGAGTTCAGGTTAGAATTTAGGCCACATTCCTTGTGAAAAGCTTTTGTAACTTTAATGAAATTTGTAATACAAGATTCTTTTAAAGAGGCTTATAGTACATAGAGTCACCAAATTAATATTTTTAGCGTTAAAATTGAGTTTTGGGCATTCAAAATTTTTTTTCTTAAAAGGCGCTAGAACACAGGATTTGAATATTCTTTATGATAAGAGAAAGAGAGAAATTCTTCAAATGAGCTTGTATTAGGACCTCTAAACCTGATCTTTGACGTCTATTTAGATAAAAGTATTACTTTTAGTAATATGCCGTACTGAAAGTGTAAAATTCTGATGAAAATTCACTATTATATCGCACTTGCTACGTCCCGAAATGTTTAAATTAGTGTTTAAAAGAAAATGGCTTTATTTAATAAAAAATAAAGGGAAAAAACATTGGCAGAGCAGAATGAAAAGAAGAGAATTTAATTACAGTGTAGAGTATTTGAAGCCCGCGGCTATGAAATAGTTTATAATATAATTTTAATTAGAATAAAGTGAAGTTGCCTCACTTCCACATATTCAGCCTCTCGTTCGTTTTGCATTTTATGTTGACACAGGACGGGTGCCTTAGAATATAATATTTTTATTAAAAAGTAACGCCCTTTTAGTATTTTTCCATCAGCTAAAACTATAATATGGCGAGTTGAAAGAATGTCTGGCTGAGCTGGGAAATTTTGCAATTAAAATTTTATTCACCGACCGAAACTTGTTTCATCCTTCTAATTGAAAATGTTAAACATGTTGGAAATATAAAAGGTGATAATATTCGAGTTCATTACTAAATTTCTTTTACTGGAGAATAATCTACAGTAACATTGTCCGCGGTCTCATTAACTACCGTTGAAACGGAAAATTCTGTTTAATGTACCAGATATTTTGCAGCATTTTTAGCACAGGTTTTGAGCTTATAAAATACAAGATTTTAAAGGTAAATGTATCTTAGACCAATTGGAATAAAATTTCGAATGCATCATTAATTAGTGAATAATAATTATTTTGATTATTATTGATATGACAAAATGGTAATATCCAATGAGAGCAAAACTAGTATGTGTCTCCAATAATGGTTGAAATACAGGGTGTTCTACAAGCTCTATGACAAACTTTGCCAGATAATAGCTCTCATAATTCTAAACAATGTTTCTTAATGAACATGGGCCCCTTTCACTTTTGTTAAGAATTTACAAGCATTGAACCTTTATTAACAATTAACAATAAAAATTTAAATTAAATGAAAATCACAAAACTTAAGACTATAAAATTGTTCGAAATGTCCACCCTCGGCTTGAATGCAAGCCTCACATCGACGAACTAAAGATTCGGTCACTCGAAGGATGAGATTTGGATCATTTCTTATTTGGTTAGCTGCATCTTGAATTCTTTCAAGTAACTGCTGATGGGTAGTGATTTCAACATGGTAGACCAGCTGCTTCATGTGTCCCCATAAATAAAAATCCTGAGGATTGAGATCGGGGCTACGAGGTGGCCATGATATTGGACCTCCTTGACCTATCCATTTATTTGGGAAATGTTCATTTAACCAAGCAGAAACTTGTCTTCCTCTATGTGGTGATGCGCAATCGTGCTGATACCACATATTCTGAATAATATTAAGTTGTACGTCATCAATGAACTCTAAAAGGTCGTATTCTAAGAAATGTCTATACAGATCTGCATTTAAACGATCATTTAGAACATGCAGAGGTAATAGATTATTGTTGAAAATTCCACCCAAAACATTGACACTGAATCATTGCTGAAATTGTCTTGAACTAATTGCATGTGGATTTTGCAACGCCCATATATGTTCATTATGATTATTATATATGCCGTCGCTAGTAAAGCACGCTTCATCAGACCACATGACGAGCGAAATGAATCAATCATTTTGTGCTTGTTGCTGAAGTAACGGAGGCCGGTGACTGGCGCTTCCGCGATCTGACACCAAGCGGCAACGTGGTAAATACCATTCCGTCCAGGTCGGGACTACCCACTAAACACCCATTTGACACCTAGAAACTCGGCGGAAACCACTCGCTGGCATTGCTTCACCACGTCCCTAACTCTCGTCGTTCTCAAAACTTCCAGATCCTGCCTTCCTCCTCCTTTGACTTCATTATTTCTACGATCCCTCTCTGCACAGTATTCCACACCCCTTCACTTCCCAGCATATGCTCCACCACATTATCTGCTGTTAAATCTCTGCAAATCTCTTTATACAGTTGTTCTCTTATTTTGCGACTATCTTGCGCACTCAAAGACCGTGTGTTCTGCCGCCTCTCTATCACCACAATGCGTACAGTCCTCTTTCTCGACTATTTTCATTTTACTCAGGTAAAATCTGAAACGCCCATGTCCTGACAGCAATTGGGAAAATAATAACCCACCTCCCCATGCTGTCTCGATATCCATCTCTGTATGTGTGAAATGAGCCTCTTCGTCCACTGAGATGTTCACATTTCCTCTTCCCATTCTCGCTGCCATTCCAGCATTGTTTCGGTTCTTGCCTTCTTTTTTATTCTCTTCTATTTTCGTGTATTTCATAAATTCTCTTGCCAATAAGTGTATAGGGATCGTTCCTGCAATCACCTGTATTGCTTCCGTTGCCACCACAATATTGACACTGAATCGTTGCTGAAATTGTCTTGATCTAATTGCGTGTGGATTTTGCAACGCCCATATATGTTCATTATGATTATTATATATGCCGTCGCTAGTAAAGCACGCTTCATCAGACCACATGACGAGCGAAATGAATCAATCATTTTGTGCTTGTTGCTGAAGTAACCAGCGACAAAATTCTAATCGCTGTGGGGCATCTCCAGCATGCAACGCCTGTACATTTTGGCGATGAAACGGATGTAACATTTCTCTGTTCAATACATGCCATGCAAAATACGGTGACACATGAACGTTACTAGATATACGCCGAATTGAAGGGTTATCAAGGGCAGCATCTATTACATTTTCTTCATCTTGTACATTTACCTCAGTAGAACGAATGGTCTTCTTTGGAGCGGGGTTACCTGCTTCTCGGAGTCTACGAAATGATGCACTAAACACCGTGTGAGCAGGTTGGTGTCTATTTTTGGATATCTGCGTTGATATTCTCTAGCTGATTTTCTGGCGTTCCCATTGGAATACCCATATACAAACACAATAGTTGCATATTCCTCAGTTGTGAATAAATGCATTGTTTATTTAGAACTTTTACACGAAGTATCAAATATTGTACAATTAAAATGACGCTAACAATAATTATTGTCATAACAACTGTCATTTTTTATTTATCAACCTACTTTTGATTGAAGTAGGTGTACCTATATTTTATAGGTGTGCATTGTTTCACATTCAAATGATTTTGTGTCACTTCCTGGTTGACTGGCAAAATTATGATTCTTTAAATGCTTGTAACTTTTAAACAAAAACGAATCGGACCCATATTCATTAACAAAAATTGTTTAGAATTTTGATAGCTATCATCTGACAAAGTCTGTGATAGAGCTTGTAGAACACCCTGTATAAGTACTGACTTTCCAAAAATCCGAACACCTAGTAAGTGTCGACTAATTGCAATGAAATTTTCTTTACTTCACTGTTTTGTCTTTGATAAGAAACGATAACAATATAGACAAAGAATTTGAACAAATGTGACTTTTTAATTGTGTTTATCAAAAAATTATCTCTCTGAAATTGCGTTTCCTTCAGTTTGAAGCAATATTTTGTAGCGACTTGTGCTCAATTTATTAAGTCATTATGCCCGGGCGCCGTTTTCGGATCAATTACAATAAAGTGAGTTCGAACGGGGGTGCATTATTGGTATGCGGGAAGCCGATTTTTCAATCACAGAAATTTCCGACCGCATAGGACGCATTATGTTAACAGTATTACACTGTGGGTCGAGGTAGTCTGAAAAGGGGATTTATAACCGTCGTTATGGATGCCGACTTCGACCAACAGCACAGGAAGGTCGTAATTTGAGGATTGCCACTTTATGCTTGATTGGTAGCTTTACAACAAAGAGTCTCTATGGCAACGATATATCACAGAATAAGCGCTCGAGTGGTGTAACGGAGAATAAAATTGGGATGGTGAATGGAATCGTGTTGGATTCTCTGACGAGTCCAGATTCTGTCTTTGGGTCTACGCTGGTCGCAAAAAAGTAAAACTATTACGTGTAAAACGCATAAATTTAGAATTTGCTGTGGAACGACATCCGGACCTTACACGGGGGGTAATGGTATGAGGTGCAATAACATACGGTAGCAGGTCACCTCTAGTTTGCGTTGGCGGAAATTTTAATGCAAATTATTACATACGAAACATACTGCACGTACTGTTGCACTGCCATACCCACGAAGTTTAATTCAACCCCTTTTCCAAGAAGGGTTACTACAAAGTTTGTAACGATTACGTTTCGTTACTGCTTAATTATCCAATATCTGTAAGGCAATTCATGTTTTAATTTCAAAATTATCTTCATGAAAAGTCGCGAAATTTTCAATTATCGTAAACCCCTTTACTGCATTTCAAATTTGTAGGTTAAAATTCGATATATGTTTGCCATGGGAAACTAGCTCGCATTATTACTGAACAAATATTTCCAGGAACGAAATAAGCATTTAAAATATACGTTAGGAATCTTAGAGAACAAAATATTGTTTATCTGTAATTTTCCGGTGATGTCACCCAAGAAATACCGTTGGAAATGTTGCAGAGAATTGCCGGCAAAACCTTCAACTGTGGACACGGGAGGTGAGACGTCGTGACCCTACCACCGATTGGAGGTCTCATTTTATCTCATTCGAAGAATGGAGGCTAGAGTGAGCTCTCGCACAGCCAGCAACGGTCACCGTAAGAGTTTTTGCGCGCAACGAGTAGGAGTTGCAGAACCCGACACATTACCAGGGACTCTCTGCTGAGCGTTCATAGAGTGAACACCCGTCAGTTTCGGTGACTATTAAATTATCTTAAAACGGGGTTGTAATGTTCTTTCTGTTATCTGTACTACCTAATAATTATTGTCAGTGATTGTATGGAGTAATTCAAGTGATTTTCGAGTTTAATTAAACATCGTATTCAGCATAAAACGCGAGGTAACTCGTGGCTCTTTGTTCCGAACTGTTGATTTCTTGCCGTAATCAGAAAGAATTCCTGGTTATTATCGAACCTTAAGTCAATTGGTAGTGAATTTCACTTAAGCAAATTCACGTTTTGATTACGATTCCCAAAGTTTCCATCAAGCGAATTTAGAACATCGACATAGGTGTGGTCTTGTGGTATTGGAGCAATAACATCCACCGGCCCAATAATCTCTGATGGGAAGTCCCAGTCGTTTCCCCCCAGTTTTTCCGCCCCTATTGGAGTCTGGAATCTGTGTCAGGCACTCATGATTGATCCCACCTGGAAAGCATCTTCACAGGGTCATCAGGTAATCTAATACCGGAAGACTGGTGAGTCTAAACAAATCTTTTCTCTGAATCAGCAGATTTTTCATGCCGAAATCTAACATTGAAGTTTTAATAACCTGAACTTTCAAAATCACGTAATCAAGTTTGAGCTTACACAATGTCAGGGAGGTGCTGTCAGTACAACTATATATTTCCTGTTTAATCTCTAAGATTTTGTCAGATTTTGTAAATCTACACACATAGTCTTTATTATTTAAAAAAATTATAATTAGCAAACTTTGTCTGTAAAATATCTAATCTATACACTCTCTTTAATATCTTTTATATTTTCATAATTAATGTAGACATTTTATAGGCAATTGTGACCTCACCATTGAGCAGATCTTTATCCACCTGAGGTCAATCACAATATACCACGGTTCTTGTACCTTAAGTTTCTGTTTGAAGGAGGCAACAAGTTCTTAAAGGAAAATAACGTGACCCTGCTTCCATGGTCTTCTCGCTACCCAAACTTGTCATTAGTCAAATAGTTGTGGGATATGACCTTTATCACCGAATTCAAGTAGCATGCGATGACATTCCTCGGGATACCATTGATCATTTATTTTCAAGCATGCCTTAAAAGGTTATCGAATTTATAAGAAACTGCGGTGAACCCACTCATTATTAAATAACTTTGCTATTTTCTAATATTTTAGTTTGACAATGTAATCATCTTTTAAGTTCGATTAAACACACATTATGCATAAATTTGATTAAAATTTATCATCTCTTACTGGGTGTTTTTTTAAGTCAGCATATGTCTATTTTCACATTTATTTATATCGTTTCTTCACCGAAAAATAGCAACAGGGCTTGGTGATTTTTAAAAAATCGTTTGTGGTTATGGAGCGGTATCTAAGTATGAAGATTTGTACTAGAGCCGTAAAACAGCATCGCTTCAAGTTGTGAAAATAGATGTCCGTGGTGTAAGACAGCTCACAGTTCTCTCAGAGATTGGTTACCTTAGTGCCAGTTGCGGTTTTTTTCTCATAGTAGAGGTGAATGCTTTTTTACGCAGGCCGGTGACTGACGCTTCCGCGATCTGACACCAACCGGTACTGTGGTGACTCCCCTTCCGTCCAGGTCGGGACTACCCACTAAACACCCACTTGACACCTAGAGACTCGGCGGAAACCACTCGCTGGCATTGCTTCACAACGTACCTAACTCTTGTCGTTCTCAAAACTTCTACATCCTATCTTCATCCTCCTTTGACTTCATTATTTCTACGATCCCTCTCTGCACAGTATTCCACACCCCTTCACTTCCCAGCATATGCTCTACCACATTATCTGCTGTTAAATCTCTGCAAATCTCTTTATAAATTTGTTCTATTATTTGCGACTATCTTGCGCACTCAAAGACCGTGTGTTCTGGCGTATCTCTGTCACCACAATGTGTACAGTCCTCTTTGTCGACTATTTTTATTTTACTCAGGTAAGACCTGAAACGCCCATGACCTGACAGCAATTGGGTAAAATAATAACCCACCTCCCCATGCTGTCTCGATATCCATGTCTGTATGTGTGGAATGAGCCTCTTTGTTCACTGGGATGTTCACTTTCCTCTTCCCATTCTCGCTGCCATTCCAGCATGTTTCGGTTCTTGCCTTCTTTTTTATTCTCTTCTATTTTCGTGTCTTTCATAAGTTCTCTTGCCAATAAGTGTATAGGGATCGTTCCTGCAATCACCTGTATTACTTTCGTTGCCACTGTTCTATATGCCCTTGTTATTCTGACGACTACCTACCTCTGTGCCCCCTCAACCTTTTTTCTATACCTTGTCTTTGAAAATACGGCCTTTCATGCCGGAGCGCCATAGTATGATTCAGTTTACTACACTACTCAGCACCCTCCTTCTCCTTGGTTTTGGTCCACCGATATTTGGTATCAGACGCCCTAGTTTTTCAACCATCATGTCTGCTTTTTCCACTATTATTTTTATGTGTACACCCATGTTCATGTTATGTCCTACTTGTATGGCGAGGTAGTTCAGGCTTATCTGCGGCTGAATTTCTGCATTCCCCACCTCGACGGTTACTGTTCTCAGTGTTCTACACAATTAATCACAATACGTCAAGGTGGATGGTCGGGTAAGCGGTAACAAATTTGAACCTCGACACGTAAAGTCACATAAAATTAGACAGCTGCACGACCTGTAACAAAGGCATCTATGATTGTGACAGTAGTAAAAAATTTAAAGCAATAGATGGCGTTGGTATCGACACGGTCGTCGCGCTTCCTATCTTCACCTCACTAAGTTTTTATTCCGCTCTTAAGAAGGGTAGGGATATATAACGTGTTCACCATCGCATGATGCACGGGACCAACGGCTCGACGTCCCCTACGAAGGGCGTCACTTGTAGACGTTTAGCTTGCTTAAACACAATGACACAACCTTGTTTCATGTCTCGCTAAAAATAATATGAAACTTACGACGAACAGGTAGAACACACTGAGACATTAGAGACGATCTCCAGTGGGATTTGGGGAGAGGCAGATTGAGGCTCCGTAATCTAGCTACAACAATCCAATTTACACTTTTCCACCGCTTTAAGGAGTAGACAAATTGAGTTCATTTTATTTTATATTTCCTCAACCCCTTGGATATATCTCCAAAACAGGAGCCGAGTTTCAACGCACTTTAACCCAAAAACCAGGTATTCTCGTATATACAGGGATTTCTTTAATATTGCAAATAATTGAGGATGTGTCTCCCTGCGTAAAAATAAGAAAGAAAGCTCCTATAAGCTTGTGTCCGGAATTACTTCGTTTCGGAGATACAGGGGGTTGAACTTTTATTTTTGTTTTTGGTTTACTTAATAATTTTGAAATAAATTATAAATTCGCATTTCGCACGACAAAAAACCCCAGATACAAATTTTTATTCAGATATCGACATTATTTCAAAAATTATTTAGAAAAACCAAAAAAAAAAACTTTGGACGCAGCAAGTGCGTTATGGCAGTGAATTTTTATAAAAATGCTTTGAATAGCAAATATGTCTTTTTAATGCAAGCAGTCATCAATTTGGTTACCGGTATAACCTATATAGTAGAAACAATGTGCCATATTTAATCAAAATAACTTATTGTTTGAAAATGTACAAAAATTTTCTGACAATAAACTTTAAGCGTTGGTTCCTAGCCAACAAACCTTAGGTTGATAGCAAATGGAGTTATTGAAATTTGAAGCATTTAATGAAAATTTGCTACCAAAACGCACTTACTGCGTCTTGATTTTTTTCTTACAAACATATTTCGATAAAAAATGCAATAAAATAAGGCTGTTCGAAAAAAAAATTGTTGGGATCACCAACGACTTATGGACTAGCCGGTGATTGTCAAAATAACTTTATAAGACACCCTATAATTAAGTTATACAATTTCTTCTCGTCTCTTGTATAATAATTATTATATTCAGCTTTACCGCAGAAACGCGTCACCCTGTATATATGTAAGCAGATCAAAACTGAACGTAAACCCGGATATGGATTCCAGGGGGGGCTAGTGTGCGCTCATTTGGAGAAATCTTTTAAAAATTTTAAAGTCGCGGTCTCCTCAATGACGAATTTTTTTTACGAAAATTAGCTAAAAATTATGGACCGTTAAACCATAAACTTAACTAAAACTGCCGCCAAAGTATCAAAGAGAAAATAACTAACCTGTTGCATATCAGCACCTTTTGTAAAACTTCGATCCTTTATATGTGTTGATAAAACATAACAAACACTGTTTAATCCACCCACTAACCTTAATAAAGGAATAATTTGCATTTGTATATAAAAATTTCCCAAATAAAACAAATAATTCGTCGACAAACAAATAAACATATAAACAATCTCATATCATACGTAAACGTCAGTTACAGCGTCTAACAGACCTGCGCAATAATATCAAATGTTCCGTTACCAGGGCAACGACATACTAGATCTCATATAAGCCATTGTCAATGAAACGCGGTGATTTAAAAATAAATGTTTCAAATTTGAATAGCTCAGTTTTCTGTAAATCGAGAAAGCTGGATTTTGGCACATAGTTAGGTCTTTCCCAAATAAATATGTACACCAAATTTTATCGAAATATCTTTATAATTTTCGGTGAAAAAAATTTTTTTCGAAAGAAAACTCAAAATTTTCCCGGAAAACCTTGTCCGATTTTCATGGCTAACGAACTTATCCAGGCTATTAATAAAGGAAAGGCACTTGCCGAGTGTCATCAAAATTGGTTAATTATTTTTTGAGTTATCGGTTGGATACATATATATATATATATATATATATATATATATATATATATATATATATATATATATATATATATATATATATATGTATATATATATATATATATATGTATATATATTTATGAACATGTAAAAATCGAAACTGACCCCGGATATGGGTTCTAGGGGCCCAAATTCGCGCTCATTTGCAAAAATGTTTGCAATGTTTCACCATCGATACATCTCTATTAGTGAATCATACTTCGTACTTTTACGCAGCGAAACTTTTTAATTTTTTTTCGCAATATTAAAGAAACAGCCTGTATAATGTAGGCGCTCACTACACTGTATAAAAATAGCGTTAGGTGATCTTTATTTTGATACGCCGCGCCGTTTTATTTCCGGAATTTAGTTGTTTTCTAATCTAAATTTATTAGCACATTAAAGTTGGACGGCTAGAACTTAATTTAGTAACACATAAAATCGCAGGAGCCTACTAATTCAGTACTTTTTACAACAGCCAGTCTGTTTACGCAAACATCAAAGCTGTTAGCTGGTAAATTAACAACCAAAACAACGCTCATCACTGTGTCAAAACAAAAGAACACACTCTGTTCGTGATCGGTTATAAGCTCTAGTTCTTAGATGCCGTTGAGTTATGTTTAAGGCGGGCATTTAACGAGAAAAAACAAGTGACTGAACAAGTAATTAAGGCATTAAGGTCTCCAGACGTTCTGTAATAAATTTCTCCCGGGCATTTTCTGTTCTTTCTCTTTCTTTTCCTCTGTACAGAAGTCATGAATAATAAAATGACTCTATAGCACAGCAGATGCATATTGTGGAAGCCGGGAAAGCGGCACCGGGACCTAACAAAAGAACTAATAAAAATACCGAATGCGAGATACATCAAAACAATAGATAAATCTTAGTTCATTAAAGGGGTAATCTATGGCAGTAACGAATGCTCGAGGCGCCGATTTCTAAAATTCATTGAGTGTCCTAAATGCTTCGGATTCTATACGAGGAGGATTTAAAAAACAATTATGATGATGAAATGTGTCTGATGACGTTTTAACCCAAACCTTCGATTTTCTTAGATAATTACATATATCGGTCATCACGATATCAGACGTCACGAAAATTAAGTATAGAGCTGTTATTAAATTCCTTACTCAATAAAGTCTTCACCTCTAAGCATCAAAGATATGCTGTATGTGGTATACGGGAAGAATTCTCCGTCTTATTCTGTAGTAAAAGATTGATCAACGCGGTTTCGAATGGGGCAGGAACCCTTGGAAGATGGCGTAAGAGCAGAAAGGATGGTGGAAGTGGTGACGGACATCAAGATTGCACTTGTAGAGGATATCGTGTTAGGCGATCGACGCTTGAACGTAAAAGAATTATCAATAGGGTCGGGGCTTTTAGATGCAAGCGTTCGCCGAAACCTCCACGATAATTTAGGCATTAGTCAAGTTAGTGCAAGGTGGGTCCCCAAACATCTTTCAGCAGTTCAGCACTAGCGTAGTGTTAAATGTGCCCGATCATTTTTGTACCCCCGTGGAGAAAACCTTGTGGACGTGTTGAAGACAATTGTCACAGGGGATGCAACTATGGTTCTCTACTATGATCCTCTGTACAAGTGGGAGTCGATGGAATAGAGGCTTAAGGGAGAAGCACCGCCAAGAAAATTCAAGATCTATCAGTCGAGAAAAAAGTGATGGGTACGATTTTTTGAGATTATGAGCGTATTCTCCTCATAGATTTTACATAACACAACACCAGAGCCAACAAGGCATATAACGCAACACTTCTGCATAAATTACGACAAAAATTACTGGGAAACTGACTAGAGGCGTGTGTTTGCTCTATGACAATGCACCTGTGCACACTGCTGGAATTGCGCCAGCCGCAATTCGTGACTGCGGTTTCTAACAAATTGACCTCGCTCCTTATAGTGCAGATATGGCACCCAGTGACTACTACCTATTTGCAAATTTTAAAAAAAGCACCTTGGCGCCATTTTAATGACCACGAAGAGGTGCAGTTTGGGCACATCTTGAGGAAAAATTAAAATAATATTTTTAAGTGGTATCGAATTGTTGCTGAAATGATGTAATAAGTGCATTAATGTTAGAGGGAGCTATATTGAAGAATAAAATTTAATTGTGACTCTACACCGTTTCTTTTATAGTCAGGCCTGGAAGTTTGGGCTCTTACCTCGCAGCACAGGAAGGACGTTGATCATCTAAGGTTTCTCCCAAATCAGCAAAAATGTCTTGCCGGAAAACCCTTTCAAAAATCAATACTTAAAATAACACAGCCAAAACTCTTTTGTGTCGAAACCCAACCTATCTCCAGACACGTCATTGTCAAAAATTCGCACTTTTGTAACCATTCAACTTCTGAACGTCAAAATTTGCAATAAGTACACTTGGAGAAATCCAAATCACCACAACACATATTTCGGAGACCTTACGATCGTTTCGTTGACGATGCCAACATCTTTAGAAGAAGAAAATTCTTTTTAATGTTTCTGTCAAATAACGGACTTTGAAAAAGAACACTGTAACTCTCAAGTGCGGACCTGATAATAATTGATCGGACCTTATATATGCAATAAGCATCCCGGAGCACCAATTTTTGTATTCATTGGAGGTCTCTGAACGATTCTTCTTACAAGGAGGTCCTGAATGTTAGCTAATAGCCTAACAAATATCATAATTATCTCAATTCAGACTGTGTGTAGGCAGAACAGTGTAAGGTAATGAAGATTTCACGTCAATTAGATAGACAGTTTAATTTATGGTTATAGTGTGGATCGTGATTTCACGCGGTATTACATTACGTTACAGAGTGAATTGAGTAAATTGATGCTTATTATTCCAGCCATGGCAAAATGGATTACTCCATGTTGTATTGTATGCATAATGGTTAACTTTTCATGTGTTAAGTGCTTTTAAATTGTTATAATGATCAGAGGAATATATATATATATATATATATATATATATATATATATATATATATATATATATATATATATATATATATATATATATATATATATGTATAGACAGGATTGTGACCTTCGACATCATTGGGAACTCCAAAACCGTAACAAATACAAACTTGATTAAAGTAGACAAAAGTTGCATAATTACAAGTAAAACTCGAATGCACAGATTTCAAAAAAGTTTCATAGCTTCCTAGATATAACCTAAATACCAAAAAAATGTAATTTTAGTGAATTTTCTTTAAAAAAATTCACTAATGAAGAGATCCCGACTTTTGAATTTTAAAAAAATTCTTCAAATGAGCGCTAATTAGGCCCCCCAGAACACATATCCGAGGTCAGTTTCAATTTTTATATGTTTATATATATATATATATATATATATATATATATATATATATATATATATATATATATATATATATATATGTGTGTGTGTGTGTGTGTGTGTGTGTGTGTGTGTGTGTGTGTCACACCGATAACTCAAAAAATAATGGGTTGATTTTGATTAAATTTGGTGAATAAATTTATTTTGCAAATGGCTTGGATAATTTGGTTAGCCAGAAAAATCTGCCCAGGTTTTCCCGGAAAATTTTGTGTTTTCTTTCGAAAAAAAATTATATCTCCGGAATTAACAAAGTAAGGGCAACCAAATTTGGTAGTGGCACTGTACTATCCTTATAGGTAAGTTATCTACCAAAATTTAGCTATGTAGGTCACAAGACAAAAAAGTTATAGGCATTTAAAGAAAAATAAATTGTGGTTTTCCTCAAAACGTCAAAGTTGCGATTTAAAACGTCAAAATCGGCAACATTTAGGCAAATAACTTGAATCTAATACGGGCTATGGAAATCAAATGTCTCAAGAAGGATGTTTTTCAAACCCTGAAGTCTTAGTTTCAACCGTCATTGTCCTTCATTTTACTAAAATGTTTCCAGAAAATTTATTTCAAATAGACCCTTTCTCTGATGCTTGGCAGTAGCTATAGAGTTTATCGTTTAATGGTATATAATTTTTGGCGAATTTTTGTAAAAAATCAATAAAGCTCAATATATCCGTTATCATACAAGATATGAAAAAAATTGTGTATATTAATTATAGGGTGTCGTGAGCTACATCTTAAAAAATATTTCTACAATCACAGGCTGGCCCATAAGTCATTGGTGATACAAATTTTCCTTTTTGTTTTTAATCAAACACGCCTTATGTTATTGCATTTTTGCATTTTCCATCGAAATATAATGCATGTTTGCAAGAAAAGAAATTCTGGATGCAGCAAGTGCGTTATGGTAGCGAATTTTGATCAAATGCTTCATATTTGAATAGCCCAATTTGCTATTAACCTATAAGGTTGACCAAGAAACGAGTTTTTCCGGGAACACTTTAGGTTTACTTTTGGAAATTTTTGTACATTTTCACACAATAAAGTTATTTTTATAAAACATGGCACATTGTTTTTACTATATAGGTTATACTGGTAACCAAAATTGATGCCTGCTTTCTTAAAAAGAAAACACACATATTTTCAATAAAAACATTTTAATGAAAATTCACTAGCATAACGCACTTGCTGCGTCCAGAGTTTTTTTGTTTCTCCAATATCAACTTGAATTTTTGTACAGGGGACACAATTCGCCATTTAGTCAACTTTTCTTCTTTAATCCACGCCATATTGAATTTTACCACCAAAATATTTTTTGGTTATAATAATGTATTACTAGGCTGCGTTTTGCCCGCATTTTTTTCAAAAATAATAAATTTTTCTTTTTTCCGAGCAAGACAGTGCACGAGCTCATAATACACGAATCCTGAAGAACTTTCTTGATAGTGTTTTTGACAACAACTGGAATGGTACTAGTGGCCTTCTAGGTGTCACTTATCCATTTACGTCCGAAAAGTTGACAATAAAATTTAATTAGCCAGGACAAAAAGGCACTCTCTGTCGGTTTTACAAACGTGGACGTAACTTTGATTCCGGATCAACTACTACCTTTTTTTTCTCCCTCAGGGCTCGTTCGCGGCTCTGCCGCCCCGATAGCACTGCAGCCGTTGGCCTATTGTGCATTAACCATGGTAACCAAACAAATGCGAAAGCGTCGAGTTCATAAATCTGGTATCATAGCAACTATGCATGAAATAATTAAATGATATAATATCTGAGAAGAGAGATGATGCTCTTGTTTCCAAGGATTTGAGGTTATGATATACAAAAACATTTTGCACCGCTTCCACAAAATATAGATATTAAATTACCTCTGCCGCATCGGACAGTCAAAGTTTAATCAAGCAGTGTTGTCAAAGTGAATGTATGATCAGAGGATTTAGAGCTAGACTAGATATTCAGCTATTTGTTGCCATGATAGTTGATACAGGATAAGAGTTCAGCCGGGCTTAAATAATAATAATAATAATAATAATAATAATAATAATAATAATAATAATAATAATAATAATAATAATAATAATAATAATAATAAAAACAATAATAATAATAATAATAATAATAATAAGTTTATTCGATTTATAACATTACAAAGCCTTAAAATATTTTCTTACATAATAGCTTTCGAATAAAAAGTACTTACTAATTAGGTCACGAAGAATATTTCACAGGAGTATTCTTGTTGTGACTCTGTACAGAAAGTGCATGTGTATACTAAACCACAGTAATAAATCACACTTTACAACGATCACTTAACAGTTATTGGTAACTAGCTTAACCACGATAAAACTACTCTATACTCTATAATATATAATAATGAAGATCACACAAAGTCAATATGTACTAAGAAATCCGGACAGATACACACTAAAATATTTCCCTACGCATATACAACTGGGTAATACAACTACGATCTTAAAAAAGATCAAAATAAGCAAAAGCTTCTTATAGTTAAAATAAACGTTAACTAAACAGGATCCCAAACACTTAACAAGTCCGACAAAGGTGTATGGTCGTTTTGGGAACACCACGAATAAAACTAGCATACTTTGATAGTACCTCATACAGCATATGTACCAGTGCTAAAAAAGATTTCAAAAATGCATCGGAGTCGAGATATACAGGATGATTCATTAGGTGAGCGACATTTATATCTCGGTAACTATGGCAACTAGAGCTTCGGGGAAAAAACAAAATCACAATTAAGACAAACAAACCAAGTTAAAACGACTTTGCAAAGACCAAATGGAAACGAAAGGAGTCATCGAACTCACGAAAGGATAACATTACACAACAACCAAAACAAGTCGCAAGACACGTTACAAAAATGTTGCTCTACAACACATTACCAAATTTTTCAGAATTATTTAAAATCCATTCTCTGTCTGTTTTTTTAAAAGATTGATATTGTCAGACTGTTTAATTTTACTAGCCACCAAATCACTTATCTTTTTGCAAAAATAGGTATAACACCTTTGTCCTATCGTATTTCTACACTTCAGTGGCGCCTCTTTAATTCTGGTGTCATAAACATGGTGAAGTCTACAAATCAATTCCTTTCTTTCAAAGCTCAAGATTTCCACCTGTACAAAATAGAACTGACGGAGGTCCATAAGCTTTGCCTCCCTATACAGCTAGTTGGATGTGTCCTATTTCTTCAATACATAATTTTGATGAACCATCTCTGAAGCACATTTAACTCTCTCAAGGCGCCGCCACTCGCTTTCTGAGACGAACCAGGGGTGATCTGATCTATACTTATAAAGCACTTCATGCGCGCATTAGAGTTGATCTCTTTCGTATGTTTCAACTCTACAAATATTCACTTACGTGGTCACTCACTCAAATTGAAAAAGAATCCTTTTGCACTACTGTTCGTAGTTCATTTATATTTATTCGGGCTTTTAACGAGTCGAATGGTCTCCCTGAGGAAGTGATAACAGTTTCTAGTACAAACCTTTTTAAGAACAGGTTTGCTGCAATGGAGATTTGTGGTGAGCGTGTTGTAACAAGATTATTAACATTGACAGACTATAATGTTACGCCCTTGTTGGTTGGGTAGTTTGTGTATTTGGGTTTGTGTATTAGTATTTATTTATGTTAAGAAGCGTCTATGTTTCTGGATGTTGCTTTTATTTTTAGTGAATTTTCTTTAAAAAAAAATCACTAATGAGATCTCGACTTTTGAATTTTGAAAAAATTTCTTCAAATAAACGCTATTTAGGACCCCTGGAATCCAAATCCGATGTCGGTTTCAGACTTTATATGTTTATATACATACATATATATATATATATATATATATATATATATATATATATATATATATATATATATATATATATATACATATATATATATATATATATATATATATATATATATATATATATATATATATATATATATTTATATATTTATTTATGTGTCACACCTATAACTAAAAAAATAATGAACCGATTTTGATAAAACTTGGTGAGTACCTTTCTTTTGCAAGTAGCTTGGATAAGTTCGTTAGCCAGGAAAATCCGCCGAGGTTTTCCCGGAAAATTTTGTGTTTTCTTTCGAAAAAAATTATATCTCCGGAATTAACAAAGTAAGGGCAACCAACGCGGGTTTATATCATTATAGGTAAGTTACCTACCAAAATTTAGCTCTGTAGGTTAAAGGACAAAACAGTTACAGGCATTTGAAGAAAAATAAATTTGGGTTTCCCTCAAAATGTCAAAGTCGCGATTTAAAACGTCAAAATTGGTAATATTTAGGCAATGAACCTGAAACTAACATGATCTAAGGAAGGAAACTGTCTGAAGAAAAATGTTTTACAAAGCCTAAAGTCTTAGTCTCAATCGTCATTGTCCTTCATTTTACTAAAATATTCCCAGAAAATTCATTTCAAATAGACCCTTTCTTTGATACTTTGGCAGTAGTGTTGGCTATAGAAATTAACGGTTAATGGTATATAATTGTTGTCGAATTGTCGTAAAAAAATCTTTAAAGCTCAATATATCCGTTATTATGCAAGAAACGAAAAAATTGTATACATTAATTATAGGGTGTCTTGAGATATCTTAAAAAAATATTTCTACAATTACAATGTGGCCCATAAGTCGTTGGTGATTCAAATGTTCTTTTTTAGGTAATTTTCTTAAGAAAAAATCACAAATGGTCAGACCCGTGTTCATATATATATATATATATATATATATATATATATATATATATATATATATATATATATATATATATATATATATATATATATATCGTACCGATAAATAACTCAAAAAATAATAGACCCATCTTGATCAAATTTGGTGAGTACCTTCCTTTTGCAAGTGGCTTGGATCTACTCGTTAGCGAGGAAAATCAGACCAGGTTTTCCCGGAAAAATTTTGTGTTTTCTTTCTAAAAAAATTATATCTCCGGAAATAACAAAGTGAATGAAACCAAATTCGGTACGTGTATTTGTATTATAAAGAGTGAACCATGTGCCAAAATTTAGGTCTCTAAGTTTAAGGACAAAAAAGTTACGGGCAGCTAAAGAAACAAATTTTGGAGTTTTCCTCAAAACGTCAAACTCGCAATTTAAAACGTCAAAATTGGCAATGTTTAGGCAAAGAAAATGAAACAAATACGGATTGTGAAAAGAAAATGTTGCAAGAAGAGTGTTCTGCGAACCGTGATGTTTCAGATTCCACCGTCATTGCCCTTCATTTTACTAAAATATTTACAGAAAATTCATTTCAAATAGACCCTTTCTCTGATGCTTTGGCTGTCGGTTTAGTTAAGTTGATGCTTTCGCTGTAGGTTTAGTGAAGTTTATGGTTTAACGGTCTATAATGTTTAGCTAATTTTCGTAAAACAAATTCGTTACTACATTTTAGTTTTTTTTTATCGAAATATTATGCATGTTTGTAAGAAAAAAATCTGGACGCAGTAAGTGCGTTTTGGTAGCAAATTTTCATTAAATCCTTCAAATTTCAATAACTCAATTTGCTATTAACGTAAGTTCTGTTGATTAGGAAACCAACATTTAACTTTATTGTCGGAAAATTTTTGTATGAACGCAGCAGGGGCGTTTTGGTTGCGAATTTTCATTAAATGTTTCAAATTTAAATAACTCAATTTACTATTAACCTAAGGTTCATTGGCTAGGAGACCAGTTTTCTCGGAAACATTTGAAGTTTATTTTCGGAAAATGTTTGTACATTTTCAAATAATTATTTTGATAAAATATGGTACATTGTTCCTACTATATAGGTTATGCCGGTAACCAAATTGATGCCTGCATTGATGCCTGCTCGCATTACATCGATATATTTGTAATTAAAAACATTTTAATGAAAATTCACTTCCATAACTCACTTGCTGCGTCCAGACTTTTTATTTTATGTTTTCAGTCATGTATAGGCATTGTATGATAATAATAATAATATATAAAAACAGCAAAATAGTTATGGAGTGTACATCCGATTGAATTTATTTGTAAGTACCCAATCGGCGACTAAACCATTTTTTACCTTGATGTTGGTGACAAACTTTGACAAAAATTGAACAAGCTGATTTCAAAACAATGAGTTTGTTGCAAACTTTAGGGACACAGTGTATGTATGTAAAGTGTGGCTTCACTGAAAGCAGATTTAAGATTAAGCCACAAACAAACAACAACTTTAATCAACATAATCTAACTGCTTTTACGTGGCTACAATATTTCTTTGTTCGTTACAAATCGACCATTGACTTTTACATCTTTCATGCTAGCCACTTTTATGTGTATAATAAAGACTGTACTTATAATAAGGTACAGCTTACTTCGTGATCAAAGATCAAAGTCAAGATGCGACTAACAAAACAGAGCATCTAGTCTGTCAAAACAAACGACCGACAACACACTAACAACTATAACACGGCTCTCTAGATAATAAAGTACATACTACTTTACTACGATGGTGGACATCTAGTCTGTCAAAACAAATGAAAATATTTCCGGCAACATATTGTCAGACGTAATACGGCTTTCTAGATGATAAAATGCATTCCTTCTTCACCAAATAAATTTAGCCATGAAAATGTTTAAGACTTCACCAATATGTAGCAATACTGATAAGGCGACTACTTAACTACGATGGTGGACATCTAGTCTGTCAAAACAAATGAAAATATTGCCGGCAACATATTGTCAGACGTAATACAGCATTATAGATGATAAAATGCATTGCTTCTTCATTAAATAAATTTAGCCATGAAAATGTTTAAAACTTCACCAATATGTAGCAATACTGATAAGACGACTACTTTACTACGATGGTGGACATCTAGCCTGTCAAAACAAATGAAAATATTGCCGGCAACATATTGTCAGACGTAATACAGCTTTCTAGATGATAAAATGCATTGCTTCTTCATCAAATAAATTTAGCCATGAAAATGTTTAAAGCTTCACCAATATGTAGCAATACTGATAAGTCGACTACTTAACTACGATGGTGGACATCTAGTCTGTCAAAACAAATGAAAATATTGGCGGCAACGTATTGCCAGGCGTAATACAGCTTTCTAGATGATAAAATGCATTCCTTCTTCACCAAATAAATTTAGCCATGAAAATGTGTAAAACTTCACCAATATGTAGCAATACTGATAAGACGACTACTTAACTACGATGGTGGACATCTAGTCTGTCAAAACAAATGAAAATATTGCCGGCAACATATTGTCAGACGTAATACGGCTTTCTAGATGATAAAATGCATTGCTTCTTCATCAAATAAATTTAGCCATGAAAATGTTTAAAGCTTCACCAATATGTAGCAATACTGATAAGACGACTACTTAACTACGATGGTGGACATCTAGTCTGTCAAAACAAATGAAAATATTGCCGGCAACATATTGTCAGACGTAATACAGCATTATAGATGATAAAATGCATTGCTTCTTCATTAAATAAATTTAGCCATGAAAATGTTTAAAACTTCACCAATATGTAGCAATACTGATAAGACGACTACTTTACTACGACGGTGGACATCTAGCCTGTCAAAACAAATGAAAATATTGCTGGCAACATATTGTCAGACGTAATACAGCTTTCTAGATGATAAAATGCATTGCTTCTTCATCAAATAAATTTAGCCACGAAAATGTTTAAAGCTTCACCAATATGTAGCAATACTGATAAGACGACTACTTAACTACGATGGTGGACATCTAGTCTGTCAAAACAAATGAAAATATTGCCGGCAACATATTGTCAGACGTAATACAGCATTATAGATGATAAAATGCATTGCTTCTTCATTAAATAAATTTAGCCATGAAAATGTTTAAAACTTCACCAATATGTAGCAATACTGATAAGACAACTACTTTACTACGATGGTGGACATCTAGCCTGTCAAAACAAATGAAAATATTGCCGGCAACATATTGTCAGACGTAATACAGCTTTCTAGATGATAAAATGCATTGCTTCTTCATCAAATAAATTTAGCCATGAAAATGTTTAAAGCTTCACCAATATGTAGCAATACTGATAAGTCGACTACTTAACTACGATGCTGCACATCTAGTCTGTTAAAACAAATGAAAATATTGGCGGCAACGTATTGCCAGGCGTAATACAGCTTTCTAGATGATAAAATGCATTCCTTCTTCACCAAATAAATTTAGCCATGAAAATGTGTAAAACTTCACCAATATGTAGCAATACTGATAAGACGACTACTTTACTACGATGGTGGACATCTAGTCTGTCAAAACAAATGAAAATATTGCCGGAAACATATTGTTAGTCGTAATACGGCTTTCTAGATGATAAAATGCATTCCTTTTTCACCAAATAAAGTTAGCCATGAACATTTTTACTATACTATGTAACAATACAAACATATTTGTATGCAGTCTTGCGTGGCGGTAAATAAGAAAACTGCGTGTGGATCTACAGGTTTTTACTTGGTTTTTGATCGTTTATTTAAAATCGTGGAGTCTAGTCGGTCAGTGTAATTATTATAGATAGGATCAGCCAATCTCTTACTTATTTATTCGTATGTTGTGGCAGTGGTGTTACAGAACATGGTGTTTAGCTTCCACAGAACTCAGACTAATAATCAAAGCTTATTCATGAATATTTGATTTAGCAATCGTGGATACTACTGGTTTTTCTTCTGCATTATGGTTATTGGCCAGTGGCGTACTAGAATTTTACATTGATAAGTAAAGATTGTAAATGTATGGATTTGTTACGTCTTTTCGGTTTGGCGTCACGTTCGAAAGGTGGGGTGTTATTTAGGTTTAGTTTCGACGCCACGTTCTTAACAAATTTATTTGTAGGGGAAATTTTTCTTTAGAACTTGTTTTGGCCTCTTTTAGCCACGGTAACTCTAGATCAACAACTAGTGTACAATAGCTCGTTACTAAACCACGATGTTCTATACTAGAAGAAAAACAAATTGTCTTTGATATTATTTACCAAGCTCAGCAAGCAAACCCTCCAATTTTCTCTATTCCATATGAATAATAGAAAAAAGAATAAAAAACGCCCATCATACTTTTACATTTTTCCTTTTTTGGGTAAGATGTATGTTACGTCTTCTTGACTAGGCTCATAACTAAGGAATAAAAGACATAATGGTATTACACACTTTACACCTAGAGGTACACCAAGGCGACTTTGAGACATATTAGACTGAACTACGAGAGAGATGAGTTAGACATAGGACCAGACAAGAGGAAACTATAACTATATGACTATTTTAAAAATATATTAGAGTTAATGCCAATTGCTCTTGTTTTTTCTTTTTCTCTTTTCCCCCCTATTGTGATCAATTGCCTCATGTATTTAATTACACTTAATGAAGTTCAAAATTATATCGAATAATTATTTTTTAATATGGAGTACTACGTGCAACAAATATGTTATATTCAGTGGCAGTGAAGCTCCTTGATCCAGATATTTTTTAACTAGGTACTTGCACGCATGGGTGTACTTTTTCCAACTAAGAAATATATAATTAATATCACACACATGCGCACCATCATAACCCCATTTGAAATAGTTGCTTTTTGATGGCACCGTGCGGTACGATGATTCTGGAAAGTGTTATATAAAATACTCTATTAGTTGGAAGTATTTCTGTGATCGATTTAGAAGGCAAGGTGGGAAATATTTGATGAAATTTACTTTTTACTAGAGTTGTTTCTTCCATTGTTACTAGTTTTTTGTTCCATTGTTACTAGTTTTTTGTTCCATTGTTACTAGTTGTTTGTTACATTGTTACTAGTTGTTTGTTCCATTGTTCTGACCATTCTTTCCTCATGGCGTTTACAGACACGAAAAAGATCTATCGCAAGAGAATATTGCAACTCTTCCTTGTTTTGGAGAATAAGAATAATGATTTGCTGTCGGGTGTGATTGTAAATTTGGAGTGGGATGCTTTTTCCATGGTCATTTCAAGAGTTAATAACTGCTACTGTTTTTGCCGTATATATTCCAAGCTACATTTAAAGTCAAATTGACGTAAAATCGCCCTAACAATAGATCGGGGACCAAATCACCACAGGTCATTTTCAAGTAAAATTTAAGTGTATTTTACCAATGTGGGGAATAAACTAAAAGTAATAGGGAAACCGATAATAGGTCTAGCAAGGCATTTCGACCAACGAGTTTTAGTTATATTTAGGACATTTTCATTCTATATTGGGTCAATAGACGTAATTTATTGGTAAATACGTCCAACGTTTTACTTGAATCCGACATCTGGTGGCATGTGCCGCGAAATTCTTAACAACGAACTTTTTTTTATATATTTCAACAACACACCACGAGGGCTTACAGCCTAAATACTATAGTACCGTGGGTGTCGACAAGGAGGAAATAGGTAACTTGTTAATTCTGGACTTCAAGGTTTGGAGGTTTAGAGGAGAAGGAAAAACATGTGCCCGCAAGGAATTCCACAACTTGGAAGTCCTCGGGACAAAAGAGCGGGCATAACAAGATTTTCTATGTCTGGTGACCTGGACAGCAAATGGGTGCATTCGCTCTGTTCCCCTGGTAGATCTGTTGGGGCAGCAGGTGGAGGGACTATGTAAGAAAGCTTCTCTGGGCAGTGCCTGTGCAGATATTTATAAGAGAGAGAGAGAGAGGTCACCAACGGCACTTCGGTGGACAAGGGATGGCAGCCTTTGGGTGAGAGCAGGGTCGCCCATGAGACGTATAGCTCCCTTCTGAATGGAGTCCAGGATAACGAGTGTAGAAGCAGCAGCTGCACCCCAGATGTGGGAGCAGTATTCGAGGTTTGACCTTGTTTGTGAACTATATAAGGTATAAATATTAGCTGGTGAAAAGTATTTACGAGCTCGGAAGAGGAAACCTAATTTCTTAGCAGTCGCTTCTGCAGTTGATGTGACATGTTGATGCCAATTGAGATTTCGATCCACAGAAATGTCAACAAGTGAAAAGGACTCATTACTTTGAATAACTTGGTTGTTCATTGTGATGGGTCTAGGGCTGGTGTATCTCTTATCAGAAAGAAAGCAAGACTGAGATTTGGTGGGGTTGAATTGTACAAGATTTCTACTATCCCAGTCTAACATTTTTGGAGATCCACGGAGACAGAACCCTTCTATTAGTCTGCGATCCTCATCTAATTGGGCTAAAGAGACAGACTTAGAATATTGTATATTTGAGTGGAGGGTGTTGTCGTCCGCGTAACTGTGAACTGGGTTGGATGTGCTAGAGAGGTCACTGATGTGGAGAAGAAACAAAGTAGGGGCTAAAGCTGAACCTCGAGGAACTCTTGCATTAATTGGATACAGTTTAGAGGAATGGCCATCCACGACAACAGAAATGCTCCGGTTGGACAGGTCCAGGAGTTTTGGTGGTAGGCCATTGACCGGAAGTTTATTAAGCAGCGCCTCGTGCCAGACCTGGTCGAATGCTTTGGATATGTCTAGAGCGACAATCTGTGATTCACCGTGTAGTTCCATAAACTTGCTCCAAGAATGGGTGACAAAGGAAAGGAGGTCGGCAGTCGATCTGCGCTGACGGAATCCCTACTGCCTGTCGTGGATTAGACTGTGTTTTTCAAGAAATTTTAGTAATTCGGTGTTTATATACTTTTCCACCACTTTAGACACGACTGAAAGGAGAGAAATAGGCCTGTTGTTTGCTAGGAAGCGCTTTGGATCCTTTCTTGGGGACGGGTTGTACTCGAGCAGTTTTCCAGTTACTAGGGAATATGCCTCTATTGTAAGATATCTGAAACAGACGAGTCAGCACAGGAGCAATTTCTGGTGCGCATTTTTTGAGAACAATTGCTGCGATATCGTCAAGACCAGAAGCTTTCCTGGTATTAAGAGAAGAGAGCATCTTTCGTACCTTTTTAGTTTTGAATATGACATCCGTCATTTTACGCGACATTGGGGACTGTTGGTGGTTGAACATTTGGAGGTCGGTTGAGAGTAGAATTGCCGGCAACAACGAGGCAAAAATTCAGCCTTGCCCAGGGCGGTAGAAACAATTTCATCCCCTGAGACAAGAGGTGGGAACGTGCTCTTGCAGAAATTATTCCCAATAGATTTAGCAAGAGTCTAGAAGGCAAGAGCTTCAGAAAGAATGCGGACATAGCGGTTTCTTGCGTCGTTAAATGCTTGACGGTTTTCTTGACTGGGATTGTGTAGAAGCGTTTTGTGAGCTTTGATCTTTTTAAGTATGGCCTTGTCACAGGATTCAGAGAATCAGGGCTTGTGAGTGGCTGCAAAGGTTTTCTGTGTACGTGGAATAAATAATTCCATGCCAGCTTGGATAATTTCGGTGACGTGTTATACAATAATACGAAATGCCCTGGGTATGCAAATTAACTAACTAAATTATTTCGGATACAGGTATTTCATGATGATTCGATATTCCAATTTTTCGCTTTTCACTATCTCTGTAAACATTCGGTTTCTTTTAGCTTTATTGCGCAAATATGTTCTGACTTGTTAATGACAAAGTCCACATTTTTTGGGTATTAGCCTGTGCTTATTTGAGAATATTTTTAAATGTTTTCGCGTCATAAGCGAATTTTCTCTACGACAGTTGGTTAACATTGACATATATAAATTTTAATAACATCTTTTGTGTATTCTAGTAGCTTTAGTCGTTGCTTATTTAATAGATCACAATATTGCCACCTCTGATTCTGTATTTTTAAATGAAGTTGCAAGAATGGTGGAGTTTAAATATTAACAGCTTTTTTTTTGTTTTTTCAGGTATGTTACCCCAAAGTTTCTAAGAGATTGAAGCTTGAACATTATTTAGTGCGTAACGTAAGTATAGCAAAAGATATTATTGAGAAATTTTCCAAATTTGGTAGCATTTCTGCTGCCGAACAGTTATTAATTATAGAACCTTTTGTAGATCGGCCAAAAATAAACTTGTGACGTTTAACGAAATGTTATCAATCGGTATTCAGAACGAATGAAGCCGAAGGGTATGATAAAGTACCGATTTAATAAACATACCTCAGTTTTTCAAATTAGGATTACGCGAGATTCACGTAGCTCTCGAAATCGATTCCCTCAACAAACACTTTTCACATATCCAACTGGATCAACAACAATTATCTAAAAATTTAATATGTGAAATTCTGCAGGATTGAACACTTGAATTCGTTTAACCCTCTCTTCGCTTCTGTATGCTTTATGTCAATTCCTGAACCGTTTAATATAGCTGAGATAACAAGCAGGAAATGTATAAAGTCAATCTGATCCAATTTTACTGGAGCTAATAAAACCCCATGTAGATTTCAAGTAAACATTAATTTGTTGTAATCGATTCGATCTGCTGATTGATTAACTACGTATATTTTTAGATTGTGGTACCAGTATAAGATTAATATCAAATTCAGATATTGGTAATCCTTTCCACTTTTAAATCTACTGCTGCTTCGTGTGATAGAATCACTCTGTACAAGGTGGGCCAAAGTAGAAGCGTTCTTATGGAAACCTATGTTTCTGCCAGAGACAGAAAAAATTTACCTCCATTTGTCGGGCTCAGGGGCGTGCGGTGACATTTTAAATAAGGGAAGCAATTTTCAGAAACTTACCTATTTGTAGTGTAACTCAATTCTGCTGTCGTTTTTGGCAAATTCGTTAATAATGTCATAAAACTGTGGATTCTGGGACATTTCCTCGACGAAGTTATTTTCAATTGACAAAATTGAAATTTGGGAACGTCTTTCCTGTCCTGTTGAATTCCTAACATAACTCTTGATACGTTTCAATGTAGAACAATTTCGTTCTACAGACGCACTAGTAGCAGGAATTGTTAATATTAATTCACATAATTTGAACGCTTCAGAATATGCATTTTCCAATTTTGATTCTTTTAAGAAAGTTAAAGGTTCACTCGCGTTAGTTTTTGTGTCAATAACATCGGTTTCATAAATGACTAAGTTCTGATCGTAATAAGGCTTTGTCAAAATAATGTCCATAGTGGTGGAATAATTATTTGAATGAATCTTCTGGGAAAGGTATCCCTACAAATCCTCCAAAGTTACACAATTCAAGAAATTTCAGGTCACTGAGATGATC
This sequence comes from Tillus elongatus, assembly GCA_964006375.1. NCBI lineage: Eukaryota > Metazoa > Arthropoda > Insecta > Coleoptera > Cleridae > Tillus > Tillus elongatus. The sequence goes on along the minus strand of OZ023270.1, from coordinate 84,759,751 downwards.
AAATCTTTAGTTAATTTGCTGCTGAATTTGATCTATGATTTTGTAGAAAAGGCGGCGATAAGAAGTTTGAAGGTCTCCCACATTATCAGTGCGCAGACGCTTCCTTCGTGGCTCACTTTTCCTAATTCCATTGTTTTTCCAGAACTTATCAAATTCATTCCTTTTTTGAATTATAATGGATTTAAATTCACTAATTTTTTTCAGGCAAAAACCAATGTCATTTGTTTTACATTGCAATATGTTAAATACATTATCTGAAAACGGAAATATTTCCGAAAATATATTAAGTAAAAAATTAAAATTAAAGTCTTTTTTTAAACAAATGTCGTATTTGACTATTAAAGAAACTAGGTCTTGAAAGTTTCCTCTATTTGCAGATGTAGTTGTTTCGTCATGACCCCTGAACCCCAATTCATGCTGACCAAGAAAACACACAACATCAATAAGTCTTTTTAATATGTTTCTGTTTTTATCAACCAGTTCATTGTGTTGGCGATGACTAATTTCTATCTGCTTGTCAACGGCGTGTTCAATTCGCGTTCGTTTCAAAGACACTTAATTTTAAAATGGTGTGTAAATGCGCTTTAGACATAACATGTCTTTTTACTACTTTATGTAGATTATTCAAGTCGGAAAACCCACTTTTATTCCACACCCCCTTTTCAGTCACAAATAGACTACCAGGCCAACAAAACAGTTTATTCCTGTTAACCATTCATATTGTTTATAAGTTTTTTTCCGCGTTGAAATGTCGAATACATGTTTTAATTCTTGTATTTAAGTTTTTTAAAGTAGGTTTCGGCCTACCTTTATTAATAATAGCAAGTTTTTCAGCAAACGATACAGTTGAAAATCATTTGGTCATCAAAAAACACACGACACAACCACAGTTATTATTACCACTTGCTCGTAAAGTTTGTAAATTCCCACCCTCACCGACGCCGCTGTTAAAAGCTGATGTAGTTGCAGCCAGATTAATAATCATAAAATGCCAATGTATTTAACTTAGTCAACTGCTTATTTCTACGAAATAATCAGAGACATTCACGTTGTACGTGCATCGGATCTTCCAACACGTTCTACATGTTGAAATACACGTACATTGCGTCGAGCATCGAGCAAGGGTTTCTCATTATGTGGCCTGCTGGCTACGTGTATTTAACTGAAGTCATTGCATCCACTCTCGTAGTATCAGGTTCAGGCTGTTGGTTGGCGGTCGGTTTACAGGGACGACGTTCTTGCCAAGAGCACAGAGCGCATATACAAGTACAGTATGATGCATAATAAATAATTATGTGTGAGCTTGCGAATTACAAATTTAATAGATAAATTAGTTTTAGAATTTGAAATTTAATATTTAAAATACAAAATGGATTTTAAATAATGCGGTTTAATACAAATTATTTTTAAGTAGGTATGTGGTCGTTGTTTTAAGGGAAGCAATGCTTCCCTTGCTTCCATGGACCGCACGCCACTAGTCGGGCTCAAATTTTATGAGAAACTCACTGGCATAAACGAAATATTGCTCTCATATCGTTTTGCGTTAGAGGGCGTTTTTCCACTTTAGTCGATTATTTGATGTCTAATAACTTCTGTTTTTAACTGATTTCTGAAAAAAAATTCATACAGCAGATTCTGATGTAGATAAGCTGGTACGGTTTGTTTTAATACAGGGTGATTGAAACATTTGCTATAGCAAACACTTTTTACTTATGTGAGACCCGGTATATTTTTACATTTTCTTGTATTTCTTAAAATCCTCTTTTTAAAAATATATAATACTATATATTAAAGTCTATCATGTTTTTTTAAACACATAATAAAAGACGTAACTGTCCTAAATAGGTTTGTTACTGGGAGCGACGACAGGCTTGTTCGAGCAAAAGTAGCTATTTAAACTGGCAAATAAAGACAAAAAAATGATCCAAAAGAGCAATAAATTAAATTTACTAATAAATCCAGCAGATGTAAATAGCTTTGAACAATGGATCACCACTAAATTAGCCAAGGCTGAAATAGAACACGCCATTGGTAACGACATCAACAAACTGAATAATATCATCACAACCACAATAACTGAGGCCCAAAATCGACACTGCTCAAGAAATCAAAGGGAAGCAAAACTAAGCAAGGAGACCAAACGGCCCATAGAAAAAAGATGGGATATGAGGTCCAAAAACTATACATCTGAAGGAGAATTCAGAGAAATAAATAAATAAATTTCAAAATGCATCCGATGCGACGTAAGAGCTTTTAGACACAACCTATTCAAAGTTACCATAGAGAACAACAAAGGTATGAAAGTTCTACGTAGAAAGCTTGACAATGGAAGAAGACAAATAATAAAACTTAAAAATGCACAAGGGCACACATCAACGAACGGGAAAGATACTCTAAATATGGTGGACGAGTTTTATGGAATGCTATATAAAAGCCAAATCTACATCCAGAATCTGACATACTAACCCGTAAAAAAGGAGTGGTTAACCAAGGCTTGGAAATACTGATGGAAATATCACTAGATAAGATTAAACTAGCCCTAAAAAAGATGAAAAATCAAAAATCGCTCGGAGAAGACTGCGTGGTTTCCGATGCGATAAAGATTGGTGGTCCTTGCTTGCTCCAAAAAATTAAATCTCTTTACAATGTTTGTCTCTTCAATAGTACGATACCAGAAAAGTGGCACAACACCATCGTAATACTGATCCACAAGAAAGGAGACATCTCGAACCTAGAAAATTACAGACCGATAAGTCTGGTGGCTACTCTACAAATTATTTACTAAAATAATTACCACATGACTTGACAAGAAGTTAGACTTTATCCAGCCAGTAGAACAGGCCGGTTTTCGAAGTGGGTTTGGAACCAATGATCATCTTCAAAGCGTTAAAACAGTGATTGAAAAGACCATCGAATATGGCAGACCACTTGTTCTTGCTTTTGTGGACTTCCATAAGGCTTTCGACACTGTGGAGCTGGACGCAGTGTTGCAGTCCCTGGAAGCATGCCGTATTGACTATCGCTACACCAAACTAATCTACAATATATATAAAAATGCTACTCTTGTGTTAAAACTACATGAAAACACGAATCCTATAAAAATTGGGAAAGGAGTACGTCAGGGAGATACGATGTCTCTAAAACTGTTTATCACCGTCCTGGAGTATGTGTTCAAGAAGCTAGATTGGGACCAAAAAGGTTTAAGAATAGACGGCCAAAGTCTGTCAAACTTACGGTTTGCAGACGACATTGTCTTACTAGCTGACAACTTGGAAGATATTAGAGTGATGCTACAGGAACTTCAGGAGGTCTGTGCAACAGTAGGTCTAAAAATGAACATCGGAAAAACAAAATTTATGACAAACCTCGTCGCCAGTAACAACCTAAGTATTGAAAACTCTGAGGTGGAATGGGTAGACAAATACACATATTTGGGCCACGAGATAAGCATATCCAAAACCAACCAAACATGCGAGATAAACAGAGGAGTCATACTCTCCTGGTCGGCTTACGGCAAGCTCAGGGAGGTTTTCAGAAGCGACCTTCCGATATGCTTGAAAAGAAAACTCTTCAACCAATGTGTTCTACCAGTTATGACCTACGGCGCCGAAACACTAACCCTTACCAACGCTTCTGCTAAGAAACTGGAAGTAACACAGCGCAAAATGGAGAGGTCGATGCTTGGCGTTTCGTTACGTGACCACATTAGAAATGAAGAATTACGCAGAAGAACAGGAGTGACTGATGTGGTCGTACATGTGGAAAAACTCAAGTGGAAGTGGACGGGACATGTGGCTAACATGCAAGATGACAGGTGGACAAAACGATTACTTTAATGGAGACCCAGATCCGATAAAAGAAACAGAGGAAGACCATCAACTCGCTGAACAGACGACATTACAAAAAATACAAAAAACTGGATTCGTAGCGCTCAAGACCGAAAAGAATGGACTCAACTAGGGAAGGCCTATGTCCAGCAGTGGACGCAGAGGGCTGATTGATGATGATGATGAAGTCTATCACTTTGCGATATAATGCCTGTAAATAAATTAACCATAAAATCAAGTAGCTACTACAAGCTCATTGACAATTGCTGTAAAGGAACCAAGGTATAGGGCTCTCAAATTGGTCTCAGAGATTTTGAATTTGGACAGAATCTGTTTTAATTTCTGTGTTGAATGTTGAAAATGTATCAAGTTATGAAAAATACGATATGTTAAACTGTTTTATCGAGTGTAATGACAATGTGGAAGCTGCCAGTCAACATTATGGACATCGATATCCAGAACGAGCACAGCCATTTAATACAATGTTTCAAAGACTGGAAAGAAACCTAACAAATTTTGGTGCGTTTTCTAAACCACGACAGGACAGCGATAGTAACATTGGGCCTAATTGAAAATAACCCAAAGATTGTCTACTCGAAATTTACATACCGAAAGTGGTATTCCAAAGACGACTGCCAGGCTATGTAAAAAATAACATCAGTTTAGAGCTTACCGAACTAGGAAAATACACCATCTACTTCCCGGGGAGCACGATAGAAGACTGCAATTCTGTCAGTGGTATTTGGAGAAGTGTGCGGAAGGTGAAGTAGTTGGCTTGAACTGTATTTAAACGGACGAGGCAACCATCAGCAGCGCGGGGATATTTAATAGGTGTACATGGGCTCGTGCTAATCCTCATGCAACAGTAGCCGTGAGAAATCAGAGCTATTTCAGTTTTAAGGCATGGGCAGGCATTTTTCGTGGAAGAATATTTGGTCTCTATATGTATGATGACATACTGAATTTGGAGAAATATTTACATATCATTCAAACTCCTGTTGGGCCATTTTTAGACAATTTACCACTAGTCCAACGGCAGGGACCTTTTTTTTTTCAACAAGACGGTGCGCCGCCCCATAATTCAGGAGTTATAAGTCACTACTTAAATGAGCTTGGCCAGCCAGGTCACTAGCCCGGACACCACTTGATTATTATCTTTGGGGAAGAATTAAGGATTAAATAATACATATAACACGCGTAAACATACTACCCGAATTAGCGATCGAGAAATCTCGGTCACTAAAATCCCGAAAACTGTTTGAATCGTTTGTCAATAATTACCACGTTAGGATGACACATGACATTAAATTAAAAATTTGTTAGGTGATTTTTAAGTGGGGAATTCAATAAAATATTCGAAATACACTATATTTGTAGCTGTAACAATATCTAGCTGCGTTGCGTCCCTAGCTCTCTTATTTTGATGCCACTGAACTGGAGTAGAGGCCACTCTGTATCAACGAACTTAAAAACTCAGCAATTTGGATGGTTAGAGCGCCGTCTAGCAGCCACGGTTCGTGAAATGCGAGTTTGTTAACAAAAGGACACAGGCTCGTAGACTGGCAATCCACGATACTTTCGAAATGTCATACTTGACAGCAACTTGAGAAATATATACCTAGTATTGAAGTGTCGCACTTTGACAGGAATGTCAGTAATACCAAATACTATATATTGACAATACAGGACACTCCGGCTGATTTCGTGTTTCAAGAATATCAGCGCCCCTAGCGAATAGTACTGATGGTACGTTTAACACTAGCAATTGCTGGTGTTTAACTGTGTATAATTAAGTTGGAGCTGTGTTTTTTACAATTAATGTTAGTGGTTGGGTGTGTGCAATCTATAATTGTTCAAATTATAACGTGCTAAATCTATCAAAGACATTTCATGGGTTTGCAAAGGATGGCGAAACGTGAATATGATTTGAAGCAGAAGACAAATTCAGAATCACTTTTATGCCAATATGTACAGTTCGCAGAAGATAATTTATTGTGTAATATTTACCATAATGTACCTATTTATAGATAAACTTTGTAAACGGATGGTTGAAAGGCTTCAATCATAACTTGTCTTCCAGTGCATCCAAAAAAAAAAAGACAGAAATATGAAGGCAAAAAAAGTTTTGCATTAATAATAAATGATATAAGAAAACTGTTTTTCCATATTCTTCTGTGTCCTTTGTTATTTCAGTATGGCATAAATTGTCAAATTTTTTCACATTTAAAATTATTTTACTTGGTAAAGGCTTTTAATTATCTTCCCAAGACAAGTTTTTAAAGGGACAAGTATAAATAGCAGATTCAGCCCTATAATAGATTTATTCACGGAAGTAAGAGTTAGTCTCACCTTTCATCTGCACAATTTCTTAATTATGTACAAAGTATATCAGTTACATATTTTAAAATATTAGATTAATAAGACAGTTTTCATGTAGAGATATAGCAAATTGAGTATTGTGCTACCATTTATATCTAGAATAATTATTTATAGGTAAATACAGATTGTAACTTAATATCCTCAGAAACAGCTTTCAGTATATTCCTATATCTACCCTTGAAATAGTAGTTTAACGACGGTTTCAAGGTAGTACTTTAAATTATGATGAAAACAGATTATGGGTAAGAGAAATTTGCAAAATTATTCATGGTGAATTCATTTAGGTTTCAAGCTGATAGTTGATACAATTTCTATTTATAACTATATAATCAGAAAATGTTCACTGTTTTGTCATGTACAAGTTTTTATATTCATCTATAATAAACCAATTGTCTAAATTAAGAATATGGAGGTAAATATACAATTCAAATTACCCACTCATTTGTCAGTACTTCCCGCGAGGTGACGCTAGTGTACTTGTCATAAATGTCACCAATGCTAAGGAGTGTCCCGTATTGTCATTATATAGTATTTGGTAATACTTACCTCGAGGGCGTAGGGGAGGGTATTCCAAAAATACAAAGGTAAACAAATTACAAATACAAAGGCTAAAAAATGTATTGAATTAAAATAATTGAACAAGAAATTCCGAAAATATTAATTAAAAAAAATAATTAAATATTTCCCACATTAGAAAACAAAAGTCTGAACGCAGCAAGTGTGTTATGGTAGTACATTTTCATGGAAATGATCTGCACCAAAAAAATTTTATCAAATGCTTATATCTTTTTTTTTCTTGTAACATATAGATGTTTTGTATATAATTATTTTTTATAACATACATCTACATTACAAATTTGGTTACCATAGATCTGTTATTTTCGGAAATAAAAAAAGTGTTCGAAAGAAAACCCAAAATTTTCTCGGAAAACGTGTTCTAATTTTTCTGGATTACGAACTTATCCAATCCATTTACAAAAGGAAGGTACCTGCCAAATTTCATCAAAATCAGACCATTGTTTTTTGAGTTATCGTGTGAATTTTTCCTACTAAAATTCACTAAAAACAATTAAAAAATCAAACTCGAAGTCAGAGTAATGCCAAGGTTCTGTTTTTTTTTCTGTTTCGCAAATCGCTCCAAAACCTTTTCGTCATTTGTAAGAATGCTCTGATCTTCATGCATGAAAGGTAGTTCATCTAACCTCTGTTGTCCCATTGTTTTTTGTTTGGTTTTTTTTCCCCTCAGGGCTCGTCCGCAGCCTCGCCGCCCCGATGGCACTGCAACCTTTGGTTTATTGTGCATTGTCCCATTATTAAGCTGAACCAAATTTTAAACGTTCTTAACGCGAAAAAACACTTTTCTGCAGATTCCACACTCGCAGGGAAACCTGCAAAAAATCTCAGTGCGAGATGTACTCATATCACGAAATACTTCTTTATCAGATTTGAGAGTTTCAACAACTTCAACACGTTACGTTACTCGTAAAAAATCTGGACACTTATTATTTTCCTATTCCAGCAAATATTTTGATACATTTTGATGTTTTAGAATTAAAGTGAAACTTGAGATCTTCCATGATGTTCTTTAATAGCGAAATGAAAATGCCGGTGTCATAAAATCTCTGGGGGGTTTCCCTGTGAACGTTAGTGTGGTTGAAATGTTAGTAAGACGTCTCTGTCTATATTTTTTATACAAGGAAACCTTATGGAAATATTTAAGTCATTGCGCAGTTTGTCAATTCCTTCATACAATATCGTGAAGCATCTATCTGTGCTCATACTTCTTTCTTCTAGCAGATCTAAAAGACAACGAACTGATTTCTCAGCATATTTCCTTTTAAAAGTTTAAACAATGTTCTAAAATGCAGATCCAAGAAGCATACTCAAAAATTCAAGAGTTTTACTTAAAACGAGATTTTCTCATTTTTTTAACAAAAAATTTCGACCTAGTAATTTTCTGCTCATTCGATCTTAGGGGAGGTAATTACCCCCATTACCCCTCCCTTATCTACGCCCTTGACTTACCTAGCATACAAATCTCTAGGTATCCTAACTATGGACTACCAATAAGAAGGCCAGGGGACATAATGATCCAGCCTCGTAAGTTTGGTACAGCTTTTATTTATAATTTTTAATAACGGAATTAACTGCGTAGTTAATTGAAAGTTAATTGAATGTGATAATTAAATGGCGTCTTTAGCTCCCTTATCTTTTATTATCCGTCCGGTTTAGTATTTGAATTGTCGCCGATTCAATTGAGGATTATTTACACTCCATTTTAAAAAAATTCTCATCCCACACTGACAAACAGACCTCGACAATTAACAGTATAAAAATTAATCCGTACGGCTGTGATTGTTAAAACATGCTTTAATAGGATACTGTGCCGGAAACGTATAAAATCCACCTGACCCGATTCGAGGGAGCTCACGGTAATTAATAAAACTCCCATGTAGATTTCAAACTAACCGTGATTTGTTGTAATTGAGTCAACTTGATGGTTAATTAAGAATTTTAATTAGTAATTTACCGGCGCATTAAGTCTCGGCATTCTTTTTCTGGTCGTTTTTCGATATCCGACTCATTTAGGAAGACGTTTATCGGTGCGAGATTCATCCCAGTTCGAAATTTAAGTGCGGTAGGGGAATGCTGACTGCACCTGCGCTCATTTAAAATAAGCTAATCAGTTCTTAATAGAATTATATCGGGGTTTCATGCAGGTTTATGTGACAACAGGATATTTATTGTATGGTAATGTGAAATATGTTATGTATAAGTGGGACAAGACGATTAATATGATCAAGAGTGCTAGATGGAATCTAAATGTAACGTAATATTATCTCTAACAAGTACACTTGGAGAACCCAAATTACCACAACACATTTTAAAAGACCTGACGATCATTTCATTAACCAAGTTAGCGTCATCAGAGGATGAAACATCAGAATGTTTCATCCTCTGATGACGCTAACTTGGTTAGTGAAACGATCGTCAGGTCTTTTAAAATGTGTTGTGGTGATTTGCGTTCTCTAAGTGTACTTATCAGTGCTCATCACATGTTCCAATCTTCACTTAGTGAATTATCTCTAACACTTGTCTCGGACGCAAAAATATGTTTCTTGTATCTGGTATTAAAACTTCTAGAATTTATAAATCAGCTTGTAAACATTGTAACGCGTTTTACAACCGTCAAACTCCTAGAAGTTTTAATACCAGATACAATTAACATATTTCTGCCCTTATAAATAACCACGCTGATAAATCTACATTTGCAAAACATATTGTCGTTACTCAACATAGACTCACAGAAAATACCCGTATAGCGCCACTACATTTTAGCAGTGCCCGTGCAGATATCTATAAAAGAGAGAGAGAGAGAGAGAGAGAGAGAGAGGTCACCAACGGCACGTCGGTGGGCAAGAGATGGCACCCTTTGGGTGAGGGTAGGGTCACTGAATCGAGTCCAGGATAGCGAGTGTAGAAGCGGCGGCAGCACCCCAGATGTGGGAACAGTATTCGAGGTTTGGCCTTATTTGTGAAGTATATAAAGTATAGAGATTAGCTGGTGAAAAGTATATGCGAGCCCGGAAGAGGAAATCTAATTTCTTAGCAGCCGCTTCTGCAGTTGATGTGACATGTTGGTTCCAATTGAGATTTCGATCCACAGAAATGCCAACAAGTGAAAGGGACTCATTACTTTGAATAACTTGGTTGTCCATTGTGATGGATCTAGGGCTGGTGTATCTCTTATGAGAAAGAAAGCAAGACTGTGATTTGGTGGGGTTGAATTGTACAAGATTTCTACTTCCTCAGTCTAATATTTTTTGGAGATCCACGGAGATAGAACCCTCCATGAGTCTGCGATCCTCATCTAATTGGGCTAAAGAGACATGCTTAGAATATTGTATATTTGAGTGGAGGGTGCTGTCGTCCGCGTAACTGTGAACTGAATTGGATGTGCTAGATAGGAGGTCATTGAAGTGGAGAAGAAACAAAGTAGGGGCTAAAGCTGAACCTTGAGGAACTCCTGCATTAATTGGATACAGTTTAGAGGAATGGCCATCCACGACAACAGAAATGCTCCGGTTGGAGAGAAAATTTGCTGTCCACGTACAGAGTTTTGGTGGTAGGCCATAGGCCGATAGTTTATTAACCAGCGCTGCGTGCCAGACCTGGTCGAATGCTTTAAATATGTCTAGAGCGACAATCTGGGATTCGCCTTGTAGTTCCATAGACTTGTTCCAAGAATGGGTGACAAAGGAAAGGTGGTCGGCACTTGATCTGCGCTGACGGAATCCATACTGCCTGTCGTGGATTAGACTGTGTTTTTCAAGAAATGTCAGTAATTCGGTGTTTATATACTTTTCCATCACTTTAGAGACGACTGAAAGGAGATAAATAGGCCTGTAGTTGCTAGGAAGCGCTTTCGATCCTTTCTTGGGGACGGGTTGTACTCGAGCAGATTTCCAGTTACTAGGGAATATGCCTCTATTGTAAGATGTCTGAAACAGACGAGTCAGGACAGGAGCAAGTTCTGGTGCGCATTTTTTGAGAACAATTGCTGGGATCTCGTCAAGGCCAGAGGCTTTCCTGGTATTAAGAGAAGAGGGCATCTTTCGTACCTTTTTTGTTTTGTAAATGATATTAGTCATTTTATGCGAGACATTGGGGACTGTTGGTGGTTGAACATTTGGAGGTGGGTTGAGAGTAGAATTGCCGGCGAACAACAAGGCAAAAAGTTCAGCCTTGCCCAGGGCGGTAGAAACAATTTCATCCCATGAGACAAGAGGTGGGAACGTGCTCTTGCAGAAATTATTCCCAATAGATTTAGCAGGAGTCCAGAAGGGTTTGCTGCCGCTGGAGCTTAAGAGAACTTTGTTTTTGATGTGGTTATTAAACGAGTTTTTTGCCTCAGAAAGAATGCGGACATAGCAGTTTCTTGCGTCGTTAAATGCTTGACGGTTTTCTTCACTGGGATTGTGTAGAAGCTTTTTGTTAGCTTTGACCTTTTCAAGTCTGACCTTGTCACAGGATTTAGATAACCAGGGCTTTTGAGTGGCTGCAGAGGTTTTCTGTGTACGTGGAATAAATAATTCCATGCCAGCTTGGATAATTTCGGTGACGTTTTGTGAGATATCAGAGGGGTCAGGATGAGAGAAGCAGACCGACGCCCATGGAAATGAGGAAAAGTAATCTCGCATTTCGTCCCAGTTTGCGGAGTTGTAGTGCCAAACGATACGTGGGTGTGATGACTGTGTGACCTCGGGTTGCATTGCGCAGGAAGCAGTGACCATGCCGTGGTCTGAGTGACCCAGGGGGGCGGTGACTGATATCTTATAGCAGTAAAGATTTGTAGTAAGAAGGAGATCCAAGGGATTTGAGCTGTGTGTTGGGATGCAAGGAAAGTAAGTAGGTTGCTGAATCATATTGGCTAAAGAATTGCTGACTGCAAGGGCCTCCGCAGCTTTTCCTTGTGGTTCAGTTTTTGCAGATCCTAGCCATTCCTTATTATGGACATTGAAGTCACCAAGAATAGTGACCTCGGAGGAAGAATATTCAGAAATCAGATGGTCGGTTTTTTCAGAAAGGTAGTCAAATATGGCAAGGTACAGTTTATAAACGTGGTCAAACAGTATCCAGTTTTTCATTTAACTATGCTTAAATTGATTTTGAAAAGAACCGTACATAAAACTCTTGCATTATAAACTTAACTGTTAATTCTTGTGAAGTATTCCTAACATGATACATTTATAGAAATTTTATTTATATAAACTTTACTTTAAACATCTTTGCAAAATATCCTTTCTCTGATACTCTCTCTCTGCATGTTGATTTGAGAAACAGCGAAGCCGTACATCAGATTGAGTCATTTAATTTTACGATATCATGCTCCCAGAGAAGTTTACCAGTCTAAATTAACAGAATTGCCATACAAACTCCGAACGATAATAATTCTACGTCGACATTCCGCTTCCTAGCTCCTAGCTACCAGCTCTTAGTGTTGTATTTCTGTTGATAGTTTTTTGTGTGTAATTTACTAAAGTAGCATCTAAAAACAGAGCTGCCAACGTCGTTACACATTCCGAAGATTAAGCCGTCCTATTAAGATAATTATCCCCGCGTTTTATCTCGTCTGTTTTATCTATGTAGAGTTATGATTGTAGGGAAATCCCCATCTTAAACTGTCACGACACCAAAAGAGAGAAAATAAATTTCAAACAGAGGCGGCTTTTCAGAGGAAGCAACGGAGCTACAGCTTGTCATGTTTTAATATACAGTGCGTACTTTAGGTGTGGAATAAATTAAGTAAGGTAAAATAAAGTTTTAGATCCTCGAATATGTCTATTATATTTGATAAAAATACACATTTTGATTTTCTAGCATCATTCGTTTCTAAAGTAATCACGTCATCAACGTTTAGGGGCGTAAGACCTGGGAAACTCGCGGGCCATTTTTCGTTTCTCGCCTGTCAATCCACCTCCAAGCAAGTTTCCAGAAAATCTCAAACAAGGCCCGCATAGTGCGAGGATGCGCCGTCTTGTTGAAACCATATGATATTCTCTGAAGGGCCAGGATCACTTTAAGTTTATTTGTTTGTTTTTCTGCATTTTTTAGTTTATCTTTTTTCTATTTCTATTTTTTTTTATGTCTTATTTTTTCCTCTTTTTTTTTCTTCAAACATACATTTGGGATCAAAAGGGATACAAGAGTGCAATTCAGGGACCCACCACAATCTTTAACACTCTAAAAACACACAAGCCTAGACCACGGTAAGGAGGGAGAATAAAAAAATCAATTAATAAATAATGGGACTTTGAACTTTGATCCTGAACCTCGGTGGTCCAGTGGTAAGAAAGTGTGCCTCTCAACTAAAGAGAACTGGGTTCAATTCCCAGGGTTCTCCTTTTACTTGTTCAGGACATACTGTAAAATTAACATCAACCGAGGCTGTGGCATTGTATTTGAACAAGTTGAATATCTGCACGTTTCGCCCTTCGAACATGGAGTAAAGCCGTCGGTCCCGTGTCCACGAGATGTTGAACACATTATAAATTCCTACCCTCCTTAGAGAAAGGTAGGGTATTTCCAGGATAGTGAGGTGCAACTGTCGCCTGGCGTCGGTGATTGGCTATAGTCGCGGAAATAGATCGACGTTACAAACAAAACATTTGATCCAAATCCTAGTGATTAGAACAGACGTGTGAAAATATTAGAAAAAATACGATTTTTTACATTAAAGTTGAGCTCAGTCCGCTTTTTAAAGTTTTATTACACCAAGAAAATGTATTATGCAATATATTATGTAGATTTCTGTGGACTCATGAATTAAAGGAATAATTTTTCTATAAATGTATCATGTTACACTTCACAAGAATTGACAGTTAAGTTTATAATTCAGGTTATGTCGTTTGTTGGTAAAATAACGTCAATTTATGTTACAATAATTATACCTGAAAACTGTGTGCAATTCAAAATAGTTAGGGGGAACTTTGAAGAGCTCAGTAGTGTGTATTCCGACCAGGAGTAGGACAAATGCCCCTCTTTCTAAAAAAATCTCTCAGATCAAGATTATTCTGCAAGAAAAACGTTACATTGTTGAAGCAGCAGTTGTACACAGGGTCAATATTTCACAAGCATCTGTGCGGTTGAGTCAAGAAGCCTTTGAATTGGGGTTTAAGTTGCGCCCTCTCTAGTAAGAACGTATAGACGAAATAGTAAATTTACACCATGAATAAGAAGAAAACATCCACAATTGGGCAAGAAGCAGAAGAGTTATTAGCAAATACTAAAGAATTGCTTTTGTGCGAATGGTATATTGCCGCAGCCAAACCTCCTTTTGAAAAAAAAAACTCTGATACTGGAAAATTGGAAGATATGACCAGGTGCACGAACAACAACACTACTAAGGCGTTTAAACAAAAAGTTTTATTGAAGAATAAAATGAAACATATATATATATATATATATATATATATATATATATATATATATATATATATATATATATATATATATATATATATATATATACATACACTGTAATGGTAAATAATAGAATACTTCGATCCAATATAGTGGGTAATTTTGTATGCAAAGATATAAATAATTTAATTTTAATTGGTGTTAAACAGTTTTATATTCCTTGGTTGCTTGTATTAGCGATTTATGTGTTGTTAGCAAACTAGAGCTAGTTAATAAGGAGGTTTTTTAGGTCTCGTCCGTGTCTTTGCCACCCCGATAACACCGTAGCCTTCGGCTTATTGTGCATGGCCTATGTCTTTTCTACTCCACCCATTCCAAAATCACTGTGCCTTGAACTAGTCTGCATAGCAATTGGTAGGGTGAAGTTTTATATTGCCCTGTCTCCGGTATAGACTGACCGTAGATCAATTGCCTTTTGCGGTCCAGAGCTTTACACTCGCACAAGATGTGCTGGGCTGATTCCTCCCCCACGCCTGCATGCCAAATCCCCCTCGAACCGCCCCATTTTATTCAGGTGTTTCTTAACAGCCATGTGTCCCGTCAAGAGTTCTGTTATGTTCCTGAGCTGTCCCCTGCGAAGATTTAGCAGCTCCACAGCTCTCTTTGGACTGGGTTACCCAATTAATGACTTCCCGTGTTTGAGCCCTGAACAATCTGCCAAGTATGCTTTATGCTGGCCACTGACCCAGGACTTGATGGTTCCCCTAGCCGTGCCTGTCGATACGCCCAGGACCGGTTCTGGTTCCATAAATGGTTCCGCTGACCCTCTCTTCGCGAGACTGTCAGCTTCTTCATTGCCTTTGACACCCCGAGTGACCCGGCATCCAGATGAGGGTGACCTCATTCTGCCCAGCCAGGTCGCTCGTCTCGTCTAGGCATTCACTAACCAGTCTGGAATTTACCGTGGGCTACTTAGGGTTTTAAAGGCTGTCTGTGGCTATGAGGAGCCGCTTGTTGGTGTACCCCTTCTCTTGTTCTCTCGCACGCAGTGCAAGATTGCGTACATTTCGGTGAAAGACCGTGGCATGGGCCCGGAGGGAAATACTGTGCTTACCCTCGGTCGTTCCGAATAAACGCCTGCCCCCGTCCCACCCTCCCCACTGGATCCGTCCGTGAACCAGACGAGCGCGTCAGTTGATAGGTCATGATGAGGTTAGTTTTCTTTTTACTTAGTACAATATCCAGGTTTCTAAAACAGCTTCTTACAAGGCAATCCAATCCGCTGCATTTGATGACCTCAGTTATTCATTCAACTGGGTTACGCAACCTTATATGGAATTCTTTTGTTCACACTTCTGTTGGGTAAATCCTGAAACAAATAAGACATTCGATTACAAAATCTAAGTTAGGATATAAATGAAAAAACGTGATTATTGTTCATGTTTGAACATAGCCATTGTGGCATTTTGCTGAGGCTTCATGGAATATATGCTAAGTTTGTGGGTCTTTTGTTTTGTTTTACATGGACCCTGTAACTTTGTAACTGTGCCCACTCTACTGTCATTTTACCATGACTTTAATCAATCTAGGCTAAGCTATGGTATTTTGTGTTGGGGTAGAGACAGTCAAACAGTGCAGCAGCTCTTGCTTCAGCAAATAATTAAAAGGATGATTGTTGGGGTGCCCCAAACTCATTCGTGTCATGAACTGTTTAAAAATTATAATATACTTGCCGTTGGTTCCCCCAACATATTTAATTGATGTGCTTTTGTTGAGAAGAATAAGGAACATTTTCCCAGATACGGTAAATAACATATATAGATTTGATCCAATAGTCAGGCGGCCCTCTATGCTGGTTCAGAAGTGCGCTGGCGCTCTTGAGGGGGATGTCCAGGGTAAAGGAGGTATAGATTCTGTGGGTTCGGGAACAATGTGGCGTGGCGGGGAGTGAGGTGGCGAATGATCTCGCAAGGCTGGGTTCCCGGCAGACGTTCTGAGACCCGGAGCCTATTATATTCATAAGTAGGAAGGTGGTCTGCGACCCCTTAGATAGACGGACTGAGAAGGCTAAGCAGAAGCACTGGATGTCGGTCTGAGGCTGTAGACAAGCGAAGGACTTCGTGTAGAGGCCGGATAGAAACAATACTGTGTGGTTTCTTTCCAGAAGTCTTACTGCGCTTCGCCGTATCATGGAGATGCTAACAGGGCACTGTAGTTTCAGAAGACAACTTACATTGGTATGTGTCGGGAGGGATCCCATTTGCCAGAAATGCGGTGAGACTGAAAAAATGTCTTACCACTACCTATGTAAATATGATGCTTTTGGGAGTCGTCAAATAGAAATCTTTGGATGAAGGACCCTACGGATGAGTCAAGTAAGTTCCAGTGAATGGAAGACCGTCATAACCTTTATTTTGTGGTCGAGGGGGTTTGGTGGCGCGACCGAGAAGGGGTAGAGCACGGTTGCTGGATGCCGGGCTTGGCAAAAAGGCCCGACGTGATCTACTTGCCTGGCGCTAGCCTCCCCACCATTGCTACTACTACTACTACGGTAAATAAATATCAGACAAGGCGATTTAATGATGCCTATGCACCTGGTCACCACCTAACCAAAATTGGACCCACTAGTTATGGCGACAAAGTTATACAACTATTTTTACAGGTTCCATAAGAAAAAAAAGTGCAACGTGGTGGTATATCCATGGTATTATTTTAATATGTAGAAAAATACCAGCTTGCTTGGCTTACCCTGTATGGACGTAAAAGCCTCGCCTTCACTGTTACAAAATTCACAGTCCGCCACTGATTCACGGCTTCTCTTTTCACGGCTTCTCTTAGGATAAGTTGTAGAAGTTCTCTCCAGCAGCTCTCATCTGCTTTAGCGCCACCTCCCCCTTCACTCATCCAGCCAGTCGTCGGGCGGGAATTCTTAAAATAATTCCAAGAGATCAAAGAATATAAAAGTTTGTAATTCTTGTATAACTTTATTGTCCGTTGTAATTGAAGTATTTAAAATTTTAATTACAAGAGAATGTTGATGTAGTTATTCTGGAAATTCGCTGTTACTGTGCTTGACTTGATGCATTTTATTATTTTTAGAAGGGAGATTCTCGCTGACGGGCCATTTCACTCTAATTGGCCATAATTCTTGATTAGTTTGACATTAAGGAGTGCGGCGTTGCCGGATTTATAGGACAGTCGGAATGCCGTATTTTCAACACTTCTTGGACTCTGGCTGCATCATAAATTTCACAGTGAGATAATGCGGTCGCCTTTTGCTACTGCAACGCGCTGTATCGTTATTCTCCAAGAGAAAACGTCTTCTGCGCTTGCAAAGCGAGAGGGATACAGATAGAGGAATGATTTTCTTTGGGTAGAAAGGAGACGGAGAAGATTGCCACAGAATAAAATATTAATTCAGGAATGTAATTTTGCACTGACGGACATATATTTTGCAACGCATTGCAGGATGACGAGATTTATTTATTATTTAATTTGTGACGCCACTATATCAGATGCATATCCTTGGACAGCTTTTATAGACGAGATAAAACTATAGTTAAAGTTTTAAGGAGTTTATAAGAGATTTAAAGGAAAATACGTACATATAAAATCAAGAAAGTGGCTAACTTTACTGCTATAACTTCTTATCTATTTATTTATAAGGATCCTACGGGGTTAATTCAACTACTGGACTACATAGGAAAACAGAGATCTTAATAAGATATATAAACCACACTAAAACGGAACAACAAATCAGTAAATCACTTTAGCAAAAAAGGAATCAAAGGGTAATAATAAGAAAAGGTAATCAGAAAACTGCTAAGTTTATGGATATACAGAGTTGCGTATAAGTAAACCAACAACGCCATAACTCTTAAACCGATAAAGGCATCGGTCTCAAAATTTGTAGGATCGCATAACAGATTATTTGCGACCATTTGGTGGTCCTACTTCATAAGGGAATACCTTAATGTGACATTTCCTAACCGATGGACAACCAGAAGAGTATTAATTGAGTGGCCAGCTAGGTCTCCAGATTTTTTTTTCTCAAAAATGATGACTGTGCCAACCGTACCGCAAATTTGTTTAATGAACGACATCCGAACAGACATGTTAACAGCAAATACATTTGGAGTTAGTTACAAAGTTTCGACAAAGTGCTTCGGTAGCCAACAAAAAACGGGATCCTGAACGTGAATTTCCGGTTAGAAATGAGACTACTGAGATTGAAGTTTTAGGACAAATTGCTGCAGACCCAACTTTTAGCACGAGAAAATTGGCCACTGTTTCAAACATCAAAAGAAGAACTATTCGGCGAATATTGAAGCATCACAAATTTCACCCGTATAAAATTCATCTTGTACAACAACTGAATGAAGATGATTTTGATCGGCGGCTGGAGTTTTGTGAAGTTATAACTGCACGAATAGCTGATAACGGGAACTTTCTGTTCAATATCTGTTTTTCAGACGTGTGTACGTTTTTATTAAACTCTACGGCCAATCGCCATAATTGTCGTTATTGGGCAGATAATAATTCAAGAAATTTTCACGAAGTCCACACTCAAACTTTACAGAAATTGAATGTATGGACTGGCATTTTTGGAGACCGTTTAATCGGACATTGTTGAAAATGATGATCGCTATCAAGAAAATCAATTAGTTTTTCAACAAGATGGAGCTCCTCCGTATTTTTCACAACGTGTTAGGGAGTTTTTGAACAGAGAGTTTCCAGAGCAATGGATTGGGCGTAGAGGTGCTATTGAGTGGCCCCATAGATCACCGAATTTTACTCCTTTAGACTTCTTTCTATGGGGCCATTTAAATAGTAGAATTTTCGAAACAGAACCGGAGTCTCTGGACGAATTACGACGACGCATTGTTAAAGAATGGCGTCTAATAACTCCACAAATGCTCCAGAATGTCAGAGCTAGTTTTGAACAAAATGTGTACTTTTGTATGGAAGCTTGTAGTCAACAATTTGAACACTTACTTAACTGAATAAACATTTTTGAACGTTTGGTTTTGTTTTTTAGTTTTTTTTAACGAAAACTGAACTAGTTAGTGTATTTATTATCACAATGAATGAAATACGTTCTTGCAACTCCAACTGTGAATAATTTTTAAACGAGTTGATAGAACTTCCAAAAAAATTTGTGTGCTGAATTCAGAAAAGAAAGAGCTTTCAAATGATGTAACACTCGACCCATGTTCCCTATTTAAAATATAAGGGTTGTTATCACCACCCTTAAGGGGTTGATGTGACAAAGTTGGGTTTTATGTCAAAACATGTCCCACTTAATATTAAAATTGACGTGTTTCAGCGTTTCTTAAAAAAAATTATCTGGACGCAAATAGGTCTGTGTATATATATATATATATATATATATATATATATATATATATATATATATATATATATATATATATATATAGTAGAATCCGGATTTAACGAGGAGTCAAGGGACCAGCAATGATATCTCGTAAAAACTGGATCTCTTTATATGAGAACTAAGAGGTAACTACAAAAAAATGAACGTATGTCCAAACCTATATGTAATTATACAAACCGGACTACTCCCTTGTAACCCTTTCCATCAATATTGAAAGTCAACACATCACTGTATATAATTAACATTATTACTTAATCTATACACATCATAAAAAGTAGTCTGTGGTTTTCTTTAATACTGTCGGTTTTTCTTTGCCTTCTTTTCCAAAAAGTTTTCTATGGAAGTTAATAAACTTAGCTCATTCTCTGAGTTTGAGGCCTTCTAAAAATATTCCAACCTACTCGACGGAATTATCCGCCACAAGAAAACATTTTCTATTTTTTCTTTCTAGGTCTCTATCCCATTCTTCTACTTCAGTTTTTAAAATATCGCCAGTCACCGATGCTTTTTTATTAGCAACATATTTTGCCGAAAAACTGTTTACATTTTTAAAACATCTTAGTTTTTGTGCTTTGCCAGTAACCAATAATCTTCGAACCTCGATCATAATTTACATAAACTAGTACAGTAAGTCGCTCTTTGGCTAACTTCCCACCAACGCATTTTTCGTTTTTTAATTTATTATTGGATAACGGGGGGAAATAACTAATGCATTTTGTAGCAACAGTATCAGCATTTTTATTGTTTGTCTCCGTGCGGAAGACAATATTTGTTCGGTCCGTTGTATTTAATTTAGTGCCTATCACGGGGGTCAACGTTCTTTACAATCATTGAATCCCGGTTACAAAAGGAGAAGGCTACTGTTAGCTAAGCTAGTAGGTCCATCGTTTTTTATTATCGATGATTTTACAAATTAGATGGTAAATATTTTTTAATAAAGAGTACTTTACTTACAGATACAGTCTTTCGCCTAAAGTTAGACATACATACGTTTGTTAACCGTCCAAGCCTATAGAGCGAATGTCACATGTGAATTTTGTGGAGAGTAGCAATGAAAGGCATACATGTTTCTTAAGCCAATGTAATAACCGCAACATACAGTGACAGCACATTGATCACTAGCATGCGAGCCTATACTATGCACTACACATCACTTTATTGTACAGGTTGCCGATCGTTGCTGCATATCTTCTGTCATTCATTAAAGATTAAAACCGTGTGGCTCCACAGTGAGTAAAATTTCCCTTTTGTATTGCTGTTGTTTCTTTGGGTGTAGCTTAAATAATATCAGGGACACTGTCATCTCCAGTACATGACCTAAAAGTAAATAATTACATAAATACAGGAATATTAGGGTCTTTTTATTATATATCTTGCTTTTGTTTATTTTGTGATCATTTGTTCTATCAAGTGTTGTTATTAAAACATGATTTATCAATTGTTTTGTTTATATTTTTCAAATTATCCTTGAAATATGTCAACGTAAGGTTTTTTCATTCTTGTTAATAAACAGTTTTAAATTCTGAATTAAAAATTATCAGTTTCTCTGGAATGTTATATTCAACTTTCAAAAAAAGGAGAAAATTTTCCTATCGTTTTAATTCAGTCTGCACCTAACTTTTGTAAAGGCCTGCCACTTTGAATAGGTAAGGATTTAATTTCTTTTCTAGTAAAAATTCGTCTAATTGTATTTTAAAACACAGTTGCGGGTTTTTTTCCTGAGGGCTAGATTGTTGCTGAATGGTGTCTGTCTATTTTATGCCTGTTATAAACGAATTTTTATGGTGTAATGGTCTACTCACCTATATAACAACTACAGGTGATTTTATAAACCAATATCAGTTAACTAAAATGGTTATAACTAGCTTCAAAGCAGCAGAAGTACCTTCTCAAATCACAGTCTAGAGGTAACAATGGAAGATAATAAAGATTGAATTTCCAGCATCCGTAATTTATTTTTCTATCCATGTCGAGATTGAGTAAAGCATGTAGCAGTAGTGGAAGATCCATAATTACGGAATATTCTAAAATGAAAACCAATCACAGAGCATTAGCAAACAGGTTAACCATTTCCTTTAACTCAACAATAATTATTATTACTCACCGATTTGATGTGTTCAAATTTCAATAGCTTCTTTAAATTTGTCGTAAGCCTTTTGTACGCATTTTGTTTTATTCCAAGTACTAAGTTCCTTATATTTTCATATTCACACACTAAAACAATGAACTATTAACTAGCGTTTAGCATTATTTGGTTATTTAGACTATAATGAACTGTCATTTGTCATGTCAGTGTAGTTACAACGGATATTACAATCTTAGATGATAGTTCAAAAGTAGATAAACTCATTTTGCTTTAGTGTACACTGCACGACGTAAGTTGTAGCTCACACGTGTACACTGGGCGACACAAACTTGTAACACCTCTGTGAACCGGAGCAAGGTATACCATGCGAGGGGAAATTTAATTTGACACATATACGTAGTTCCAAATTTAGTTATAACGTAAATCCCTTTAAATAGTTATATAACCAATTATTTTTACTTTTAATTTCACCCATAAATTATAATTATATTTACATTTACCATTTATCATCATATATTTCTCATTTATATATTACTACATTACTATTAAAATCAATAAATTGTCTTTCGTGTTTTCATTAAATTGTAGAGTTTAGGAAGTAACTAATTTGAATCAATTTTCACATTTCATTGACTTCAAAAAGCTTAACAGCTGTGCGTTATAAAAAATGTGTGGCGCCATATCTTCATTTAAGAAACATTACACATGAGAAAGGTAAGTCCGACCCTCTACCCAGTTGCCTCCGACAAATAGAGCTGCCGTCCGCCTTGTCATTTTGTTTTGATAAAAATTCGTGGCACGAAATTTACAAGCTACTTGCGTTCGGTTGACCGAATGTCAGTGTAGTTTTGGACAAAAGGAATGTTTTTTTTTCTTCTAAAAAATCTTTGACCTTATTGGTCAACTGTCTTTAGATTTTTTTAAATCTTATCGACTCTGAATATAAATCGGCCATTATAATATATAACCTTTTTGTAACTCTAGCTTTTCAATTGTGTATCACAGTGAAGACTCGAAATAAAGTATTTTTGCATCCTTTATTTTTATACACAAGTATAAAGCTTATTCGCGAAAAATAAAGTAGGATACCTTATTAATAAATATGCCCCCAATTATACCAAGAAAAAGCATTAGAGTCGAACCGGAAAATGTGGTCTGTAGTTCTGCAAAAAACTTATAAGCAAAAAGAAAAAAAAACATGCTCGTTTTTAATCTGGAGGAGGCACCCGTAGCTATATGTTTAACTACTAGTTGTAGGTTATCTTTTAATAGATCATTACTAAGAACATCAAAAAGGATTGTACTAGATCCGCGTGTTTTGTAAAGACCTAATGGCGTATACTGTATATATTTTATCTTCACATTCTCTTAATTAACGCTTGTCGAACATGTACCTCGTTTAAGTGATATCTGAAAACACATTAAACGTAGCAGAAGTCATTTTTCGCATACACAGTCAACCATGACCGACAACATTTTTGATGAGTTATCTCGCACAATCAGCAAACAACTATAGGTACAACCCTCTCAGAAAACAAGCCGTGGACTTAATTAGTCTCAGCATAACACAGCGTTAATGTGGCACAATTTTCACATTGGTGATCAAAGATCGCGTGACGTCTTTTATGCTGCACGCTATTACAAGGAAAAACATATACACATGGAAAGTAAACGTATTAATGTGTAAAGTGTTACTATATACACATATTGTACAGGGTTAATCGTAATAAATAAAATTCGAGACGCAGCAAGTGCGTTATGGTAGTGAATTTTCATTGAAGGCGTCAAATGTCAATAACTCAATTTTCTGTAAATGTAGAAAGTTGAAATTTGGTATGTAGAAAGGTCTTTCCCAAGGCAACAACATTTTCACCATACTTCATCAAAATAGCTTTGTAATGTTCAGAGATAAAAACATTTTTTGAAAGAAAACTCAAAATTTTTCCGGAAAACCTTATCCGATTTTCCTGGCTAACGAACTCATCAAAGTATTTATTTAAAAAAATCTCTGGACGCAGCAAGTGCGTTATGGTAGCGAATTTTCTTTAAAATATTTTTAATAGCAAATGTCTTTCTTTGATTAAAGCAGGCATCAAACTTGGTTGCCTATATAGTAGAAACAATGTACCATATTTCATTGAAATAAATTTATTGTTTGAAAATATATAAAAATTTTTCAAAAGTCTAGATGCAGCAAATCTGGTAAGGGAGTGAATTTCCAT
Source organism: Tillus elongatus (assembly GCA_964006375.1). Classification (NCBI taxonomy): domain Eukaryota; kingdom Metazoa; phylum Arthropoda; class Insecta; order Coleoptera; family Cleridae; genus Tillus; species Tillus elongatus. The sequence continues at coordinate 84,735,919 of OZ023270.1, read as the reverse complement.
AAAAATGTTTTTAGTAGCAAATGTGAGCAGGCATCAATCTGATTACCGGTATAGCCTATGTAGTAGAAACAATGTACTATATTTTAACAAAATTACTTATGGTTTGAAAATATACGTTCGGGAACTAAACTGCAAATTTACCGAAAATTCGCTACCAAAACGCACTTACTGTGTCCAGTTTTTTTTCTTACAAACGCATCATATTTCGATAAAAATGCAAAAATGCATTAACGAATTTGTTCTGCGAAAATTAGTTAAACAAAAATTATACACCCCTACTTACTCCTGGTCCCGTAACTTCCTTGGGGAGTGTGAACAAGAAATTTTCCTTGGGGTTTGAGGATCCAGGGGGGTGGAGACCTAGGCAGGTTTCTGAAAACGGTTTTTTGAAAAGCGTTCGGGAGCTAAACTGCAAATTTACCGAAAATTTGCTACCAAAACGCACTTACTGCGTCCAGATTTTTTTCTTACAAACGCATCATATTTCGACAAAAAATGCAAAAATGCATTAATGAATTTGTTCTATGAAATTTAGCTAAAAAAAATTATGCACCCCTACTCACTCCTGGTCCCGTAACTTCCTTAGGGGGTGTGAACAAGAAATTTTTCTTGGGGTTTGTGGATTCAGGGGGGCCCTAGGCAGGTTTTTGAAAACAGTTTTTTGAAAGGAGTTCGGGAGCTTAACTGCAAATTTCCCGAAAATTCGCTACCAAAACGCACTTACTGGGTCCAGTTTTTTTTCTTACAAACGCATCATATTTCGATAAAAAAATGCAAAAATGCATTAACGAATTTGTTCTACAAAAATTAGCTAAAAAAATTATGCACCCCTACTCACCCCTGGTACCGTGACTACCTCGGGGAGTGTGCACAAGAATTTTTTTTGGGGGTTTATGGATCCAGGGAGGGGGCTAGGCAGGTTTCTTAAAACAGTGTTTTGAAAAGCGTTCGAGAACTAAACTGCAAATTTACCGAAAATTCGCTACCAAAACGCACATACTGCGTCCAGATTTTTTTCTTATAAACGCATCATATTTCGATAAAAAATGCAAAAATGCATTAATAAATTTGTTCTACGATAATTAGCTAAAAAAATTATAGACCGTTAAACCATAAACTTCACTAAACCTACAAATAAATATCCAAAAAGCCACCAAACTTAACTAAACTGACAGCTAAAGCTTTAGAGAAAGGGTCTATTTGAAATGGATATTCTGTAAATATTTTAGTAAAATGAAGAGCAATGACGGTTGAATCTGAAACTTAAGGGTTTTACAGAACATTTTTCTTGCAACATTTTTTTTTCACAAACGGTATTTGTTTCACATTCTTTGCTTAAACATTGCCAATTTTGACGTTTAAAATTGCGAGTTTGACGTTTTGCGGAAAACTCCAAAATTTGTTACATTAACTGCCCATAACTTCTTTGTCTTTACAGCTAGGGACGTAAATTTTTGCACAGAGTTCACTCTTGATAATACAAATACGCGTACCAAATTTGGTTGCCCTTACTTTGTTATTTCCGGAGATATGAATTTTTTTATAAAGAAAATACAAAATTTTCCGGGAAAACCTGGTCCGATTTTCCTGGCTAACGAACTTATCCAACACAGATCTCCCCATTAGCGAATTTTTTTAAAAAAAATTCGCTAAAAGGTGCATGCTGAGTTTCATGAAAATCGGTTAATAACTTTTTGAGTTATCGTGCGGATGCATATATATATATATATATATATATATATATATATATATATATATATATATATATATATATATATATATATATATATATATATATATATATATATATATATATATATATATATATATATGTAATGTTTCTATTTTACATTGTGAAACTTTCAATAATAAAAGAATGTGTTTAGAAGATTTTGAAATTACTTTTAACGACAATTTAATAAACTTAAAGGAAGATAATAATTTTATAAATCACTGCCCCTATTCATATTTCTTAGAAAAAAACAAAAAATATCTGGACGCAGCAAGTACGTTATGGTAGCGAATTTTCTTTAAAATATTTTTAATAGCAAATGTATTTCTTTGATTAAAGCAGGCATCAAACTTGGTTGCCTATATAGTAGAAACAATGTACCATATTTCATCGAAATAAATTTATTGTTTGAAAATATATAAACATTTTTCAAAAATCTAGATGCAGCAAATGTGTTATGGAAGTGAATTTCCATAAAAATGTTTTTAATAGCAAATGCGAGCAGGCATCAATCTGATTATCGGTATAGCCTATCTAGTAGAAACAATGTACTATATTTCATCAAAATTACTTTAAAATTACTTATGGTTTGAAAATATACAAAAAATTTCCCAAAATAAACTTAAATGTTGGTTTTCTAACCAACAAAGCTTACGTGAATAGCATATTGAGTTATTGAAATTTGAAGGATTTAATGAAAATTCGGTAAATTTGCAGATTAGCTCCCGAACGCTTTTCAACAAATTGTTTTCAGAAACATTACTAGGACCCCACCTGGATGCACAAACCACAAGAAAAATTTCTTGTTCACATCCCCAAGGAAGTTACTGGACTGGGAGTAAATAGGGGTGCTGTGCGGGGTAGGCAGGGTTTAGGGGGGATATGGCTTCAAGATGTGAAAAAGACAGCTTGCAAGCCCGCTTTATTCGAATTTTGTGCTCATATTTCGATAAAAAATGCAAAAATGCATTAACGAATTTGTTCTACGAAAATTAGCTTAAAAAAAATTATACACCCCTACTCACTCCTGGTCCCGTAACTTCCTTGGGGAGTGTGAACAAGAAATTTTTCTTGGTGTTTGTGGATCCAGGGGGGGCTAGGCAGGTTTCTAAAAAGAGTGTTTTGAAAAACGTTCGGGAGCTAAACTGCAAATTTACCGAAAATTCGCTGCCAAAACGCACTTACTGCGTCTAGATCTTTTTCTTACAAACGCATCATATTTCGAATGCAAAAATGCATTAACGAATTTGTTCTACGAAAATTAGCTTTAAAAAAATATATAGACCGTTAAACCATAAACTTCACTAAACCTACAGCGAAAGCATCAACTTAACTAAACCGACAGCCAAAGCATCAGAGAAAGGGTCTATTTGAAATGAATTTTCTGGAAATAATTTAGTAAAATGAAGGGCAATGACGGTTGAATCTGAAACTAAATGGTTTGCAGAACACTCTTCTTGCAACATTTTCTTTTCAAAATCCGTATTTATTTTACGTTCTTTGCCTAAACATTGCCAATTTTGACGTTTAAAATTGCGAGTTTGACGTTTTGAGGAAAACTCCAAAATTTGTTTCTTTAACTGCCCATAACTTCTTTGTCTTGAAAGCTAGAGGCCTAAATGTTGGTACAGAGTTCTTCACTCTTTATAATATAAACACGCGTCCCAAATTTGGTTGCCCTTGCTTTGTTATTTCCGGAGATATGAATTTTTTTAGAAAGAAATCACAAAATTTTCCGGAAAAACCTGGTCCGATTTTCCTGGCTAACGAACTTATCCAAGCCACTTGCAAAAGGAAGGTACTCACCAAATTTGATCAAGATTGGTCCATAATTTTTTGAGTTATCGGTCGGATACACACACACACACACACACACACATATATATATATATATATATATATATATATATATATATATATATATATATATATATATATATATATATATATATATATATATAAACACAGATCTCCTCATTAGCGAATTAAAAAAAATTCGCTAAAATACAAATTTAAATACACAATGGTTAGCTGCATATGTCAGTGAGACTCTTATCGACTTCAGTAAAATTTTCAAATAGTATTTTTCATGTTTGTTATTTAATAATTTGCTCAAGTTCACGTAAAACTCGTGTTATATCTAAATATTTAAAACCTTTGTCTTTTTGCCCATGCAAATTGTAATTTTTTTTTCTTTCCATGTTGTAGCCTTGATAATGGAATACATTATTCCGAAAGCTCGGCAATTAATAAAGAGGCAACTGACGGGTATCCCACAACTGTAAAGAATAATGGCTTAAGACCAAGACGTGATATTAAGAACGCTGTTGATATTAATTAATTCTTACCCTATCACAGAGTTTATATAATTATTTGGAATGGTATTTGCATATCATGCATGCCTGCAGCGTTTTGCAGATTAGTCGAAATGTGACTTCCGGCGACATGGACGTAACAAGCTTAGCAAAAGTTTTGCCTTGCTGTGTTACGAAATCTACCACATATGGTTTTCGGTATTTTCATTCATGTAACAATATTTTCTGTATGAAAAACTATTAGATAAATGTTAAATTCATTTAATGGAGATTCCATGCAAATTGTTTATTGTTGTTCGCTTACTTGGTAAATCGTTGCATACTAAACATAAATGTAGAGACCTTTTCTCTGGATTCACAAGTGCTTGTTTTATTTCTCTGCAAGCGACGCCGCAAAATGCGAAAATGGTATCAGAGTTCATTATCTGAAACCAATTTCGCATTTTGCGACGTCGAAACCGCTTGCAGAGAAATAAGCTCTTGTTTCTTTTTTTTTATAATTTGAACAACACACCACAAGGGCTCACAGCCTAAATACTATCGTACCGTTGGTGTCGACAAGGATTCGCATCTGTTCCCCTGGTAGATCTGTTGGGGACAGCAGGTGGAGAAACTATGGAAGGAAGCTCCTCTGAACAGTGCCCATACAGATATCTATCAAAGAGAGAGAGGTCACCAACGGCACGTAGGCGGGCAAGGGATGGCAGCCTTTGGGTGAGGGTAGGGTCACCGATGAGACGTATAGCTCTCTTCTGAATAGAGTCCAGGATAGCGGGTGTACAAGCGGCAGCGGCACCCCAGATGTGGTAACAGGCAGAGGAAACATCCGTAGGTAGCCTTAAGTAATGTTTAGTTGCTGATTTGAGTTAGAATGTAAATACATTTTTCTTTTTATGGCATCAACAAGATTTAAGGCTTGTAGAAGATTTTATTATTTTCACCAAGCCTGTATAGTTGCTGACAATATTAATTTTCCGTTCTCAAATGGCCATAAAATATCGGTTATCATCGTCCACGGCCAAAATAATAAATGTGACACGATATTTGAAATATTTCTGATAAAATAGCAGTTCATTGTTTTATATGTGGATAACGCACAGAGATAAGGGTTGATGTATGTGCCCTGGTCAGTGTTTATTCCCGCGGATGTTGCGTTTAGCCCGATTAGATATATACGAGTACCACTAACAACTCACCCACGTTCCATATGTATATCGATTATGTGAGCGTACTAACTGAACGGTTTTTTAAATTAAAATAATATCTAATCGGGTTTGTAATAAATATTTAAATGTGATTTGCATGTGTGTACCGGCGAACGGAAAAACCGGTGTAGTTCACCTATGATAGGGAATAGATTTATTATGTAGAGATTTTGTTTTAAAGTTAAATCACTCTAATTAACAGTTATCTAAGAGAAACGTTCAAACCTAAATACAAATTTCAGTTTACTAGCTGATTGAGACGGTTCTAAACCTCACCTTGCATTTTTGTAAATGTGAAAGGTCAAATAAATGGGCATAATGTATAATACTCGCTTAGGAGCACTGTCACTATTATTGTACATAAATATAATAAACATATTGTTTATTATGAACACCTGTAAAACCTTATTGCTTTTGGTGAATTTTTATTCACAAAAATGTATTAATAGAGGGGTATCGATGATGAGACTTTGCAAAAAATTTTTCAAATGAGCGCGAACTAGGACCCCTGCAACCCATATCCGGGGTCAGTTTTAATTTTTATATGTATATATATATATATATATATATATATATATATATATATATATATATATATATATATATATATATTGTTACGTTCTACGGGGTTCTGGATTTGTTTACTAACAAAACCCAGCTTTCCAAACTACCAATTTATTATTACCAACTATTTTCCAACACCAGTGTCAACTAAAATATATCTCTTCTATATTATTAAATGTCCATAAAACTATATTCCACTATCGCCTTCTATGATCGCTTCCTATAGACCAACACTTACTGTTAACTCGCTTTATACTCTATGATCACTTTTCTACACCACCTTATTCAATACTGAACTAACTTATTCTGCGCACCGCTCGTCTATTTATATCTGTCTATAGAGATTCTAGACGTTCTACACTATTCTACACTACTCTACAGCTGTCACTTCTGGTCTATTCTAGAAATTTCATTCCAGCGTCTTCGCTGTGACACTGCCCCCCTCTTATATTCGATCGTCCCGATCGAATTCTGACATTTCTTGGTATGGCGTAAGTCTGTGCATATGGACCACCTTCATCTTGCTCTTCGGGCTCCTCTGAATGCGATAGACAATGTCATTGATCCTTTTGACCACCTTATAAGGACCTTCCCACAATTAATGTAGTTTCAGTGACCGTCCCTTACGTCGTACTGGATTGTAGAAACACACACGATCTCCTTCTTTAAAACCAGCTGAATTAGGTGGCACGTCATAACGGGTCTTCATGCGGTCGCTTTCTATTCGTATATGCATTCCGACCGCAGAGTGGGTGGTTTTCTTTTTCGTCAATATGCCGGAGCTTTCTTCAAGCGAAGTCCTTAGGTGGTACTGGTTCTTCCGTGTAGTTGCTGTTGTTCTGATGTTTCTACTTGCACAAGTATCTCGGCGGGCCCTATCCATCCTGTCGACATCGGCTCTGTTCCAACAAGTGTGTTTACTCACCTTTTTCTGGGTTGGTTTCACATTTAGATGATCTTTGCATCCTTCGTCTTGCACTTCTCTCATACTTTCTTCTCCACTTGCTTCTGGTTGAGTAACTGGGTCGTCTCTTCCCCTCACAGCTCTCTTCACTGGAATGGCACTTTCACGGCAGACGTTGCTATTTGCCTCTATGGTGATTTTCCGCACTACCGGATTACCGCCAGGGGACATTATTATTTCTTCACCGCCGATAGTCAGGATGTTAGTGCCAAGATCAAGTTTAGCGCACTGACCCTGAAGTATGTCCAAGCCAATTATAATCGGGTCTGATATGGCGGCGACTATGGCTCTCTGCTTTGCCTTCCATGTCCCAATATGCAGCTCGACGTCAGTTTCGCCAAATACCTGGATTAGATCACCACCGGCTGCATTTACTCTGAACACCCTGTCTGGCTCTCTTACTCGCCATCTTGGAACCATGTCGCGGCGAATAATCGTCCTAGGTGCGCCTGTGTCGACGATCATCTAAGCCTTATTACCGCTTACGTATCCGTCTACGAAGAGATCGCTGCCAGAATCGCTAACCTGAGAAATGGTTACCGGCCTTAGCTTCACTTTTTCCCTTAGGCGTGATCTTAGAGCCCAACATTCGCCCCTTATATGTCCCACCTTCCGCAGTTCCAGCTGCGCAAGGCATTTGCACGGTGAGCTCTTATTGGGTGTTCATGAGACGTCGGCCGTATTTGTTCTGCTATTTTCTCTAGTAGCTGCATGATCTTGGATGACTCTGTTTTATTTTCTCCTTGGACTTGGAGGATGCGAACTTTCACATGACTTTCCGACGCTTGCTTTACCACTTCAATCTCCAAGGCATGTGCCATAGCATCGTTCAAGTTTTTGTGTCTCGCCATCCTCAGCGCCTGCTGCGTGTCGGTATCTCTGATGGCGTCAATGAAGGTTTGCACCAACAGCTGGTTTAAAAACTCCATCAGAGCTATAGGGTAGGCCAACCGCGTCAGTTTGACAACGTCGGCGTGGAGATGTTGGAGACTTTCGCCCGGTTTCTGACAACGATGTTTCAACTGCAATCGGTACAACTGTTGTAAATGCTGTGTGCCAACCTCATTTCTAATGCTGTCAAAACTCAGCGGTTCTTCCCTGGGAATACCTTGAAGCACATCTAGGGCATCTCCTTTGAAAGCCACAATTGGCGAAGACGCTTTCTCTCTCTCGCCCCAACCATTTTCTGTAGCAGCGGCTTCAAATTGGCGTAGATAAATACCCCACGGGACTGAGCCATCAAATGTGGGAACCTTAATTCTTGCGACCGGGCTATCTTCGAGCCTGATGTTTCCTTTGGCTAGGGTTTCGCACTTATTTTCTAGTGATTGTATTTTTTGATGCACTTCCTTTTGTATATTCGTCAGCTTGTCATGTACATCGTCGCTGATACCCCTTACTCTGCTTTTTACCTGTTGAAAGATGTCGTATTTTACCTGCTTCACACGTTCGTCCACACACGAAGTAATATTCTCAATTCTGCTGGCTTGTTCTTGCAGAATTTTCGTTATTTCTTTATCTCTTCTTCTGGCTTCTTCGTCTCTTTTTTCGGGTCTCTTTATCTCTTTTTCCTAATTTCTTCTTTGACTTCTTCGTCTCTTCTTCTGACATCTTCATCTCTTTTTCTCATTTCTTCTTTGGCCTCTTCATCCCCTTTTCTAATTTCTTCTTTCGCTTCGTCTCTTTTTCTTGCTTCTTCATCTATTTTTCTGGCTTCCTCTCGTGCCAATTTAGCTTTTTCGTCCATTTTTCTCATTTCTTCTTTGGCTTCTTCGTCTCTTTTTCTGGCCACTTCATCCCCTTTTCTCATTTCTTCTTTGGCTTCTTCATCTCTTTGAAAATCCCAGTTCTAACACCAGTTGTTACGTTCTACGGGGTTCTGGATTTGTTTACTAACAAAACACAGCTTTCCAAACTACCAATTTATTATTAGCAACTATTTTCCAACACCAGTGCCAACTAAAATATATCTCTTCTCTATTATTAAATGTCCATATAACTATATTCCACTATCGCCTTCTATGATCGCTTCCTATACACCAACACTAACTGTTAACTCGATTTATACTCTGTGATCACTTTTCTACACCACCTTATTCAATACTAAACTAACTTACTCTGCGCACCGCTCGTCTATTTATATCTGTCTATAGAGTTTCTAGACGTTCTACACTATTCTACGCTAATCTACACCTGTCACCTCTGGTCTATTCTAGAAATTTCAGTCCAGCGTGTTCGCTGTGACACTGTCCCCCTCTTATATTCGATCGTCCCGATCGAATTCTGACATTTCTTGGTATGGCGTAAGTCTGTGCATATGGACCACCTTCATCTTGCTCTTCGGGCTCCTCTGAATGCGATAGACAACGTCATTGATCCTTTTGACCACTTTATAAGGACCTTCCCATAATTTCTGTAGTTTCGGTGACCGCCCCTTACGTCGTACTGGATTGTAGAACCACACACGATCTCCTTCTTTAAAACCAGCTAAATTAGCTCGCACGTCATAACGGGTCTTCATGCGGTCGCTTTCTATTCGTATATGCATTCCGACCGCAGAGTGGATGGTTTTCTTTTTCGTCAATATGCCGGAGCTTTCTTCAAGAGAAATCCTTAGGTGGTACTGGTTCTTCCGTGTAGTTGCTGTTGTTCTGATGTTTCTACTTGCACAAGTATCTCGGCGGCCCCTATCCATCCTGTCGACATCGGCTCTGTTCGAACAAATGTGTTTACTGACCTTTTTCTGGGTTGGCTTCACATTTAGGTGGTCTTTACACCCTTCGTCTTGTACTTCTCTCATACTTTCTTGTCCACTTGCTTCTGGCTGAGTAACTGGGTCGTCTCTTCCCCTCACAGCTCTCTTCACTGGAATGGCACTTTCTCGGCAGACGATGCTATTTGCCTCTATGGTGATTTTCCGCACTACCAGGTTACTGCCAGGGGACATTATTATTTCTTCACCGCCGATAGTCAGGATGTTAGTGCCAAGATCAAGTTTAGCGCACTGACTCTGAAGTATGTCCAAGCCAATTATAATCGGGTCTGATATGGCGGCGACTATGACTCTCTGCTTTGCCTTCCATGTCCCATTGCAGCTCGACGTCAGTTTCGCCAAATACCTGGATTAGATCACCACCGGCTGCATTTACTCTGAACATCCTGTCTGGCTCTCTTACTCGCCATCTTGGAACCATGTCGCAGCGAATAATCGTCCTAGGTGCGCCTGTGTCGACGATCATCTAAGCCTTATTACCGCTTACGTATCCGTCTACGACGAGAGCGCTGCCAGAATCGCTAACCTGAGAAATGGTTACCGGCCTTAGCTTCACTTTTTCCCTTAGGCGTGATCTTAGAGCCCAACATTCGCCCCTTATATGTCCGACCTTCCGCAGTTCCAGCATCGCAAGGCATTTGCACGGTGAGCTCTTATTGGGTGTTCATGAGACGTCGGCCGTATTTGTTCTGCTATTTTCTCTAGTAGCTGCATGATCTTGGATGACTCTGTTTTATTTTCTCCTTGGACTTGGAGGATGCGAACTTTCACATGACTTTCCGACGCTTGCTTTACCACTTCAATCTCCAAGGCATGTGCCATAGCATCGTTCAAGTTTTTGTGTCTTGCCATCCTCAGCGCCTGCTGCGTGTCGGTATCTCTGATGGCGTCAATGAAGGTTTGCACCAACAGCTGGTTTAAAAACTCCATCAGAGCTATAGGGTAGGCCAACCGCGTCAGTTTGACAACGTCGGCGTGGAGATGTTGGAGACTTTCGCCCGGTTTCTGACAACGATGTTTCAACTGCAATCGGTACAACTGTTGTAAATGCTGTGTGCCAACCTCATTTCTAATGCTGTCAAAACTCAGCGGTTCTTCCCTGGGAATACCTTGAAGCACATCTAGGGCATCTCCTTTGAAAGCCACAATTGGCGAAGACGCTTTCTCTCTCTCGCCCCAACCATTTTCTGTAGCAGCGGCTTCAAATTGGCGTAGATAAATACCCCACGGGACTGAGCCATCAAATGTGGGAACCTTAATTCTTGCGACCGGGCTATCTTCGAGCCTGATGTTTCCTTTGGCTAGGGTTTCGCACTTATTTTCTAGTGATTGTATTTTTTGATGCACTTCCTTTTGTATATTCGTCAGCTTGTCATGTACATCGTCGCTGATACCCCTTACTCTGCTTTTTACCTGTTGAAAGATGTCGTATTTTACCTGCTTCACACGTTCGTCCACACACGAAGTAATATTCTCAATTCTGCTGGCTTGTTCTTGCAGAATTTTCGTTATTTCTTTATCTCTTCTTCTGGCTTCTTCGTCTCTTTTTTCGGGTCTCTTTATCTCTTTTTCCTAATTTCTTCTTTGACTTCTTCGTCTCTTCTTCTGACATCTTCATCTCTTTTTCTCATTTCTTCTTTGGCCTCTTCATCCCCTTTTCTAATTTCTTCTTTCGCTTCGTCTCTTTTTCTTGCTTCTTCATCTATTTTTCTGGCTTCCTCTCGTGCCAATTTAGCTTTTTCGTCCATTTTTCTCATTTCTTCTTTGGCTTCTTCGTCTCTTTTTCTGGCCACTTCATCCCCTTTTCTCATTTCTTCTTTGGCTTCTTCATCTCTTTGAAAATCCCAGTTCTAACACCAGTTGTTACGTTCTACGGGGTTCTGGATTTGTTTACTAACAAAACACAGCTTTCCAAACTACCAATTTATTATTAGCAACTATTTTCCAACACCAGTGCCAACTAAAATATATCTCTTCTCTATTATTAAATGTCCATATAACTATATTCCACTATCGCCTTCTATGATCGCTTCCTATACACCAACACTAACTGTTAACTCGATTTATACTCTGTGATCACTTTTCTACACCACCTTATTCAATACTAAACTAACTTACTCTGCGCACCGCTCGTCTATTTATATCTGTCTATAGAGTTTCTAGACGTTCTACACTATTCTACGCTAATCTACACCTGTCACCTCTGGTCTATTCTAGAAATTTCAGTCCAGCGTGTTCGCTGTGACACTGTCCCCCTCTTATATTCGATCGTCCCGATCGAATTCTGACATTTCTTGGTATGGCGTAAGTCTGTGCATATGGACCACCTTCATCTTGCTCTTCGGGCTCCTCTGAATGCGATAGACAACGTCATTGATCCTTTTGACCACTTTATAAGGACCTTCCCATAATTTCTGTAGTTTCGGTGACCGCCCCTTACGTCGTACTGGATTGTAGAACCACACACGATCTCCTTCTTTAAAACCAGCTAAATTAGCTCGCACGTCACTTTCGCCAAATACCTGGATTAGATCACCACCGGCTGCATTTACTCTGAACATCCTGTCTGGCTCTCTTACTCGCCATCTTGGAACCATGTCGCAGCGAATAATCGTCCTAGGTGCGCCTGTGTCGACGATCATCTAAGCCTTATTACCGCTTACGTATCCGTCTACGACGAGAGCGCTGCCAGAATCGCTAACCTGAGAAATGGTTACCGGCCTTAGCTTCACTTTTTCCCTTAGGCGTGATCTTAGAGCCCAACATTCGCCCCTTATATGTCCGACCTTGCCTCAGTTCCAGAATCGCAAGGCATTTGCACGGTGAGCTCTTATTGGGTGTTCATGAGACGTCGGCCTTATTTTTTCTGCTATTTTCTCTAGTAGCTGCATGATCTTGGATGACTCTGTTTTATTTTCTTCTTGGGCTTGGAGGATGCGGACTTTCACATGACTTTTCGACGCTTGCTTTACCACTTCAAACTCCAAGGCATGTGCCAAAGCATCGTTCAAGTTTTTGTATCTTGCCATCCTCAGCGCCTGCTGCCTGCCGGTATCTCTGATGGAGTCAATGAAGGTTTGCACCAACAGCTGGTTAAAAAACTCATCGCCAATCGCGTCAGTTTGACAACGTCGGCGTGGAGATGTTGGAGACTTTCGCCCGGTTTCTGACAACGATGTTTTAACTGCAATCGGTTGAACTGTTGTAAATGCTGATCGCCAAACCTCATTTCTAATTGATGTCTAATGCTGTCAAAACTCAGGGGTTCTTTCCTGGGAATACCTTGAAGCATATCTAGGGCATCTCCTCTGAGAGCCACAATTAGCGAAGACGCTTTCTCTCTCCCGCCCCAACCATTTGCTGTAGCAGCGGCTTCAAATTGGCGTAGATAAATACCCCACGGGACTGAGTCATCAAATGTGGGAACCTTAATTCTTGCGACCGGGCTATCTTCGAGTCTGATGTTTCCTTTGTCTAGGGTTTCGCACTTATTTTCTAGTGATTGTATTTTTTGATGCACTTCCTCCTGTATATTCGTCAGCTTGTCATGTACATCGTCGCTGATACCCCTTACTCTGCTTTTTACCTGTTGGAAGATGTCGTCTTTTACCTGCTTCACACGTTCGTCCACACACGAAGTAATATTCTCAATTCTGCTGGCTTGTTCTTGCAGAATTTTTGTTATTTCTTCATCTCTTCTTCTGGCTTCCTCGTCTCTTTTTCGGGTCTCTTTATCTCCTTTTCTCATTTCTTCTTTGACTTCTTCGTCTCCTCTTCTGACCTCTTCATCTCTTTTTCTCATTTCTTCTTTGGCCTCTTCATCCCCCTTTCTCATTTCTTCATTCGCTTCTTCGTCTCTTTCTTCTCGTGCTAATTTAGCTTCTTAGTCCATTTTTCTCATTTCTTCTTTCGCTTCTTCGTCTCTTTTTCTGGCCACTTTATCTCTTTTTCTCATTTCTTCTTTGGTTTCTTCATCTCTTTTTCTGGCCTGTTCTTTCATTTCTTCAATCAATTCCAATAGCTGGGCATCCATTTTGGCTACTGCGCTACGTGTCTTAGGCATAGACGTACTTAAAGCTGGTAAACAGTTTATTCTGTTTCAAGAACACACCCAGTTATGACTTACCGCTGACACTGATCTTCCAGGGATTCTAGAAAATTTCACGTTGTTCAACGAATATTCTGGAAAATATTTTTGATAGCAGCTTGAAAATCCCAGTTCTGAGAAAATTTTGAGTTTTCTTTCGAAAAAAAATTTTTTCTCCGAAAATTAGAGAGCAGCAATTAAATTTACTATATATGTTGCCTTGGGAGAGACCTTACTACGTACCAAAATTAAACTTTCCAAGTTTATAGAAAATTGAGTTATTCAAATTTTGAATTTTCTTTCAAAAAAAAAAAATTTTCTCCAAATATTACAAAGCTATTTTAATGAAATGTGGTGAATATCTTGCCTTGGAAAATACCTTACAACGTACGAAAACTAAACTTTCGAAATTTACTGAACCTTATGTTAGACGCATATGACCCATTAGAGAAAATCTTATACCTTTACATATCAAATTAGAACTAGCCAGACAATTCGCGAAGGCTCTTGACACACATTCACCTGCCTTTAAACATATTATATCGATGTTCCCCGGTCTGGCGATAGCAAAACAAAAGCAGGATTTTTTACTGGGCCACAGGTAAGAAAATTGTATTGTCCGATGACTTTGAAAACAAGCTGGCTGAAAATGAAAAAAAGGCTTGGAGAGCATTTCGCGCCATCACAAAGTGTTCTCTTGGCAATAAAAGCTACAACTACGTGGAAGTTGTTGATGATGTATTGACAGCTTTCAAAAATATGAGCTGTCGCATGTTAATCAAAATCCATTTCTTTCATTCCCATCTAATTTTTTTCGCGGAAACCTTAGAGACGCGAGCGAGGGAGATGACGAAAGGTTCCATAAAAACATTAGGGCATTGGAAAGTCATTATCATAATGTGTGGAATCTCATCCGAGATGGATGTGGTCAATATAAAAGAAAAAGTCGTTCTACCACCCATTTTGATCGATGCTTAAATATATAATGTAGTAAAAATCTTTAATTTTTTCATTTTTTTATCAGATTTTTTATGTTTAATATATTTTTTGGCAAAAACATGCTTAGTTTTTTTTTTAATTTTAACTGAAAGAGAAGTTTTCTGCATATTTTTAGTGAAGTTTTATTTAAAAAATTCACTAATAGAGAGGTGAGGTAATGGTGAGACTTTGCAAACATTTTTTCAAATGAGCGCGGACTAGGACCCCTAGAACCCATGTCCGGGGTCAGTTTCAATTTTTATATGTTTATATATATATATATATATATATATATATATATATATATATATATATATATATATATATATATATACATATATATATATATATATATATATATATATATATATATATATATATATATGTATCCGTCTGATAACTCAAAAAATAATTACCGGATTTCGATTAGACTTGGCAGGTGCCTTTCTTTTATTAATGGCTTGGACGAGTACGTTAGCCAGAAAAATCCGACGGGGTTTTCCGGGAAAATTTTGAGTTTTCATTCGAAAAAAAAATTTTCTCCGAAAATTACAAAGTTATTTTAATAAAATTTGGTGTATATCTTGCCTTAGGAAAGACCTTACTACATATCAAAACTAAACTCTCTAAGTTTATAAAAAATTGAGTTATTCAAATTTGAAGCATTTAATAAAAATTCACTACCATAACGCACTTACTGCGTCCCGAGATTTTTTCCTATAATCTTATTACTAAGAATTTTTATTAAGGTAAAATGAGTATTTGGCACCCGCGTAATACAAAAAGAAAGCAAAAAAGCAAAAATACACAAAAAAACAAAAGATGAGTTAAAATTTGTTACGTAGTGTAATAGTAGGAAAACTACGCAAATCTGCATAAATTCCAAACAATACCTACCAATAATTACTTGTGGTCTATCGTTGCAGACGACAATTATTCGGGCTTTCGTCACAGGTATTGACTATCATTGTGGTTGAAAACTGAAATATAATATGAATCTACTTCAAATTTCAATTTGTGGATAATTTATTGCACCGAACGTTGCCATAATTAAATGAAAAAGGTCAGACAAAGAGATACATACAGACAGAGATAGAGGGTAAGCGAGATAACCAACAGTCTCATCGTGCTGAATTGAAATTTATTATGGATACAGAGCTCTCACGTCCGTAAACAACAACGGACATGCGAATTTGAATATTATACTGTTCAATAATTCACTGCGATTGTTATTTTATTATAATGCAACGGATGAACAAGTACAGGGTAATATAAATATTATGTACAAAAGCACGGATCTCATTTTGAACAGGGCTGAACTGCAAACACATATAGGCAATAACGAAATGTGTGTTGTTTCGCCCAGAGCTTGCGCAAAATAAATCGTCTGAATATGATACCAGAGCAACAAACTATTTAAATTCACTACCTGAATTTGTTTTGACTAATAAGAGTCGAATATTGTTTGCTACAGTCGACCTTATATTATTATTAGCGAAGTTGCATTTTAATAAACTCGCTAATAGAGAGGTTTCGATGCAAAATTTTCTTTAAATGAGCGCGAATTTGGGCCCCTAAAACGTGTGCGTCTCAGCCAGTGGCAGCTCGTCAGATGACGCAGGTGAAGTGCTGCTTCACCTATATTTTTCGGTTAAACTAAACTTTTTTATTCAAAGTCCACCATATATATTTTTTTCATTCTCTCAAATTCATTTGGTACAACCAGACAAAAATGTCTTGTTACGTCGCGTCGCAGTTGATAGCGTATTTTTATAGTAATTTATGGTGCGATATAATTTGCAAGCCTGTCCCTGATCACCGAATTGAATGCATACATGCCGCAACGCGCAGCGCTTACGTATTGCGGCACTGTAGAGCGTCAAGCAGCTGCGGACTGACTGAGCCAGATTAGTTCGTATACAAATGCTGCGTCTGTTTCGGGACGCTTGCACGAGACGGTTGCCATGGCAACGGCACGCGCACTGGTAGGTTGGGCCAGAAAAGTGATGCAGCCTTCTGAGTCTGCTTCAAATCTTCGTTTCTCTCGTTTGTTTAGATTGAGTCGGAGCGTCAGAGGCATATTTTTATTTTTACTATGGTGCCGTTAAATAATCTGGTGTGTGTCACATTTACAGACTTTGAAAAGCTGGATTTTTCATGTTCCTTTTTGGTAAGTGTAATTGATTTGTTTATTATCACCTCTAAAAGAATAATTTCCAAATTATAAAATATTAGATATAAAATTTCAAATTGTAAAAAAAATGAGAAGGGCCTTGAATTTGAAGAAAAAAGAGGGGTCTTTGTCTTCCTGGACCCCCCTTTGGGTCGGCGCTGAGTCTGCTTCACCCACTCGCAAAGTCACGAGCCGCCACTGGCCCCAGCGATAACTCAAAAAATGGCGGTGGTGGTTGTAAGCTAGCCTCGAAAGTTTTCTTTCATTAGCCACAGATTTTTTGTTAAAAAAAAGTCCGTAAACGGTCACAATACTTGCCTCGTCCCCAATTACAATACTTTTAGTGAATTTTCTTAAAAAAAATTCACTAATGAGGAGATCCCGACTTTTAAATTTTGAAAAAATTTCTTCAAATGAGCGCTAATTAGGCCCCCCAGAACACATATCCGGGGTCGGTTTAAATTTTTATACGTTTATATATATATATATATATATATATATATATATATATATATATATATATATATATATATATATATATATATATATATATATATATATATATATATATATATATATATATATATATATATATATATATATATATATATATATATATATATATGTATCACACCGATAACTCAAAAGATAATGGGCCGATTTTGATTAGATTCGGTGAATAAATTCCTTTTGAAAATGGCTTGGATAAGTTCGTTAGCCAGGAAAATCGGTCCAGGTTTTCCCGGAAAATTTTGTGTTTTCTTTCGAAAAAAAATTATATCTCCAGAATTAACAAAGTAAGGGCAACCAAATTTCATATGCGGATTTATTTCATTATAGGCAAGTTACCTACCAAAATTTAGCTCCGTAGGTTAAAGGATAAAAAAGTTACAGGCATTCAAAGAAAAATAAATTTGGATTTTCCTCAAAACGTCAAAATTGCGATTTTAAACGTCAAAATTGGTGAGTACATTCCTTTCGCAAGTCGCTTGGATAATTTTGTTAGCCAGGAAAATCCGCCGAGATTTTCCCGGAAAAATTTGTGTTTTCTTTCGCAAAATATTTATATCTCCAAAATTAACAAAGTAAGGGCAACCAAATTTGGTAAGCTGGTTTATATCGTTATAGGTGTGCCACCTACCAAAATTTAGCTCTGTAGGTCAAAAGACAAAAAAGTTATGGGCATTTAAAGAAAAATAAATTGGGGGTTTCCTCAAAACGTCAAAGTGACAATTGAAAACGTCAAAATTCGCAACATTTAGGCAAATAACTTGAATCTAATACGATCTATGGAAAGAAAATGTCTCAAGAAGAATGTTTTACATACACCGAACTCTTAGTTTCAACAGTCATTGTCCTTCATTTTACTAAAATATTTCCAGAAAATTCATTTCTAATAGACCCTTTCTCTGATGCTTGGCAGTAGCCTTAGCTATAGAGTTTATTGTTTAATGGTATATAATTTTTGTCGAATTTTCGTAAAAAATCAATAAAGCTCAATATATTCGTTATTATACAAGATATGAAAAAATATTGTATACATTAATTATACGGTGTTTTGAGCTACATCTTAAAAAATTATTGCGACAATCACAGGGTGGCCCATAAGTCGTTGGTGATACAAATATTTTTTTGTGTCGAAAACGCCTTATTTTTTTGCATTTTCCATCGAAATATAATGCATGTTTGTAGGTTAAGAAATTCTGGAGGCAGCAAGTGCGTTGTGCTTGCGAATTTTGATTAAATACTTCATATTTGAAAAGCTCAATTTGCTATTAACCTATAAGGTTGACCAAGAAACGGATTTTTTCAGTAACACTTTTGGTTTACTTTTGGAAATTTCTGTACGTTTTCAAACAATCAAGTTATTTTGATGAAACATGGCACATTGTTTTTACTATATAGGTTATACTGGTAATCAAATTTGATGCCTGCTTTTTCTATATAGGTTATACTGGTAACCAAAATTGATGTCTGCTTTCTTAAAAACAAACACACATATTTGCAATGAAAATTCACTACCATAACGCACTTGCTGCGTCCCGAGATTTTTGTTTTTTAACTTTGGTACATAACGATAACCACGCATAGCAATAGAACCATTCGTTTCAAATTTTTATGTTCTTACATACAGTTAGTTTGTATCTAAAACTGTCTACACATAAATAATTTAATTAGACATAAATAATGAGGTTTTTTTGTGTATACATATACAACATTTTTTGTTTGATTTTTATTTGTCTTTTTGGTTTGTTTTTTTAATTTTTTTGTTTGTTTTATACATACATATATTTTTATTTAATTTATATATATATATATATATATATATATATATATATATATATATATATATATATATATATATATATATATATATATATATAAATTTTTTTGTATACACATATATAGGCATATACTTTTTCTCCCAATTTTTTTTATATGGAGCCAACAGAAATACAGTGCGTCCAGGGGCCCTCAGGACGACTAACACAGACAAGACTGTAACACGGTTTGGATAGATTATTCAACGATATGAAGGGAAACAGTAGGTTACTTATCAGCTTATCAGCTATTTATAATTGTTTTTTAACTACAGTGATTCGTACGATTGTTTTCTTTACCTTTAAGTTTCTAAGGGTAATTTTTTTCATTGTTTTTTTAATAGAATTGGTACCTAGAGGTCTAACTTAATCTTCTGAAACAACTTAACCACTGCTACTGAGATTGATCTGGAGTTCTCTGTCGATAACTTGATATTGTGGGGCGCATTGATCTTTTTTGGGTGATTTAAAGTAATTAATAATTTATATCTCGCTTCTGGATTTATTGGACACATAACTATTATGTGGCCCACATCAGCGACCTCCTGGTCATTGCAGCTGCATTTCGGAGAGTTCAGTACCCCTATTCTATGGAGCTGAGATGTCTAACGGCCATGTCTTGTTTTTAGTCTAAAATAGGTGGTTGTAAGTGACCTTGTCTCCCCCTCATATATCATAAATTTTCTTTCGTAGGTAATTCCGGATGTAATATCTTATAATAGTTTTTGGTATTGTTACAGTAGTGCTTCCATTCCCTACTCCACCTCTCCTTCTGAGAGTGCACAATCACGGGAAACGGATATATAATTGGCAAAGTGGACAGAGCTTCATCGTACGTGTTTATACTTTGTTTCGCCAATCAATCTACACAATCATTCCCATTCAAGCCACAATGACCCCTGTTCCAGAGAAAAGTTACTCTTCTGGTTTCCATATTAATCTGGTGATGCAAGTTAAATATATTTCATAAAATATAATTTGGTGTTTGGTTGTTTTCTTTAAGTGCTTTCAATGAATAACGCGAATCGGAAATAATGATCACCTCTCTCTCGTTATGATTTAGCACCCAGTGTTAAATATTAGAGACTGTATACAACCAACTAACAATAATAAATTGTAAGCCCTGTCCCATTTCTACCCTAATGTAGGGACAAGGTATGTAAAGCTAGATGTAATCTCACCACAATTAGAACCGTACACAGGTTTCGCTCTAATCAGAGCTCGTCAGTACAGCATACTAACTGCAGCGAAAATACACCACTTTGTCCCTATATTAGGGTAGAAATGGGCCAGGGCTGACAATTTATTAAATTGTTAGTTGGTTGTATACAGTCTCTATTTATAACATTTTGTGTTAACTGGAGCTGTCGTGCCAACATACTACTTTTTTTCGCAACAAGGTGGCGGCACGTGCTTCGTGTCTTATATCTCGCTTAGTGTTGGAAGGCTGGCTACCATATCCCTATTACTTTATAGGTGTATTTTCGCTACAATTAGTATGCCGTACTGACGAGCTCTAATTAGAGCGAAACCGGTCTACGGTTCTAATTGTGGTGAGAATGCATCTAGCCTTACATACTTTGTCCCTATATTAGGGTAGACATGGGCCAGGGTTGACAATTTATTAAATTGTTGGTTGGTTGTATACAGTCTCTAATTTTTTTTTTTTTACAGACATTTATTAATACAACTAAAATATATTTTCTTGGATACCTAAGTCAACATGACTTGTTTGTATCCTTTACAGCTAACTCCACACAATCGCCAGTACATTAATTTAAACCACTTAATATCCACAATTTTTAGTTTTTTTTCCCTCTTTTTTTTGTGCCCCTATCTAACCAGATGTGCCCCGATCCTCAGAAGATGAGAGATGCAACTTTAAACCAAAACAATGTCTTAGTGTTAACCTCAGTAGGGGAATCAACAGCATATCCTACACTCAATATAGTTCATTTTGTCAACCCTTAGTCTCCCTTTTTCATATCTTTCTTCTGCATATATGATATCCATACAACCAACACCTCTATACCACCCACAACCAAAATGTTCATACACATCATAGTACTCACCCACCTATTTCTCCACCCATGCATATTATATTTACACACACATATGCACACAGACACGCACTCACGACAGCACACTCCCACACAGCATACACTTACTTTCCCTGCACCTTGTCCAGGCAACACATCCACTCCACTTTCTCCATACCACTCAACTATCATACTGCTCTCTACTTTAACATTGCTTTCAGTTCGACCTGTTTCAAAATAACAAAGCTAAAAATTTCTTATTTAGATTTAGATAAAATCCTCAAATTTGCTGGTAATTGATTATATAACTTTGGACCCCAAAATAAAACCGATCTTTTATAAACGCTCCTATTTACCGGTGGAATAGTCAAGTTTTCACCTATTCTACAACTTGTGCCATATGTGTGGTCCACCACATTTATTGCCCGAAAATGATGATGCATATGTTTTAGTACATTTAATATAAACATTCCTCTTATATCGAGTAGTTTAATATAGTCGTTACTATAAAGAAAGTTCGTACTAGACCTAGAATCCCTATGAAGAATGACTCTCAATATACTATTTTGAGTAACTTGAAGCGCAGCTAATGCATTTTCATAGCACGCACCCCAGAAAATAATACCATACCCCACAAAAGACTCCACGAGAGACTTGTAAACGAGTATTAGGTTTTCTGTTGTTAAAATATTTCGCAGGGTATAGAATTTGTATATAATCTTTTTCACCTTTGCATTCATATACGCTGCATGTTCTTGCCATTTTAAATTATTGTCTACCAGCAGACCAAGATATTTGACACTGTGAGACTCAGTCAGTTTACAGCAATCATCATGTATACTAATTGATAGACTGGAGGATGGTCTTCCGGCTGCTGTCGGTGAGAAAGCCACATATGATGTTTTTGTTAGATTCAGCGCTAGTAGGTTACTGTCTAGTACCTCTTTCACATGATTGATTGTTGTCTCCGCTCTTTCAAACAATTTTTCCCATTGATTTCCCACAAACACCAGAACGGTATCATCTGCATAAGCAATAGGTATACAGTCCAAAGTTAGGTCTTCAATTATATCATTTACATAAATAGAAAACAATATTGGACCCAATATACTTCCCTGTGGTACACCACACGTAACCACTCGTCCCTCACTCACACAGTCACCCACTCTCACACGCTGGATTCTCTCATGAAGGTAGCTACCAAAAAGTGACAACGTATGTCCTCTTATCCCAATCAACTCTAGTTTAGCCAACAACTTTTTATGACAAACTGTATCGAAAGCCTTTTTTAGGTCCAAAAACACAGCTAGAGTTTTCATATTGCTATTAAAGCTTCCGAGAACAGTACTTGTCAATTCATACAATGCATCTTGAGTGGATAGTCCTCGTCTAAAACCAAATTGTCTTTTGGACAACATGCTATGCTTATCCAAATATTCATTTAATCTGATATTTAATAGTTTTTCAAAAATTTTTGAAAACACACTAAGTAGACTAATAGGTCTGTAGTTTGAAACGTTTTTATGATCACCTGACTTATAAACTGGAAGCACTATAGACTCTTTCAATTGCAATGGAATAATAGCTGTCCGAAATATAGTGTTCATTAAATGAGTCAAAGGTTTAGCCAACAACAGATGACAATTTTTTATCATATTGGCCGAAATACCATCGCTTCCAGCGGCAGCGCCTGACCTCAGCGAAGAGATTATGCCGATAACTTCGTTCTCCGTCACAGAATGCAAGAAAAAGGAATCTCCATATTGCTTGTTTGCTCTAGTTTCTACATTTCGCCTTTTAATTTTCTGAGATATACCTTTAATACTTTGTGTTATTTGGAGCTGCCGTGACAACATACTACTTGGTTCCGCAACGAGGTGGCGGCACGTGCTTCGTGTCTTATATCTCGCTTAGTGCACCCTGTACTTTATATAACTAACTGTATTTTCATGTTTCTGTGTGAAGTATCGATTTGGTATCTAAATGATCATGAATTATGAGATGGTCATGATTTATTTGTCGGTTTACTATTATTGTCTGTGAATTCATTGATTAAATAAGGAATACAAGAAAAAAATCAAGTTTATTTAAAAAAACACTGTGACGGAAAAATACAAGAAATACTATTTTACTAACATACAATAAATCTCAGTTACAAAAGGTATTCAAAATGATCTCCCAAGACATCTATGCATGCCCGAATTCGGCAATTGAAAGAGTTACTGACATCACGAAGCATTTTTCTACTGGTCTTTCCAAATCCACTTGTTATTTCCTCCTTCATGGACATCCTTTATTGTTTGAGGTGTTTTATAAAATTCATGCTTAATTTTTTTTATGCAGGAGGGGGAGATGCTCGTGCAGACCCCATTCACGGCCCCGTAGGTTCCGTGGGATATCGGGGTACTGTGAGACTGTACTCACTAAAAACCCCTCACTGGGAGTACTGGACCTTAGTCCAAACCTCCGTCGGAAAGAATTACACACAATGACTTTTTTGGGTATGAATGTTTCCATTCTGTTTTTGCGGCGGGGGCGTTAGCGGGTAAGTATAAGCTTTGGACGCTTATGCTTGTGTGGAAGTTGCTCGTCGTAGTCGGTGGCACTACGGAGAAGAGCATTTGGGTGAGAAGCGGCTTTTGCGAGCTGGGTTGTGGATAGTTGAGTTATAAACTCAAGTATCGAAGGCATTTCCAGATCAGAGTGAATCTGAATGTTTCGGACAAACCGTGGCGCTCCAGTAACCATTCTCAGAATTTTGTTCTGGATTATTTGAAGGGTCTTGATGTGTGTTGCGGCCGCGGTGGCCCATGCAGGTGATGCATAGGTCAAGGCTGGCCGGATAATGACTTTGTACATGAGCAACTTATTGTTCATGGACAATTTGGAATTTCTATTTAGAAGTGGGAACAGCTTCGGGATGAACATCGAGGCTTTTTTTCGAGCGTGATCGACATGGGGGCGCCATGTTCAGTGTTTTTCGAAGAAAACCCTGAGGTATATGGCAGAATCTTGCCAGGGGATTAGAAGGTTGTCTAATTATACGTGTTCGTGAGGTGTGTGTGTCCTCTTGGAAAACAGGACAGCTGAACATTTATCGGGGTTTATGGCTAGAAGGGATTTCCTATACCATGATTGCAGCTCGACTACGGCGGTCTGAAGTCGTTCGGTTATTATCCTCGGCTGAGTGGAGCGTAACCCCAAAAATATTAGTTCATTTTATTGAAT
Source organism: Tillus elongatus (assembly GCA_964006375.1). NCBI lineage: Eukaryota > Metazoa > Arthropoda > Insecta > Coleoptera > Cleridae > Tillus > Tillus elongatus. The sequence goes on along the minus strand of OZ023270.1, from coordinate 84,711,540 downwards.
GTTGGTCATCTAGGTGGCCACCGCACTGGCCCACCTCTTCGGATCCATCTTCCAGGAAACTGGTCATCGAATTCAACTCAAATTAGTAGATTATGGTGAACACAAGCACCGTCATCTGAGAATCACATTTTCTGACGTTTATGAAGTGGAACCTATTCCAGTAATACGGGTTTTACTGATTTACTAAAAAAATCCAAATACATCTCAGCATTTAAATGTTAATAAATATGATCCTACTATATAGTTACCAACAATACCTCCCCACACATTTAACGAACCTCTAGTTTGACTGTGTGTAATTATATGGTTCGGATCACTTATATAATAATAGTGGAAATTGTGCCTGTTACCACAACCATTTCTAGAAAACGTAGCTTCATCTCCAAATAGTACATAGCCAAAAAGTCTCTCTGTTGATTAAAGTTTTGTAGCCACAATTCACAAAATGCTAATTATATCTCGCACCGTTATCAGTTAGTCCTTGTTGCAATTGAATGTGGTAAGGGTGCATTTCGTTTTTAGAACGAATTCCAGTGGTGTTAAACCGATCCATAGATCTTTCAAAGCTTGCTCTTGTAGGTTGTGGCTTTTCAGGAAAACGTTGATGATAAACTCTTGATAGTAATGCATTTTACTTGCGTTCGCTCAAACTACACATCCCATATCTCATTTCATCGCAAGTAAAATTCATCTTTGGCCTATTTTAGAATATCACAGACAGTAATGGTAAACTGTCAGTTTTGGCAACTAAATCATAGCTATCTTATAATCCATAAGCATTGGATACATAATGATTAAATTGAGTCCTCCGGTTCCTTCATCTACGAAGAGACCTTGTGTATGAGTGATTTTAATGTTATTTGTCCATCGGGTTATTTTGGCTTGTGCAGTTATTCAACAAAATGGTTCACTCTATTGCACAGAGGGTCGAAAGGACTTCACTTTTTTATGCAAATAATCAATCTGCTAGTAGAACAGTAGAATTATTTAATCAACAACATTTAGCTAAGCATGCTAATGGAAATTATTCTTTGGAGTTAGTGGTAAAGGTTCAAGAGATTCAAACATATGTCCTTTAAATTAGTAAAGATCTATGAAAACTCAGTAGCAAATCCTAATTTCATTCCGTACCTAATACTGTTTTGTTTTAACAATATCTCTAAAACTATTTGCACTTACTTTTGAAATTATTCATAAGAACTTTAAATGACTAACATTATAATTTTCCAAGCTGGTGTAACAATTTTATCACCAATATTGCATACTATACAGCAAACATACATTTATGTGAGAAAACAGAGGAGCGTAGTCTAAAATACGTTAGGTATCTGCACAAAGCAGCACGAGATTGGCAATTTCCTTGACACACAACAAGCTTCACAAGAGAATTTACTATCGTTTTCCTTATTATTATAAAACTTAAGGAAATATATGACCTAAACAAACTCCCTCAAACAAAAGAAAAAGAGACAACGAGACGAAGAACAAGGAGCTGAGCAGAAAGTGTTCCCCTGTCATTCTTATATTGAAAAAGTTTTGTTGAGTGGTGTAGCATTATTTTTCCACCGACCCCCCACATACACGTACACACACACTTCCACATACAGAGAAGCATTGCAAACACGTTTGTGTGAGTTTATGCTGAGAATATGTGAAAAACGACGCTAATGTATACTGCAAAACAAAGAAAAAGTTACTCCCAGGCATTGTGTCCATCGTAATGTTACTGGAATACGCAATGCCAACTTTTTATGTCGAAAAAATTTACCAATGAGGAGATTGCGGCTTTTGGATCTTGGTCTCTGGATGAACGCGAACTAGGATACCTCAACCCCATTTCAGTATCAAGTTTCAATTTTTTTTCATACATATATACATAGACATATATATATATATATATATATATATATATATATATATATATATATATATATATATATATAGATTTGCGTCCAGAGAATTTTTTTAAGAAACGATGAAACACGTCAATTTTAATATTGAGGGGGTCATGTTTTGATATAAAACTCAACTTTGTTACATCAACCCTTATATTTTAAATAGGGAACATGGGTCCAGTGTTACATCATTTGAAAGCTCTTTATTTTCTGAATTCAGCACACTAATTTTTTTGAAAGTTTTATCAACTCGTTTAAAAATTGCACTAATTAGTCAATTTGTCGTTAAAGAAAAGTAAAAAACAAAACCAAACGTTCAAAAATGTTTATTCAGTTAAGTAAGTGTTCAAATTGTTGACCACCAGCTTCCATACAAAAGTACAAATTTTGTTCAAAACGAGCTCTGACATTCTGGATCATTTGTGGAGTTATTAAAGGACACTCTTCAACAATGCGTCGTCGTAATTCTTCCAGAGACTCCGGTTCTGTTGCGTAAATGTTACTCTTTAAATGGTCCCATAAAAAGAAGACTAAAGTAGTTAAATCCGGTGATCTAGGGGGCCACTCAATAGCACCTCTACCCCCAATCCATTGCCCTGGAAACTCTCTAATCAAAAACTCAAACACGTCGTGAAAAATGCGGGGGAACTCTATCTTGTTGAAACACTAATTGATTTTCTTGATAACGATCATCATTTTCAACAGTGTCAATTAGTAGAGGGTAAACGATATCTTTTAGTAACTCCAAATACGTTTCGCCACTGACATTGACATCAAGAAAAATTTGTCCGATTAAACGGTCTCCAAAAATGCCAGTCCAGACATTCAATTTCTGTGGAGTTTGAATGTGGACTTCGTGAAAATTTCTTGGATTATTGTCTGCCCAATAACGACAATTATGACGATTGACTGTAGAGTTTAATAAAAACGTACACTCGTCTGAAAAACAGATATTGAACAGAAAGTTCCCGTTATCAGCTATTCGTGCAGTCATAACTTCACAAAACTCCAGCCGCCGATCAAAATCATCTTCATTCGTTGTTGTACAAGATGTATTTTATACGGGTGAAATTTATGATGCTTCAATAATCGCTGAATAGTTCTTCTTTTGATGTCTGAAACAGTGCTCTCGTGCTCAAAGTTGGGTCTGCAGCAATTTGTCCTAAAACTTCAATCTCAGTAGTCTCATTTCTAACCGGAAATTTACTTTCAGGATCCCGTTTTTTGTTGGCTACTGAACCACTTTGCCGAAACTAACTCCAAAATGTATTTTTTGCAATACCTGTTAAGTAAGTTCACTTTTAATGACAGTTTTTTGACAATGTAAGTTGAACTTTTAAAGCATTTGTCAGTTTCCATGAGAACAGGACATTTTTCATACCTAGGTACGGTAAGACTTACCTTACCTAGGTACGGTAAGTACTGCAAACCTATAAATAGCAAATCTGAATAATGAACAAATTGTTTGAGAAGATTTATTAATTATTATAATTCATCGAAATATTGAAAGTACAATTAGTCATATGATTAACAGTAAGGATTGACGCCATGCTCTTCTTTATATTATTATCTTCAGTTTCTAGCAATGTTAAATTATCAAGACTATCTTGCGGAGTATTCGAAGAATCACCGACCTCAATAATAGGGATTTGGTGAGAGGAGCTGGCTTCTTGGTTGCTAATATGAAATATCTTCTTAGCGACTTGTACTTTATTATTCAAGGAATCCGCCACATAGCTTTCAGCTACTGCCGAGGATTTCCACCCGCCATGCCTCTTCAGTGCTAAAATGTCAACTCCGCTATTAGCCAAAAAAGTAGCGGAAGTTCGGCGAAAGGAATGCCCAGTATATTTTTCCGCATTCTCCAAATGTAGAAATTTCGCAACTTCAGAAGGAATTTTGGCAAAAATATTTCTTCCAACTGGTTGGTTAGAGCATTTCCCATTTTGATACCTCAAGAAGAATCTCTGTATTGAATTTTTTGGTCGCAGGTTCATATACTTCCTCACTAATGCCACAAAGTGAAACTTCTCATTCTCATTGTCGACAATGGTAAAACTTCTGGATTGATGATTCTTAGCGTCAAGTATTCTGACCAAAATAATGTCTCCTTTATCAATAACATTATTGATTGTTAGCTTACATAATTCATCTTTACGGCAGGCACCTGCAATTCCCATAACTACAACCACCTTCTTCATCAGGTATATTTGGTCACGTGCTTCACTTAAAAAGGTCTGAATATCCTCGATCGTAAACACTTCACTTTTCTTTGAAACATATCCAATATTTTTCTTCTTTAAAAATGCCTTTAACTTTGCATATTTGGAAATATCAACATTGTCATTCAAAGAGATTGTCGATCGTAACATAGAGTATTCGGACCATAAGCTTGATGGAGCAGAATATTTACCTGATTTTTCCAAGAAATATGCTAGTAAAACTGTCTCACTGGTATGTATTACAACCTTTTTAGTGTGGCACCACTTTTTGAAACCCTCATAGCAACTTTCATACCTTTGCTTAGACTTTTCTGGTAAAAGTGACAAACAAGCAATACCTGCCGCTTCTTCGATGTCAGATTCTTCCATATTCAAAGTCACTTCAACACTAATTTTAATTCAAAAATCACAATTAAAATACAAATTAATGTTTAACCTGGACCTGTGCTGAACTGCAGCCAGCGTTTAGTTTTGTTTGTTTACCCGTAGCGTCCTTAGTAACCCAACACAACAACCAAGTCACAAGCTACTTGTTGTTAAGTAGTATGTTAGAATCCATCTAATTAATTCGACTGTCAGTGCTGTCAGTCTGACATCTTTTCACGCAGTAATTATTAAAAAAGAATGCAAATTCAAAAAAAAACCCATTAAAGCAGGTATTGCAAAAAATTATTACTAAACCGTAAACTGTAAGTGACTCTTCATGCCTCGAATGCTTAGAAAACCTCGGCCCTACGGGCCTCGATTTTCCAAACTGCATTCTCTGCATGAAAAGTGTCACTTACAGTTTATGGTACGTAATATACTATTCTGTTAACATGTCTGTTCGGATGTCGTTCACTAAACAAATTTGTGGTACGGTTGGCACAGTCATCTTTTTTGAAAAAAGGAGTAATTATTTCAACTTTCTTCTATAGAATACACCATTGTGAAATTAATTTTCGGTAGTACTATCAAGTATCAAACCGGCCGATAAGAAATGTTCTGATCAATTTTTTGTTTACAAACCAACAAAACATTTACTATCAGCACATTTCTTATCGGAATCAGTGAATTACGTTTTTCCATCTTCAACTGTGAATAAATGTGAGTTGATAAAACTTCCAAAAAAATTTGTATGCTGAATTCAGAAAAAAAAAGAGCTTTCAACTGATATAACACTCGATCCATGTTCCCTATTTAAAATACAAGGGTTGTTATCACCACTCTTAAGGGGTTGATGTCACAAAGTTGAGTTTTATGTCAAGACATGTCCTCCTCAATATTAAAATTGACGTGTTTTAGCGTTTCCTAAAAAAAAAATCTCTGCACGCAAATCGGTCTGTTTCGTTTTCAATGCGCCACCCTATATATATATATATATATATATATATATATATATATATATATATATATATATATATATATATATGGATAAGGATATGTATATATACTATTATTAGAAAGTACTTGGTTAGTAAGACCAAGAATACTTATAGGTATTTCATTACATTCATTTGTTGTTTTTTTTTGGCAAAACGTTGTAAATTGCCAATTAGGTGACATTTTCAATCACCATTTTTTCGAAAACTATTCAACTTAGACGAAACATATGATATACGTGTTTTGCTCAGTATTTCACGTATAATTGGAATTCCGGAAAATATGAAGGGTGTTCTTTCTATTGGGAATAACAAAGTTGATTGAATTTTCAGTCAAACCGGAGGTGACTGTCAAATATCAGATCTGTAGTCTTTATTATAAGGTAGTTATACGAAATTTCAGATCTATAGCTTTTATTATAATGTATATATATATATATATATATATATATATATATATATATATATATATATATATATATATATATATATACGCTGGAGAGTAATTCCCTTGACACCCGGTATATTCATATCATACCGACTCAAAAACTAATGGGCTGATTTAGATGGAATTTGGCAGGTACCTTCCCTTTGTAAGTGCCTTGAAAAAAGTTTTTAGCTAGTGTTACATTTTAAAACTCTAAAACAAAATTCAAAACAAAAATTTATAACCAAACAATCACTCTCTTATCATTAGATTGTTGTTTACATTTTGCTCTAGGGAATCTGGTTGACATCTGACCAATTAATCAACTGTCAATATATCCTTTTCTGATATATTCATTATCTCTTTGAACAATTGTGGAATTTTTAATTTTGATAAAGGATAGATATGGAACTTTCACTTTTCACTGCATGGTCAAGGATAGTAGATGCTGTTCTGAAAGTTTTTGGTCAATCTCTTTATTTGAAGGATATTTTGGACTCATTCTACATAAGCAAATGGTTTTTCTCTTTTGCTAGTACACTATTTTTGTGAGTAAACCAAGCCTTCATGGGATTTGTTACTTTGGCCATGTGAAGTAAAGTCATCCAATCAAGAAAGATCAGTTTTAATATTGTAGTCGCCATAAAAAGGAGCAAAAACCCTCCAAGAGGTCAGTAAACCTTAATAATTAAAACTTAGGCACATGTGCTCATCTCAATTAAAACATTATAGGGTTTTCTTTTTTTTTTCTCCTTTCCTTCCGTTTGAATCTTTTCCTTCGATTCACCCCTTTCCTTTTGCATCTTCCCTTTCGCCTTGTCTTATGTACCATAGAACACTACTGTTCACTTTGGTTGCGTTTTCGTTGACACTACACTATCTTACTGTTTCACTATTCTCCTGTTAATATCACCTTCCTCCTTAATCTTCCCCTGGATATCTGGCCGCAGTACTCGATCCACCAGCTTGCTGTCAAAGATCTACTAGAGGTTCGTCTCAGGTCAAACAGCTACACTAGATACCCCATCGAGTCGATTTGCGAAACTAGGATACTGCACCAGGGAAGTACAATTGTTAGTTTTTGTGTACAGCCATCTAAAACTAGAGGCAGTTACTCATTAGCGGATAGTCAAAATGCACCTGTAGATACTTAATCACTTTATCCTTTTAACGTTCCTTTCAATCTCTTTGACAAAAATTAACTAAGTCATTTTAATGATCATTAGTACTTACGTAAACACATTGTACCTAATTAGATTAAGTGTTCGTAGGAGTGAGATCTTAAATTACTCACACCTTCCTCTTTGTTTATATCTCCATTATATTGACACATGTGTAAGTCGACCGTACATGCATGAGCGAGAGAGATATAAATATCGCCACCTGTAAACAAGCATAATTGTAAATTACTTTTCACTTTAAGATTACATAAATGTGTTAAAAATCATTAAACAAAGGATTTATAGCGTATTACTCCTTTTTTTATTTACTAACCTGTTTCTCTCTTTTTTTAAAACACAAATCAATACCATATTTCAGCATTTTACCAATATTTTGTGTAACTTTAACTTTCATTAAATTCAGGCTGTCTCTTGATTTTTTTGTTGTGGTTCGATATCAGAGATATTAACATTAGTGACATTTCGTTAGATTTGATTTGACGTGACATTTTGTAGTTTAAGGTCAACTATATATATATATATATATATATATATATATATATATATATATGCATACATATATATTGGTGCCCTTCACTATTCCATTTTATGGTGGGATGTGCTTCAGCACTATATTCCACGCTTACTCAGTATTGTTATCCTTCATTTTACTTGAATGAAAGTTATCGGTAGCATCTGAATCACTGTTTGAACGTTTGCTATCTTTCTCGCAGAATAATCTGTGATATTATCTTTTTTGGTGCTACATTATTTTGGTATTATTTTATTTGAAATCGTTTTACCTCTCTTCTACCTTTTTTCAAATTATCTTTTTTATTCTAAATATTTTGTGCAGTAGCTAACGCAATCGCACAGTGCTTTCTCCTGCTGTACTTTAGAAATTAGACATACCTTATGTAGCATTTTAGTGGGCGTGAATTCAGAATAACAACTTTCAAATTTAAAGACGGGGATTCCCAACTCCCATTTCATTTATTGGTGTTTCGGAAAAAGGAATATTATTTGTTAAAATGTATTATTTAATTATTGACTACTCATAATAGTCACTGCATCTTGAGTATACCTTTGGGTTGGTTTGTGATAAATAAGAATTATGTACAGTAGGCAGGTCTATTAGCTCTAATTCGGGAAAGGGGTACCACGCCTATGGTTGTATGCGGTATTACCGTGTGTAGCGTCTATAAAAGTTGATAATCGTATCTAGACCGGGTCCACGTAAGTACACAGAGCACATCCATGATACAAATAACAAGAGATATGATATTCAGACTACTTATTTTAAGACCTGTCACGCGCATGGTGTCAAGTGGTGAGTCCCATGCAAGAATAATATGCTGTCGTGCAGTGGCGTTTGACGTTACATCACAATTTCTTAACAAATTACGTATTTTACTAATATTTAAGCGCATACAGTTGGAAGTAATAAAAATGAAAAATATTAAATTTAGTGCTACGATCTATATTATCTGAAAAAGACAATATAGGCGACGAAGTTGAATGTAACTTCAACCGCATTAAACTTACGTATAATTTTTTTTGGATTGAGAATGACTTTGTTTTAAGTGTGTAGTTGGACTTCTGTAACGTTACCCACCACGTGACGTCATAGGAGAGGGCGGGGCATATGCGCAATATCATATTTCTTCTAAGTCATTAAATCATGGAGCATACCCATGATACAAATAACGAGAGATATGATAATAAGACTACCTATTTTTAGAACTGTCACGCGCATGGTGTCAAGTGGTAAGTCCAATGCAACAATAATATGCTGTCGTACAGTGGGGTTTGACGTTTCAGCACAACCTCTTAACAAATTACGTATTTTACTAATATTTAAATGCATACAGTTGGAAGTAATTTTTTAAGATCAGAATAATCTACTGTGATTAGTGGCATGATGATCAAATCACGTTTATGAATGCTAACGCCCTCTAAATGTCTGCGAACGTCTGCGTCTCTACTTTTTTAGGTTTGTGTATCCCTAATGCTAATTCAGGACTCCCCTTAATTATTATACCTGTCTTGTGCGTATATATATATATATATATATATATATATATATATATATATATATATATATATATGAGTGTGTGTGTGTGTGTGTGTGTGTGTGTAATATAAAAATGAAAAAGACAAAATTTTGTACTCTGTTATATATTATCTGAAAAAGACAATATAGGCGACGAAGTGAAATTTAACTTCAACCGCATTAAACTGACTTGTAGAAACTTTTTGATTGCGAATGACTTTATTTTAAGTGTGTAGTTGGACTTCTATAACGTTACTCACCACGTGACGTCATAGAAGGGGGCGGGGCATATGCGCAATATCATATCTCTTCTAAGTCATTATATCATGGAGCATACCTATCGTTTACCATTACTAAGTAACGAATACTAGATCTGAAAGTAACAGTCACATACGAGTATTGAGAATTAACGACGACTTACATCGCTAAACGACACTAAATGACCACAAGAAGGCGGTTGGGTGTTTCAACTTTTTGTTCTACAGTATACACACGCGCTGGGCAAACACTCTCTCGCGAGTTTATGTTAAGAATATGTGGAAAAGAGGACTAATATATATTTTTTGGTTGTCAGCCAGTACACGTGACATATAGCGGTAGTAAATCACACTACAGAAAATGGGTTTATTGAGGAGACAGAGCATCCGTATTATATGTCACTTGTCTTCCCGGTCTTCTTTTAAAGTGAACAGCGTATCTGTTTTATTATTCAATTTGTTCAAATATGTTTTCAATATTCGGAGACATACACCTACACACACACACACACTCATGCACGCTCCCGCCACCCTCAAAACTTTCCACGGAGGCATTATCAATTCATATTTTATAAAGCTGTTTTTAGGGGAAATGTTTACCCTCTGCCTATAGCGAAAAAGGTGGTGGAATATAAACACAATATTATATATGTATACATACATAAAACTTTATTTTCTGGTTATTTATATCCTTTCTTAGAATTTGTAGGGGGTATCTAATTGATACTACAGTTTACTTAAGATATTTTTCAGTTTGTCTATAAACTCATTACAAATATGTGCCATCGTCGGTAAAGCTATGTATTGTAGCGCTGCTGATTATAGTGTATGATGCAGTTTGCATTATTTATTAACAACGACAGAGTTCACCAGCCTCCAATAGTTTTCAACAGTTGAATATTTGCGTCCAGCTTTCCGTTCACCAGTCCCGCTGAGTTTCCGCTGAAACTCAACTGTTGCCGATTTGTCAAAGCGAAATGACAGACAAACGTCACAAAATAGTGCTTGAAGTCAACAGTGCGTTCATCAGTCCCCAACTGCTAAAGTGTATTGACAGTCAGCAGATAAGCGCTATTGGCGCCTGGTGAACACGACCAGTGGGTGTGTGCGTGTGTGTTGTGTGTGTTTTACTGAATTTTCGTAGAAAAAATTCACACCGATAACTTAAAAAATAATGGACCGATTTTGATAAAATTTGACATGTACCCTCCTTTTGCAAATGGCTTGGATAAGTTTTTATTCGAAAAAAAATTATATCTCCGGAATTAACAAAATAAGGACAACCAAATTTGGTACATGAGTTTACATCATTATAGGTAAGCTACCTACCAAAATTTAGCTCTGTAGGTTAAAGGACAAAAAAGTTACAGGCATTTAAAAAAGTTTGGGTTTTCATCAAAACGTCAAAGTCGCGATTTAAAACGTCAAAATTGGTAATATTTAGGCAATGAACCTGAAACTAATATTAGCTATGGAAAGAAAATCTCCCAAGAAGAATGTTTCACAAAGCCGGAACTATTAGTTTCAATATTCATTGTCCTTCATTTTACTTAAATATTCTCAGAAAATTCATTTCAAATAGACCCTTTCTCTGATGCTTTGGCAGTAGTGTTGGCTATAGAGTTTATCGGTTAATGGTATATCATTTTTGTCGAATTTTCGTAAAAAATCATTAAAGCCCAATATATCCGTTATTATGCAAGTTACGAAAAAAAATTGTATACATTAATTATAGGGTGCCTTGAGCTACATCTTAAGAAAATATTTCCAAAATTACAGGATGTCCCTAAGTCGTTGGTGATTAAAATTTTCTTTTTTTTTTTAATCGAACACGCCCTATGTTATTGGATTTTTGCATTTTCCATCGAAATATAATACATCTTTGGAAGAAAATAAATTCTGGACGCAGCAAGTGCGTTATGGTAGCGAATTTTCATTAATTGCTTCAAATTTGAATAGCTCAATTTGCTATTAACCTATAAGGGTTGACCAGGAAACTAGTTTTTTCGGCAACAATTTAAGTTTACTTTCGGAAATTTTTGTACATTTTCAAACAATAAAGTTATTTTAATGAAAAATGGCACATTGTTTCTACTATGTAGATTATACTGGTAACCAAATTTGATGCCTGCTTTCTTAAAAACATATTTGCTCTTAAAAATATTTTTATAACAATTCACTACCATAACGCACTTGCTGCGTCCCGAAAATTTTTGGTTTCTTTAACGTCGGATTATTTCCGCGACTATGGACAATCACCGACGCCAGGGAACAGTTTCACCTTACTGGAAATTTTGCCGAACACCTGCCTTTCTGTAAAGAGAGTAGGGATATTTAACGTGCCCAACATCGGATGGACACGGAACCGACAGCTTTACTTCTCCTCCGATAGAACGTGCAGATATGCAACTTGCTCAAATACAATGCCACAACCTCTTTTGATGTTAATGTTACAGTATGTACTGAAAAGGTGAAGGGAGAACCCTGGAAAGCGAACCAAGTACCCTTCGGGTTAGAAGCACACGCTCTTGAGGCTGAACCACCGAGGTTCTAATTCTACCAGTGAAACAGACCAAAGTCACCTAAATGACATGGGCATGTCCATGTACCTTTATCACAATTTAACAATAAAAACATTATACAAACAATCAACAAAACAATGAAGATTTTTTTTTCTTTAAATAGCCCACTATATATATATATATATATATATATATATATATATATATATATATATATATATATATATATATATATATATATATATATAGTGTGTGTCCGGGTGGACTGAACAAGAGGGAAACCATTTTTATTGGTAACTTTACAAAAAAATGACATTTTTTATAAAAATTTTGCTTGTTTCAAAAACACCAATTCTGGAAAAAAAATCAAACAAGTTTCTTTAGCATCTGAGAAAATTATAAAAACACACTTGAGCTAAAGAAAAACATTTTATTTTATTCAATGTGATATCCTCCAACCTTTGCACACTTTTCAGCTCTACCTACAACTTATTTACAAACCTTGTGGATCATATCTTCAGTGACAGAATTTATCGCTTCCGTAATTTTTTGTTTCAAAATTTCAATGTTGTTATCCAAACGCATTTTTACGGTAAAGCTCAATATAATTATTATTATAAAAGAGACGAGAAAGAATTGTATAAGTTAATTATAGGGTGTCTTGAGCTGCATCTTTTAAAATTATTTTGACAATCACAGGCTGGCCCATAAGTCGTTGGTGATTCCCACAATTTTTTTCGAACACCCTTATTTTATTGCATTTTTTTCGAAATATGTTTGTAAGAAAAAAATCGAGACGCAGTAAGTGCGTTTTGGTAGCAAATTTTCATTAAATGCTTCAAATTTCAATCACTCAATTTGCTATTAACCTAAGGTTTGTTGGCTAGGAAACCAACATTTAAAGTTTATTGTCGGAAAATTTTTGTACATTTTTAAACAATAAGTTATTTTGATAAAATGTGGCCAATTGTTTCTACTATATAGGTTATACCGGTAACCAAATTGATAACTGCTTGCGTTAAAAAGACATATTGATATTTAAAGCATTTTTATAAAAAAATCGCTTCCATAACGCACTTGCTGCGTCCAGACTTCTTCATTTGGGTAGAGACATTCGTTCTGTAGCAATTGCAACGTTGATCTACTCGTACACCGTCTGGTCGACAAAAACCGCTGTGCCTATCATTGTCACGGGGCAGTCGACTCGGCCGTCGAATCTCCACAACCCCAATGTGTGTCATCGTCAAGATGTTGTCTCCTAGGCCGTCGGGTCTGCACAAACCGCTGTGTGTTTCATCGCTCTAAGTTGTGAGCTTGTTATTGATAATTTTTTCGCATGTTTTTGCAAAAGTGGATGCTGAGTTGATTTGTCTGTAGCTTGAATCATGGGATCAGCTTTTTTATACATTAGTGTCTTCTTGATGGAACAATACCTCTAATCAATGCAGTTGCGGCTCATGCCTTAATGCATTGGGGATTCGCAAGAAAAAAAAATGAAGGACTCGCCCCTTTTTGCCCGAAAATGTATTATAAAAAACCTCCTTACTAAACTTAATAATTATTAACTACTTACCAAGTTTTACTCTAGTTAGTTATAGGTTATGGTAGTTAAAAATTCCTTTCCTTTGATAACTACTAACACAAATCACAATTCTGTCAACACTCAGCATTCACTTTAGTTTATAAGTTATAACATAACAGACCTATACTTATTCCTTAAACGAAATATTTTTGATAGCCACAAACTCTTCTAAAACTCTTTCATCAAAGTTCGGTATTTCAAATACAAAGTCCCTGTTTAATTCCAACATTGCTAGCGCATTAAGTCGATCATTCGACATGCTAGTCACGAGGATCTAATCTATCGTAGTTACATTTCTTCTACTAACACTATATTTTAGACTATATTTAATTATCGTTGTTTTAATTACGTAATATTTTTCTGTAAACAAATCAATAATAACATTGCTTTAACAAAGATAATACGGTCCAGGCGATAAAATGAGCTATTACGCCTGTGATTCGAGAACAGAATAACTGTATGCCGAGTCCCACCCTGGTGCGTTAATCTGGAGCGATGTGGGCAAGGTCAAATATTCTATTCTCACAACATCAAAGGGTCGCGCTACAAGATTCAGTGCTGGGTCTTATTATGCTGTGCTGCAAGTGTGGCATTTTAAATCGCACAACGGGATTGCTTATTCGGTCATTTTTGACGAGGATAGTCAATCATTTCGCATTGAAGTTTCACACTTAGTTAGAGCGCCGAAGAATACACACCGACGCAGGACTGTGTATATGGATGTATATAACGTCGGCAATGACATGTTTATATGTATTATTACTTCTAAACGTCAAAAAGTCTGGGCTAGCCATAATTACGTACACTTGAAACTAAGAGGCCTATCTTTCAGACAAAAATTTATCTATTCTCTGCGTGTTTCGGCTAGCAAGCAAACATCTTCTGGGGTGAATTTTCAATCTTAAAAAAAATTAATTTCAAATTGTACAAAAGTCGTTAAAGTATGTTTTTTTTTTGTTAATTGCCTCAGCGATGTCCAACTAACAGCATCAAGAACTACAAATAACGATCTAACTAAATTAGAAACAATAAATTATTGACGAACTCAACATAACCAGGGCCCCCCTACAGTTAGTTATTATGGGGGAGGCCAGGCTATGACTATACAGACTAGCCTGCAATGGTAGACTGAAGATCAACCCAGGCTTCAGGGGCCACTGCAAAATTCAGGAGATCGTAAAGGAGCCCATGCTTGAAATGAGGTTAGACGTCGCGAGCCCGCGAATCTACACGGAAAACAACTTTACAGTGGATATCCCCGACCGTAAGGCATGGCGCGAGGAGACGCCGGGCATACAATGGGGCGAGCTCGTCGGGTTCACAGACGGATCGGGCGGGGAGTGTGGGACGGGGGCAGGTGTTTATTCGGAAGGACCGAGGGTAAGTCATAGTATTTCCCTCGGAGCCGATGCAACGGTCTTTCAGGCAGAAATGTACGCCATCCTGCACTGTGTGCGGGAGAACAAGAGGATGGGGCTACACCAACAAGCGGAACCTCATAGCCACAGACAGCCCTTAAGGTCCTAAGTATCCCACGGGTGAATTCCTGGCTGGTGAGTGAGTGCCGAGACGAGGCGAGCGACCTGGCTGGGCAGAATGGGGTCACCCTCATCTGGGTGCCAGGTCACTCGGGGGTCAAAGGCAATGAAGAAGCTAACGCTCGGGCGAAGAGAGGGTCAGCAGAACCATTTAAGGGACCAGAACCGGCTCTAGGCGTGACAAAGAGCACTACCAGGGGAGCCATTAAGTCCTGGGTCAGAAACCAACACAAGGTGTACTGGGCAGACTGTCCAGGGCTCAGACATGGGAAGTCAATAATTGACGAACCCAATTCAAAGAGAGCTGTAGAGCTGCAAAATCTTAGCAGAGGACACCTCAGAAACAGAACAGGTCTCTTGACGGGACACATGGCCATCAAGAAACACCTGCATAAAATGGGGCGGTTCGAGGGGGACCTTGCATGCAGACTCTGCGGCGAGGGGGAGGAATCAGCCCAGCACATCTTGTGCGAGTGTGAAGCTCTGGACCGCAAAATACAACTGATCTACGATCAGTCTAGACCGGAGATAGAGCATTATAAAACTTCACCCTACCAATCGCTGTGCAGACTACTTCAAGGCACAGTGATTCTGGAATGGGTGGAGTAAGAAGACTAAGGGCATGCACAATAAACCAAAGGTTGCAGTGCTATCGGGGCAGCAAAGCCGCGGACGTGCCCTGAGGGAAAAAACATAACCAGGAAAACTAAACTTAAGGTCTTATAACCGCAAAATGGCGACTTTAGCCATTAAAAAAATCCGCCAAGTTCATGAAAAATATCCATAATATGGATATTCTACAATTCGAAACTGCATCTAATTTAAACACTGGTTCTACAAGAGTCGATATGTCTAATATGTCACAATACTTCGACAACCTTTTTACCTTCTTATACATACAACTTCTCTCTCATATTCTTGAACATGAACTTATCCAGTACGATGAAGACTTTCCCGTGCATGTGTGTGGGTTTTCCATTTTCTTATATATATAACGAGGAAACTGAGGGCGACTCGCCGTGTATTCATTAAGTGGTTATATGTGGAAGGAATGTCCGATATGGAGGTAGACGTCAGATTCTGATGATGGATTGACCCTGGTGTGTTGGAGGCGTCCGAGTTTCTCAAAAGAGAAACATCGAGCCAATCTCAGGTCGATGGTGGTAGCAGAAACGTCTAGGTTATTGATAATCATGTAGCCACACACGAGACCTGCTCGCTGCTCTAAGAACACGGCGTATTATCTCGCTGGGACACTCGCTTCTTTAATATTCTCTTATTCGTGGACCTTGTGTACACAATCTTGACAAGCAATTTTATACTGACCTGCCGAGATTTTACGATGTATGTGCTCTTTTACCTTCGCTTGGAAGTTAAACAGATTATACGGCTCGAAGGACGCTAAATTTCATTGATTAGACTGGATAGCCTGTCTTTTGTATGCCATTGTGGTATAATGGAGATGAAAGAAAACTTTACAAAAACTGCTGCAAGTCGTACAATAGGGAATTTTTTAAAATATTTATATCTGATTTTCACGGTATTAAGGCGACGCTGCTTTGTCGCCGCAACCATGACTTTACGTATATTAATATATACAGGATGGCGCATTGAAAACGAAACAGACCGATTTGCGTCCAGAGAATTTTTTTAAGAGTTGTTGAGGGGGAAATGTTTTGACATAAAACTCAACTTTATCACATCAACCCCTTAAGGATGGTGATAACAACTCTTATATTTTAAATGGGGAAGATGGGTCGATTGTTACATCATTTGAAAGCTCTTTTTTCTGAATTTAGCACACAAATTTTTTTGGAAGTTTAATCAACTCGTTTAAAAATTATTCACAGTTGAAATTGCAAGAACGTATTTCATTCATTGTGATAAGAAATGTACTAGTTAGTCAATTTTTCGTTAAAAAAAACTAAAAAACAAAACCAAACGTTCAAAAATGTTTATTCAGTTAAGTAAGTGTTCAAATTGTTGACCACCAGCTTCCATACAAAAGTACAAATTTTGTTCGAAACGAGGTCTGACATTCTGGAGCATTTGTGGAGTTATTAGACGGCATTCTTCAACAATGCGTCGTCGTAATTCTTCCAGAGGCTCCGGTTCTGTTGCGAAAATTCTACGCTTTAATTGGCCCCATAGAAAGAAGTCTAAAGGAGTTAAATCCGGTGATCTAGGGGGGCACTCAATAGCACCTCTACGCCCAATCCATTGTCCTGGAAACTCTCTGTTCAAAAACTCCCTAACACGTTGTGAAAAATGCAGAGGAACCCCATCTTGTTGAAACACTAATTGATTTTCTTGATAGCGATCATCATTTTGAACAATGTCAATTAGTAGAGGGTAAACGATATCTTATAGTAACTCCAAATACGTTTCGCCACTCAAATTGCCATCAAGAAAAATTGATCCGATTAAACGGTCTCCAAAAATGCCAGTCCCGACATTCAATTTCTGTGGAGTTTGAGTGTGGACTGCGTGAAAATTTCTTGGAATATTATCTGCCCAATAACGACAATTATGACGATTGGCTGTAGAGTTTAATAAAAACGTACACTCGTCTGAATAACAGATATTGAACAGAAAGTTTCCGTTATCAGCTATTCGTGCAGTTATAACTTCACAAAACTCCAGTCGCCGATCAAAATTATCTTCACTCAAATGTTGTACAAGATGAATTTTATAGGGGTGAAATTTATGATGCTTCAATATTCGCTGAATAGTTCTTCTTTTGATGTTTGAAACAGTGGCTAATTTTCTCGTGCTCAAAGTTGAGTCTGCAGCAATTTGTCCTAAAACTTCGATCGCAGTAGTCTCATTTCTAACCGGAAATTCACGTTCAGGATCCCGTTTTTTGTTGGCTACTGAACCACTTTGTCGAAACTTTGCAACTAACTCCAAAATGTATTTTCTGTTAACATGTCTGTTCAGATGTCGCTCATTAAACAAATTTGCGGTACGGTTGGCACAGTCATCGTTTTTTAAAAAAAGAGTAATTATTTCAACTCTTTCTTCTACAGAATACACCGTTGTGAAATTAATTTTCGGTAGTACTATCAAGTATCAAATCGACCAATAAATTGCAATAATAAACCGCATTTTTCTCATTCCGATAAGAAATGTTCTGATAGTCAATTTTTTGTTTACAAACCAACAAAACATTGACTATCAGCACATTTCTTATCGGAATGAGTGAAATGCGTTTTTGTATCTTCAACTGTGAATAATTTTTAAACGAGTTGATAAAACTTCCAAAAAAATTAGTGTGCTGAATTCATAAAAGACAGAGCTTTCAAATGATATAGCACTCGACCCATGTTCCATATTTAAAATATAAGGGTTGTTATCACCACCCTTAAGGGATTGATGTGACAAAGTTGAGTTTTATGTCAAAACATGTCCCTCTCAATATTAAAATTGACGTGTTTCATCGTTTCTTAAAAAAAATTCGGTCTGTTTCGTTTTCAATGCGCCACCCTATATATATATAGGGTGCCCATTATTTACCCGGTATAATGAGTAACTCTGTTATTTCTGAAGATACAGCTTCGGTTAAATTAGCAAAGGAGGGCAGAATTTCAAGCGCAATTTGATGACATAAGCACAACCTTTTAATGCATCGCCTACTTTCTGAGATAATTTGGAAAAACTGAAAGTGACTGATTCTTCATTCTTGAATATGTCGGTCACGGTTAACGGCACAAAATATATCAAGACGTGTTTTTTTAGGTATTTTTTCGTAGAATAGAATAACGCCAACAAAAAATCCATAGCATGCTTGGTTCGAAATAGATAACACAAAGTTGCATTTTTTAAATGGCAATCGTAGTTGTCTGTGACGTCTTTCAAAAGCATATTTTTTCGGATTCCAATGATATAAGGTTTGACATGGTTATTTGCAAAATTATATATATATATATATATATATATATATATATATATATATATATATATATATATATATATACAGGGTCATTGATGGTCGATGGTAGGTTAGACGTTTATGGAAAACGGGACATAGGATTAATCTGAAAATTTGGATACTGCCATAAATAGGCACAACCTGTCTTTCTACAATATTTTTATTTTGGCGGTGTTGCCGCTTCTACTCAAAAGTAGTAACAACTTTCTTATTTTTAATGAGACACCCTGTATATTAATTTGTTTTTAGAATTTAAATTTTTTTTTGATCATTTTTTATTTAGTGTTTTTTATACCTATCTAGATCGGTTTTCGAGATAATACGTATTCAATTATTTTTTTCTTAGAAAAATGGTCCCACTAAAATTTTAATTTAGCTGCTATTTGAACCCATAGAAGACTGAAATTTTGTCCACAGTTTGGAAAGCCTGGTATTTAGTAGTTAGCTAAATAAATTCATTTTATGTTATACAGGGCGGTTTAAAATTGACAATTTTAACGTGACACACAAAAAAGGCCAAAACATTATTTTTTCAAATAGGACACCCTATATATTATTTAAAATTCTGAAAGGCAATTAAATTTCCTCTAAATTGATGTAGCATAGTGGTATACCTAGCTCGTCAAGTTTCGGAAATAATCGCAATAATTAATGAAAAACACATTATCTTTACATAATTTGTATTAGTTGGTCATGCAACGCTATCTGATTTAACAATTGCTTAATTGTTTACTGTGTTTGACAGACGCTGAAGTTTTAAGATTTATTTACGATTTTCCACTTAATATTTATTTGAAAACAAGTTAAGATGGAGCGAAATAGTTACTCAAATGAAGTTTTGATGACACTATTTATTCTTCATGGACAATGTGACAAAATTGTAGCAAGAACATGTAAGAAATTCAATGAAATGTATCATGAATTGCAACCAATGAGCGAAAGATAGGTTATGCGAATACGAGATAATTTTTTCAATTATTATTTATTATTAGATTCTAAACATTTTACAACAAATTCTCAAAATATCCCCCATTGACTTCTAAGCACTTCAAAATCCGGCGATGTACACCCTCAGTTGTCGCTTTATGTATTTCATTAGCATCTAGTTGGTCGATGCAATTGGTCACACGTTCACGTAGTTCCTCTTTAGTGTTCACCGTTGTCTGATATACCTTTTGTTTTAAAGTACCCCAAAGGTAGAAATCGAGGGGTGTAAGGTCGGGGGACCTTGCAGGCCAATCCCATGGGCCCAAACGCCTAAACCAGTGGTCATCAAATATCTGAAACAGCTCAGGTGTTACCTCTTGCGTGCAATGTGCGGGTGCTCCATCCAACTGGAACCAAGAAGTACGGAAATCTTCTAATGTTAAATTTTCCAAAAAATTTGATACTACTGTCCTTAAAATGTTGAGATATTGATTGCTATTTAATGGCTCATTGTAAATGAAAAATCTTATTTGGTTGTCTTTTAAGAGGCAAAAAACATTAAAACTAAATTTTTCTTGAAAGCCCCTCTGCTTGACCATGCGTGGATTTTTATCGGCCCAAAAATGTAGATTTCTTCTATTGATAATGCCCTCTCTCGAAAACTTGGCTTCGTCTGTCCATATTATTTTTCTCAAAAAGTTTGGATCCTCTTCAATGCGTATTAGGAGTGTCTCACAATATTGAATACGACGTTGGTAATCATCTGGTTTCAGGTGTTGAAGTGTTATATATTTAAAAGGATGCATATTGTGATTGGCCAGAATATTTTGCACCGCATAATAAGTTACGCCTAAATCATATGCTGCACTTTGGATGGAAGTTTGTGGATATGCGTGGAAATAGGCTAAAACGTTCACTATATTTTCTTCATTCGACGTTACAGGCCTTGGCAAACTTCGAGTTGCCCACAGTTTTGAGCCATAATTGATAAAATTGTCTTGTATTCGCATAAACTTTCTTTCGTTCATTGGTTGCAATTCAGGATACATTTCATTGAATTTTCTACATGTTCTTGCTACAATTTTGTCACATTGTCCATGAAGAATAAATAGTGTCATCAAAACTTCATTTGAGTAACTATTTCGCTCCATCTTAACTTGTTTTCAAATATATTAAGTGAAAAATAGCAAATGAATCTTAAAACTTCGGCGTCTGTCAAATACAGTAAACAATTAAGCAATTGTCAAATCACTTTGCGTTCCATGACCAACTAATTCAAATGATGTGAAGATCATGTGTTTTTTAGTAATTATTGCGATTATTTCGAAAAGTTAACGAGCTAGGTATACCACTATGGTACATCAATTTGGAGGAAATTTAATTGCCTTTCAGAATTTTAAATAATATATAGGGTGTCCTATTTGAAAAAATAATGTTTTGGTCTTTTTTGTGTGTCACGTTAATATCATCAATTTTAAACCGCCCTGTATAACATAAAATGAATTTATTCAGCTAACTACTAAATACCAGGCTTTCCAAACTGTGGGCAAAATTTCAGCGTTTTATGGGTTCAAATAGCAGCTAAATTGAAATTTTAGTGAGACCATTTTTCTGAGAAAAAAATGATTGAATACGTATTATCTCGAAAACCGACCTAGATAGGTATAGAAAACTATTAATAAAAAATGATCGTAAGGAAATTTAAATTCTAAAAACCAAATAATATATAGGGTGTCTCATTAAAAATAAGAAAGTTGTTACTACTTTTGAGTAAAAGTGGCAACACCGCCAAGATAAAAATATTTTAGAAAGACAGGTCGTGCCTATTTATGGCAGTATCCAAATTTTCAGATTAATCCTATGTCCCGTTTTCCATATACGTCTAACCTACCATCGACCATCAATGACCCTGTATATATATATATATATATATATATATATATATATATATATATATATATATATATATATATATATATATATATATATATATATATATAGATCCCGAAAAAATGTCTTCAAATGAGAGCGAACTAGACCCCTAGAACCCATATCCGGGGTCAGTTTCAATTTTTATATGTTTATATATATATATATATATGTATATATATATATATATATATATATATATATATATATATATATATATATATATATATATATATATATATATATATATATATATATATATTTATCAAAAAATTGTGGAAACGCCGTCAGTTGTAGAATAAAACTCTTTATTATAGGCCGAGCTTTCGGAAAAATTTATTCCTTTATCAAGGATATAACATGAGTTTTACTAAACTATTTATCTAATAACAAACATAAAAAGAAAACCTTTTGATGAATTTGATTGAAGTCAAAAGTTTTTCTTTTTATGTTTGTTATTAGATAAATAGTTTAGTAAAACTCATGTTATATCCTTGATAAAGGAATAAATTTTTCCGAAAGCTCGGCCTATAATAAAGAGTTTTATTCTACAACTGACGGCGTTCCCACAATTTTTTGATAAATAACACTATTACCGGCACAAAAATTTAATTATATATATATATATATATATATATATATATATATATATATATATATATATATATATATATATATATATATATATATATATATATATATATATATATATATATATATAAACATATAAAAATTGAAACTGACCCCGGATATGGGTTCTAGGGGTCTAGTTCGCTCTCATTTGAAGACATTTTTTCGGGATCTGCCCATTAGTGAATTTTTTATACGAAAATTCACTAAAACAAAGGAAAATGACATCTGAACAAAACTTATCTACAGTAAATGTTCAAAGTGTCTACCGTCAACTTCTAAACGCTTCTGGCACCTACGAACTATTTCTCTCTAGACTTTTTCATCGACTGGTGACGAATACTCTTTACAGAGGATTGAATATTATTTTTTAGTTCTTCAATATTCTCAGGTTTTTTCTGATACGCTTTACTTTTTAAGGTACGCCACAAAAAGAAATCGAGATGAGTAAGGTCCGGAATCTGAATACAATATAAAATAAAACTAAACCTAAAGACCGCAATTTACCTAACAAATTCTTACAATTTCAACCTCAGAACACAGCGCAGATAATTAGAAAAAATGCAATAGCTTTTTCAAGATTCTCAGTTTTTTCGTCCCTATTTCGTTAGCTCTCCGCTGCAGAGATAGAAGGAAAAAAAACAGAAACACACTGAAGAACACCGGGAAATAATCCCCCGTCAAGGAATTTATCAAAATCAGCTCTAATCCCGTAGCAAACTGCAACAAGTTTATTAAAATCAGCATGTTCCAACGAGGCGTGAGTTTTCCCCCGGGGAGTCCCCCGTCTAACCGTGCCGCCGCTTCACCGTAATAGCGACGTAATCGTAACGTAACAGGTACGTATAAGGGCAGGTGAGATGGTTTTTTATTACCATTAGCCAAATCGTGAGGTCTTTATCACCTGTAATCATAAAGACGAACCATAAAAAAATAAGTAGGGAAGCGAGTGAGGAGATGTAAGCTCGGTAGTAAGTGGTTTTTGTTGTTAATAAAAGGGGTTGCAAAGTTGAATTTAGCTAATGTTATATAGTTAAAATATGAAAATGAGCTGAATGTTTGATTGGCTATATGAAAATCTGTTGTGTTATAAAGAAGTTATTTGTTAGAGTATTAAATAACATTATTTCGGTTTCTTATTTATTTTATAGTTTATTAGTGAAGTCCAGGGGTCGCTAATACTTTTTCAGTGTGACTAGCTACTATAATATGTTTTTAATAAAGAGTGAGCTACCTAAACGTGTTTACTCAAATATCGCACACATTTATTTGACATACAGGTTAGTGAGTTTTTTAAAATCACTAATAAGGAGATCGCGACTTTTGAATTTTGAAAACGTTTTGTCAAATGAGCGCTCTTTAGGGCCACTGGAACCCAAATCCGAGGTCAGTTTCAATTTTTATATGTTTATATATATATATATATATATATATATATATATATATATATATATATATATATATATATATATATATATATATATATATAGGGTGCCGCATTGAAAACGAAACAGACCGATTTGCGTCCAGAGAAATAGTTTGTTTAAGAAACGCTGAAACACGTCAATTTTAATATTGAGGGGGACATGTTTTGACATAAAACTCAACTTTGTCACATCAACCCCTTAAGGGTGGTGATAACAACCCTTATTTTTTTAAATAGGAACATGGGTAGAGTGTTACATCATTTGCAAGCTATTTCTTTTATGAATTCAGCACACTAATTTTTTTTGGAAGTTTTATCAACTCGTTTAAAAATTATTCACAGTTGGAGTTGCAAGAACGTATTTCATTCATTGTGATAAGAAATGTGCTGATAGTCAATGTTTTATTGGTTTGTAATCAAAAAATTGACTATCAGAACATTTCTTATCGGAGTGAGAAAAATGCGGTTTATTATTTCAGTTTATCGGTCGGTTTGATACTTGATAGTACTACCGAAAATTAATTTCACAATGGTGTATTCTGTTGAAGAAAGAGTTGAAATAAATTCTCTTTTTTCCAAAAACGATGACTGTGCCAACCGTACCGCAAATTTATTTAATGAACGACATCCGAACAGACATGTTAAGAGAAAATACATTTTGGAGTTAGTTGCAAAGTTTCGACAAAGTGGTTCAGTAGCCAACAAAAAATAGGATCCTGAACGCGAATTTTCGGTTTCGAAATGAGACTACTGAGATTGAAGTTTTAGGACAAATGGCTGCAGACCCAACTTTGAGGACGCGAAAATTGGCCACTGTTTCAAACATCAAAAGAGGAACTATTCAGCGAATATTGAAACATCATAAATTTCACCTGTATAAAATTCATCTTGTACAACAACTGAATGAAGATGATTTTGATCGGCGGCTGGAGTTTTGTGAAGTTATGACTGCACGAATAGCTGATAACGGGAACTTTCTGTTCAATATCTGTTTTTCAGACGAGTGATGGCAATTTGAATTGCGAAACGTATTTGAAGCGACTAGAAGATATCGTTTACCCTCTACTAATTGACATTGTTGAAAATGATGATCGCTATCAAGAAAATCAATTAGTGTTTCAACAAGATGGAGCTCCTCCGCATTTTTCACAACGTGTTAGGGAGTTTTTGAACAGAGAGTTTCCAGAGCAATGGATTGGGCGTAGAGGTGCTATTGAGTGGCCGCCTAGATCACCGGTTTTAACTCCTTTAGACTTGTTTCTATGGGGCTATTTAAAGAGTAGAATTTTCGCAACAGAACCGGAGTCTCTGGAAGAATTACGACGATGCATTGTTGAAGAATGCCGTCTAATAACTCCGCAAATGCTCCAGAATGTCAGAGCTCGTTTTGAACAAAATTTGTATTTTTGTATGGAAGCTGGTGGTCAACAATTTGAACACTTACTTAACTGAATAAACATTTTTGAACGTTTGGTTTTGTTTTTTAGTTTTTTTTAACGAAAAGATTACTAATTAGTGCATTTATTATCACAATGAATGAAATACGTTCTTGCAACTCCAACCGTGAATAATTTTTAAACGAGTTGATAAAACTTCCAAAAAAAATTGTGTGCTGAATTCAGAAAAGAAAGAGCTTTTAAATGATGTAACACTCGAGCCATGTTCCCTATTTAAAATATAAGGGTTTTTATCACCACCCTTAAGGGGTTGATGTGACAAAGTTGAGTTTTATGTCAAATCATGTCCCCCTCAATATTAAAATTGAGATGTTTCAGCGTTTCTTAAAAAAAATTCTCTGGACGAAAATCGGTCTGTTACGTTTTCAATGCGCCAGCCTGTATATATATATATATATATATATATATATATATATATATATATATATATATATATATATATGTATATATATATATATATATATATATATATATATATATATATATATATATATATATATATATATATATATATATATATATATATATAGGAATTTACATTGTCATTTATAATTGAAGGAAAATAAATCTTGCTCTAGGCATGCAATGAAAAATTGACACACAATAGAATAATTTCTAGATTCTAAAACCTACTGTGACGCTAAAATGAAATAAGGTTAAATGAGACGAAAACCATTTCAGGTTAAGGGATCGACAAATGTTCAAACAGTAAAATAACCTTTCGTACTCCAAAAAAAAAAAGATTCTTATAAGGCGTAATACAATAGTGCATACTAGTCCACGGCAACAGTACATGCCATATTCAACTGACAAATTATTTTGATAAATGTCAGATCTACTTTCAAAGTGACACGTATTTTGTTTTCTGACATTTGTAATACAAATGTAGGCATGCTTTCTTCCTACATTCATATTTATTTTTGGCCATCACAATTTTACTCATAGAGTTGGATACAATTTTAGTAACTTTTGAATTTTGAAAAGATTTCTTCAAGTGAGCGCGAACTAGACCCCATAGAACCCATATCCGGGCTAGTTTCAGTTTTTATCTGTTTTCATATAAACAAGGTGACGCGTTTCTAGGGTAAAGCTCAATATATACATTATTACACAAGATATGATAAAATTTTTTATATGTTAATTATACGATGTCTGGAGCTGCATCTTATAAAATTATTTTCACAATCACAGGTCGCCCATAAGTCGCTGGTCATGCAATTTTTTTCCTAATCGAACACGCCTTATATTATTGCAATTTTTGTATTTTCCATCAAAAGATAATGCATGTTTGTAAGAAAATAAATTCGGGACTCAGCAAGTGTGTTATGGTAGTGATTTTTTATAAAATGTTTCTTTCGATAGCTTAATTTACTATTAACCTAAGGTTCGCTGGCCAGGAAACCAGTTTTTTGAGCTTTATTTTCGGAAGATTTTGAGGAAATTTAGTACATTGTTTCTCCTATATAGGTTATACTGGTAACCAAATTTGATGCAAGCTTTCTTAAATAAATTATATTTCCTATTAAAAACATTTTAATGAAAATTCACTACCATAACGCCCCTGCCGCGTCCAGACTTTATTTTTATTTGACTTTACATTATAGATGACATATGGCATACCTTTTTTAAGCGGACGTTGCTGGCTAGCTAACCAGTACAAGGCGCAACATCTAAAACCCCAGATAATTATCTGGAATTCACTGACTCCAAAGCAATATCTCATTGTTTATTACAACTTCTGTTTGTTTTACCATTTCACTACAATATATTGCCCATTAGAAGACCGTCTTTTTGGACATAAAATATATCATTGAAAGAAAAGAAATTCTGCGATAGGCAAACCTGAACTAAGGCATTGAGCGCCTCCTGATTCTCACGACTACGTGAAGATGAAGTAAGAGGATTTCTGAAAAGTAGAAGTCTCTGATTGACCAGGACACTAGTAAACAAATTAGGGACATCGAAAGAAACCAAAATCGTACCACTATCGACCGGGGCCTCTCAATGCGACAGAATTATTTATCGAGTACGGGGACACAAAATTCACACTAGACATCAGCAAAGACGAAATGAAACCAGACAACTTGTACGTGAGACAACCCACGATTGAAACTAATGGACGAATGGGACAACCTTCCTTGTGTATTTTTTGCAGAATATAAAGACGAGGAACAATGTGGTTCGTCGGGTATTGGGCATGTGTTTATAATTGTCTGACAGAGCAAGTGCAAATGGTTCGAAACCTCTTCTAAAATTTGAAGCGAAAGAAGGCAATGGATTATAGTCAACAGCTAAGATTCGGTTGTCATTCAGGAAAGTGAGGACTTTCCAGACATAATCATTCCTATTCAGAATAACAATACGAATAAAAATTAGTTGCATATACTGTTCTTTGGCCACTTTGGCAAAGCAGGACGATTAAATATTTGACAGCCGGTTAGTTAATCAAGGCCTAATACAACGACTCACAATTTTAAAATATTTGGTTGCCATGGCAAAAATCATAGTCTGTGATTGGTCATCTGAAGCCTTGATTAACTAACCGTCTTTTGCATATTTAACCGAGCATTGTGAAAATGGGCATTAGGGTCCAACAATATTTAATATATCTATTTAGAATCAGGAAACGATTGCGGGTGATAGGTTTTGTACAGAAAACTCAGGTTTTTTGCTGAATGTTTTCACATGAAAAATCGTTTCCGCTAATGTTTTTGTTTCTCCCTTCAACTTGCAAATTAAATTAACTATTCTTTCTGTAATGTCCACAAGAAATTAAAACTGTAGCAGTGATTTTTTTAAAGGGAGCGTACCTTTCTATTTATTCATTAAAACGCCATATATAAATATATATATATATATATATATATATATATATATATATATATATATATATATATATATATATATATATATATATATATATATATATATATATATATATATATATATATATTTAAAAAAATATTGAATATAGCCTCATATTGTGTACTTAACATTTCTTTAAAAAAAACCCTAGGTATATAGATACGTATGGTATAGTACTACAGCATAAATATATAGTCTATGCTGTGGTAGAGACCACAAACACCATACATCACCTCAATAGTCCCAACGGACGTTTCCGGTTCTGGTGTATGAGTCGGTTTCCCTTATAAGCAAAAATGATGATGGCTCCTTCTTGTACAAAAGATTCCGGAGGTAAAATACCCCTCCATTCGGATCTCCGGGAGAGGGGTGTACAAGGGGCGCCAGCATCAAGATTTAACATATCCTTCTCGAATATATGTGGCCTAAATTCTAACCTGAACTGCGTCCACCATTTCGTCCAGGCTAACAGGCCCCAACTCCTCTTCCTCACCGAAACTCAAATCAGTGCCAAAACAGCCACTAATCACCTTAATTTCCCGGGGTATGAGCTCCTTACTTCCTTTGGATTGCATGGAGGCGTGTGCGCATACGTCCGTAGCAATCTACCCTGCACCAGACTCTTCAATTTAGAAGCTGGAAGAAAAGACTTACTATGGGTAAAACTCTCTCTCAGGGCTGCAAATAAATTCATCTGTTACATTTACCGGTCACCTGCTGACAACAACTTTGTCCAGTTCTTTGACTACCTTTCTGAAAAAACCGACCATCTGATTTCTGAAGATCCTTCCTCCGAGGTCACTATTCTTGGTGACTGACTTCAATGTCCATAATAAGGAATGGCTAGGATCTTCAAAAACCGATCCACAAGGAAGAACAGCGGAGGCTTTTGCAGTCAGCAATTCTTTAACCAATATGGTTTAGCAACCTACTTACTTTCCTCGCATCCCAACACACAGCTCAAATCCCTTGGATCTCCTTCTTACTACAAATCCTGACTGCTATAAGATATCAGTCAATGCCCCCCTGGGTCGCTCAGACCACGGCATGGTCACTGCTTCCTGCGCAATGCAACCCGAGGTCACACAGTCATCACACCCACGTATCGTTTGGCACTACAACTCTGCGAACTGGGACGAAATTCGGGATTACTTTTCCTCATTTCCATGGGCGTCTGTCTGCTTCTCTCATCCTGACCCTTCTGATATCTCAAAAAACGTCACCGAAATTATCCAAGCTTGCGTGGAATTATTTATTCCACGTACGAAGAAAACCTCTGCAGCCACTCAAAAGCCCTGGTTCTCTAAATGCTGTGAAAAGGTCAAAGCTCACAAAAAACTTCTACACACTCCCAGTCAAGAAAACCGTCAAGCATTTAACGACGCAAGAAACCGCTATGCCCGCATTCTTTCTGAGGCAAAAAACTCGTTTAATAACTACATCAAAAACAAAGTCCTTTTAAGCTCCAGCGGCAGCAAACCCTTCTGGACTCTTGCTAAATCTATTGGGAATAATTTCTGCAAGAGCACGTTTCCACCTCTTGTCTCAGGAGATGAAATTGTTTCTACCGCCTTGGGCAAGGCTGAACTTTTTGCCTCGTTGTTCGCCGGCAATTCTACTCTCAACCCACCTCCAAATGTTCAACCACCAACAGTCCCCAATGTCGCACATAAAATGACGGATATCATTTTCAAAACTAAAAAGGTAGGAAAGATGCTGTCTTCTCTTAATACCAGGAAAGCCTCTAGCCTGCACGAGATCCCAGCAATTGTTCTCAAAAAATGCGCACCAGAACTTGCTGCTGTCCTGACTCGTCTGTTTAAGACATGTTACAACAGAGGTATATTCCCTAGTAACTGGAAAACTGCTCGAGTACAACCCGTCCCCAAGAAAGGATCCAAAGTGCTTCCTAGCAACTACAGGCATATTTCTCTTCTTTCAGTCGTCTCTAAAGTGATGGAAAAGTATATAAACACCGAATTACTAAAATTTCTTGAAAAACACAGTCAAATCGTCGACAGGCAGTATGGATTCCGCCAGCGCAGATCAACTGCCGAGCTCCTTTCCTTTGTCACCCATTATTGGAACAAGTCTATCGAACTACACGGTGCATCCCAGATTGTCGCTCTAGAGATATCCAAAGCATTCTACACTCGCTATCCTGGACTCCATTCAGACGAGAGCTATAAGTCTCATCGGTGACCCTACCCTCACCCAAAGGCTGCCATCCCTTTCCCACCGACGTGCAGTTGGTGGCCTCTCTCTCTTTTATAGATATCTCCGCGGGCACTGCTCAGAGAAGCTTTCTTCCATAGTTTCTTCACTTTCTGCCAACAGATGTACCAGGGGAACAGAGCGAATGCACCTGGTCACCAGACATAGAATATCTTGTTATGCCCGCTCTTTTGTCCCGAGGACTTCCAAGTTGTGGAATTCCTTGCCGGCACATGTTTCTCCTTCTCCCCCGAACCTCCAAACCTTCAAATCCAGAATTAACAAGTTGCCTCTTTCCTCCTTGTCGGCACCCACGGTACGATAGTATTAAGGCTGTAAGCCCACGTGGTGTGTTGTTGAAATAAAAAATAAAAAAACCTCAATAAGGTCCAATAGATATTCGGCGAATGCAAGTCGTATATTTTATTTTTATTGCATATTTAACCTATAGAGATTATTACTATTATTACCCTTTAAATAATACTCTAAAGTGTAGTCTCATTTACAGTCATGTTTTAGGTCCCACCTTTGATTAGACAGCACTAGGTGTAGAGATAGTGGAGAGATATGAAGGCGGGGATCCCGGCGGAAGTGTTGACGGCCAACTTGATGGATGTAGTGGATCTGTATTAGACACAACATACACACGAGGCATAGCACACTAGGATGTGGTAGTGTTAGGTGTAGTGTAAAGGGAGGCTAGCAGTAACAGAAGCAGCACGTGTGGGTGGGTGGACTGTACGGTTTCCTTCAGACATGTCAAGATGTTAGATAAATGAGCAATTATTGTCATATGCGGCTTAATTAGTAAATAGTTTTACGTTATGCCGTGACTAGGGTGCTAAAAATATTAGTTAAATGGTTCAGTTGAGGAATCTACACCTTAAATATTTTTTGTTTGAACCTCAGCATTTGTATTCTTTTAGAACATTCGAGTTATAATTGGTTGTTTATAATTTACAGACTGAATCGCACTATCCAACACAATGGACAATATTGAATAACTTTATAAATTATTGATCTCTAACTCGTTAAGTAGGCGGTAGTTCTTACAGCTGTGTATGGAACTTACTAAAGCAAGCAACTTTTTCAAATAACCTTAATTAAGACATAAAATAAATACGTCCCTTAAAATTTCAGAAAAGGTAAAAAAATAAAATTCAACCCTGTGGGAATTTATGAAATTAATGAGTTTATTTAAGGATATTCCTCGAAAATCTTTCCATTATGCTCCACACAATGCATGACCTAACCAAGAGTCTATGACGGCGTGCAATGAAAAATAGGTTTTCCTTTCATTGTTGCAATAGCTTGCTCGATGCGCGCAGTCACAAAAAGTTATGGGGTTTGTAACGGTTCTGTTTTATTCATTACCGTAAGTCTCTTGGTGACACAACGAGAACCTCAAGAGAAGCTTAAATAAGAAGAGGTGACCTCATTATTGAACAACAATCCAAGTTTTGTTTTGAAAAGATTTGTTGGAAATTTGCTATGGAAAATTACCATCGTAGCGCTCTTACTGTCTGTTCGTTATTTGCATCAAGTGTAAAGTATATTAACAGATGCAATATTTGCCTTAGGGAAAAGATCGTTATGTCTATGGAACTACACGGTGAATCCCAGATTGTCGCTCTAGACATATCCAAAGCATTCGACTAGGTCTGGCACGCAGCGCTGCTTAATAAACTTCCGGCCTATGGCCTACCACCAAAACTCTGTACCTGGACAGCAAATTTCCTCTCCAACCGGAGCATTTCTGTTGCCGTGGATAACCATTCCTCTAAACTGGATCCAATTAATGCAGGAGTTCCTCAAGGTTCAGCTTTAGCCCCTACTTTGTTTCCTCTCCACACCAATGACCTCCTCTCTAGCACATACAACCCAGTTCACAGTTACGCGAACAACAGCATCCTCCAGTCAAATATACAATATTCTAAGCCCATCTCTTTAGCTCAATTAGATGAGTATCGCAGACTCATGGAGGGTTCTGTCTCCGTATGTCTCCAAAAAAAATTAGACTGGGGAATCTTGTACAATTCAACCCCACCAAATCACAGTCTTGCTTTCTTTCTCATAAGAGATACACCAGCCCTATATCAATCACAATGAACAATCAAGTTATTCAAAGTAATTAGTCCTTTTCACTTGTTGATATTTCTGCGGATCGAAATCTCAGTTGGCGCCAACATGTCACATCAATTGCAGAAGCGGTTGCTAAGAAATTAGGTTTCCCCTTCCGGGCGCGCAAATACTTTTCACCAGCTAATCTCTATACCTTATATACTTCACAAATAAGACCAAACCTCGAATACTGCTCCCACATCTGAGGTGTTGCTGCCGCTTCTACACTCGCTATCCTGGACTCCATTCCTCTCATTGGTGACCCTACCCTCACCCAAAGGCTGCCAACCCTTGCCCACCGACGTGCCGTTGGTGACCTCTCTCTCTCTTTTATAGATATCTGCACGGGCAGTGCTCAGAGGAGCTTTCTTCCATAGTTCCTCCACATGCTGCCCCCAACAGATCTATCAGGGGAACGGAGCGAATGCACCTTTTACTGTCTAGGTCACCAGACATAGAACATCTTGTTATGCCCGCTCTTTTGTCCGACGACTTCCAAGTTGTGGAATTCCGTGCCGGCACATGTTTCTCCTTCTCCTCCGAACCTCCAAACCTCCAAGTCTAGAATTAACAAGTTGCCTCTTTCCTCCTTGTCGACACCCACGGTACGATAGTATTTAGTCTGTAAGCCCTCGTGGTGTGTTGTTGAAATAAAAAAATAATACAAAAATGACACCCTCCCCACTGTAGTGCTCACTATGCATTGATGTCGTATGACATCCTCCCTATTGAAAGGGTTAAGGTTGCTTTGATAATAATAGTTGTCTATTAGTCTACCCTACAAACCAGATATTTCACCACAAGGCAGAAATATAGTCTGCAGCTGAATGCACAACTTTGCTGACAGCAATTTCTTCTACACCGATTGCTCCAAATCACCGGTTCTGTATTCTTTGTTTCGGGTATTAACTAGACTTTAGTTCTGTATACGCTGCTTAAGCGCTTGCCATTCTAAAATCGCCAATACGGACAGCCAATAATTGCAACAAGAATCTTAATATTTTTCAGTCTACAAATCAGTTATGTTGGCAATAACAAATTTGTATAAGTCAAAATACAACGATTGCCCAATTTGTAATATGATTGAGGTTCTCCACGATCTAGGCAAACCATTACCTTTAGCAATTTTACTATGCTTTAAATATCATTTAGGTTTAGGAGACAGTGACATTGCCAGCATATTGTCTTTGGTGGCGAATATTGAAAAGGCAGCACTTTAAAGTTGCTTGTACTAAAAGCTACTAGTGGGACTATGACTCAACTTGTATAGTTACTTTGTAGTAAAGGCTACGTCATAATGTAAGATGGGTGTTTGTAGTTCTCCTTGTTACTTTATGATTCCGAAACCAGAAGACACTTTTGAAATACAGCGCTTTTCCAGTCGCTTTAACCTAACGGAGTTTTAGGTTATGGTTGTTTTTGTCTAGATGCGTTTTGTTTTCTAGTTTGTGTCCTTATTTGTAGTAAATGTTTTACTGACGTGTGTTGAAGAGATGAAAACTGCTTATATGCTTGTTTTGCGCCAACAGTGTCCACAACAGCATTGTAATACCGTTTTAAACTACTGCTTTCTGCCTGTTTTACTTCTCATATTCCTTTAAGATGTTGTAGAATGCCTGTTAAATTTTGTTTGTTGGTTATGCGACTTCTTTTTGTTGACGTATGACATTATTATTGGATCACACACACACAACACATTACAAACTTGCATGTGATTAAACAATCATCCTTTATGAATCACTGGCGCGCCTGTAGGGCGAAAAGTATGGCGAATTGAAAAGGTTCATACTACTTGATGGTATGCACGAATAGTAGCATTCACTGCTTGAAGTAGCGGAAACGTGACTGCCACTAGAATATATCACCAAGAACTTCCACAAATAAATAAATATATATATATATATATATATATATATATATATATATATATATATATATATATATATATATATATATATATGGAGGCCACAACCTCGCTATTAATGCTACTTTGAAGTAGTTGCAACTTTGATGTAGCATTTGACTAACATAAGATAGTTTCGGCTACTGTCGTTTGCTCCCTTCAAGTTCCTGGAACTTTTAAGTCGTCCTATAAGTAACGACGACGCTCCTAATACCTTGAAAGCAGTTAAGAAGTTGCGTAACTCCAAAGTGGTTATTTTTGTTGCGCTAATAGGGTGGAGTAGCGCTTGTTGGTAGGGGTTAGTATTTGAGAGATTCTGTACTCAAAAGCCTCATTTGTAATTTGAGACATTAATAAATGTCTGCTTACATTTCTTGAATCCGTTCCTGCCTTCTCGGATCATACCGAGAAGATAAGGCAAGTAAAATTCTGGTCTTCTTACTGATAAGGTTGTAAGTTTAGATAATATAACTGTGTGGTCAGACTGAGCACTAGTTCACATTGACTGCGGTATTCAAAATTAGATTACCTCGGAAAATGTTACTTTTGTTAGAGATAATAATAAACACACCGGTCGGTATCAACTACAGGGTCGGCCTCCTGTTCTGCAATTGTTGACCCGTTATGTTACAGATTATAACAATTTATTTATTTTTGTTTCAGGTGAGCAAACATCATTTCCTTGGTACTTATACAGGTAAAGTTTATTATGTGATGAATTATTACCTAAAATAGTAGAGAATTGAAAAACTTCTTAGGATTTTAAATTTGCTGTGCGAAGTAAAGAAATAAATTCAACTTTCCTTTTGCGATTTAGCATGCATTATGAAACTTTTCGGAAAATTTATCTAAGTAACTAATAACTTTTTTACATTTTCATTCTTTTTCAATTTTGATTACAGATTGTATGATTTCAATTTTATGTATTTTATCGGAAAATTTTCATGTAAAAAATATTTTCGCAGAAGTTCGTTTTTAGTGTTTTCGTAGAAATACTTTTTTGTCAGATTTTTCTAAAATTTTTGTGATATTGACGTGAAAAAATTGTTTTCTAATTTTTGTAAAGAAAAATTGTTTAGCAAATTTTCTTATAAAAAAACTGTTTAGAAATTTTGTCTGCACTTTTTATTTACTACATACAGACTTGGAGACTACTTATCTGGCTTCTTTTTTATTATTATTATTTTTATTTCAACAACACACCACGAGGGCTTACAGCCTAAATACTATCGTGGGTGTCAACAAGAAGGAAAGAGGCAGCTTGTTAATTCTAAACTTGAAGGTTTGGAGGTTCGGAGGAGAGGGAAAAACATGCACCGGCAAGGAATTCCACAACTTGGAAGTCCTCGGGACAAAAGAGCGGGCATAACAAGATGTTCTATGTCTGGTGACCTGGACAATAAAAGGGTGCATTCGCTCTGTTCCCCTGGTAGATCTGTTGGGGGCAGCAGGTGGGGGAACTATGGAAGAAAGCTCCTCTGAGCAGTGCCCGTGCAGATATCATAAAAGAGAGAGAGGTCACCAACGGCACGTCGGTAGGTAAAGGATTCCAGCCTTTGGGTGAGGGTAGGGTCACCAATGAGACGCATAGCTCTCTTTTGAATAGAGTCCAGGATAGCGAGTGTAGAAGCGGCAGCAGCACCCCAGATGCGGGAGCAGTATCCGAGGTTTGGCCTTATTTGCGAAGTATATAAGGTATAGAGATTAGCTGGTGAAAAGTATTTGCGAGCCCGGTAGAGGAAACCTAATTTCTTAGCAGCAGCTTCTGCAATTAATGTGACATGTTGGTGCCAATTAAGCTTTCGATCCACAGAAATGCCAACAAGTGAAAATTACTCATTACTTTGAATAACTTGGTTGTTCATTGTGATGAGTCTAGGGCTGGTGTATCTTTTATAAGAAATAAAGCAGGACTGAGATTTGGTGGGGTTGAATTGTACAAGATTTCTACTTCCGCAGTCTTATATTTTTTGGAGATCCACGGAGATAGAACCCTCCATGTGTCTGCGATCCTCACCTAGCTGGGCCAAAGAGACAGGCTTAGAATATTGTATATTTGAGTGGAGGGTGCTGTCGTCTGCGTAACTGTGAACTGGGTTGGATGTGCTAGAGAGGAGGTCATTGATGTGGAGAAGAACGAAAGTAGGGGCTAAAGCTGAACCTTGAGGAACTCCCGCATTAATTGGATATAGTTTAGAGGAATGGCCATCCACGACAACAGAAATTCTCCGGTTGGAGAGGAAGTGTGCTGTCCAGGTACAGAGTTTTGGTGGTAGGCCTTGGGCGGGAAGTTTATTAAGCAGTGCTGCGTGCCAGACCTGGTCGAATGCTTTGGATATGTCTAGAGCGACAATCTGGGATTCACCGTGTAGTTCCATAGACTTGTTCCAAGAATGGGTGACAAAGGAAAGGAGGTCAGCAGTTAATCTGCGCTGACGGCATCCATACTGCCTGTGTTTTTCAAGAAATTTTAGTAATTTGGTGTTTATATACTTTTCCATCACTTTAGAGATGACTTAAAGGAGAGAGATAGGCCTGTAGTTGCTAGGAAGCGCTTTGGATTCTTTTTGGGGGACGGGTTGTACTCGAGCAATTTTCCAGTTACTAGGGAATATGCCTCTATTGTAAGATGTCTGAAACAGACGAGTCAGGACAGGAGCAAGTTCTGGTGCGCATTGTTTTAGAACAATTGCTGGCATCTCGTCAAGGCCAGAAGCTTTCCTGGTATCAAGAGAAGAGAGCATCTTCCGTACCTTTTTAGTTTTGAATACGACATCCGTCATTTTATGCGCGACATTGGGGACTGTCGGTGGTTGAACATTTGGAGGTGGGTTGAGAGTAGAATTGCCGGCGAACAACGAGGCAAAAAGTTCAGCCTTGCCCAGGGCAATAGAAACAATTTCATCCCCTGAGACAAGAAGTGGGAACGTGCTCTTGCAGAAATTATTCCCAATAGATTAAGCGAGAGTCCAGAAGGGTTTGCTGCCTTTGGAGCTTAAGAGGACTTTGTTTTTGATGTGGTTAGTAAACGAGTTTTTTGCCTCATAAAGAATGCGGAAATAGCGGTTTCTTGCGTCGTTAAATGCTTGACGGTTTTCTTGACAGGGATTGTGTAGAAGCGCTTTGTGAGCTTCACTGTAGAAGTAGTCTTTAAGTATCTATGTAGTATGAACCAGTTTAACCAAGAAAGGGCAACAACAATCAATGAATTTTTATGTAACTTTACTTAACCAACTTTTGTTAAAAAAAAAATGGCGAATTTTCGTGATGCAAATTTTCATTTTAACATTTTCTTTCTGGTTTTGAGTCAAAAAGCTTATTGTAAATAATTATATCTTGGCAGGTGTGGTTTTTGTTTAAATTGTTTAACGGGGTTAATTGGCCAGAAAAATCGAATCAGTTCTATCGGGAAATTTTTAAGTTTATTTTCGGAATATTTTTGTCCTTTTTGAAACACAAAAGTTATTTTAATTAAACATGGTATACAGTTTCTATTATAATGGTTATACTATCTCTACTAAATTTGATCCATAATAGAGTATTTTATTGATATTAATTATTAAAAAAATATCTATTTAAAAAAAAAATTCGCTACCATAACGCTCTTGCTACGTTTAGACTTATTTTAACTAAATTGTGATTGGCACTTCGCAAGTCGTGGGATTAGTCTTATATACACATATGTACGATGTATTCAATAAAGTTGAATTTAGGTCAAATTGGAATTCCTCTTATCAGCTTCTGCAAACCTTTGGGGAGGGTGTTTAGAACGTATTTATTTATAGGAAATAAAAGACGTCTGACTACATATAGACACCGATTTTAACGTCGCCAGACGCTTAAATCCCCCTTCTCATCGCAGAGAAGAATTCAGAGCTCATTAGTAGAAAGTACAAGTTGCCAGTTGCTAGCTCTGGGTATCATGTAAACAGATTAAGAATCGTCGTGTCTGTTTTGTGAATCGTGTGTCGTTCGACTGGGTATAATTCGTTCGCAAGGGTGTAAATTAAGATTTAATATGTCTCTCTCCTTTTGCTGTTTGCGCCACTTTACTCTGCCTTCTCGCATCGCATACTTGCAATCCGAACCCGTTCCGCAAACACATTAATAAATCCAGCTTAAATACATCTGAAAGACATATGTTAGAGGTACGTATGTGTGTGCTAGTATGTATGTGTGTGACTTCAGGGATGGACTGGTGATTTTATAAAGTAATTAGAAAAGATGACCACTGAAAAAGCTTGGGAGCAGATCTAAAGTGTAAGAAATGTAACGAAAGCAATAGCATATTATAGCAAAGTTCCAGCACCTTGATTGTTTCATAATTTTTATTTTATTCTAAAGAATCTAAATTTCACGTACCGTCACTTTTTACGATGTCAAATTACTTCATTTAAATTGAAAATGTTGAGTTCTAAATATGTGTCACTCAAAAGTGAGAGTGGTAAACACTGATGTCATCTAGGTCTCTTTTCAAAAATTACTTTTCAACTCTGGACCCTTCAATTGGTTTCTAGTTCCCCAAGGAGTAGTTTTACCAAAAGTATCATTCGCGACGTTATGCACCAATATCTTGAAAAACGGATATGGAGTGTGCCAGAAAACGTACTCGCGGACGTAACTTTCTAGAACATTATCATCATAAACATTCTAAAAGTTCGTTATGTGTCCATAAATTTTTATGCAAAGTACCTTCGAGGGTGTTGATCCTTACCTAGTTTTCAACTGTGACAAGACGAATATTAAAAGCGACTCTGGTTGAAAAAGAGTAATCGTTTCAAGAGGAACGCAGAGAGTCGAAAGAGTATCAACGCA
Organism: Tillus elongatus; assembly: GCA_964006375.1. Taxonomy (NCBI): domain Eukaryota; kingdom Metazoa; phylum Arthropoda; class Insecta; order Coleoptera; family Cleridae; genus Tillus; species Tillus elongatus. Next base: position 84,672,305 of record OZ023270.1, on the reverse strand, counting down.
CCAGAAAACCTCAGTAGGCTGGTTGGTATGCTACACAAGAACTCATTGGAATGCGGGCCTGTAGAAACAATTTACGGAAAGTGGGTAGCCACTGTTTTTATATTTTTCCCCTCAGGGCTCGTCCGCGACTTTGCCGCATTGATAGCACTGCATTCCTCCCCCTCGCCGCAGAGTCTGCACGCGAGGTCCCCCTCGAGCCGCCCCATTTTATGTAGGTGTTTCTTGACGGCCATGTGTCCCGTCGAGAGACCTGTTATATTCCTGAGTGTCCTCTGCTAAGATTTAGCAGCTCCACAGCTCTCTTTGGACTGGATTCGTCAATCACTGACTTCCCATGTCTGAGCCCTGGACAGCCTACCCAGTACACCTTGTGTTCGTTTCTGACCCAGGACTTAATGGCTCCCCTGACCGTGTTGGCCGTAGTCTTTGTCATGCCCAGAACCGGTTCTGGTCCCAAAAATGGTTCTGCTGACCCTCTCTTCGCGAGAGTGTCAGCTTCTTCATTGCCTTTGACCCCCGAGTGACCCGGCACCCAGATGAGGGTGACCTAATTCTGTCCAACCAGGTCGTTCGTCTCGTCTCGGCACTCACTTACCAGCCAGGAATTTACCCGTGGCTACTTAGGGCATTAATGACTGTCTGGCTGTCTGTTGCTATAAGTATCTGCTTGTTGGTGTATAGTTGCTCTCACACACACAGTGCAGGATGGCGTACATTTCGGCCTGAAAGACCGTTGCATGGGCTCCGAGGGAAATACTATGGCTTACCCTCGGTCCTTCCGAATAAACACCTGCCCCCGTCCCACGCTTCCCGCTGGATCCGTCTGTGAATCAAACGAGCGCGTCCCGTGGTAAGCCCGGCGTCTCCTCCCGCCATGCCTCGCGGTCAGGGATTTCCACTGTAAAATTGTTTCCCCTGCAGATTCGCGGGCTCGCGAAGTCTGACCTCATTTCATGACCTCATTTCAAGCATGGGCTCCCTCACGATCTCCTGAATTATGCAGTGGCCGCTGAAGCCTCGATTGATCTTCAGTCTACCATTGCAAGCTAGTCTGTATAGTCTTAGCTTGGCCTCCCCCATGATAACTAAGTGTAAGGGGGGGGGGGTGCAGATCCAGCAACACCTCTATGGCGGCTGTTGGGGTTGACGTCATGGTCCCTGTGATGCCTAGGCAAGCCATCCTTTGGACCTTGCTTAGTTTTTGTTTGACACCGGATTGTGTCACCTTAGGCCACCAGACCAGTGCCTCGTATGTTAACGATGGTCTGACCACCCTTGTCTACAGCCAGTGGGCCATACTAAGTCTTAGTCCCCACGTTTTTCCATATAGCCGCCTAGTGACGGCTATATGGACTGTTTTTATATGGTCTTAATTGAAAAATAATTATTTGACATTCTGTAGCCCAAGAATGTAGAACTTAGCACCCCAGATCAAAAAAATTTTGTGGACGATACTTTAGCTTTGCATTTTTCGCTAAGTTTCATTCAAGCTTGCTAGGAAAATATCATTTATTTGACACCATTGCTTCCGAACAGCATGCCGTTAATGCAACCTTAAGACGTTTCGTTCTTTACGCCGATGAAAAAGTGGCGAGAGATACTTGGCTAATGGGCAAAAGCGAGCAGATTGACTCCGTCAATTCCACTGGAGGACCCTTCACCATTCCATATTGTGGAATGCTGTGAGCGTGAATGCTTTAAAGAATTTAATCTCCGTCTTAAGATCCTCAGGCTTCTACGGGAGCCCTTAAGAAAAATCCCAAAAGATCAACGCAATCAGAGGAAGAAGCGCAAGAATCTTTAAACTAAAGTTTATTTGAGAATAATGTAAAAAAGGAACAACTTTTATGCAATTTGCAGGATGGATTGGGATAATTATGATAAGTCTCACAGGCTTGCTGCCGTGAAATGCTAATTGTCGATTGGCGGACTGTGCAGTGAGCGAAGTGACAACTCACACTATATGTGTCAATACTGCATTAATTAAGAATTTGGCTTGGATGACAGCATAGAAGGCAAAGACTTTGGATGTTTTTTATCATCTTCTGGTCTTCACTCAAATTTTCTGGATCACTTTGATAAATTTAGTGATTCCAGGTTTTTTTGCAGTTGCACATGATTTATAGTATGGTAACTGTATTATTAATAAAAGCTGCATATTATCACCAAAAAGTCAAAAATATATATAATAATAAAGTTTAGTGGTAGGTTGCTTGTAAAATTTGTCCACGGAGTAGCAGGACTTGTTCAGAAAAAATGTTTTCACTCTCTTCTTAACTGCAAGCACAAGTTTATGCTTATTTGTGGAACATAATGTAAAATTTGAATCAAGAAAAAAACATAGATACATTCAAAGCACTAAATAACTTGCAATCATTGTAGAACAGTGACTTTTGACACAGGGCTGTGCAATGTTTGTCAATTTGCGGGTTATTTTTACCTCTTGTGGTATAACCATACTTAACTGCATTGCCTGTACAGTCGGTTTGTTTTAAAAACCATGAACTGGCACTTCCAGGATGTAGCTGCTGCTGCTGGGGGGGGGGGGGGGGTGTCTAAGAAGGTCTTGTTTCTTAATGGTGTTTTGTAAGTGCGCATATGTAGAATGTTGGATATGATCCTCATCACTTATTTTTTTGTTTTGTTTAGAAACTTGATTTTCTTCACTTACTAATCCTCAATACCAAACTTTAATTGTGAGTAGAAGCACGCATAATATAGTGACAACGCAGTGGAGGTGCTGCATCTTTCAGTTATTGTTCTTATTGTATACGATGGATGAAATTCGTGAGTAGAGTTCATCGATGTGGACATCATATTTTAGCCCAGTATCCATATAACGTCCTAGTAGTTTCGTAGGGATCGTACAAAGTTATAGTTTCGCCATTCAGTTCTACAACTTGTCCAAATTATTTCTTGATCTTGAGGACTTGAAGAGCATGCATGCTTTCTTGTCCCTATAAGACGTCATGTAAGACCGAAACGGTCCTTAAATGTGTTTCAATGGCAATTCTACAAATTCTGTAATAAATTGTTACATATACTTTTAATATACTACCCTGGGCATGAAGCCTGTGTCAAGTATCATGTAAACAAAACGTTACTTCACGTATGATCAGAAAGCTTAGTGGGAGCGTGCTGGTCTTCTGCGCAGAAGGTTGCATGATCAAATACAGCTCGTTGAATGTTTGTTTTTTGTTTGTTTTATTTTGACATTTGGAGAAAGAATAGTGCACAGATTTCAAACGTTTTGAACAAGATCTCATTTTTGTTTAAAACACCTGAATAACTAAATGTCACCTTCGAGTCTGAAATTATAATCTTCAGCAGACATTTTGTTATTAGTGAATTTTTATTTAAAAAAATTCACTATTACAGAGGTATCGATGGTGAGACTTTGCAAAAATTTTTTCAAATGAGTGCGAACTAGGACCCCTAGAACCCATATCCGGGGTCAGTTTCAATTTCGATGTTATATATATATATATATATATATATATATATATATATATATATATATATATATATATATATATATATATATATATGTATCCGTCTGATAACTCAAAAAATAATTAAGCGATTTCAATGAAACTCGGCAAGTGCCTTTCTTTTATTAATGGCTTGGATGAGTTCGTTAGCCAGGAAAATCTGACTGCGTTTTCCGGGAAAATTTTGAGTTTTTTTCAAAAAAAAATCTCCTAAAATAACAAAGCTGTGTTAATGAAATTTACTATATATGTTGCCTTGGGAGAGACCTTACTAAGTTCCAAAATTCAACTTTCTAAGTTTATAGAAATTTGAGATATTTAAATTTTAAATTTTCTTTTGAGAATTTTTTTTTCTCCAATTTTACAAATATATTTTAATGAAATTTGGTGTAGATCTTTCCCCAGGAAAGACCTTACTACATATCAAAATTAAACTTTCTAAGTTTATATAAAACTGAGCTGTTCAAATATGAAACATTTGATTAAAATTCACTACCATAACGCACTTGCTGCGTCCAGAGTTTTATTGATATTAAAAAGACCGGTTTGATTAGGTTGACTTAAACGAAATCATTCAGGCGATTAATAAGGAAAAATAACTGCTACGTTTATAATTTGGCAGATACTTTACTTTTCTAAATATGAATTAAGTTTCCTTCTGGAAATATTTTGTATACTTTTAATGAAATTTGTAATACAAGTTTATTTTAAAGAGACTTACATTATCTACAGATATAGCAAAATTTAATTCTTTAGCTTCATAGAAAATTGAGTTTTGGGAATTTTTCTCAAAAGGAGTTAGAACACAAGATTATTATTTTTTTTTGATAAGAGAGAGATATCGATGGTAACAATTTTGAAAGAATTATTCAAATGTGCACGTACTAGGACCTCGAAAATCGATCTTCAAGGTAAGTGTAAGTTTAAAGTATTAACTTTACTAATATGCCGTATAATAATAGTGTAAAATTCTTATGAAAATTCGCTATTATAACGCAATTGCTGCGTCCCGAAATTTTTGTCAATTTACTCCATAAATTCAACAATTGCACTTTCAGTGCGTCGTGTTTGTTGTATCTACCGCGGTAGACAGATGAGCAGTTGGACTTTTAGAAAGAGCCTCGGTGGTTCAGAGGTAAGAACGTGTGCCTCTGAACCAAACGGTACTGGGTTCGATCCCAGGGTTCTCCTTTCACTTTTTCAGTACAAACTGTAACATTAACATCAACCGAGGTTCTGGCATTGTATTTGAGCAAGTTGAATGTCTGCACGTTCCTCCGTTCGGAGGGGGCGTAAAGCCGTCGGTCCCGTGTCCATGCGATGTTGGGCACGTTAAAGATCCCTACCCCCCTTACAGAAAGACAGGGGTTCGGCAAAATTTCCAGGATGGTGAGGAGAAACTGCTCCCTGGCGTCGGTGATTGGCCATAGTCGCGGAAATGGGCCGGCGTTCAAGAAACAAAACACAGACACAACACAGACTTTTAGCAGCATCTAGATAAAAAGTTCGGGACGCAGCAAGTGCGTTATGGTAATGAATTTTCATTAAATGCTTCAAATTTGAAAGCTTCAATTTTCTATTAACCTAGAAACTTTAGTTTTGGTACGTAGTAAGGTAACATTCAGCAAATTTCATCTGAATAGCTTTGTTATTTTCGGAGATAATTTTTGTTTCAAAAGAACACTCAAAATTTTACCGGAAAACCTTGTCCGATTTTCCTGTCTAACGAAGTCATCCACTTTTTAACACTTGTAAACGAGACAGAGTGCAGGAAGGAAGCTTCCTCAAGTGACATCTACGTAATAATTGTTGTTTCCGGTGAACTAACAATTTTCATAGACGACTAGAATACGCATAAAATTTTAATTAATTTTCTGCCGCTCAAACTTATTTATCACCACTTATGCTGTGAAAGAACTGATAAATTAATAAGTAAATTGAGATTAAAATTAAAATAATATTTATTGTTTAAATGGAGGCTTTCCATTAGAATATTTACCAAATAAAGATTTTACAAGATAAACAAGAGGCTGGAAAACTAATTCACTAGTCGCCTGTGGATTTATAACAGTAGAAACATTGCGCCTGTGCGTGACATCTCTTCTGTTTTGAATTTTCATTGTGTCAACGGGTTAACTGGTTCTTCCTTTAACATAAAATCGTTTATTTTCTTGAAATTTGTCGCAATCTCTTATTCTATTACTTTAATAGGTAAATGTAATACTTTAGTTACGTGGTGTACTTGTTTTCGCTTCATTTTAAAGTAGGTATAGTTATTTATATTGCATATTGAAATAATAATGTTTGTGCCGGTACTGGGCGCCTGTCATTATAAATTATTTTATACAGAGTTTGTCGGTTTAAACACATACAATGATGTATTTACGGGTAATTTCCTAATTAGATATTAATCAATAGGTTTAGGAATCATTTTATAAAACTTATTTTATGTTAAGGGTTGAACAGTTTTTAGTAATTCAAATTCGATTTCAAATAGTGGACTCTTCCAAGTGCGCGATCGTGTCCGGGAAGTGCCGAAGTGATTCGTGTGTATGGTGCATGGTTCCCGTTTTGATTTTGACGTTTGCACACTGCATTCTCAAGCAAGGTAAGCTTGATTATTTTGATTCCGTGATTATTATTGAGATTGAGGTTCAAAGGCATAAATATTAGATGTTTTTGTATAGATTTGAATAAAAATTAAAGATTGATTTATTTCACTGTTAGCTATATAAAATCTGCTGTTATTTGTGATGGCCATATCTTTAGTTTTAGAGCGTTTTGCAGGATAACATAGAATTTATTTGTCGTTTCATGTTGCAATCTACCCAGCTATTATTATTAATTTATTGTCCTGTATTATACGAATTAAAATTTGTCGCTTTCCTTTCAATTTTAACGTAATTTCTGAGTTAAATAAAACAGGTCAGGTCATGAAGTATGTTTTACAATTAAGAGAAAAATGAATTACAGGTATTTTGGGATAAACTAAAAATTTACTAGTATATTAGTATATTTACCACTGAATTTTCAACCTAATATTCCGTTTAAATTGTATAATGCGGGAAATTCAAAAAATATAAAAGCGTTTAAGGGTATAGATGCCATTATTTTTGAATAATTGAAATCTTCATAAATGAAAAATTGGTTAGCATCTAAAAATGCGGTTGAATATGAAGCAATTACCATCTCCGTTAGAAAATAAATAACAGTAAAAGAGCCTGCAAGTGCGTTGTATTAATGAATTTTCATAGAAATGATCTACCTACGCTCTTGTTACCAAAAAATATACATATATGGGCAAATGTTTTGGTCTTGTGTCCCATCTGTAACCTCCAGTGGCATCAAACTATTAAAAAAATTAAATGCAATAACTTTTTAGTGAATTTTTATTTTTAAAAAATCACTAATAGAGAGGTATCGATGGTGAGACTTTGCAAAAATAACGAGCGCGAACTAGGACTGCTAGAACCCATATCCGGGGTCAGTTTCAATTTTTACATGTTATATATATATATATATATATATATATATATATATATATATATATATATATATATATATATATATATATATATATATAAATATATATATGGGTGTGTGTGTGTGTGTATCCAACCGATAACTCAAAAAATAATTCACCGATTTCAATGAAACTCGGCAAGTGTCTTTCTTTTATTAATGGCTTGGCCGAGTTCGTTAGCCAGGAAAATCAGACAAGATTTTCCGAGAAAGTTTTGAGTTTTCTTTTGAAAAAATCTTTTCTCCGAAAATTACAAAGCTATTTTAATGAAATTTAGCGAGTAAGTTGCCTTGAGAAATTCCTTACTATATACCAAAACTCAACTTTCTAAGTTTATAGAAAATTAAGTTTTTCCAATTTTGAGTTTTATTTCGAAAAAAAATTTTTTCTCCGAAAATTACAAAGCTATTTTAATGAAATTTGCTGGATACGTTTCCTTGGGAAATGCCCTACTATGTATCGAAACTCAACTTTCTAAGTGTATAGAAAATTGAGTTTTTCAAATTTTGGGTTTTATTTCGAAAAAAAATTTTTCTCCGAAAATTACAAAGCTATTTTAATGAATGTTAGCGGATGCGTTGCCTTGAGAAATTCCTTACTATATACCAAAACTCAACTTTCTAAGTTTATCGAAAATTGAGTTATGCAAGTTCGAAACATTTTTATGAAAATTCACTACCACAACGCACTTGCTGCGTTCCGAATTTTTTATACTTGGAGCACAATATTTTGTGTACTTTAAGAAGAATAAATATTTTATATTTATTTCTAAAATATATTTTTATTATTTTGACTCATTATTACAGTTTTATAGAAAACATCGATGTTCTAGAAAATCGATGATTTTGATCCGATATTTTTAACACATCGATGTTTTGATTTCGACGTATCAAAAGATGTGAACATCAATGTTTTAGAAACATCGCGCATCCCTAGTTCGTACTGAGTTTAACACTGGGAATCTGTATGGGCACCAAGGAATGTTTTCAAAATCTGAGCTGAGCACTTTGGTAAGGTCTTTTCACGCACATGAAAATTGTCATTGGATGTAGATGATGTAGGCGTCACACGTATGTAAATTGCATTTTCTAGCCTTAATTGCCAAGCATGTCCCAAATAGTCTTATGGGCGGTACTGTCTTCTTCTTCTTCTTTCGGTCCCATATCAGGTCCCCCTAACGTTGGCAATTACATTGGCGAGTTGTTCGCGGTTTTCGGCTAATCTGAATAGTTGTTCGGCACTGCGTATTCCAGTCCAATCGCGAATGTTCTTTAGCCATGACATCTGTTTCCTTACAATTCCTCGGCTGCCTTCGATTTTACCTTTCATTATAAGCTGGAGCACCTTGTATCGGTCTTCTCTAAGAACATGTCCCAGGTATGATATCTTTCGCACCTTAATAGTGACAAATAATTCACGGACGGCATTCGCTCTATTTAATACTGCTTCGTTGGTCTGCATAGCTGTCCAGGGTATTCGAAGCATTCTTCTGTGCAACCACATCTCAAACGCTTCCAGTCGACCGATCGTAGCAGCCTTCAGAGTCCAGGTCTTAGCTCCATACAACAACACGGACCAAATATAACATTTGATCATTCTTTGACGCAATCTTAGGTTTAAGTTGTCGTTAGAGAAAAATGATTTCATCATCATGAAAGTTAAGCGCGCTGTTTCAATTCTGCACTTTATCTCTTTATCAGGGTCTAGGTGTTCTGTGATATAACAACCAAGGTATTTGAATTGGGTAACTCTCTCAATGTTGTATTGGTCTATCTGTAGGGAAGCATCGGCGTGCGGTTGGCGACTGAATATCATAAATTTTGTCTTATTGATATTTATTTTCAAACTCATTTCCCTTCCTGCCGTGTTTACACTATCCAACAACTCTTGAAGGCCCCGGACACTATCGCACAAGATGACCGTATCGTCGGCATATCGAATGTTATTAATCAGTTCACCGTTAATCTTCACTCCAAGTTCCTTATCTTGCAAAGCCTTCTTAAAGATTTTATCCGAGTATATCCTGTCGTGTCTACACTATCCAACAACTCTTGAAGGCCCCGGACACTATCGCACAAGATGACCGTATCGTCGGCATATCGAATGTTATTAATCAGTTCACCGTTAATCTTCACTCCAAGTTCCTTATCTTGCAAAGCCTTCTTAAAGATTTTATCCGAGTATATCCTGTCGTGTCTACACTATCCAACAACTCTTGAAGGCCCCGGACACTATCGCACAAGATGACCGTATCGTCGGCATATCGAATGTTATTAATCAGTTCACCGTTAATCTTCACTCCAAGTTCTCTATCTTGCAAAGCCTTCTTAAAAATTTTATCCGAGTATATGCTGAACAATATCGGGGAGATAATGCATCCCTGTCTGACGCCTGGTTGAATGCGACATTCATCGGTTAGTCTTCCATTGATTCGGACCACTGTTTTATGCTTCCAATATAAGTTCTCTATAATTTTCAGATCTCTCTCATCCATTCCCAAGGTTCTTAGTATGTTTAAAAGTGTTTCATGCTGAACCCTATCGAAGGCTTTTTCATAGTCTATGAAACATACATAAATATCCTTGCGTGGGTCACGACACTTTTGAAGAAGTATATTTAGGACAAAAAGTGCTTCCCGGGTGCCTAGTGCATTCCTAAAGCCAAACTGCGTCTCATCCAGGTCCTCCTCGCACCGACTTCTTATCCTTCCATGTATTATGCGAAGAAATACCTTTAATGTATGACTCATCAGGCTAATTAATCTATATTCGTCGCACTTCTCTGCTCGCTGTTTTTTCGGAAGTGCTATAAAAACAGACTTCAACCATTCTTCGGGTATTTCACCAGTAGTATATATATATATATATATATATATATATATATATATATATATATATATATATATATATATATTGTTAAAAAACTTAACTAGAACATTGATGTGATCTTCGTGGATCATCTGTAAGAGCTCTGCTGGGATGTTATCTGGACCAGTAGCTTTCTTGATTTTGGCTGATTTTATGGCATGGAGAACTTCGGATTTTAAAATTTCTGGCCCTTCGTCTTGGTTTGCATTACCCTGCATGTTTGGCCTGTCCTCTTCAAACAATTCAGTCACATATTTACTCCATACTTCAAGAATTTCTCTTTCATCAATAATAGCTTTTCCCGTGCTATCCACCAGTATGTTAGTAGTTTTCTTGTTATACAAGCCAGCAACCTCCCGGACTTTCTTGTACATGTTAAACGTGTCATGCTTCCTTTCAAACTGTCTACAAGCACACTAATGCTTATGTCACCTTCGCTTACAGTTTGAACGTACCGACTCATTGAGTTTATTGTTTGGAGGATACTATCTGTTCTATTGCACTCAAAGCGCTTCAAAATTTTTTGTGTTTTTGTCTGGAGGGCGGTATATGCACATCACCACCAAAAGACCAGAAACCAACTCACCAGCACTATATTCACAGAGGCTCGTGATACTCAACTTGTGTGACGCTCACACATACGATTGCATACAATCATGCACAAATCTTTGATTAGATAATTATGCTTTTAGCAACAAAATAATTCGATACTGTCCTGCATCCAAGAATACAGATTCGAATTTTAGCACATTCATATGAAAGCGAGCGCGGGAGGTTATGCGTTTCAAGCAAGCTGACAGCTGGAATGGGTTGCATCCTGTTCTGATTCACGTCCTCGTATATAAATTCTACACAACAGTCCACTTTTTATCGTTCCTTCTGCCATAGGTGCTGCCTCTGGCAGTTATAAACACACCGATGCTGACAGTAAAATATGTAAGTTGATACATGATTCTCCTCTTCTTAAAATTAGTCACATTAAGACATGTGAAATATGTTTATGGGAGGGTGATTATTTCCTCCACGTCAAAATATTTCCAACACAATCCGGCTGTGTGTATAAAAAAAGCTGGAAAAAATCTCGGGGGCCTGACTGTAAAATGTGTTACTTTATTAATATAGGAAGTTAAGTAGGTGTGAATGTGCTTCTGGAAATTAATGATGTACCGAAAATAATTCCTGCCGTTAAAAAATAAATAAAAGCAGTTTGGGTGTATAAATTTTAGTTTGTGAGACAGCGTTAACGATTTCTTTACGAGAGATTAATTAGATTTCTTGTTCCATTAATGTTTATTTATATTTTAAGTTTGGAATTAGAGCATCGGTGGTTCAGCGGTAAGGACGTCTACCTCTAAACCGAGGGGTACCGGATTTGATCCCCAGGGTTTCGCTTTCACTTTTTCTGTACACACTGTACAATTAACATCAACCGAGGTTGTGGCATTGTATTTGAGCAAATCGAATGTCTGCACGTTCCTCCCTTCGGAGGGGGCGTAAAGCCGCCGGTCTCGTATCCGTGCGATGTTGGGCACGTTATAGATCCCTACCCTCATTACAGAAACGCAGGAGTTAGGCAAAATTTCCAGGATAGTGAGGTGAAACCACTCCCTGGCATCGGTGATTGGCCATAGTCGCGGAAAGAGACCGACGTTAAGAAAAGTTTTGAATTGACTGGCACCGGATGAAAATTTGTTACTGCTTCTTAAATCGACCGGTGGTAACATTGTTTCGCAAATGTCCGGAATATTAATACGTCCACTCAGGATCACGTACTGTTTGTTCTACAAACTGTGATCCTAGTTTTATCAGACAATTAAAGTTTCACTATTTTTCGTTAGATGGTGTGGAAAATCACGCCATATTAAATTTCAACTATTAATATGTGAACTTTTAACAAACAAAAAAGTCTGGGCGCGGCAAGTGCGTTATGGTAGTGAATTTTCATAGAAATGATCTGACATCAAACATTTTTTTATTAAATGCTTTAGAGCGGTGGACAAAGGTGGGTTGGGTTGTTGTAGTTCGATTACGGGGCCTCAATCTGCCTACTCCCCAAATCTCGCCGGAGATCGTCTGAGAGGTCTCAGTGTGTTCAACCCTAGGCATCAGAGAGATCTAGGCCTAGGCGTGTTTGTATTATAAAGAGTGAACCATGCGCCCAAAGTTAGGCCTGTAAGTTTAGAGATAAAAAGTTATGGGCACTTAAAGAAAAAACAATTGGGGTTTTCCTCAAAACGTCAAAGTCGCGATTTGAAACGTCAAAACTGGCAACATTTAGGCAAAGAACCTGAAGCAAATACGGATTATGTGAAGAAAATGTAGCAAGAAGAGTGTTTTGCAAGCCCTTAAGTTTCAGCTTCAACTGTCATGGTAGTTCATTTTACTAAAATATTTCCAGAAATTTCATTTAAATAGACCCTTTCTCTGATGCTTTGGCGGTAGTTTTAGTCAAATGTGTGGTTTAACGGTCTTTAATTTTTAACTCATTTTCGTGGAAAAGAATTCGTTAATGAGGAGACAGCGACTTCTGAATTTTGAAAAGATTTCTTCAAATGAGCGCAACCTAGGCCCTCTAGAATCCATATCCGGGTTTAGTTTAAGTTTTTATCTGTTTAAGTATGTACAGGATGACGCATTTCTACGGTAAAGCTCATTATACTTGTTATTATGCAAGTATATTGAGCTTATACAAGTATATACTTCTTAATATATAAGTATAAAGTTGTGTACGTTAATTATAGAGTGTCTTGAGCTGCATCTTATAAAATTATTTTGACAATCACAGGATGGCCCATTAGTCGTTGGTGATACCTACAATTTTAACACCTTTATATTATTGCATTCTTGCATTTTTTAACGAAATATGATGCGTGATTGTAAGAAAAAAATCTATGCGCAGTAAGTGCGTTTTGGTAGTGAATTTTCATTAAATGCTCCAAATTTCTGTAACTAAATTTTCTATTAACCTAAGGTTTGTTGGTTACAAAACCAGTTTTCTCGGAAACATTTTTAAGTTCATTTTCGGAAGATTTTTGTACATTTTCAAACAATAAGTTATCTTGATAAAATATGGTACATTGTTTCTACTATATAGGTTATACCGGTAACCAGATGGATCCCGACTTGCATTAGCGAAACATATTTGCTATTAGAAACATTTTTATGAAAGGTCGCTTCCATAACGCACTGGCTGCGTCCAGATTTTTTTGTATTTGGTTGACTGACTGCCAATGCCAGTGGTTGCTTGATTGAGATAAAATTTCTGAATTCCTAAGTTCTCTAACTTACGATTGACTAAAGCACATATATGACATAAATTAAGGCAATTTTAGAAGTAATGCCGATTATAAAAGGTTAATAATATACTCAATTTTCATGGCTTCTGACATCGTGATGAAAAATTCGCAGTTATAAGAAAACTAATAGATATCAAATCCATTTTTGTTTTTTCCAAGGCTAATAAGACTTGTACAAATGTCTTACCAAGTTTTGACACGCCGCGATACCCTGGATCTATATCGGGTCGAGAAATTTTGACGCTTACCTCGTATATCACAAATTTGCATATAGAAAATGTCAATCTGTATTGTTCATAGAACAGAAAGCCATATAAAAGTGCATTTCCAGGCGTGAAAATTAATTTGTTAATATCATTCAATTTATAATTTAAAGTTACTTATAGGCAAATTTTCTACAACAATTAATGTAATATTTCATGTAGTAGTAGGTCACAGATGTATCAATAACATTGGCATTGAAATAATATTACATATTTATCTAAATAATAAACAAGTTGAAAATTGCAGCGTACAGTACAAGGAATGCTGACTGATGAGGTCTGCAATTATGTATTATGTAGACCAAAGCAAGGTTATAAGCAGTGGCGGCTTGACAATAGGGTCAAATGGTCATTGACCTCCCAATCAAATAATCAAATCAATAAAAAACTTATTTAAAAATTTAAAAAAATACATCTATAAGAGTATCTTTAACAACAAACCATCCAAAAATATCTAAAAAAGTGTATGGAATCTTCAATTTTCATGCTTACATTACTTACACAGCTTAAAAGTCGCACACGTTATGTCCCGGTCAAAAATAAGATTTGCCAAACATGCCTGTCCTTTTAAATGTGTGTATATTACTCCACTGCGGCTTAAGACTACCGGGGAGCGAGAAAGAATCATCATAAAAATTCTGGACGCAGCAAGTGCGTTATGGTAGTGAATTTTCATTAAAATGTTTTTAATAACAAATATGTGTGTTTTTTTAAGAAAGCAGGCATCAAATTTGGTTACGAGTATAACCTATATAGTAAAAACAATGTGCCTTGTTTCATCAAAATAACTTTATTGTGTGAAAATGTACAAAAATTTCCAAAAGTAAACTTAAAGTGTTCCCGAAAAAACACGTTTCTTGGTCAACTTTATAGGTTAATAGCAAATTGAGCTGTTCAAATATGAAACATTTGATTAAAATTCGCTACCATAACGCACTTGCTGCGTCCAGAATTTCATTTCTTACAAACATGCATTATATTTCGATGGAAAATGCAAAAATGCAATAACATAAGGCGTGTTTGATTAAAAAAAATGGAAATTTGTATCACCAACGACTTATGGGCCAGCCTGTGATTGTAGAAATATTATTTTAAGATGTAGCTTAAGACACCCTATAATTAATATATACAAAAATTTTTCATATCTTATATAATAACGGATATATTGAGCTTTATTAATTTTTTACGAAAATTCGACAAAAATTATATACCATTAAACGATAAACTCTATAGCTAGGACTACTGCCAAGCATCAGAGAAAGGGTCTATTTGAAATGAATTTTCTGGGAATATTTTAGTAAAATGAAGGACAATGACGATTGAAACTAAGACTTTAGGGTTTGTAAAACATATTTATTGAGACATTTTATTTCTATAGCGCGTATTAGATTCAAGTTCTTTGCCTAAATGTTGCCAATTTTGACATTTTAAATCGCCACTTTGACGTTTTGAGGAAAACCCCAATTTATTTTTCTTTAAATGCCTATAACTTTTTTGTCTTTTGACCTACATAGCTAAATTTTGGTAGGTAACTTGCTTATAATGATATTATTTTGGTGGGTGACTTACCTATAAGGATATAAACCTGCGTACCAAATTTGGTTGCCCTTACTTTGTTAATTCCGGAGATATAATTTTTTTTCGAAAGAAAACACAAAATTTTCCGGGAAAACCTGGGCAGATTTTCCTGGCTAACGAACTCATCCAAGCCATTTGCAAAAGGAATTTTTTCACCAAATTTAATCAAAATCGGCCCATTATTTTTTGAGTTATCGGTGTGATACATATATATATATATATATATATATATATATATATATATATATATATATATATATATATATATATATATATATATATATATATATATATATAAACATATAAAAATTGAAACTGACCCCGGATATGTTTTCTGGAGGGCCTAATTAGCGCTCATTTGAAGAAATTTTTTCAAAATTCAAAAGTCGGGATCTCCTCATTAGTGAATTTTTTTTAAGAAAATTCACTAAAATCAACGTGTTAAAACGAGTGAAAAAGTCGGGGTTCAGGCAATGACCGAGAACACCCAATGTGTCGTCACCTCCCTCGGCAATTTAGATATATGTTTGTTTACTATTGCAGTCTTCCCGTTGAACTTGTTATCGGCGTCATCGTCATCCAAGGTGTCGAGCAGAGATTTCATAAATTAATAGTTACTAATTACAATTACTATAGTAAACATTAAATTTTTAAAATGTCGGATCTTTGTATTGTTTGTGAAATTGTGTTTAAAAAGAAAGCAACAGTTTATCATTCGAAAAGCGCCTGGAATTTAAACAGCTTGGGCGGCCCTTACCCGAACTTACGTTAAAGCAAGTGACTCAGGACAAAAATAAAAGTGTAAATAGGTATTTCAAAAAAACGATGTATGATTTGTATGATTTTATGTGGCTGCAAAGACAAGGACATGTTTTTTTTTGCTTTCCGTGTTTGTTGTTTTCTCCTTTGTCCGATGTTTGGAGTAAAACAGGTGTAAATGATTTAAAACATTTGAAAGAGAAAATTAAGAAACATACTTTAGCTGCAGATCATATCAAGTCCATGGTGAGTTTTTCAGCCCTTGGCAAAGTGGACATTAGACTTCAACTCGATAGTGCCTACAGAAAATCTGTGCAAGCTTTTAACGTAACTGTAACTCAAAATCGGTACATTTTAAATAAAATATTAAACTGTATTAAATTCTGCGGAGCCTTTGAACTCGCTTTGAGAGGTCACGATGAGACTGAGACTTCAGAAAATCCAGGGATTTTTCGTGGACTTGTAAATTTTGTGGCAGATTTGGACTCAATTTTTAAAGACCATTTAGAAATCATTTAAAGGAATTTCAAAAACTATACAAAATGATTTACTGGATTCGATATTGTTTGTCTCACCTGAATGTATCAAAAAAGAAGTGAAAAATGCCCCATTTTTGGGAATTCAAGTAGACGAATCCACATATAGTTCCAATAAAACACTAATGGTTTTAATAATCCGCTACGTTCTGGAAGGAATAATTTTTAAAGGGTTCTGGAAATTCATAAAACCGGAGGGAAGTAGCAGTGGTGGGGAGGCCAACGCCAAGCAAGTAGGCCACAATGGGCCCTTTTTGCCAACCCCAGCAACCCAGAAACCATGCTCTACTCTTCCTCGGTTCCGTCGCCAAACCGCCTCGACCTCGAGATGAAGGCCATGACGGTCTTCAATTGGACGGTACTTACCTGATTCCTCTGCAGAGTCCTTGATCCGAACAATTCTGCTCGAAGACTCCCAAAAGCCTCGCATTCACACAGGTAGTGGTAGGACGTTTCTTCATCCTCGCCACATTCCTGGCAAATGGGATCCCTCTCTACGCCTATCAATGTGAGGTGTCTTCTAAGGGCGCAGTGGCCTGTCAGCACCCCGAGGATGCGGCGAAGCGTAGGTCGACTCCTTCCGAGTAGCCAGACAGCTTTATCTCGGTCCGGCCCCTCCACGAAGTCCCTCGCCTGCCTGCAGCCACCAACCGACCCCCAGTGCCTCTCCATTGCTTCCTCGGTCCACCTGTCTAAGACGACAGAGACTGTCTTCCTACTTATGCCTATCGCAGGCTCCGGGCCACAGAACGGCCGCCGGGAACCGAGTTTTGCGAGATTATTCGCCACCTCATTCCCCGCTACGCCACAGTGTCCCGGAACCCACACCAGTTGCACCTCCTTCGTCCTGGCTAGCCCTCTGAGGGCGTCAGCGCACTCCTGAACCAGGGGTGACCTGATTCTGGCCGCGCAGACTGCCCGGAGAACTGCCTGGCTATCCGAGCAAATGCACACACATTTCTCAGGACTCATCTTCACATCCTGTCTATTGGCCACAGACAGGATAGCATACGCCTCTGTTTCGAATGCCGTGGTGTATGCGCCAAGAGCATAGCTCTCGCGCACCCCCAGGCGCTCGATGTATATTCCTGCCCCGGAGGATTGCTGGTCCTCCAGCCGCGATCCGTCGGTGAAACAGACCAGGCTTGCGGGCTGGAATGCAACCTCATTTTCCCTCCACTGATCCCTACTGGGGATCCTGAGGGTGTATGGCCTAGTCAACCTAATATCGTCCTCGGCATCCCTCACCTTTATGGCGGAAATCGGAATTTCCTTTTCCACCTCCTTGGCGACTCTTGCATGCTCTATTACTGCTACCTCTCCGCACCAGTTACCTGAGTCCCGGATTCTAAGATGCGACGCCATAGCCTCCCTTCTGATACAGATGGGAAGCGGTGGCAGCATCAACAGGAAAAAAAAACCGGAGGGAAAAACGGCTGACGATTTGGCAAAAGTAATATTAGTGAATTTTCTTAAAAAAAATTCACTAATGAGGAGATCCCGACTTTTGAATTTTGAAAAAATTTCTTCAAATGACCGCGAACTAGGCCCCCTAGAACACATATCCGGGGTCCGTTTCAATTTTTATATTTATATATATATATATATATATATATATATATATATATATATATTTATATATATATATATATATATATATATATATATATATATATATATATATATATATATATATATATATATATATATATATATATATATGTATCACACCGATAACTCAAAAAATAATAGGCCGATTTTGACTAAATTTGGTGGAAAAATTCCTTTTGCAAATGGCTTGGATAAGTTCGTTAGCCAGGAAAATCTGCCCAGGTTTTCCCGGAAAATTTTGTGTTTTCTTTCGAAAAAAATTTATATCTCCGGAATTAACAAAGCAACCAAATTTGGTACGCTAGTTAATATCCTTATAGGTAAGCCACCTACCAAAATTTAGCTATGTAGGTCAAAAGACAAAAAAGTTATAGGCATTTAAAGAAAAATAAATTGGGGTTTTCCTCAAAACGTCAAAGTTGCGATTTAAAACGTCAAAATCGGCAACATTTAGGCAAAGAACTTGAATCTAATACGGGATATGGAAATCAAATGTCTCAAGAAGGATCTTTTACAAACTCTGAAGTCTTAGTTTCAACCGTCATTGTCCTTCATTTTACTAAAATGTTTCCAGAAAATTCATTTCAAATAGACCCTTTCTCTGATGCTTGGCAGTAGCCTTAGCTTTAGAGTTTATCGTTTAATGGTATATAATTTATGTCGAATTTTCGTAAAAAATCAATATAGCTCAATATATCCGTTATTATACAAGATATGAAGAAAATTTGTATATATTAATTATAGGGTGTCTTGAGCTACATCTTAAAAAAAAATTTCTACAATCACAGGATCGCCCATAAGTCGTTGGTGATACAAATTTTCTTTTTTTTTAAATCAAACACGCCTTATGTTATTGCATTTTTGAATTTTTCAGCGATGCATGTTTGTAAGAAAAGAAATTCGGGACGCAGCAAGTGCGTTATGGTAGCGAATTTTCATTAAATGCTTCAAATTTGAATAGCTCAATTTGCTATTAACCTATAAGGTTGACCAAGAAACGAGTTTTTCCGGGAACACTTTAAGTTTACTTTTGGAAATTTTTGTACATTTTCACACAATAAAGTTATTTTTATGAAACATGGCACATTGTTTTTACTATATAGGTTATACTGGTAACCAAAATTGATGCCTGCTTTCTTAAAAAGGAAACACACATATTTGCAATTAAAAAAAATATTTTTATGAAAATTCACTACCATAACGCACTTGCTGCGTCCAGACTTTTTTATAGAATTGGAAAATTTGGGGGTTGAACCAGAAGAATTATTTGCTCAGTGTTACGATGGCGCTTCAGTAATGAGTGGAAAATTTGGAGGGGTTCAAAACAAGATTAAAGAAAAATATCCAATGCTCATTTGCTCAATTTTTGGCCTACGGCGCTTTTTTTTTCCAGAAAACCACTTTTTGTAAATACAGTTGACCTCCCTATCAAATTAACCTCGAGCCGCCACTGGTTATAAGTAGTCTTGTTGATAAACATTAAGAGACTTGTGATTTTAATGAAGTACAGACTTTTGCTTCGAAAATGTAGTGACTAATATCAGAGACTTTTCAATTAAGATTCAGTATGTAAAGATTTCGGCTTTAAAATTCATCCGGTAAATTAGTTGTAAGCATTGTTAATAGTACGGGATCCGGCTGCTAAATTAGTACATTAATAATCTAGATTATCAAGATTTAATTTTTAAGTATTTTTACAACTAGGAGAAGTCACTTTTCATCAGGTGCCAATTAAAAATTACCCGCCAGTATTATTAATTAAAATATAATTAATTTACTTTTAGAGAAACATTTCGTTAACATCTTACGGAAATAAAACCTACACAACTTCACAACAGTGTATTTAAAATATCTGAAACGTCATAGTTGCTGCTGATTGCTTAACCGCTACCTCTACGCAGCCAGGTGTAAACAGGTATAATTTTATTAAAACTTTTCGTTCTTAACGTACACTCATTTCATTTATACCACATTAAAGCTCATTTTTTTTCTGTAGTTAATGATATAAAGGTGCCTATATAAAAAAACCCGCAAATCAAAGTTTCCTACCCTAAAAGATGCTAGGTATGAAAAATAAAGTGACAGAGAGTGATCGCGCGACGCTACTTGTTAGACAAGGATGCTCAATGCCAGCTGAACGTATTTTTTGAGCTATTGCGCATGCTCCGATAAATAGGGTTCTCAACCAACGATCTAAGTAGTAATAAAAATGACTGGACTCAGATGCTTATCGGAGCATGCGCAATAGCTCAAAAAATACGTTCAGCTGGCATTGAGCATCCTTGTCTAACAAGTAGCGTCGCGCGATCGCTCTCTGTCACTTTATTTTTCATACCTAGCATCTTTTAGGGTAGGAAACTTTGATTTGCGGTTTTTTATATCATCAACTACAGAAAAAAATGAGCTTTAATGTGGTATAAATGAAATGAGTGTACGTTAAGAACGAAAAGTTTTAATAAAATTATACCTGTTTACACCTGGCTGCGTAGAGGTAGCGGTTAAGCAATCAGCAGCAACTATGACGTTTCAGATATTTTAAATACACTGTTGTGAAGTTGTGTAGGTTTTATTTCCGTAAGATGTTAACGAAATGTTTCTCTAAAAGTAAATTAATTATATTTTAATTAATAATACTGGCGGGTAATTTTTAATTGGCACCTGATGAAAAGTGACTTCTCCTAGTTGTAAAAATACTTAAAAATTAAATCTTTATAATCTAGATTATTAATGTACTAATTTAGCAGCCGGATCTTAGACTATAAAGTTTTATTTATTTATTAAAGTTTATTACATCGTTACTATGTCCAAATTCGCCTAGTTCGACAAGTTACTCCCTAACTATCCTCCGCTCCTTAACATGTATTATATAGTATTAAGAAATAAAGCGTACTTAACATAATTTCTGTGATTTAGATCTGTTCTTTTTTTAGTTGTGCATTAGTGTTTTATTAAAAAGTACATTAAATAATTCATGTAGAATATAATTATCGCTACATGTGTACGTATAAAATTTTCTGTAAAATAAACAACGTTTACCATATTTCACAACCACCCCTACACGCTGTGCATACACGTGGTTGTTTGTAATTTATTATCCAAGTTACCTGAACCGTAAAAATAACGTCCGACATTATTGAATTAATTTCGTTGATTGCAATTAATATTTTTCATGTTTATCCGCTTGCCGGCAGCGGTGTAGGGCACAGTATACATGTAACGTACCTAATAAATTTCAGTCCTCTCATATTTTCTAATAATTGTGGTCAGTGGTAATTTGGGTCGGCCAGTAATTAATAACTGAGCGTGTTAAATGAAAATTAGGCACGAATGTAACTAGAAAATAAACACTATGTATAATATCCCTCTCTCTATCTCTCTCACATCGCCCCTCACACCCTATAAATACTGTTTCCTGGGTTTTGCGTATGTGCACACCACCGCCCGTCGCTCACATATAAAAGTATGTTACGCCGGTGCGCCAGATGTTTTGAGTCGTTAAAACGACGAAATAAAACCATTATCTAATCTGCGCCCTAATATTTTCTATAAGCGCCAGGAAGATGTGAACATTCCATCGACCTCTTTTACGATATACACGTACATAGCAGACATACATCCAGGAGGTAGTATGTCTCGCAAATGTGACGTCACCTTCCTGTGCGAGTTCTCGTACTTGAGAAGTCCCACTTCTGAAACCCGAATGCGTGTTACCGTATTACACTTGCATCTAAGTAGTCCTGGTATGTATAAAAAAGCTACATTTGCTTTTTGACGGACCCTGAAAAGATTTTGATAATAAAGATGAATTAAAACTCCTTCAGCTACTTTCCATTGTGTCTTCTTGTTACATATTTTTAGTCTATTTATACCAGGAGTAGGGTAAATGCACCGGTTGTGGCCACTTTAAAAGGTTTACATTTTTTAACTTTGGATAATTTGCTAACTTCAAAGCAGTTTCCAACCTTACGTGGATAAACCGAATCAACCATTGGTTTTGTATGTAGAAAAAGGCACAAAATAGAGATACAACAAATTAGACAGAGCTTAACTAAATAAATTATTGCCAAGTACTGTTTTGCTAGTTGTGGCCATCACTTCACTAGATTTGGCCAGGGAATGAACAAGTTGTGGCCATTGTGGTTAAAGAATACAAGTATCAACATCATATTGCAACTGTTTTATTAGAAGTATTTAAAAAACAAACAAATATTGCTTCAAGAATGTAGAAATGATGAAAAATCATCTTTAAACTTCAAGACCTAATTAATAATTTAAATAAATAAGGCTTCCATTTCAGGTACGGTAAACGCCTCTTGTATTAATAACTTTAGGTTCAGTTATTTCAAAAAGAATATCTTCTTCGCGGTACCAAAGAAGAGCAGGTGGATCGGGCCACTTCCAGTTCTTTCCACTTTTGCGCATTGCACAGCAATAAAATTGGCGATTTTCCACACTGACAATTTTGTCTGGAGAAAAGTTTCCGGCGTATCGAAGTATGACAAATGATCCAACTCCTAGTGGTTGTTTTTCGTTTATGAGGACAGCAGCCTTTTCTTTTTTATGTTTATCTGCAGTACTTCTCTCCATGGTAATATTTCCTTCTTCAATATTTTTTCCGTAGCCCCTTCTTCAATGGTTTTTCTAATGTCGTTTTTTCTTTGGTAACTTTCTTCTGTATTAAGCCTTCCTTTAGTAACTAAAGTTTTACTTCTCTTTACGGCAGAAATTTCTTCAATCCTTTCTTCTTTAGTCTCGTTGTCCGCAGTCTTTCCAGAAACAGTTTTTTCTTTGGCACCGTTGTCTTTGGCAGTTTTTCGTTTTATAATCTTTTCGCGAGACGCGACCTTTTTGTCACTCTTTGCTCCAGCTATATTTTTTTGGCATTCTCCTTTGCTTCAAAAATTTGTACCCACTTGTCTGAGGTTACCACTGAAGGCAAGCTAGTTTTTTCCTTCTGTCGAGGGAATTATTGTCTTCAGGCCATTTTCCCACCTCTTTAATGTCATCGCTAACAGTTCTCTTTTTGAACAATTTCGCTTCTGATCCAGTTTTTTCAGTTGCTGGTTTGACAATAATTTGTTGCAGAATATTGATTTTGTTTTCATTTACGGCTGTCACGTTTTCATTGGTATATTCAGAAAATTCAAAAACAAGAATATCCTCCTCAGTACTTCATACTGTTTCTTTATTGATGGTCATGGTCGGGTAGGCGTCTAGAGTAATGAAATCTCCTTCACTCTTTCCAACTTTCAAATTCAGTGGGATTGTCGTGTGAGAATCTGGTGCAATTTCTTCCTTCATTTTTCGCCAAAAATTTTAGAGTTCCATAAACCGTTCCTCACCTTGCCATTTATAATCACTATGAGAGGTATTCTCGAGAGTCTGCAACAAAAAATTATCTATTCGTGCTGTCACATACTGAAAATGTTCCATGCTCTCATCACTTCCAGGTTTTTCCACTATCCCCGAATTAGAATTTGGTAAATCTCTTCTAATACATCTATCGTAGTGAGGAGCATCTTCGTCAAATGGATAGAGTCCACACGCACGGGACCGAAATATTATTGTATTAGAAAAGTCTTGTTGGGTAAAAATCGAATTTAACGCCGCTGGAATGTCTTTTTTCTGAATACTTCTTCCGTCGTGATCAATTAACCATTTCCTCGTAATTTTCTTCCATGCTTGCTTCAAAGGTAAAAAGAGGGCCACATCTAGTGGCTGCAGTAGGTGGGTTGTGTTTGGAGGCAGGCAAATTAAAATAATCTCATTTGAACGACACAGATTATTTAGGTTTAACGATAAATGTGAGACGTGTCCATCGACGAAAACAATAAATTGCCGAGGAAGTGCGTTGGTGTCCAAAAAATTTATAAAAACATTGGCAAAATATTCATAAAATTGTTGCTCTGCATCCACCCAGAATCCGAAATTCCGATAGCCCAGTTTTTAGGAGCCGACTCAGAGTATATTTTTGGTAGACGTTTAAACTTGTAAATTGTGAGTGGTGGCCGAATCTTTGTCGGAAGTACCGACATCATAAACATTCTTGCCCTTAGGACCAAGAACCAGCGTACCCTTTGGTGACAGAAATATGGCCGTTTCATCCATGGTAAATATTCCATGTGTCCCAACAATTATCACGTGTCATTGAACCAGCCACGTATACTTCCTTGTGAAACTGCAGCTCTAGCTTTATTGATAAATTCCGCGTGTTTTTGAGTTACTTCAGGGTGACGTCTCAAAAAGGAATCAAACCACTTTCTTCCTGGTGTTTCTTTAAAGAATTTTACATCGATACAGCATTCTTGTAACAGTTTTTGAATTAAGTCAATTAGGCCCTCTCTATTAATGGGAAACCCCTTTGTAGCACAACCAAGAATCCAAGTAACCAGTTTTATTTCTATCTCTGGACCTAAATCACATTTTGGACCAACTTGTCGACAGTCATCGGAGGCTTTGTCTGCTAATTTATTTCGAACGGATATCCTGGGAACGTTGAACAATTTACAGGCCTTAGCTACAGGCATATTTTCTTCTCTTATTGCCCTCAAAGCATCCTGGATAGCAGCGTTTGAATACTGAAATAACTTTCTGGACATGATGATTTCTGCAAGAAAGTACATTTTTTGTATCCTCTATTTTTCAGTGAGGTTGCTGTTTACTATCTTATTCTAATATATGGCCACAACTGGTTTTTCTGTTCCTTTTGTGGCCACCAAGATGCCACAAATGGTACAGTGGTATTCATTCCTGTTCCTTTAGTGGCCACTGCAAATTGAGATATTCATAGGTTATAAATCTTCTGGAAAGTACTGCAATAACGCACTTATATCTATAGAAAAGTAAACGAAACCGTTTCCAGACACTTACGACCTAAAATTTAAGAAAAATATGCTTAGTACTTACCTTGCGTTTCTTAAGAAATCTGCTATGAAATGATCTGCTCTCACAACCCTCTTTGAATATGAACTAGTTTTAAACAAATGGCAAATACGTTGAAGACCCAGAATGCGCAAGCGTCAACGGAAAGGCATCAGTGAAGTGGATAAATTAGCATTCTATTGGTTATTTCAAATTTAAATAACAAATATGGGAGAATGTTTTCATGTATGGCCAGAACAGGCACAGTTTTTTTTTTTTTTTTTATGTCAACAACACACCACGAGGGCTTACAGCCTAAATACTATCGTACCGTGGGTGTTGACAAGGAGGAAAGAGGCAGCTTGTTAATTCTGGACTTGAAGGTTTGGAGGTTCGGAGGAGAAGGAAAAACATGTGCCGGCAAGGAATTCCACAACTTGGAAGTCCTCGGGACAAAAGAGCGGGCGTAACAAGATGTTCTATGTCTGGTGACCTGGACATTAAAAGGGTGCATTCGCTCTGTTCCCCTGGTAGATCTGATGGGGGCAGCAGGTGGGGGAATTATGGAGGAAAGCTCCACTGAGCAGTGCCCGTGCAGATATCTATAAAAGAGAGAGAGGTCACCAACGGCACGTCGGTGGGCAAGGGATGCAAGCCTTTGGGTGAGGGTAGGGTCACCGATGAGACGTATAGCTCTCTTTTGAATGGAGTCCAGGATAGCGAGTGTAGAAGCGGCAGCTGCACCCCAGATGTGGGAGCAGTATTCGAGGTTTGGCCTTATTTGTGAAGTGTATAAGGTATAGAGATTAGTTGGTGAAAAGTATTTGCGAGCCCGGAAGAGGAAACCCAATTTCTTAGCAGCCGCTTCTGCAATTGATGTAACATGTTGGTGCCAATTAAGATTTCGATCCACAGAAATGCCAACAAGAGAAAAGGACTCATTACTTTGAATAACTTGGTTGTTCATTGTGATGGGTCTAGGGCTGCTGTATCTCTTGTGAGAAAGAAAGCAAGACTTAGTTTTGGTGGGGTTGAATTGTACAAGATTTCTACTTCCCCAGTCTAATATTTTTTGGAGGTCCACGGAGACAGAACCCTCCATGAGTCTGCGATCCTCATCTAATTGGGCTAAAGAGACAGGCTTAGAATATTGTATATTTGAGTGGAGGGTGCTGTCGTCCGCGTAACTGTGAACTGGGTTGGATGTGCTAGAGAGGAGGTCATTGATGTGGAGAAGAAAGAAAGTAGGGGCTAAAGCTGAACCTTGAGGAACTCCTGCATTAATTGGATACAGTTTAGAGGAATGGCCATCCACAACAACAGATATGCTCCTGTTGGAGAGGAAATTTGCTGTCCAGGTACAAAGTTTTGGTGGTAGGCCATAGGCCGGAAGTTTATTAAGCAGCGCTGCGTGCCAGACCTGGTCGAATGCTTTGGATATGTCTAGAGCAACAATCTGGGATTCACCGTGTTGTTCCATAGACTTGTTCCAAGAATGGGTGACAAAGGAAAGGAGGTCGGCAGTCGATCTGCGCTGACGGAATCCATACTGCCTGTCGTGGATTAGACTGTGTTTTTCAAGGAATTTTAGTAGTTCGGTGTTTATATACTTTTCCATCACTTTAGAGATGACTGAAAGGAGAGAAATAGGCCTGTAGTTGCTAGGAAACGCTTTGGATCCTTTCTTGGGGATGGGTTGTACTCGAGCAGTTTTCCAGTTACTAGGGAATATGCCTTTATTGTAAGATATCTGAAACAGACGAGTCAGGACAGGAGCAAGTTCTGGTGCGCATTTTTTGAGAACAATTGCTGGGATCTCGTCAAGGCCAGAGGCTTTCCTGGTATTAAGAGAAGATATCATCTTTCGTACCTTTTTAGTTTTGAAAATGATATCAGTCATTTTATGCGCGACATTGGGGACTGTTGGTGGTTGAACATTTGGAGGTGGGTTGAGAGTAGAATTTCCGGCGAACAACGAAGCAAAAAGTTCAGCCTTGCCCAGGGCGGTAGAAACAATTTCATCCCCTGAGACAAGAGGTGGGAACGTGCTCTTGCAGAAATTATTCCCAATAGACTTAGCAAGAGTCCAGAAGGGTTTGCCGCCGTTGGAGCTTGAGAGGACTTTGTTTTTGATGTGGTTATTAAACGAGTTTTTTGCCTCAGAAAGAATGCGGACATAGCGGTTTCTTGCGTCGTTGAATGCTTGACGATTTTCTTGACTGGGATTGTGTAGAAGCGTTTTGTGAGCTTTGACCTTTTCAAGTCTGGCCTTGTCACAGGATTTAGAGAACCAGGGCTTTTGAGTGGCTGAAGAGGTTTTCTGTGTACGTGGAATAAATAATTCCATGCCAGCTTGGATAATTTCGGTGACGTTTTGTGAGATATCAGAGGGGTCAGGATGAGAGAAGCAGACAGACGCCCATGGAAATGAGGAAAAGTAATCCCGCATTTCGTCCCAGTTTGCGGAGTTGTAGTGCCAAACGATACGTGGGTGTGATGACTGTGTGACCTCGGGTTGCATTGCACAGGAAGCAGTGACCATACCGTGGTCTGAGCGACCAAGGGGGGCGGTGACTGATATCTTATAGCATTCAGGGTTTGTAGTAAGAAGGAGATCCAAGGGATTTGAGCTGTGTGTTGGGATACGAGGAAAGTAAGTAGGTTGCTGAACCATATTGGCCAAAGAATTGCTGACTGCAAAGTCCTCCGCTGCTCTCCCTTGTGGATCGGTTTTTGAAGATCCTAGCCATTCCTTATTATGGACATTGAAGTCGCCAAGAATAGTGACCTCGGAGGAAGGATATTCAGAAATCAGATAGTCGGTTTTTTCAGAAAGGTAGTCAAAGAGCTGGACAAAGTTGTTGTCAGAAGGTGACCGGTAAATGCAACAGATGAATTTAGTTGCAGCCCTGAGAGAGAGTTTTATCCATAGTATGTCTTTTCTTCCAGCTTCTAAATTGGGAAGTCTGGTGCAGGGTAGATTGCTACGGACGTATGCGCACACGCCTCCATGCAATCTAAAGGCAGTAAGGAGCTCATACCCCGGGAAATTAAGGTGATTAGTGGCTGTTTTGGCACTGATTTGGGTTTCGGTGAGGAAGAGGAGTTGGGGCCTGTTAGCCTGGAGGAAATGGTGGACGGAGTTCAGGTTAGAATTTAGGCCACATATATTCGAGAAGGATATGTTAAATCTTGATGCTGGCGCCCCCTGTACACCCCTCTCCCGGAGATCCGAATGGAGGGGTATTTTGCCTCCGGAATATTTTATACAAGGAGGAGCCATCATCATTTTTGCTTATAAGGGAAACCGACTCATACACACACAGTGGCCACAACCGGTGAATTTACCCTAATTAATTTGAATCTCTACGAATTATAGGACACACATAACTGATAGGTACATAATACATACCATAGAAAGCTATTACTTACCGGAATGTTTTGTATCGTCGAGGGAGAGAGAGAGAGAGAGAGAGAGAGAGAGAGAGAGAGAGAGAGAGAGAGAGAGAGAGAGAGAGAGGGGCCAGCAGCAAGGTTCCCGAATTGTGCACTAAGTGTTCTTTTACGACTTGTTGGAATCGAGAATCGGTCACAAGTGATAAAGTCTGGCGCATATTAATCCATTAAAGCACAAGCCTTATTCTCAGCCTACATACACCAATGCTTATATCTTGTCTTTTTTATTTTTTATTTTATTTAAACAACACACCCCGAGTGCTTACAGCCCAAATACTATCGTACCGTGGGTGTCGACAAGGAGGAAAGAGGCAACTTGTTAATTCTGGACTTGAAGGTTTGGAGGTTCGGCATGTGCCGGCAAGGAATTCCACAACTTGGAAGTCCTCGGGACAAAAGAGCGGGCATAACAAGATGTTATATGTCTGGTGACCTGGACAGTAAAAGGGTGTATTCGCTCTGTTCCCCTGGTAGATCTGTTGGGGGCAGCAGGTGGAGGAACTATGGAAGAAAGCTCCTCTGAGCACTGCCCGTGCAGATATCTAAAAAAGAGAGAGGGGTCACCAACGGCACGTCGGTGGGCAAGTGATGGCAGCCTTTGGGTGAGGGTAGGGTCACCAATGAGACGTATAGCTCTCTTCTGAATGGAGTTCAGGATAGCGAGTGTAGAAGCTGCAGCAGCACCCCAGATGTGGGAGCAGTATTCGAGGTTTGGCCTTATTTGTGAAGTATATAAGGTATAGAGGTTAGCTGGTGAAAAGTATTTGCGTGCCCGGAAGAGGAAACCTAATTTCTTAGCAGCCGCTTCTGCAATTGATGTGACGTGTTGGTGCCAATTGAGATATCGATCCACAGAAATGCCAACAAGTGAAAATGACTCATTACTTTGAATAACTTGGTTGTTCATTGTGATGGTTCTAGGGCTGGTGTATCTTTTATGAGAAAGAAAGCAAGACTGAGATTTGGTGGGGTTGAATTGTACAAGATTTCTACTTTCCCAGTCTAATATTTTTTGGAGATCCACGGAGATAGAACCCTCCATGAGTCTGCTATCCTCATCTAGTTGGGCTAAAGAGACAGGCTTAGAATATTGTATATTTGAGTGGAGGGTGCTGTCGTCCGCGTAACTGTGAACTGGGTTGGATGTGCTAGAGAGGAGGTCATTGATGTGGAGAAGAAACAAAGTAGGGGCTAAAGCTGAACCTTGAGGAACTCCTTCATTAATTGGATATAGTTTAGAGGAATGGCCATCCACAACAACAGAAATGTCTCTTGATTAGTTTAACATCCTTCTGTGCGTGTACATGATCAATCATTGATATTTTCGCCGAGTAACTACCATTATGCACCCTTAAAAGTGTTTGACTCCTACGTAAATCCCTCCCCGAAAAAAAATTCCAACAGGCAACCTTTCATTGTTGAGAAGAACTGAACCTTAAGATCTTGGATTTATTATTCAGTGTCACTGATATTCCAGGTAAAACGACATTATTTATTTTCTTGTTACCGTATTAAAGTCTAGCCTTAAATTTATCCCGACGCAAATCCTTTTCTCGTATGGCGACGTTGGTACCCTAAAACGAATATTGTTTGTTAAAACATTGTACAATAACCCCGAATTTCTCTTTATTTAAAGTACGACTTATTTGTTTTAGTCTTGTTAACAAAATTGGAAAATAAACTTGAAAACTGCAACTTAACATGAGAAATTTCGTGGTTTAAAATTCATTGCAACTTAGGTTACAGTTATGCCTATTTCTTTGTTAATAATTTTAAACTTGTAATGAACCACATATTTCAATATGATTTTTATTTTTGTGTTGAGTAAAGAAACATAATATTTACACCAAAAGTTTGCAGGAAGCAAGGGCTGTTTTGTTTAGTTTTTTTCTTCACGTCGGCGTATCTCTGAGACTGTCGCCAATTACCGACGCCGGGGAACAGTTTCAGTTGACTATGCTGGAAAGTTTGCCAAACCCCTTCCTTTTTGTAAGGAGGTTTGGTATATTCAGCTTACCCAACATGGCATGGTACACGGGACCGACTGATTTACACATTTGTAGAACGGCAGAACGTGCAGATATTTAACTAGCTCAAACACGATGCCACAACCTCGATGGATTTTAATACCCAGTATGCACTGCAAAATAATTTGATGCTTCTGCAGGGACTTGAACACAGGACTCTTCGTTCCGTAGGCACACGTCCTTACCACTAGATCACCGAAGCTGTCGCTGTTTTGAATATGGATTCGCGACGAAATCCTACGAGACTGTTACTGTATTTATGACTATAGCCCATGATCGTACGCATATGTATATATATATATATATATATATATATATATATATATATATATATATATATATATATATATATATACTTGGGGTCCATTATAAAGGGTTGCATCAACGTTTATCAAGAACTACTGATAGTTTTGAGGAACCCTAAAACACGTCGAGTTTACTTGCGAGGGGGACACTTTTTTTAACCCCAGCAGAATCTATATTATTTAACCCCTTGTAGTGGTAACTTTTATCTCGTGGATTTAAATAAAGAAGCTAGTCAAGTGGCACTTTTTTGGAAATCTCTTATTCTCTATTCAAAGCTGTAACTTTAAAATCTACTGATTCGTTTTTTATGTATTTGCTTTTAAAATTAAAACTGCAATTTTAAAATTTATTGATTGGTTTTTTTAGATATTTGATTTCAAAACTTCCAACTAAAACCTCTAAAGTAAAAGTAATAATCTCCTAGTTGCTAGGCTGCTGTTATTTTAGAAGTTTTAGTTTCCAAGTTTGAAAGCCAACATAAAAATAAACTAATTGGCAAACTTGAAAATTCAAGGCACTCTATAATTAACGTATACAAGTTTTCCTCGTATCTTGTATAATGACAAATTATATTGAGCGTTACCTTAGAAATGTGTCACTCTGTATATATGTAAACAGATAAAAACTGAAACTAAACCGAGATAGATATTTTAGGGGGCCCAGTTTGCGCTCATTTGAATATATTTTTTTTTAATTCAAAAGTCGAGATCTCCTCTTTTTTTTAAAGAAAATTCGCTAGAAGCTAATCGATCGATTTTAAAATTGCAAATTTGAAAATATAATCAAAATAGCTTTTCAAAAAGGTGCCATTTGACCTACCTTCCCATTCAAATTAAGGGAGTAAAAGTTACCCCCGCTAGGATCAAATCTGTTAGAGTTCAGAAAATTGTTTCCCCCGCAAGCAAAATCGTGGGGTTTTTCGAAATTCCTGTTTTCCAAACCTTGATGTCTTAGCTTCAACCGCCATTGTCCTTCATGTTACTAAAATATTTCCAGAAAATGTATTTCAAATAGACCCTTTCTCTGACGCTTTGGCAGTAGTCTTAGCTATACAGTTTATCGTTTAATGGTATATAATTTTTGTCGAATTTTCGTAAAAAATCAATAAAGCTCAATATATCCGTTATTATACAAGATATGAAAAAACAATAATTATAGGGTGTCTTGAGCTACATCTTAAAAAATATTTCTACAATCACCCATAAGTCGTTGGTGATACAAATTTTCTTTTTTTTTTTTAGTCGTACACGCCTTATGTTATTACATTTTTGCATTTTTCATCGAAATATAATGCATATTTGTAAGAAACAAATTTCGGGACGCAGCAAGTGCGTTATGGTACAGAATTTTGATTAAATGCTTCAAATTTGAATAACTCAATTTGCTATTAACGTATAAGGTTGACCAAGAAACGAGTTTTTTCGAGAACATTTTAAGTTTACTTTCGGAAATTTTTGTACATTTTCAAATAATAAAGTTACTTGGTGAAACATGGTACATTGTGTTTACTGTATAGGTTATACTGATAACCATTTTGATGCCTGCTTTCTTAAAAGAGAACACATGTATTTGCTATTAAAAGCATTTTTATGAAAACTCACTACCATAACGCACTTGCTGCGTTCAGATTTTTTTAAATATGTTCTCGCATAGCATTATGATAGATTCTAGCTACAAGAGTAAAGAGAGAATCGCAAGTTAAACAAAAACCTATTCATTTATGTTGTCATTGCTATATAGATTTTGAAAATACGCATTCTATAGATCCCACTTCTGATTCTTGTCGCCGCCGCATTTGAAGCCACAGATCCGTATCAACAAAATGGAGCAGATAGAACATCCGCAGCAGGTATGTGGCACCTAATTTGAATGTTCGACCCGAGATTTGGGAGACAAATACGGGACGATAGAGGTCCGCTAAACCTCTTGTATGTCCAATCGATAATTTCAATATCTTATCGTTGAGGAAATTTATACAGGATCAGATAAGGAACGATTAGGCGTAAAGGGTTACATTCCACTGTTCGGGCGGATTATCCTCTACAAATGACTGCGGTCTCGGAGGTTGGCGGATCAGGGAATTTTCAGCCGGTTTTACAAATGTCCCTTCCCATCTGGCGAACAAATGAATATTCTTTATGTCGCCGGCGAAAGGTCGGATGTAAAAATTAGGTTTTCATGGCATGAGATTTTAAGTAATGACACATGACCCGCTTACACACACTCAACTTCCACTGTGTGGCTTTTATCTTTATTACACGAGAATACAGATTTGGGGCGAGTCATCTTTATATCTTTTAGTGCCGAAAAGTCTCTTGAAAAACGTGCGATTTTTCAGTGAAATAAACACATCTAAATTCTATAAAGAGATATGTGAATGTGATTAACATTTTTTATCACAGCATTTTTTTAACACTAAACACATTTTATAATTAAGCGTAAATCTTTCAACACCTTATTTTCCCAAGATTTAGATCCATGAGACGAAAATGTTCTGTCAACGTCGCTTTCCTGTTGAAAGCTACCTTTGTATTTACAAGCGATTTCAATAATACTAAACAAATTGCTGGAACTAATGAGCAAAAACTCGTGTAGTGATTCTCCTCCAAGAATTTGTAACGTAAATTGAATAACTAACTTAAAAAAGATCATATGTTTTTTATGTCTCAAATTTATAGTGAAAGGTAAATTAAATAGGGCGTGGGTTTTTATTTGTATGCGTGTTGACACCAGACACTAAAGAAAGAGAGAGAGAGAGAGAGGGATATAGATAGATATATAGAGAGAGAGAGGGGTGGGGGTTATAAAGTTTATTAAAAAAAGCAATTAAGTGTGTTATTAACAATTAACAGTGTTATTTAATTTACAATCTGAAATAAGATGATAATTGATGACAAGTTACAATATACTGATATTGACTACTTTTAAGATTGGAAAATAAATTACTCAATTTAACCAAATTGCACTTAACATAGTTTGCTGCTGTTGATACGGTGCGGCCAGAGCCTAGTCTGCGGTATGACGTAACGATTTAGAACCGGCGGAACTTGTACTAACAATCTGGAGCTTCGTTTGAGTTGATTTGACTATTTAGAGCTGGCGAGACTGATATCATGTAACCATTCAAAGCCGGTGAGGCTACTGACATCGTGTGACCATTCAGTACTGATGAGACTGCTATTATGGAACCTCCAACTAGAAACTGTCCCCTGGTAGGAAGGTGTTCTCCATTATTAATAACAGGCTCCCGGAGTAACGGAATATATGAAAATCTCAAGCGACTTTCTTTAAAGTATGCTGTTATATGATCAGAGCGTGATACTCCTGGAAAAAGTGTCCATTTATTAAATGCAGTAAAATGTGGCCGAATTTGTGTTTTGTTTCTTTAACGTTGGCCTATTTCCGCGACTATGGCCAATCACCGTGGCCAGGGAGCAGTTTCACCTCACTATCCTGGAAATTTAACCCAACCCCTGCCTTTCTGTAAGGAGGGTAGGGATCTTTAACGTGTTCAACATCGCATGGACACGGGACCGACGGCTTTACGCCCCCTCCGAAGGGCGGAACGTGCAGACATTTAACTTGCTCAAATACAATTCCAGAACCTCGGCTGATGTTAATGTTACAGTTTGTACTGAAAAAGTGAAAGGAGTGCCCTGGGATCGAACTCAGTACCCTTCGGTTCAGAGGCACACGTTCTTACCCCTGAACCACCGAGTTTCTTGTAGTGATTCTACACCAAGAATTTGTAATTTAAATTGAATAACCAACTTAAAAAAAAATCAGATGTTTTTTTATATCTCAAATTAATAGTGAAAGGTAAATTAAATAGGGCATGGGTTTTTTGCGAATTTTCATTAAGAAAAATTCGCTAATAGAGGGGTCACGATGAAAAGCTTTTGAAAAAATTTCTTCAAATGAACGCGAATTTGGGTTGCTAGAACCCAAAACCAAGGTTCAAATTTGTATATGATTATATATATATATATATATATATATATATATATATATATATATATATATATATATATATATATATATATATATATATATATATATATATATATGTCTGTATGTATGTATGTATCCGAGCGATAACTCAAAAAATACTAAACTGATTTCAATTAAACTTGGCAAAAATCTTGCTTGGGCAAAAGCAGAGGTCGAGTTCTTTAATTAGCCTGTATGCTCAAGTTTTTCCGGTGGAAAATCGGGAAAACTTTGTGAAAACGCTATATTTATGTAAGTATCAGCGTAACTGGAATGAGACTTTACACGTGGCTAGAAATATTGCAAATAAACCCATGTTTTAAATTTTTAAGTAATTTGGTACACAATGTTTAGAGTTTTTTCTAAATTAAAAATAAAATCCCAAAGACATGCGTCAAGACGACTCAGTGGTTAAAGTCCAATGCCAGACAGACAGAGTAGTTAACTGCCACGCGTAGATTAATTCATACAACGGTAACCAAAATAAATATATATCAGGCAGAAAACATACTATCCGAACTAACAATCGTGAAATCTCGGCCGCAGTTATAGAAAATGACAGACGACATGAAATTAAAAATTTGCCAATTAATTGTTATTTAACTGGGCGATTCAATCAATTATTAAAATACCCTATATTGGTAGCTTTATGAACGGCCTCAAACACAGTTTTAGCGCAGCATAGATATATTATGCTGTCGCATAATAATGTAGCAGTATTTTAAACAAAATCAACCTGAAATTTATTAAGATGTCTGAAACTACTTCTGGGGCTTCTGACTACAGGAGCTCTCAGATGGAGACCCCTACAAACAAAACCTATTCTACGATACTAACACAACAAAAATATCCATCGAAAAATCAAGCAATTATATTTTCCGCAATAGAGGGAGCAAGAGTAGAAGATTATCTCATACCATTGGCAAACATAATACAACCAACAAAAATAGTAGTTACATCCAAATTTTCAAGTAATAGAATATGCGTGTATTTTACGTCACAAAAACTTGTAGAAAAATTTATGAACGAGCATGGTGGTAAAATCAAAGTAAATAATGAAATAATTCAAGCTCGTCGATATGTCACACCATCAGATAGACTTGTATTGTCAAATGTATGTCCTACTGTCCCCTGCGAAATCCTTATTAAAGAATTAGAAAACATCAGACTCAAGTTGCTCTCACCAATGACATTTCTGAAAATTAGTTCATCACTATCTCAATTTAGTCACATATTTGGTGTCCGAAGGCAGATATTTATCACTCCGACACAATCAGCTATTCCAGAATCATTTCTCATTAATTATGACAACACATCCAACAGAGTCTTCCTATCCAAAGATAACTTAGCATGTTATAAGTGCAAATAAATAGGACATTTAGCTGAAAATTGCACATTTACAGATAACAGTAGCCACAACCTCAGACCTAAAACAAATACAACAAATATCGTTACAATATCGATGTCAAATGCAAATATTACAACACCTGAAGCAAGCGCCACCCCTTTGTTACAATCACCATCCAAACAATTACATCTACCAAATACCGAATTACACCAATTAGAAACAAAGGGAGCAAATAAAGGGCAAATGGAAGTTGAACAACCTCAAACAAGTCAAAAAGGAAACATAGATGACACCTTGACCCCGCCAACACTAAGCGAAGAGAAAAACTCCCTTTTCTTTAGGTTATCGTTACAGCGCCCAATCCCAAGAAAAATAAGAATAAAGGCAAGGATTCCACTAAAATGAGTTTAGACACTTTTGTAAGACAAAACGGCTCAACCTTCATCTTAAACCATGACCAACTAGTGGATCTTTTTGAGGATGCCAAGAGTTCACCAGATCCACTTAGCGTCGTCCAAATAGAATATGTGGTATTAATCGACATGTTAACAAAAATATACCCAGACATTGAAGAACGATCGTTAAAAGCAGAAGTACAAAGGTAGGAAAAATCTAGCTTAACCATCTTCAGATACAAACATCAGACGATTTAACATCTGCTACTGAAAGCGATTATTTACCAAACAAAATAATTAAATTGAAATTTCATCTTCAACTTTATTATGAATTTCAAAAAAATTCTCCCGTGGAACAAAAATGGATTTTACAACAACCTGCCGATGTTACAGGCAATAGTTTCAGAACAAAAACCAGATACACTCTGTTTGCAAGAAACAAACTTTAAAAATGACAACAATAAAGTCTTAAAACATTGCCGTGCTTATAACAAGCTGAGGTAAAACCAAAATATAGCCAGCGGAGGTGTGTCAATTCTAGTTGACAAAACTTACGACTCAAAAATTATTCACCTACAAACCAATATTGAGGCTGTCGCTGTAACAATAATGGGAAGCAGTTCAATAAATATATGTAATCTCTATTTACCTCCGGGAGCTCCTTTAACAACACACTAGCGTACCTTAGAACAATCCATATGGCAAAACTTTAAATAATGTTTTATATTGTTGCAGTTTTTTTTTGTAACCTAGAAAAGTTTTTTTATAATGCAAATAATACCTCCCGCTAATAACCCTTGGGTTGAAGCGAATTTTTAATTTAAAAAAAAATTAATCGTTGCCATGGTCATTATTCTCAGCAATCAAGATTTAACTTTGTAAGTAACAAAACTTATTTGAGTAAGTAGATATATGAAATAATAAGTACTCGTAGGTACCTAAGTATTTTCGGTAAACACATGTCTACCAAGCATTTAAAATAAAGGTTAAATAATATGCTTAGTCCAGTCAAAACAATGTTTAACCTCCTGAAAAATCCGAAAGTTTTGTACCTGCGCATACTCATTTAAAGGTACGTAAGAATGAATATACCGAAAGTCCTCATGAATATGAGGCGAGCTCTAGCGGCAATTAGCGAAAAATAGGGCACTTTCTTTGGTTTTTCGTTAATATCTCGAGAACCGTTGGTCGGGGCAAAAGTTGATTATATACATAACTAAGAATTATCAATTTTGCTACAAAAATGGTTATATACATTTTTCTCGTATCCCAATGGTTCCAGAGTTGAAGGCGCTAAAGGAGAGCGTTTGGTAAAAAACCACGTTAGGGCGGTACAATATGGCATTTCTAATAATATGTGACAATAATAAGTTACTAAATTAAATATAGTACTTACAATGCCTACTAAACCGGCTAGGGGCGGCAGTTAGTTCCAGTCAGGTTTATCTGCTATCCGCGTCGTTGTACGAGTCTGATGTGAGATCATTCGTTTCTTTATTATATTTTCGTGCGTTCTTACCATTTTCGTTCGGTCAGTGCCTTAGTAGTTTTTCGCATAGTAGACGTATGTTGTGTTTACATAATAGACATATGAAATGGAAGATAACTGTTTGTTGTGCGACAAAATTCTTGGTTCACCTTTTGGTGTAACGAAAGTTGGGTTGATGGGAATCAGATCGTTACTGCTCGTTAGTGAGCAAAGGAAAGGTGATTTGGGTTCTAAGCTTCGTGGTACTGAGACAATTAGATTACACACTGAGTGCCGGAAACAGTACACACGGTATGAGTCTAAAGAGGCTTTCCTGAAACATCAGTCTGCTGCAGACCCTTCTTCATCAACACAAGATAACTCTTTGCCCCAAACAAGGTCGTCTGTGAAAACATTATTTGAATTCAAAACTAAATGTTTCTTCTGTGCAGATGTTATTGATGAAGAGTATTTTAAAAAACAAATAAAGAAACCTATAAAAGCCCGCACAGATGCATTCTGTTGTCGAAGTAAGGAAATGATTACGACTGCATTGAATTCTGCAGACAGGAGAAATGATGAAAAGGCAGAAGAAGTTAGGTTGCGTCTGTCTGGCATTAGCAATCTTGTCGCTGCTGATGTAGTGTACCACCTGGACTGCTACCAACAATTTGTCTCCCACAATCATCCAGAAGAGAGTAGAAAACGTGGACGTCCCGAGGCAGATTACATTATAAAGGCTATGGAAGAGATTTACTCCCTCATTGAGAATAGTGAGGAATGCCAAGTTTCCTTTCAACAATTACGTTCTGCAGTATCTGGGGATGCTCCTTCAAATGATACAATTAAAACCAAACTCAAAGACAAATATAGAGCGAGAATTATAATTGCTGTGGAAGTTGGAACCATCTGTTTCAATGATGTTGGATTCAAAATTTTGAACTCATGGTATGATGACAGAAAAGCTGATGAAAGTCAGGAGCGACTAAGAATCGTACAAGCAGCAGCAAAAATAATAAGGCAGTATGTTTAGAACAATGTGTATGATACAAGCGCCTACCCTCGGGTCAACATCTTTTTAAAAGAAGCAGCTTCTTGTGTACCCCCAACTATACAAGTTCTTCTGAAGACATTGATAATGAAAAAAGTAGATAATGCAAATAAAAAAAGAAAATGCATTTCTATTGCTCACAGTATTATCTCAGCGATACGTCCAACCTCTTTTATATCAGCAATAATGAACAGTGTTGCTTTGTTTGTGTACAGAAGATTTGCAAGCAAGAAGTTGGTAAACCTTTTATCAAGTTTAGGGTTCAGTGCTTCATATCACACGGCACAGCAACTGGAAATGTCAGCAATTCATCACATTCAACCTGATAATGATACTCCTTTTCAACAATTTGTGTTTAACAACGCGGACTTTAATGTTAGAACACTGGACGGTCTCAACACATTCCATTCTATGGGTGGCATCAAATGTGTGCCTTCTGAAAGCACAACTGGAAGCGAACATGAAAAACCAATACCGATGCTCACCAAGGTAGCACCTGCTATGACAGTAGGGGAACTTTGAGTGATTCCTTTACAAACTTACCAAAAATCACAAGGTGGATTTAGTAATGTGATTGTGGAGGATCTGAAAGATATAGTCAAGAAAACTGATCAGCTAACTCCATACGATAATCTTTGGTTAGCAGCAAAATGCCTCAATATTAACCTTCATCTCATGCATACTTACCTATTGTTTCAGGCAGCAAGTGTAGAAGCTGGCCAAGGCAATCAAATTGCAGGGCATTGTACCAAGAAGCGATTCAGAGCTGATTGATTTTTCCGTACAAAATTTTCCTTTGAAAAACCTCAGCATTTTTTTTTGTTCATATATTTCATTGTTTAATATACCTACATCATGTGCCTCATCAATATACATCATAAGTAACATACATCACGTGCTTTTTATACAAAGTTGTGAAGTTTATCTCCTCAATTATCCTTAGTATACAAAAATGTAGGTAAACCATTGTCAAATATTATTAGAAATGCCATATTGTACCGCCCTAGTGTGGTTTTTCACAAAATGCCCTTTTTAGCGTCTATAACTTGGGAATCATTGGGAACACGAGAAAAATGTATATAATCATTTCTGTAGAAAATTTGATAAGCCTTAATTATGTATATAATCAACTTTTGCCCCCCGACCAACGGTTCTCGAGATATTAACGAAAAACCAAAGAAAGTGCCCTATTTTCGCTAATTGCCGCTAGAACTCGCCTCATAATCATGAGGACTTTTGGTATATTCATTCTTAGGTACCTCTAAATAAGTGTGCGAAGTTTCAAAACTTTCGGATTTTTCAGGGGTTGGGTCATTTTTTGAAGTTTTTTGACTGGAGTACTTATCATTTTGTTACAAATTACCCATTAATTTTGTTTGTGTATATGATTCTAGAGAATGGCCATAAAAACTATATTTGGATAATAAAGTTAATAGTTAGGCATTTGGTTTTGAGGATAATAATATGCAAATATAGGTACAAGAAACTGGTCTATGGGGGTTTCATCATAGATCCACGCATCGAGTGTCACCGTACCTAGCGACGCCACTGCTGCCACATTTTTCTTTTAGTATTTAGTTCCTTCTTTCTAATAAATTGCACATATCATATCGCACCTAGCAAGTCCTCCACGTACGCCATCCGCACGCCACCAGTAAACAAGAGGCATGTTTATGGCAGTTTCACTTAACTCACCTGTTGAAATATGAGCACCTACCGAAATGGCATGTAGTAGCTAACTGCAACAACACACACATCGACCGTGCGGTCGCCGTTCTCTCTTCTAACCGCGCCGCCCTCCAAAAACACGGCCAGATTAATGCACTTTCTGTGTTTCTATTTAGAGTTATGAAATTGCAACCTGGAGCGGCTGGATGGTGGTGGCAGCGGTGGCCGAGGCTAAGCTGGTACAAATGGGCCGGCAAATGCAATTTGCCACCGACGTCTCCATTCAAGTCGTATCCATGCTGAATGCAGATTGAATAAAATAAAAAATGCACGTAACGTTGCACGAAGTCGTTCCGGTGAATCTAAAAATATAATGCGGAGCATTAAAGAGGTTTATTTGATACAAATGTGGAAGTAGTGGACAATAATTTTGAATTTTTCAGTTCATTTAAAGAGTAGGTTGGAGTAGATCTTTTTTTTAAATTATTATTGATGGCTGCGGCATCTCAGGCCATTAGCACATTGATTACCAATTCTTTATAAGTGACGTTAAAACAATAACAGCGAACGTATATGCCTGTATTTATTGCATTAGAAAAACTAAAGTAATATCTTCTTACCGACAGCTGAAATAGCATACTATGGAACTGTTTTGATTAGATTAGATTAGATTTTATTGTGAGTGGGCTCCACCGCGACCTTATATCTATTGTGGTTCACGTCTAATTATTTAGATTTCACCCATCAATTCCAGCTCCCTGAGGGAGTCGACCTTTTCTTGAGGGTGAGAGTTTGTTTGGTAGGTGTACTGCAATCTGAGTAAAGTCGCTTGCCCGTTTCGAAGCTCAAAGAGAGATAACCTCTCTCCGAGTTCGTCTGGACCCGACATCCGTCAGTGTTTGCCTCGAGGCGGTATCATGAAGTCCCGCTCTCGAGCAGCATCTAATCTCCAGTGGTAATTCACCCCTAGAGATCTCATCTCCCCACAGGCTCTTCAAAACCTGACACCTAACAGTGTTTAGACTCAAGGCAACATCCCATCGAGTCCCGCTCCCGAGCATCACTCGAGCGAGGCCGTCCGTCCGTTTCGTAGCACACAGTATGGGCTCCAAACTCCGCGCGTGTTTACCACTCATCAGAGATCAGAGCCCCCCGGGACGTCTGGACACACGCCAGGGCTCTCAATCCAGGGCGGTATCATCTGGAACCCCGCTCCCGAGTAACAACCAAGCGAGGCCAATTGTCAGTCTCTGAGGCCACAGTGGAAGCGC
Source organism: Tillus elongatus (assembly GCA_964006375.1). NCBI lineage: Eukaryota > Metazoa > Arthropoda > Insecta > Coleoptera > Cleridae > Tillus > Tillus elongatus. The sequence goes on along the minus strand of OZ023270.1, from coordinate 84,630,540 downwards.
CAAACTCCGGGTGCATATCACTCCCCAGAGATGTCTGCCTTCCCCCAGCCTCACCTGCATCAGACCCCCGCCAGTGTTTCATTGACTCGAGGCGGTATCATGAAGTCCCGCCCTCGAGCAGCATCCAGGCAGGGTCGTTAGCATGTATCGATGCTCACAGAGTAGGCCCAAGTCTCCAGGTGTAATCCACCCCTAGAGACCCCAGCCACCTCCGGGTTCGTCCAGGTCCAAAACCTGCCAGCGTTAGCTTAAATTTCACCCAACAAATCGAGCTTCCGACAGGAGACGACACCTGCGAGCTAAAACTTTGTTTGACAGATGTACTGCCATCTGAGCGCAGTCGCTTGCCCGTCTCAAAGAGAGATAACCTCTCTCCGAGTTCGTCTGGACCAGACATCCGTCAGTGTTTGACTCGGTGCAGTATCATGAAGTCCTGCATCCGAGCAGCATCCAAGTGAGGTCGTTTGTCCGTGTCGATGGTCACAGAAGATGCCTCAACCCTTAGTTTTATTCCACCCCTAAAGATCTCAGGTCTCCTCCAGGTTCGTCTAGACCCGACACCCACCGGTGCTAGACTCAAGGCGACATCCCATCGAGCCCCGCTCCCGAGCATCGCAAAAGCGAGTCCGTCCGTCCGTTCCAAAGCACACAGTGGAGGCCCCAAACTCCGGGTGTTTACCACTCATCGGAGTTGCCCCCCCCCCCCCCCCCGGGGGGGGGGGGGTCGTCTAGACACACGACACCCGCCAGCACTCAACCCAAGGCGGCACCCATCCGGAACCCCGCTCCCGAGTAACAACCAAAAGCGCGGGCAACCATCAATTTTTAAGTCCAGAGTGGAGGCCTCAAAATCCGGGTGTACATCACTCCCCAGAGATATCCGCCTCCCTCCAGGCCCACATGGATAAGACTCCCGCCAGTGTTTGATTCCAATTAGTCGCCTTTTACGACAGGCAGGAGTTACCTTGGGCCTAGTCTTTTAGTTAGTCTCCGGACCCACAGGGGACATGGAACTGTTTACTCTCACTTAGACTTCCACAGGTTTTAGTGTGCAAAAAAAGCAAAATATTCGGGAGATAATGTCTGGGATGATGGGCTATTATACAAAATCAAAAAGAATTTACCGAATAGTTATTTTTATTATTTATGTCATACTCGTCTGATAGGTATTTTCAGGTTAAACAAGTGAAAAGTTATCCGACATCCATACTATATCTTCAGGAGTACCACAGGGTAGCGTCTTGGCTCCCATCTCATATCTGCTATTTACATAAGATATACCCACAACTTATATTACTGAAACAAGCAGGTACATTTGCTGACGATGCATTATTCATCACTATGCATGAAAAGGCCGAAATTGCTTCAAGATTTCTGAAAATTGACTTCAGTTTGTTGTAAATTTGGTTGAGAAAATGGAAAATAAAAAATAACGAAACAAAGTCAGTTCGAGTGAACTTCTCACTGAAAAAATTTAGAATGTCTTCCTGTCAACATCAATTGACAATAAATACCTCAAACTGGTAAAACAAAGTAGTTGGCTATGCATCTGGATAGAAAAATGTGGAAAATACGTTTAGTAAAAAAAAAACTAAATAAAGATTGACCTCACAAAGAAGAAATACCTATTTGTTAATGGGTAAAAAATCTTCTCTGTCCTGCTGATATTCTCTACCCGGACTCTAGTCAGGCTTTCGACAGAATACTGCACCACTTACTGCTATATAAACTTAAACACAGTGAAATACGTGGCCGACTGCTTGGGTGGCGCGGGCATTTCTGACTGGTCGCAGATTCTCTGTTAGGTATGGTGTATGTCATGAACCTAGCTCTACATTTGTGACCCTGGACAGTGATTCAAGACGTTTGAGACACCGGTTCAAGCTGAGTAAGGAATCGCTCCGTACCGCCTATAGGCAGACCTTTTTTGCCAATCGATCTTTTAATACTTGAAACAATCTTTCTGAGTACGTTGAGTGTGATACTCCATCATCCATCGGGGATTATCGGTAGCCCAATAATGGCAGTTTTGCCTATTGACGTAGCCTCATCAGAAAAAAGTTGTTTTTTTTACGAAACTATTATCATTAGTGCATAGTTCTTGCATTTGCTCGCAGAATTGATTTCGGCGATCAAAGTCGTCTTCAGTAAGCTTATGAACAAGGCATACTTTATAAGGACGATGGTTTGCTTTTTTCATAATTTTGTGAACTGTGGACGCTGCCATATTGAAATCAGAAGCAAATTGGTTAAGTGTTGAGTGATGATTTTCCTGTATTGCCAACAAAACATTAAGTTCTTCTGATTTTGAAGGTCGACCAGATTTAGGAATATCACGAACATGCCCAAAGTTGCGACATTTAGACTCAATATTGCTTACTTAATGGGATGCCGATCAGCATAAATTTCATTGAACAATTCAACTGCTTCTGTTGGGGTGCGCACCCCGTCTCCAAATCCGATCAGGCAAAGAATTTCACTTCGTTCTAGTTCAGTTAATTTAACTATTATGTTATAAAATGACAAAAGTCACTACTCAATAAACACTTCAAACACACTGCTTTTGCTAAACAAAAGAAAAGAAGTAAAGAGATAACAAAAAAACCGAAAAAACTATTTACCGAAGTTTTTATCTGACAGCAATAACAAAACATTCGTGGTCTCCTAGGCTACTATCATTGTTGACGATGTGTACGTAGAATGACACTCTCTTTCAAATGGCATGGGGGTTGCCATTAAAAAAAATTGTCAATTAACAATCGCTTTGTGAGGAGATGGTGGAGAGAAATATCCGGGTTGATCCGGGTAGCCTCTAGATGTTTTATAACCTCAAACAAAGCCAATCTGACATTCTGCGCTCTCGTATGGGGGGGGGGGGGGTGGTGGGGGGTGGTGGTGTTGCGAGTGAATACTTTTGCGGAGTTTTTTTCAGGGCTCCTGCTCAGATGCGCTTAGCGGCATCTTCGTGGGCTGCGCTCCCTGTTACAGTGGTGAGACTAGCTTGGATATCAAATAGGTTCCGGAGGAACAGGTCTTAAGTGATTTGTCTAAGATCAAACCGAAGCACATATTGGGCCCTGACTAAATTCCATCTTTTCTGGTCAGGGATTTTGCTCATATACTTGTTCAGCACTTGACTATACTGTTCTATATATCGCTGGGGTCTTCTGTGTTTTCTAGCACCTGGAGGAAGGCGAAATCAATACCTGTTACAAAGGGACGTGATTCTGCGTTGATGGAGAACCACAGACAAATTGCTATAATGGACGACTTTGCAAAAGTGTTCGAGATTATCTTGCGTGAGATCATTTCGTTTGCGGTAAAAAATGTAATTAGCAGCGCTCAGCATGGCTTCGTGAGGGGTCGCTCCATGACCACTAACGCAAGCAGCATAGCGAAATATATGTCTGTTGCCAAGTACAACGGGTCGGAGATGGATGTTATTTACCTGGACCTTTGCAGGGCCTTTGATAGGCAGAATAATGATATTCTTTTGAGAAAACTGGATAAAATGGGTTTTTCACCGAACTTGCTGAAGCGTATGAGATCCTATCTTCGTGATCGAGTTAGTGTTGTCCACTATCATGGGTGTCAGTCCATGGGGGTCTTGACTGAATCGGCTGTTGCTCAGGGATCTGTCATGGAACCCTTGTTTTTCAATCTATTTATCAATGATATTTCAAATGTCATCGACTTATCCCTGGTACTCCATTAACAACCTCCCACTGAATATTTAAAAATACGTGGTAAAGTCTTATACGCTCAACCGCCGTGTAATCGAGTTTTCATACTCCATAGATGGACAGCCTCTTCTAAGAACCTAACCTTTAAAGACTTGGGTGTTGTCATCGACTCGAAACTCTCGTTCGTGGAGAACTGTAAACATGCTATTGCTAGCGCATCGAAGGCACTTGGATTTCTTATTCGAAATTCCGGTTCCTTTCATAATGCGGACACTGTGAGGCTCTTGTTAGGTGTCTATGTGCGGCCGCATCTGGAATATGACTGTGTGCTGTGGTCTTCTCTGTATGACGTGTATATAGGTGTTCTTCAAGGTGTCCAATGAGGATTTGTAAAGTTCCTTGTATACAGAACGGGTCGGGTGTATCCCGCTACTGGTACACCACAAGCCGATTTACTGTCGAGCTTCTCATTGGAATCTCTGTAGGCTTAGCGTATTTATTCTGTCCCCTCTCTCTCTCTCTCTCTCTCTCCCCCTCTCTCTCTATGATATATAATTTACTGCACAGTAGGATCGTATGCCTTGAACTGTTGCGCACTCTGCTTTTTCACACCCCTATAGTCAGCTCTAGAAGACACCACTGCTTTTATCTACCGCCACCTAGGACCAATAATAAGCTTAACTCACCGATTTACAGATCGTGCTCCATTTATAACAGCGTGCATCAGTCAATAGACATATTGTGTTGTGGTGAGTCTGAGCCGAGACACGTTGCATCGCTGCTTGGTAATTAGTAGTACTTTTACAATGTTCAATTTTTCTAGTGTGTGCTATGTCTTTTATATTGTATTTATATTCTTTCTTTGGGATTATTTCTGTTAAGTATTTGTATTAAATAAATAAATAAATTAATACATACGTCAATATTCAACACCAAAATAAAATAACTTATAACAATAATAACCATAACAACAATTATAATAATTTTAAGAACTAATCAACAATAACAGCAATGGAAGCAGGTATATAACGAGAAGATCAACATACGTCAACTCATTACATCGTTACAGTTATTTTTAATACAGCTGGGTGTATTTTGTTTGATATATTAAATTAGAAAGAACAGATTCCAAGAAAGGAGAAACCATTCAATCAGTTTGCTCTTTAAAACAATGCAGTTGTCGTGTATGTTCTTTTTATTTCTAAATCTTAAAAAGTCAAGTTTACGTTTGTGGTTGCAAAAATGTAGTGGCTGTATGCGGTAGTAAATACTGTAGGCCTATGTTGAGTATCGATCATATATTTTACAAACGTAGGTTTGTCAGCGTGGTTATTTATAAGTGCATATTTTCTTTGTATTTGGTATTATACTTCTAGAAGTTTGACCGATATAGACTGCATTATGTTGTGTAAAACCCAATTTATGATTTTTATTCATATACCCACTCACATGTCCAGGGCAGACACACTGGCTCAAAATTCAGGTTTAAATGCGGTAATGAGTTTAAACCGCAGACAATAGTCTAGATATAGATATATAGAAGTAAGTACTTACACAAACGAAGATCATAATGAATTTTTATTTTTAAAATGATTAATCGATAGATTGCAACTTCTTCAGGAGCTCCTACTTTCAGAATACTTCTGCTAACGCCAGTTCGTACATGCTTGCATACTTTTCTTTATTTATGGTTTATTATTCAAAAATTCGCCACTAACGTCCTTGCGTCCAAACTTTTTTTTTTCTGTAAATGGGACAATAGAACTGTGAAGTGTGTAATATTTTAGTAACGTAAACACGAACAAGGTCGGTCTTAACTTGCTTAACTTTGTGTTCGGATCATCAACATGATAAAATTATATTTAAATCAAAAAGAATAACGTCTAATTAATTATTACGAATATATCTAAAAGCAGGAACAGGTTTTTTACACCTTTTTATTAAAGGTATAACTTTGATAGCGGTGTAATACAGAAATTCTTAGCTTAGATTATAATGGGGCTGGAAAGGTCGTGACATTGCTGAGCTACTTCCATCGAGTTCACGTTTCCCATAGTTCCCGCGATGGCAAAATACTATCTCTTTGGAATGGCAAGAAAACAGAATTACAGAATTGTGTAGGATGGGGGGGCATGGAGCGCGTTTCAACCGAGTTACGAATACTTGTGCAAGGTTCTGTGTACATGTAGAGGCCATTCCTAAACTGTGATATTCCAAGAGATGGAGAGAGAGAGAGATGGGAAATGTTGGAATTCTTGCGGGAATTGTTTACATATGGATCATTCTGATAATTTACCGTCTTATATCGCCACTTAAAGAGTTTCTAGTAGTGTGCTGTCTTTATGTGCTGTTTTATGCTAGCTGGTGTGCTTTAATGTGACAACATTGCTGGAATTACATCTGTTTGAGAGCAGGTAGATTTTGTTTGGTTTGTTTTAAGGCAATACATTGTTGGTGTTGTTGATTACTGTGGTAAATCTTGTAAAGCTACTTTATGCTGATGGGTGCACTGGTTTATTATTACCATTTGTGTCCTTCTTTCAATCTGGAATGCAAGTCAGCGGTAATGCACATAAATTATCAAAACTTGCACAAAGAAGTTAGACTGGGGAAGCTATGTGAATCAAGGATTCAGTGTTACCAGGAAAATCTGGATTTTAAGCAATGTACCTCATCACAAAAATAGCTTGGTGGTTAAATTGTGTGGAATTTTCAAAAGGGTTTTCATTCGTTTGCCGAAATTTTTTCAAAAATTACGTCACTAATTTTCAACACTTTTCAAAATAAAATAAACACATAGTTTTAGAAACGTCTAAACAAGTTCGATCGGGTTAAGGTCTGGATGGTAAGATGGCAACCGTTCATGATTCTGTCGCGATTTTTGAATTTTTAAAAAATTTCATAAAATGAGCGCTACTTAGGACCCCTGGAACCCAAACCCGAGGTCGGTTAAAGACTTTATATGTTTATATATATATTTATATATGTTTATATATATATATATATATATATATATATATATATTTGTGTCTGTGTGTTTATATATTTACGTGTCACACCGATAACTCAAAAAATAATGGAACGATTTTGATAAAACTTGGTGAGTACCTTCCTTTCGCAAGTGGCTTGGACAATAAAAATAAAACCAGATATTAACCAGAAATTCTGATATCGTTTTTTACAAAATATGAACAAATTTCGTAAGGAAAATCGCCCAATAGTTTATATGGACGAAATATACAGGACTGGCCAAACTCGATGGCGCATTTGAAGTATATAGTGAACTAAAAAAGATAGAAATCTGAAATTTGGTTTGTGTTCATAACTGGTCATGCTCTTTATTTTGAAAATATCTTTGACACTGCCGCATTTGCAAAGCCATCCTTACCAGATGCCAACTTTAATGAAACAGCCTGTATATTATGACATTTTCAGATTCCCGGAACATTCTAAAGGTTTTTTATATATCTTTTTTCTATGTCAAGCCGCTAAGGAGATAAAAATTATCGTTTAGAAAATTTGGCAACCTGCATCCATGAATGAAAACATTATTCTTTACGGAGCCAGCATTGGTTGAAATCTAAGTTTTTTAGCTGCTGTTTGTCAATAGGTTGGTATGTCGTGAAAATCCAATCACTACAAAAAAAAACGGCTTTTTCGTAGAACATATAAGGACAGGTAATGTAAGATTTTCAAATGGAACACCCTGTATTTTATAATGAGAATAGAAAGATCAATTGATTTTCTATCTAAAAGTACCACGTAATGTTAAACCTATTCTCAGCCGTTTTTGACTTATAAGCAAAAAAACAAAATAATGCAAGTAATGGAAACATATTTCTTATAATCAGTATGCCATGCTTCCAAACAGTCGAAAATGATTGTCAAAATGTAAATGTCTGTTTTCAAGTATGTTGTCATACTGACTATGCGTGATCTTTTATCTGGAAATGGCAAATTCTTATGCAAATAAGCAAATTTTAAACTTGTTCTTTATGCATGGCCAGTGTAACAAGATTATTTCTCGAACATGCAGAAACTTCAACGAACTGGATCCAAACGCAGTTACAATGAATGAGAAGAAATTTAAGAGGCCAAAAGATAACTTCATGAACAACGGTCACGTAAAGAAGCCAAGGCTCCACTTAAACCTGTAACAGGTAACGAGGACCATCAAATAATTGTCTTGGCATATTTTTCTGCAAATCCGAATGCGTCGCTTTATTCTGCTGAAACAGTTTTAGGAATAACTTAAATTTTTATAGAAAGAATTATGCATAACCATGGAATGCATAATTATAAATTTGTGACGCTCCATGCCATCGAGCTAGATGATCCTCCAATTTCGATTTCTGTAAGATGCACAAGAAGATCCAAATTTTATGAAGAAAATTATTTGGACCGATAAAAGCAAATTTACCAAGGAAGGCATTTTCAATCGGAGGAATTCACATTACTGGGCCGCAGATCCAAGATCGTTGGATTCGTCGATCAGGTCTTTGAGTTTGGCTACCGAGGTCGCCAGATCTCTCTTTTGTGAAGAGTATTGACGGTTTTCTTCGTAAGATGATGCCAGATGTTAAAGGTTTTACTCACTGTAGCGTCTGCAACCTATTCACTATGACGTGATGTCTATGATAGTCAGAGTACCTAGGTTATTCTATTAAGAAAAGTAACCATTAGGGGACTAAATTATTAGTGAACACCGAATTAGCGGGCTTTAATCGCTCACTTGGTATTTTCCGACATCTTCTGGCCTTTTTAAACCGATATAAAAGATTTATGGAGATATCAGGATTTCGATAGAAATTACAGACAGAATGAATCGATTGCATTCATTTCCCAACCGTACATTACTTAATTATGCACAAGAAGATATTAACAAATATACACATATGATATACAATTATTGATAAAGTCGAAAGAAAGTTAAATCTTCACGTGCAAACATAATAAAAATCTGTACAAAAAATACATACGAAATAAACAAGCAAATACACGGGTGTCAGTTATGTTTGAAGCGACAGACGAATGTAAAACAACTATGTTCACAGGGTAAACGTTTGCTTGCGACAGTTACAACTGGCGTACAAGGACAACAAGGCACAACGCAAAAGTAAAGTTTTAAATCAAATAAATTAAAAAACAAGTTGTCAATCGTGTCAAAAAACACATGAAATAGAAACCTGAAATAAAAGAGTCGAGCGCGTGCCTCAGGGTGACATATGCAGGCTGTGACTACTCAGCATCTCCACTAAGGTCAATCAGGACGTAAACCACCCGATTACCGAAATGGTCTACGACAGCTCAACACCCCACTCCCTAGGGTCAAACTAAAATGCAAACATCTCGATTAACTAAGTAGGCTGCGTGAAACGGTTGATTCGGTACGTTCTTCGATAGCTCTAGTTGATTACGTGTAATTGAACGGTTGCGTGTACATCAAGGGGTTAGATGGGAAAGAAAACAACGTGGGTTAATTAAATGAATTTATTGCACAATGGGCAAAGTTACACAGACAATAATAAACAGAAGCGTTGTAATACAAGCAAAATACCGTTCTTGCCTGGGACGTCGTTAATCGGTCGAGCAAAGGAACATCTCGATGTGCTTCGGGAGCTCCCTTCTTCACAGAGTAAATGACTTGTTGCGCAGATGGAGAATAAGGAGCAACCTCATTCTCTGGTACCCGCAGTTTGTAGCACTTGAATGGGAACGGGGCGCCGCCTTGCCATATGGTCCACGCGGTTTCCAACACTTTTCAGAAGGTCACGTGGCTGCTACGGCCCTGTCTGCGCCCAATGCCCAGAAGACAACGAATGACTCGAACTGATGAGTATCAACTATAGAACGATCATCGATGAAATGGGGGTTTTGCAGAGTTCTTGATCCCGAAGTCTTCCTGACTCTAGGGGTCGAGAAGGGGTAGGCGGCCTCTCTAGCCAATCAGACCGCCGTTCTAAAACGTAAATCTCCAGGGTGACATCTTCGGGTTGACCATCATTGCTTGACTTGCCCAGGGTGACCAACTGTATTTTGGCGTCCATAGTCGGCAGCAAAAAAGGTGTCGAAAATAACGACGGAACTCTGCGACTACTCAGAAACGATACGAAAATAATCCAAAATAATTGAACATAGGTGGCGAAAAGCTCGAGAGGAAATGGGGAGAAATACGTTACAAAGCAGCGATCGTGTTTTTTCGAGAGTGGCCTATGCACACTGTGACAACTTAGCATCGCCACTAGGGTCAAGCCAGGTCGCAAATGCCTACATTACTTGGGGAGCATCCTTACGAAAATGACCAGAAGTAACTAAACAGGGCACTTTATTAAACCCTAACTTTCGTGAGAATTTAAGTGCTTTCATAACTGAAGCTAAGTAAAAATTTGAGAAACTGTCAAACGTCGGTGGTCTTCAATAAGGTCAGTGTGCGTGTTCTCTTCTGTAGTGCTCGTCCGTGCACGACGATCGTGGTTCTCATTTTCGACCCCTTCACAGCCTTCCCTGGACTTCTAGTGCCACGAAAACACACGAGGCTTGGACAGTGTTTCATTCCTGTGCCAGCAACCTATGCATAATGTAGATCGGTGTGACGCCTTTACCGGCGAGAAATTTAATTACAAACTGAGGAGTGAAACTTTCGCTCATACATCATGAGCCACACTACTGTGTGCATTCAGCGAGACCTACCAATCCCTCCCCATACTCCTAACATCCCAACCCAACATATATGCAACGTGATTCATTTCCCCGATAAAGTCCAATAGCTTCCTTAAACTAGACTTTTGGAAAATACTTTCAGACAAAAGTTGTCTACCATGTTAAGGTCCATAAACTAAAATTATTTTCAGCTACACAGCGTGGTCCATATGCCACTGGCACTAGGTAACTGGTTTTTTAAATTAAACACCCTATATATTATTATATTTTTTGATTTTAAATGAAATTCTGATTACAAATTATAAGAACTGCTGTGGCATAAAAGTCAATGCTTTTCAAGTTATTCAAGTTTCTTCAAAAAAATTGACAGATGTAGAGTTTTTTTCAGGTACTGGTATCATTCGTACACTACATCTGTAAAACCTGAAATTCAGCGCAAGTAGCCGACAGGTGCTCGTCTATCTGGTGATGGTGTGAAAAATCATAATTTATGTACCGGGTGGTTGCTAGAGAGGCTCCCATTTGCTGAAATTCCAATATAAATAACTCGAAAATTTCAAATGGAACATCCTGTATATGAGCAGCTGAATCAATGCAAAAATTGATTATCTTTCGGATGGATATGGGTTTTTACATGTAGAGCTGATAGTTTCTGAGTTATTCAAAAGTTATCAATTTGATTGCAACTACATGATATAATGATTGAGTTATGGCCGTTTGCACCTTGGCTTCTAGCATTCACGAACAGTCTTTCTCTCAATGGAGACAACCGACAATTTTGACATTAAAAAGGCTCGAAAAGAAATTCGAGCTAGATAATTCGATGCTTTTCAGGGAATCAAAATAGAAAAATTTTGCTGCCAAAGGAAATTTTCTTATCAATGATTGAGAGGCTAAATCTATCACTTCTGCCTGATTGTTTTTTTACTTGACAAATGCAAACTATTCTCAAATAATACATTCTCGAACTAACCACTTAAACTCAATTGAGTGATGTCAGCAGATAGAATTCTAGTACAGAATGAACATTAAAATTAATGATTTGTTCATTCGTATAGGTTAATACTAGAAATTCTTGAATATAACATCCTGTATATAAGCACCTGAAACAATGCAAAAATTAATTTGCTTTCAAATTTATATCCAATTGCTTTCATGTAAAAGCGATACATTTTCTATTTTTTTAAAGTTACCCGGTAAAGATTCGAATCACAGAAGATTATTTACTTGGAGCTAGTTTAATAGATATCAGAGGAGAAATAACGATGGAGTAAACAAGTAATTAATTAAATATAATAAACTGATAATATCTAATGAATAAAAAAAAATAAACAAATAAACGAATAGTCAACGAATAATTATTATTTCTGGAATGGATTATAAAAGGTGCTCGAACTGACGACCATTTTGTTTAAGGCAAAGTTGTAGCCTTTTTCCATATGATCGGTGGACATTGGAAAGCATTGCACCACTAATTTGCCGAAATGCATCCTGTACTCGCCCTCGCATATATTCTCGTGTTGTTGGTAGAGTACGATACACATAATTTTTCACAAATCCCCATAAAAAGAAGTCACAGCAAGTAAGGTCGGGAGACTTTGGAGGCCAGGCTACTGGTCCACCCCTGCCAATCCACCTTCCTTCTTACTCTTGGCCAAGATGTTGTCTTAACTACGGCAGCATAATGCGGTGAAGCACCATCATGCTGTATCCACATATCTTGCCTAAATTGTAGCTGTACATGTTCCATTAAGACTGGTAAATCATTAACCAAGAACTGGTGGTACATTGGTCCATTTAGATGCCCATCAAAAAATGTGGCCCAAGAATGGTATTGCCAATGATTCCAACCCAAACATTAAGCGTCCACATATTCTGGAAGGTACCAAATCTTGTTACGTGCAGGTTATTTTCTGCATAATGATGTAAGTTGTTCATATTTGGGAGTCCGTTATTATGGAAAGCGGACTCATCCACAAAAAGCACTTTGCGAAAAAACTCCTGTCCATCTCAATTTGATGCACTGCCCACTGACAATACCTCATTCTGCGCTGAAAATCTTCATTTCCCAGTACTTGAGCTACTCAGAAGTAGTAGGCATGGTACTTATGAAACTTGAGAACTCGTTGAACTGAGGACTGATCCATATCTAATGTTTTCGCAATAGCTCTTTGACTACGTGTTGGCTCTCAATCACTGGTAAAAGAACACCAAGTGCCACATCTTCTTTGATGGCAATGTTTTTTTTTTGGTGCTCGGTAAAATACAGACGAATTCTGCTCAAATATGTGTTTGAGCCTTTTCAATGACAAAACTGTCGGCTGTCTTCGCAGAGGATCGCGCTGCTTATAAATACGAAAAGTCAAAAGACAATTTCCAGAACATTCACCAATTATGTACACCATCTGTCTCAATTCATCGTTATTGAAGTTCATTTTTAATTATGTATACTAACTATAACACAACTACACAATCACACAACAACGAACAATGTTGTAAATACTTGTCGAATCTGACATTTTGGAGAATTCTGCCATGACCAGTGCACACTGTATAAAACGGAAACAATCCAATCATTATATCATGTAGTTGCAATCAAATTGATAACTTTTGAATAACTCAGAAATTATCAGCTCTACATATAAAAAACCCATATTCATCCGAAAGAGAATCAATTTTTGCATTGATTCAGGTGCTCATATACAGGTGTTCCATTTCAAATTTTCGAGTTATTTATATTGGAATTTCAGCAAATGGGAGCCTCTCTAGCAACCAACCTGTACATAAATTATGATTTTTCACACCATCACCAGATAGACGAGCACCTGTAAGCTACTTGCGCTGAATTTGAAGTTTGGCGGATGTGGTGTACGAATGATACCAGTACCTGAAAAAAACTCTACATCTGTCAAATTTTTTGAAGACACTTGAATAACTTGAAAAGCATTGACTTCTTTGCCATAGTACTTCCTATAATTTGTTCTAAAAATTTTATTTAAAATCAAAAAATATAATAATATATAGGGTGTTAAAAAAACAAAGTTACCTAGTGCTAGTGACATATGGACCATGCTGTGTAGCTGAAAATAATTTTAGGGTATGGACCTTAACATGGTAGAAAACTTTTGTCTGAAAGTGTTTTCCAAAAAGTGTCTATCAAAGGAGCTATTGGACTTTATCGGGGAAATGAATCACGTTGTATATAAAGGCAGCCACCCGCCCCAAACACTATTATTTGCTCAGAAAAAAATCTTGTTTATATTTGATCCATCCTCGTACCTACAAATTATTTCATAGAATTTATAAGATAAGTTCATTGCCACCAGGTAATTTAAGTAGCAAGTAATAAATTTTAAGACGAAAGACGCTGCCGGAAACAAAACCGTTAAATTCCTCAAATTTCCTACATTTCATAAAAACGTAATTATTTGCCTTAACAACAGCATCGCTGAAGTTTAAAGGCGTCGGGAAAGACGTTCTCTTTTTCTGTCTCTAGTCTACACCCATGTCCTTAATTTGAGCACAACGAAGGGTAACTGGAGACATCATAAAATTGCTTTGACATCATCTCGCCATAAGAATGGGACACAACGGTGAAAGTTTAATTATTTGATGGAGTTGAGCAGTCATCTCTTTTCTGTTTCTCCTTTTCCTTCTTTCACCCGTTCTGTCATTTTGTTATCCTCGTCGCTCATACTCTCTTACTTACTCCTTCTGTATCTCAGTGAGACAAGACAGAAGGCGGTAAATTCTTGTCGGAAGGGGGGCCTCTGACAAGTGCTGACATGAATAAAATTACCAACACTTGAACATTGCTCTCGATCCTGCAGCAGGCTGTCTGGGAAATAACTTCCTTCTGAAAAATAACCTAATAACCCTTCAGGTCCCATATTTCTGAATTCTTTTAAGAACCAGAAGATGGACGCGGTGGTAGTAATTTAAAGTGTCAAAGTTGTTTTGCAGTGAAAGCTGAAGGGAAGTTGGAAAGACCTGTAAAATACTCTTTGCTCTTTAGACTTAGGTTGTGCTAAAAGGGGAAAGAATAACTGTGGTTTGTACAAAACTTTGACGACATCATTAGCGCTTAACCTAACGATACGGATTTTGTTAACGAGTAGTTAACGATAGGATTTAACGTTATCGTTAACGATTAATAGTGAATGTGTAGTTGTACAGTTTAAACCGTAAACTAGTAAATCACTTAAAAAATTCTCGACGCAGCTAATGCGTTAGAATAGTGAATTTTCATAAGAATTGTGTGTACTTATAGTGTTATTAGTGCTGCACATTTTTGAAATTAATACTTTAAATTTACAGACCTTGAAGATTGGTTTTAGAGGTTCTAACATGCGCTCATTTGAAGATTTTTTTCGAAAGAGTTAACCATCAAAATGTCTCTCATATCATTAAAAATATTCAAGTCTTCTCATGAATGAAATACATAACGTCGTTGCATTTGCAATCGGTCATTCATATGTCGTTATTGTCGACGATTTAATAGTCTTTCGGGATTTCGGAGGCGGAGATTTCTCGATCACTAGTTCGGGTAGTATGTTTTACGCTTGGTGTTTGTATTTTTTGGTTATCGCTGGATTATGATTTGTGCCTGTAGTATGTATCAATTTACGCATGGCAGCTTACCTCTCTGTCTTTGTCATGTATTGGACTTTTTAGCCACTGAAATCGTTTCAATTCATGTCTTGTTTGTTTACAATATTTATTTCATTCGTTCAAATCTTGTTGTAATATGAAACTTACCATATCATGATTTGCCAAAAAACGTCATATTTTCTTAATAAAAGTGATAGTTCCTTAAATATTTCTTTGTTTCCTTCTCTAAACCCTGATCTTTTCACTATATGCTACATTTTCAGTCCTAAACTTTAATTGAGGCCATTTATCACGCTATAAATATAGTGTATTTTAAAAATTTATTGAATCCCGACTTAAAAAACAATCACTTGGCGAATTTATGTGTCATCTGTCATTCGTACGTCGTAATTGTTGGCAAACGATGGAAACGGTTCTTGGTTTTTTTTTGTGGCCGAGATTTCTCGATCGCTAGTTCGGGTAGTATGTTTTATGCGTGTTATTTTCATTGTTTTGTTATCCCTGATGATGACTTATGATGACGCATGGTAGCTAACTAGTCTGTCTTTGTCAGGCATTTAACTTTAACACTTAAGTTGTTTCAATTCATCTGTTTCAGATTTTATTTTTATCTTGAAAAAAACTCCAAATTTTGTGAACCAAACTATGTAAATTCACCACAGAGGTTTATTTACACAATTTCTAGCCACATTACAATTACCCTAATACTTTCAAAAATATTTTTGTACAGTTTTAGGGCGAAAAAATCCCCGTTATAGCTTATTACGAACTCTTCCTCGATTGTAACAAAATGAAGACATGTGCCAAGTTTCGTTAAAACCAGCCTAGTATCTTTGGGTTATCGCTCGGATACATACATACATACATACATACATACATACATATATATATATATATATATATATATATATATATATATATATATATATATATATATATATATATATATATATATATACATATATGTTGCAATGATCGTTAAGAGCTGATATACACACACATGCATCTAACAGACATAACCATTCAGAAAGAAATGCAAATGTATAAAAAGAAAAAAACTGAACTAATAATAAAAATGTCAAAATTTAAAGCTCGTGTTCGTCAAAAAGAACGGAACATCAACCTATTGCGGCATGTGACAAGCCGAATGAATAAAAAACTCTGGACGCAGCAAGTGCGTTATGGTAGTGAATTTTCATAAAAATGTTTTTAATTGCAAATATGTGTGTTTCCTTTTTAAGAAAGCAGGCATCAATTTTGGTTACCAGTATAACCTATATAGTAAAAACAATGTGCCATGTTTCATAAAAATAACTTTATTGTGTGAAAATGTACAAAAATTTCCAAAAGTAAACTTAAAGTGTTCCCGGAAAAACTCGTTTCTTGGTCAACCTTATAGGTTAATAGCAAATTGAGCTATTCAAATTTGAAGCATTTAATGAAAATTCGCTACCATAACGCACTTGCTGCGTCCCGAATTTCTTTTCTTACAAACATGCATCGCTGAAAACTTCTAAAATTCAATAACATAAGGCGTGTTTGATTAAAAAAAAAAAAAAAAAATTTGTATCACCAACGACTTATGGGCCACCCTGTGATTGTAGAAATATTTTTTTTAAGATGTAGCTCAAGACACCCTATAATTAATATATACAAAATTTCTTCATATCTTGTATAATAACGGATATATTGAGCTTTATTGATTTTTTACGAAAATTCGACAAAAATTATATACCATTAAACGATAAACTCTAAAGCTAAGGCTACTGCCAAGCATCAGAGAAAGGGTCTATTTGAAATGAATTTTCTGGGAACATTTTAGTAAAATGAAGGACAATGACGGTTGAAACTAAGACTTCAGAGTTTGTAAAAGATCCTTCTTGAGACATTTGATTTCCATATCCCGTATTAGATTCAAGTTCTTTGCCTAAATGTTGCCGATTTTGACGTTTTAAATAGCAACTTTGACGTTTTGAGGAAAACCCCAATTTATTTTTCTTTAAATGCCTATAACTTTTTTGTCTTTTGACCTACATAGCTAAATTTTGGTAGGTGGCTTACATATAAGAATATTAACTAGCGTACCAAATTTGGTTGCCCTTACTTTGTTAATTCCGGAGATATAAATTTTTTTCGAAAGAAAACACAAAATTTTCCGGGAAAACCTGGGCAGATTTTCCTGGCTAACGAACTTATCCAAGCCATTTGCCAAAGGAATTTTTCCACCAAATTTAGTCAAAATCGGCCTATTATTTTTTGAGTTATCGGTGTGATACATATATATATATATATATATATATATATATATATATATATATATATATATATATATATATATATATATATATAAATATATATATATATATATATATATATATATATATATATATATATATATATATATATATATATATATATAAATATATATATATATAAACATATAAAAATTGAAACGGACCCCGGATATGTGTTCTAGGGGGCCTAGTTCGCGGCCATTTGAAGAAATTTTTTCAAAATTCAAAAGTCGGGATCTCCTCATTAGTGAATTTTTTTTAAGAAAATTCACTAAAAATCCCAATGAAAAATGTTATGATATAAATGATTTGGCATTTTAAACGCTAAATAATTGCAAGCTCTCTTCAAAATTTGCTCTAGTAAGACAGTGGCGCTTAGTTTGGCGTCACTACAATACATGTTTTTAAAGCAAAAATAGTAGTAAAAGCTTCCCTGAAGGTCAAACAAACCATTTGTAAGTTTTGTATTAATAAAAATATGTCACCGTTTGTACGAAAATACATCGTAATAGGTAAATGCCATTCTACCATCTGACGTAACCATAATAACAAAACAGCATGGAAGCGAGCGTGTAAGTTTTCAAGTCAAAACATTGAACTAAACCCAGATAAACATTAAAGTCAAAAATAGAAGCACGTTTCACGTATGAGGTCATTATTATTGTCAAGGATGATAGTAGTAATAATAGAAATAAAATATACAGGATGACAAACATAGAAACCAAACCAGAAACTTGTGAATAGTGACAGTCTGTACATGAAGAGGATACCATTAGAGGTCATACGGGGTATTATAAATCCCAAATTATAAACGAAAAGAGAAATATAAAGTAGCTAATTGATTATTTAATCAGAAAATTTTTTGTAATTAAAGTAGAAATGTAAGATTTGGACTAAGAGAGAGGGCCTTTGCAAAATTCATTCAAAATATTAAATAGACAGTTGAAAAATGAATGTTTAAAAAAATTGTTTATAAATGTTTCTGTAAAAATATATAAAAAAAGGAATATCATTGTTTATCAGAGTTATTTGGGCAAAATAAAACATAAAATTATAATATTAAAATACTGAGTAAACAAAATAATAAAAGAAGGGGGGATAATATATAACATTGTAAGAAAGTTGGGCTTGAACTCACAAAATAACCAATGAGATAGCGCCGGTTAAATTTAAACCCGAGGTAAGACTTAATTATATAGATTTATTCAAATATTCATTGCTTATTCAATTGGTACAAATATAATAAAAATATTAATAAAAGAATAGTTTTCTGTCGTATTTATGCAACCCTGAAATACACTGCTGTAAAGAAAGTAAGAAAGAACATTCAATACATGCAACTAAAATATTTCTCTAAATTATATTGCCCCTTTAGAACGGAGTTATCCGGGTTGTTTTTCCTAGAGTGACGTAGATAGGATGTGAGTAGTCGGCATCGCCATCAGATCGGATCAAGTTATGTTAGAAATATCTTGACTACTTAAGCGAACTCTGAATACTCAGCGTCCCCACCAAAATAATTCAAGATAAGATAACCTACGGGACCATACGGTGGACGGTAATACCATGCTGAAATGTCTCGTTTGAGAAGCATAATGTTAAAAATATGAAAATTCGCCACAAAAACATTAATTAGCACGAATAATTTCTCACCTATGAAACATCATTATGCCAAAACAACTCAAGTTTTAGGGCCGTTTGTCGAAAATTGCCGGGTTCTCGTGGTGTTGCCCTTCACGGAAGAACTGGTGGGGGTTCCCTGTCTGGCCGGAAGAACTACTTCTTCTTCTACGTCGTGAGACCTGACCTTTTACTGAATTTTCTTTATAAAAAAAATCACTAATGATGAGATCCCGACTTTTGAATTTTAAAAACATTTCTTCAAATGAGCGCTAATTAGGCCCCCTAGATTACATATCCGGGGTCACATTTAATTTATATATATATATATATATATATATATATATATATATATATATATATATATATCTGTGTATGTTTCGTCATGAAAATTCGCTAAAAACGTCAGATTTATTTCTTATCTTGTGTATTTATGCTGCCATTATGATACCGACAGACAGACAGATAGACGTTGTCTTTTATACTATGAAGATAATTTGCAAAGTAACGTCAATTAATCAAGACATGTTTTCTGTTTTATCAAGTCGAGCAAGACAAACATCACGATCATTATTATTATCATCTTAATTGCCTTTTCAAGTAATCGTCATTAAGGAAGGTCCGCTAATGTAGATCCCAGCAGCCGGGATATAACATTATTTATTGATCAAGGCACAAGTTTCCAAGCAAAAGGTCGGCAGAACGGACCAACTTCCATTCAATTTGTTCCCGGAGCAAATCTCATTCAAATATTAAATAATTAATATCCGTTAAAAAGTTTTGATAGACAGAAATGTGAAAGTTGTTACGGCGGAATAATACATATTTTATAAGGAAAAGAGAGAAAGAGAAAGAGAGAGAGAGATACGGCACGGCGACCGGTGGAGGGTAAAGAAAGTTACCATCGTTAACTTGGGAGTTTCTTTTAAGTTTTTGCTTGTTTTACTTTTATTTGTGTTTGTAGGAGTGTGCGTGTTTTCTCAAGGCAAATTAGGCATGCCTTCTTTAATAAGGGAGTTTCTTATGCGGAGCAAATTGATTTTTAGCGACGCTTGCTTGCCAAATTACGGTCGATTGATTGAAAGAAAATATTCTCAAGTTTTGTTTTTGTGTGTTGTTCGTGCTGCTTAACCCAATTTTTGGTTTGTTACGACTTATACTTTTAGATCTAATTCTACCTTTGATATTTATACTTGTATCTCTCTTCTAACAAAACAACGTCACTGGGTGTTTAACTAAGTTTCTTTCCCAGATGGACCAGTCATTGATCAAATTTTTTAATGTTCATACTGCACAAGCTTTTATTTTGAATGAGTAAAAGTAAATTTTTTTCGTTGCTCTTGGTGAAGCATTTTGTTTAAGTAAAAGATAAAAAAATCATTTAATTAAACTTTACAGGACCTATTAGCGAATTTTCGTAAAAAAAATATTTCCATCGTGGGTAAACGACAATTTTGAAAAAATCCTTCAAATAAGCACGAACTAGGCCCCCGGGGGTCCGTTTCCGGATTCAGTTTCAATTTTACATGTATATATATATATATATATATATATATATATATATATATATATATATATATATATATATATATATATATATATATATATATATATATATATATATATATATAGGTGGCGCATTAAAAACGAAACGGACCGATTTGCGTCCAGAGAATTTTTTTTAAAGAAACGCTGAAACACGTCAATTTTAATATTGAGGTGGACATGTTTTGACATAAAACTCAACTTTGTCACATCAACCCCTTAAGGGTGGTGATAACAACCCTTATATTTTAAATAGGGAACATGAGTCGAGTGTTACATCATTTGAAAGCTCTTTCTTCTCTAAATTCAGCATACTAATTTTTTTGGAAGTTTTATCAACTCGTTTAACAATTATTCACAGTTGGAGCTGCAAGAACGTATTTCATTCATTGTGATAAGAAATGTACTAATTAGTCAGTTTTTCGTTAAGAAAACTAAAAAACAAAACCAAACGTTCAAAAATGTTTATTCAGTTAAGTAAGTGTTCAAATTGTTGACTACCGGCTTCCATACAAAAGTACAAATTTTGTTCAAAACGAGCTCTGACATTCTGGAGCATTTGTGGAGTTATTAGACGGCATTCTTCAACAATGCGTCGTCGTAATTCTTCCAGAGACTCCGGTTCTGTTGTTTATATTCTACTCTTTAAATGGCCCCATAGAAAGAAGTCTAAAGAAGTTAAATCCGTTGATCTAGGGGGCCACTCATTATCACCTCTACGCCCAATCCATTGTCCTTGAAACACTCTGTTCAAAAACTCCTTAACACGTTGTGAACAATGCGGAGGAGCTCCATCTTGTTGATACACTAATTGATTTTCTTGATAGAGATCATCATTTTCAACAATGTCAATTAGTAGAGGGTAAACGATATCTTCTAGTAACTCCAAATACGTTTCGCCACTCAAATTGCCATCAGGAAAAATTGGTCCCGATTAAACGATCTCCAAAAATGCCAGTCCAGACATTCAATTTCTGTGGAGTTTGAGTGTGGACGTCGTGAAAATTTCTTGAGTTATTATCTGCCCAATAACGACAATTATGACGATTGACTGTAGAGTTTAATAAAAACGTACACTCGTCTGAAAACAGATATTGAACAGAAAGTTCCCGTTATCTACTTTTCGTGCAGTCATAACTTCACAAAACTCCAGCCGCCGATCAAAATCATCTTCATTCAGTTGTTGTACAAGATGAATTTTATACGGGTGATATTTATTATGCTTCAATATTAGCTGAATAGTTCTTCTTTTGATGTTTGAAACAGTGGCCAATTTTCTCGTGCTCAAAGTTGGGTCTGCAGCAATTTGTCCTAAAACTTCAATCTCAGTAGTCTCATTTCTAACAGGAAATTCATGTTCAGGCTCCCGTTTTTTGTTGGCTATTGAACCACTTTGTCCCAACTTTTCAAATAACTCCAAAATGTATTTTTTGTTAACATGTCTGTTCGGATGTCGTTCACTAAACAAATTTCCGGTACAGTTGTCATCGTTTTTTAAAAAAAGAAGCATTATTTCAACTCTTTCTTCTACAGAATACACCACGGTTGGCACAGTCATCTTTTTTGAAAAAAGGAGTAATTATTTGAACTCTTTCTTCTATAGAGTACACCATTTTGAAATTAATTTTCGGTAGTACTATCAAGTATCAAACCGACCGATAAACTGAAATAATAAACTGCATTTCTCTCATTCCGATAAGAAATGTTCTGATAGTCAATTTTTTGTTTACAAACCAAAAAAACATAAAATATCAGCACATTTCTTTTTGGAATGAGTGAAATACGTTTTTGCATCTTCAACTGTGAATAATTTTTAAACTAGTTGATAAAACTTCCAGAAAAATTAGTGTGCTGAATTCAGATAAGAAAGAGCTTTCAAATGATGTAACACTCGACCCATGTTCCCTATTTAAAATATAAGGGTTGTTATCACCACCCTTAGGGGGTTGATGTGACAAAGTTGAGTTTTATGTCAAAACATGTCCCCCTGAATATTAAAATTGACGTGTTTCAGCGTTTCTTAAAAAAAAATCTCTGGACGCAAATCGGTAACTTAAACAAGTTCGTTAGCCAGGAAAATCCGACAAGTTTTCCGGGAGAATATTTGTTTTAAAAATTTTTAGCAAAAAAAGTAAAAAATCTTCGAAAATAGCGAAGGTGTTTTAACCCAATTTGGTACGCCAGTTGCTCATATACAGGCTATACCAGTTGCCAACATCTGGCTTTCTAGCGTTAAAGGAAAAAAAGTGATACGTAAAAAAGCATTTAAAAAAACTCAAAACTAGGATAATACGAGCATGCCATAACATTACTCCCGGTTCACTAAATCAAGGTTGGAATCTGTGATGAGCACTGATAAGTACACTTGGAGAACCCATATCTCCACAACACATCTTTTAAATACGATCGTTTCACTAACATAGTTAGCGTCATCAGAGGATGAAAAATGATACCGTTATATTTATAATACGTGTTAGATAAAAGACCAATAACCTGGAAAGCAAAGAATCAGAGGCAAACTTTCTGCGCCTATATTTTAATTGCCGCACGACCTTTTAGGTCGATTTAGGGACATTTTGCTGTTTATGGCTTTAGAGATGCAAATACTCTCATAGGCGTCTAAATTCACCGGTTGTCAAACATTTTTTATAAGTTTCATGTTTTCTTGATATCTGTGGTGATTATTATCCGAAATATGTTATGCCAGGCATGACTTGTCTATGCCACCGTATCTTAACACTGCCAGTTATAACGGGATTTTTAAATGGTCATTCAGCAACTAAAATATAGACACAGAAAGTTTGCCTGTGATTCTTTCCTATCTAGGCTATCGGTCTTTTACCTAACACGTAGTATAAATATAATGTGTAGCAGTTGAGTAGTGTAAAATTTTTCATCCTCTGATGACGCCCACAGACTTTATTATGTTTGTTATAACCTTGTTGATTCAAACGCCTCAAGATACGCATTATATAAAATTTGACATCTAGTTACCCATGCTCACTCCTCATACTTCTAAACATTACAACTTAGTGGAAACCGAGCTGCCAACTGCTGTCTGAATTACGAACACACAATAAATGTAGCATTTCAGTGCTTTGCGGTTTTATAAAATGCTATTTCTGATGTCTGCCACCCTCGTCTGTCTCTTTCTTGTCACAGAGATCCCAACACGAACGTCAAGTTTAAACCGAACGAAAGTGAGGATTAATTTCATTGCTTACCCGATTTACAATTCGTCATGTGCCTGCGAGCAGCGCACAGAGTTTCCTGGCTGCCTCTCGTTTAGTTTGCGCGAATTTTCTCTGTTGCAAATATACAACAACGGATGATTTTATTCAAGAGATACAGAAAATGCAGGTTGTATGTCTGTAATGTGATATTACAAGAAGCTATGATTCAATCCACCTGCCACTAAGCAACTTAAGAGGCTCCCTGGCGTAAACAAAGAGAGACATCGGCAGCTCCATTTCCTCTTTCTTTATAATCAAAGGCATTCTCTATATTTCCTCTTCATAATACTTACTTTATGCACCGTTATGAGATAAAAGTGTTGCGGGGTAGAGTGGGTTATGTCTGGATGAGAAATGCCAGAGGAAATCTGCTGGAGAGGATTTGAATTCGCGAGTGTTTTGTTTACATTGCATTAGGCTTTAGACATTTAATTTATTTGTTACAGCTACTTATCTGAAATTAAATTTCATATCAGCATAGCTCACTACGGTGGCTTCTATTTGTTGGTTTATGTATTTCTTATTCACAATTTATTCGTCGTCCATTTTAACGTCTGAGATGGTAGGTGGTAGTGGAATTTTCCTTTACGTGATTGTAAAGGATTTTTTTTCACGCCCGAGGAGGTACCACCCCATACATCAAGGGACCGGTGAAGTCCCAACGGACGTTTCCGGTTCTGGTGTATGAATCGGTTTCCCTTATAAGCAAAAATGATGATGGCTCCTCCTTATGCAAAACATTCCGGAGGTAAAATACCCCTCCATTAGGATCTCCGGGAGAGGGGGGTACAGGGGGCGCCAACATCAAGATTTAACATATCCTTTTCGAATATATGTGGCCTAAATTCTAACCTGAACTCCGTCCACCATTTCCTCCAGGCTAACAGGCCCCAACTCCTCTTCCCCACCGAAACCCAAATCAGTGTCAAAACAGCCACCAATCACCTTAGTTTCCCAGGATATGAGCTCCTTACTTTCTTTAGATTACATGGGGGCGTGTGCGCATACGTCCGTAGCAATCTACCCTGCACCAGACTCCCCAACTTAGAAGCTGGAAGAAAAGACATGCTATGGATAAAAACTCTCTCTCAGGGCTGCAATTAAATTTATCTGTTGCATTTACCGGTCACCTTCTGACAACAACTTTGTCCAGCTCTTTGACTACCTTTCTGAAAAAACCGACTATCTTATTTCTGAATATCCTTCCTCCGAGGTCACTATTCTTGGTGACTTAAGCGTCCATAATAAGGAATGGCTAGCATCTTCAAAAACCGATCCACAAGGGAGAGCAGCGGAGGCCTTTGCAGTCAGCAATTCTTTAGCCAATATGGTTCAGCAACCTACTTACTTTCCTCGTATCCCAACACACAGCTCAAATCCCTTGGATCTCCTTCTTACTACAAAACCTGAATGCTATAAGATATCATTCACCGCCCCCCTTGGTCGCTCAGACCACGGCATGGTCACTGTTTCCTGCGCAATGCAACCCGAGGTCACACAGTCGTCACACCCACGTATCGTTTGGTACTACAACTCCGCAAACTAGGACGAAATGCGGGATCACTTTTCCTCATTTCCATGGGCGTCTGTCTGCTACTCTCATCCTGACCCCTCTGATATCTCACAAAACGTCACCGAAACTATCCAAGCTGGCATGGAATTATTTATTCCACGTACACAGAAAACCTCTTCAGCCACTCAAAAGCCCTGGTTCTCTAAATCCTGTGACTAGGCCAGACTTGAAAAGGTTAAAGCTCACAAAACGCTTCTACACAATTGCAGTCAAGAAAACCGTCAAGCATTTAACGATGCAAGAAACCGCTATGTACGCATTCTTTCTGAGGCAAAAAACTCGTTTAATAACCACATCAAAAACAAAGTCCTCTTAAGCTCCAACGGCGGCAAACCCTCCTGGACTCTTGCTAAATCTATTGGGAATAATTTCTGCAAAAGCACGTTCCCACCTCTTGTCTCAGGGGATGAAATTGTTTCTACCGTCCTAGGCAAGGCTGAACTTTTTGCTTCGTTGTTCGCCGGCAATTCTACTCTCAACCCACCTTCAAATGTTCAACCACCAACAGTCCCCAATGTCGCGCATAAAATGACATCATTTTTAAAACTAAAAAGGTACGAAATATGCTCTCTTCGCTTAATACCAGGAAATACTCTGGCCTTGACGAGATCTCAGCAATTGTTCTCAAAAAATGCGCACCAGAACTTGCTCCTGTCCTGACTCAACTGTTTCAGATATCTTACAATAAAGGCATATTCCCTAGTAACTGGAAAACTGCTCGAGTACAACCCATCCCCAAGAAAGGATCCAAAGCGCTTCCTAGCAACTACAGGCCTATTTCTCTCTTTTCAGTCGTCTCTAAAGTGATGGAAAAGTATATAAACACCGAATTACTAAAATTTCTTGAAAAACACAGTCTAATCCACGACAGGCAGTATGGATTCCGTCAGCACAGATCGACTGCCGACCTCCTTTCCTTTGTCACCCATTCTTGGAACAAGTCCATGGAACAACACGTGAAGCCCAGATTGTTGCTCTAGACATATCCAAAGCATTCGACCAGGTCTGGCACGCAGCGTTGCTTAATAAACTGACGGCCTATGGCCTACCACCAAAACTCTGTATGTGGACAGCAAATTTCGTCTCCAACAGGAGCATATCTGTTGTTGTGGATGGCCATTCCTCTAAACTGTATCCAATTAATGCAGGAGTTCCTCAAGGTTCAGCTTTAGCCCCTACTTTGTTTCTTCTCCATATCAATGACCTCCTCTGTAGCACATCCAACCCAGTTCACAGTTACGCGGACGACAGCACCCTCCACTCAAATATACAATATTCTAAGCCTGTCTCTTTAGCCCAATTGGATGAGGATCGCAGACTCATGGAGGGTTCTGTCTCCGTGAACCTCCAAAAAATATTAGACTGGGGAAGTAGAAATCTTGTACAATTCAACCCCACCAAAACTAAGTCTTGCTTTCTTTCTCACAAGAGATACACCAGCCCTAGACCCATCACAATGAACAACCAAGTTATTCAAAGTAATGAGTCCTTTTCTCTTGTTGGCATTTCTGTGGATCGAAATCTTAATTGGCACCAACCTGTCACATCAATTGCAGAAGCGGCTGCTAAGAAAATAGGTTTCCTCCTCCGAGCTCGCAAATACTTTTCATCAGCTAACCTCTATACCTTATATACTTCACAAATAAGGCCAAACCTCGAATACTGCTCCCACATCTATGGTGCAGCTGCCGATTCTACACTCGCTATCCTGGACTCCATTCAAAAGAGAGCTATACATCTCATCGGTGACCCTACCCTCACCCAAAGGCTGCCTTTCCTTGCCCACCGACGTGCCGTTGGTGACCTCTCTCTCTTTTATGGATATCTGCACGGGCACTGCTCAGAGCCACTTTCTTCCATAGTTCCCCCACCTGCTTCCCCCAACAGACCTACCAGGGGAACAGAGCGAATGCACTCTTTTACTGTCCAGGTCACCAGACATAGAACATCTTGTTATGCCCGCTCTTTTGTCCCGAGGACTTCCAAGTTTTGGAATTGCTTGCCGTTACATGTTTTTCCTTCTCCTCCGAACCTCCAAACCTTTAAGTCCAGAATTAACAAGCTGCCTCTTTCCTCCTTGTCAACACCTACGGTACCATAGTATTTAGGCTGTAAGCCCTCGTGGTGTCTTGTTGAAATTGGAAAAAAAAAACCAGCTCCGCCATTGATTTGTAGTCCTCTGTTTTCGCTCTGTCTTTGATGCAGCTACAAATTCCGAAACCTTTCAGATGAGGTCAGTAAAGTGATAAAGGAAGTTCAAAAACCTCATCCGTCAATTAAAATACAATATACAGAAAATTTGCCCGCGATTTAGTCTTCCTCTCGGTGTCGTTCTTTACCTAAGACTCAGTATAAAAGGTGATGTTAGTAGTAAGTAGTAAGTAGAATTTTTCATCCTTTAATGGCACTTTGTTAGTGAAACGATTGTCAGGTCTTTAAAAAGATGCGTTGTGGTGATTTGGATTCTCCAAGTGTACTTATCAGTGCTCATCATAGGTTCCAATCTTCACTTGGTGAATTTGCATATATTCAAAAATATACATGAGACCGGAAAACAAATTTATTTTCTCTATTTAGTGCATTGATAAAGCGTGGTTTTTAAAAGTTCTTTATATCATTTTATTAAATATTGACTTTATGGTGCATTATCTAATTTATTCAGCTAAACAGGTACGATTTTTATAAACTTCCCTCCAGTTTAAACGTCCATAAACCACTGCCGCATTAAATATGGACGATAAAGACGAGAATTATTATTTCAGACCCCAACTTGCGACATCCTCAATTTATCATGTTTGTACAAGCATTCGTTAAATTTTTAATTTTTCTTTTTTTTTTTTTTACTTTATTTATTCAAGCAGAGCGCTACACGACCACAGAATAGAAAGCGCTGGGACGCAGAATATGCAAACAATTAAGAATAATGACTGGGCCCGTTAATATTGCAATAAATATAACTGGGGACGGTCGTTTATATAAATATTTAACGATGGTTATAATTCGAGTACAATGGACTGTGCGCCAGAGAAGCTAACTCCCATTGGGGGAGGGGTGATACGAGGGTTGCAGATATTTTTTGATGGGGACGATGTAATTTGCTGACCAAAATAAATGTTGCCGACCGAGGCTTTAATCTTTAAGGATTTCTTTGATATTTCATATTTTGTATTCTAATGTTGATGTCTTTCTGCTACCGACGTTTCACAAAAAAATCTTAATATTTAAGGGTAGTTTACTCTTGAGGTTTTTTCGTTTTTTAGTGCGACCAGAGAAAGTATGAATGCGACCAAGCTATAAATTTACACAAAATCACCGATGGCTACTGTCTTTCCACTACCAAAGTTTCACAAAAAAATATTCATATTTAAGGGTAGTTGACTCTTGAGGTTTTTTCGTTTTTTAGTGCGACCAGAGAAAGTATGAATGCGACCAAGCTGTAAATTTACAGAGAATCACTGCTGCTAACTGTCTTTCCGCTACCAAAGTTTCATAAAAAAATATTCATATTTAAGGGTAGTTGACTCTTGAGGTTTTTTCGTTTTTTAGTGCGACCAGAGAAAGTATGAATGTGACCAAGCTATAAATTTACACACAATCACTGCTGGCTACTGTCTTTCCACTACCAAAGTTTCATAAAAAAATATTCATATTTAAGGGTAGTTTACTCTTGAGGTTTTTTCGTTTTTTAGTGCGACCAGAGAAAGTATGAATGCGACCAAGCTATAAATTTACACACAATCATTGCTGGCTACTGTCTTTCCGCTACCAAAGTTTCACAAAAAAATATTCATATTTAAGGGTAGTTGACTCTTGAGGTTTTTTCGTTTTTTAGTGCGACCAGAGAAAGTATGAATGTGACCAAGCTATAAATTTACACACAATCACTGCTGGCTACTGTCTTTCCACTACCAAAGTTTCATAAAAAAAATATTCATATTTAAGGGTAGTTTACTCTTGAGGTTTTTTCGTTTTTTAGTGCGACCAGAAAAAGTATGAATGCGACCAAGCTGTAAATTTACAGAGAATCACTGCTGCTAACTGTCTTTCTTTGGTCGCACTAAAAAACGAAAAAACCTCAAGAGTAAACTACCCTTAAATATGAATATTTTTTTGTGAAACTTTGGTAGTGGAAAGACAGTAGCCATCGGTGATTTTGTGTAAATTTATACCTTGGTCGCATTCATACTTTTTCTGGTCGCACTAAAAAATTAAAAAACTTCAAGAGTAAACTACCCTTAAATATGAATATTTTTTTGTGAAACTTTGGTAGCGGAAAGACAGTTACCAGCAGTGATTTTGTGTAAATTTATAGCTTGGTCGCATTCATACTTTCTCTGGTCGCACTAAAAAATGAAAAAAACTCAAGAGTAAACTACCCCTAAATAGGGGTGTTTTTCTATACTTTTCTGGTAGCAGATGCGGCTGGTAGGTGGCATCCAAGATATAGAGTTTCATGGAAAAGTTTAGTCTATAAGTAGTCGGTCAGCTAAAATAACTAACCTTGGTCAGCAAATTACTTTTCCCCTTTTTGATGCACGCATTCGAATTGTGGTTATACCACATTATAACAGGTATGCTGCTGTGGTCATACCTTGGTTAAGTGTCTCAGGATTTCATGGATCAGCAGAACAAGAAAAGGCAATGTGACATGACATGCCATATGGTAACACAGATAAACAAAAAAAGCTTTTTTTGTATCTTTATTTTAGTGACATAATTCTGATTCTTTACGTCGCAAAATAATTAAAATTTTCGGGACATAGTGAACACTCATAAGAATTGTACGATATATTACTAAAATTAACCATCCAAGGGCCCCGTGTGATATTACTACTAACATACCTGAATTTCTTACTAAACCGAATAATTTACCACGCATTTCGAAGTTCCCCCTTCTACTGTAGTTACCAAACAAGTGAAATAAATTTCTCACAAAATTTTAGGTGTCTAATTTTTCTAGAAACGAATTTTGTACTTGTGTGGTTGAAAATACATAGAAATATTACACCAGTTTTTCGAACTATATATATATATATATATATATATATATATATATATATATATATATATATATATATATATATATACAGTGTGTCTCAAACTGGATGGGAAGGTATTGCTATCTCCGTTATTATTAGAGATAGGGAGACGGTTAAATCAGCAATATTTTGTAGAATTTCATGCTCGTTCGAAATATGACTTGTATTTTGCCCTGCCTTTTGTTCTGATTTGTAAATAAACTTCCACAATACGTACTTGTGCTTGTTTAATACTGTTATTTTTTTTAAATATTAAAAATTAAAACAAAATAGTGCAATAGACTTTTAATGTGATGCTTCTAAAAAAGTCTAATACAATTTTGTTCAAAAATTCCCTATGCTGTGTCGTCAGTTGAAGAACCCTGTATACAGTTTCATATACAGTGTGTCCCAAACTAGATAGGAATGTATTGCTATCTCCGTTATTATTAGAGATAGGGAGACGGTTAAATCAGCAATATTTTGTAGAATTTCATGCTCGTTCGAAATATGACTTGTATTTTGCCCTGCCTTTTGTTCTGATTTGTAAATAAACTTCCACAATACGTACTTGTGCTTGTTTAATACTGTTATTTTTTTTAAATATTAAAAATTAAAACAAAATAGTGCAATAGACTTTTAATGTGATGCTTCTAAAAAAGTCTAATACAATTTTGTTCAAAAATTCCCTATGCTGTGTCGTCAGTTGAAGAACCCTGTATACAGTTTCATATACAGTGTGTCCCAAACTAGATAGGAATGTATTGCTATCTCCGTTATTATTAGAGATAGGGAGATGGTTAAATTAGCAATGTTTTATAGAAGTTCATGCTCGTTCCAAATATGACTTGTATTTTGCCCTGCCTTTTGTTCTGATTTGTAAATAAACTTCCACAATACGTACTTGTTCTTGTTCAATACTGTTATTTTTTTTTAATTTTAAAAAATAAAACAAAATAGTGCAATAGACTTTTAATGTGCTGCTTTTAAAAAAGTCTAATACAATTTTGTTCTAAAATTCCCTATGTTGCGTCGTCAGTTGAAGAACCCTGTATACAGTTTCATATACAGTGTGTCCCAAACTGAATAGGAATGTATTGCTATCTCCGTTATTATTAAAGATAGGGAGACGGTTAAATTAGCAATGTTTTGTAGAATTTCATGCTCGTTCCAAATGTTAATTTATTTTGTCCTGCCGCTTTTCGTTTTCGAGTTATTTCGAAGGAACCAAAATTTGTCGATTTCTTTTTTCTTCAATATCTAAGTAGGCGTTGATCTGACATGTCTAAAGTTGCACATTATCGGGACACTTTTTACAGAGTAATATTTTTGTGCCATTCTCAACTTTGGATTGTCATTTGTTTTTAAGCTACAGGTATCAACGTTTGTTTTTATTATGGCAGCCATATTGGATTTTTTTCTCATGTGATAGCCTGTGAAAAAAAGCTTTCCAATGATGTACAACATGCTTGAGAAATCTTGTAATTGCACTGACAATTTTGTGAAAATCCGTTTTGAGGTAAGTAGGCTTTGAAATCCAATACCAGAAAACAAATGACAAAAAAGTGTTAAAAAAGCAGTAGGCCATGGAATCTAACAATAGACTTCTACTTTTAACATAATTTTCCGTAATGATTCACGATAAAAAAAGAGGCACTTTGGGCACACCAATGAATCGGCCTATTATTACAAATGATATTTTACATTACAACATTACCCTAAAAAATTGTTATAATTTAATTAAATAGGTAAACCTACTAAACAACTACATTGATTAACAGAACTCAATAAAAAGCAGATTAGTGATTTACGAAGACTCCTTTAAAATTGTTTGATTTTGAAACGTAAGTCAACTGAAAAACAACAGAAGAAAAGTTCCTATGGATATAACACTATCGCGACAATTAAGAATACTGTCATTCTTAATTATCTGAACATTTTGAGGTGTATTTAACACCTTGCTTAAAATTTTGTACTAAATAGTTTGTTTCCTGTTTATTTTCAATATTATTCAACATGTTCAGTAATGAAGAATATTTTGACATGTTGGAATGTTATATTCGTTCTAACCGAAATACTGAGGCAGCTGCAAATTCATATCAAAACAACTACCCAGAAAGACGACAACCAAACACCAAAATAATATATTATTCAAAGTTTTGACATTCAAAGTTCTCCCTGCCTGGAATGCTAGATTTTCTGAATGGAACTCCTGTTTTTGTTCACATGATTTGATGTTTTTTTCAAAAATAGGATATTAAAAATAAAACAAGATATATATAAATATAAATATATATAAATCACTTCTAATGTGATGCTTTTTAAAAAAGTCTTGTAGAATTTTGCTCTAAAATAACCGGGGAAGCCAATATTTCAGTCTTCAATTGAAGAGACCTGTATATTCACATTTATACCGGTTTATATGACGAATATTGTTAGTTCTCTCGTGTTGCTTGTGAAATACCAATGAAATGAAAGAAATTGTAAGTAGTTGAATTTTATATTATTTATTGATGACTCTGATTACTTTTCACAACGAATACCTTAATATTTATAGTGTCTTTTGGTTAGTCGATTTAAATCGACCTAAGTTAAATATAATTCACCCGGCTAGTAGGTGCACACTATGTTAAATTTTGGTTGCGCTTACACTTTCTTACACGTTTCTAAAATTACACTTCTAAAAAAAGGTTTTTGTATTACATAAAGGTGGTTTTTATTAAAACAAAAAGCAGAGTAAAAAAAAACCAGAGCTTTGCGTTAGATACGTATTTTTGACAACGAAGTTGTCTTCATCCGTAGCTGTAGCTAAACTGTTTAGTGACAGCTACCGATAATAATAATAACAGATAGTTATGTGCTAGCTACGTATTTCGTAAATGGAGCTGTCTTCATCAGTAGCTGTCGCTAAACTGTTTAGAAACAGCTACTGATGAAGACAACTTCGTTGTCGAAATACGTGTCTAGCGCATAACTCTCTGTTATTATTTTTTGTATTTTTTTGGGGCGATTTTGCTTTTTGTTTCAGTTTCCAGCCACAGTGTTCAACCTCAGTATTTTATCCCTGTGGTTTTTATTATAAATTAATGACTCGCGTAAAAATAGTGCTGCAAATAGAATCATAACTGCCACATAGCTGTGATAATCTACTATCCGCAGAAAGACATTTTCATTAAATGAATTTAGGGTGCATGACTTGACCACAAAGAAAAGGTTCGTATTTATGTACACATAAACTTCTGAAACGTTATATTACTTGAGTTTTAAGTAATAAAAGTCAATTTTTACCAAATCACCTCTCATTTATCCCCTACCCCCTGAAGCGATCTTACCCAAAAACAAATCGAAGCGTTCATTTGTTCGGTGCTAACTGCACACCAAATTTAAAGATGATATCTCAATTCGTTCGAAAGTTATTGCGCCCACTGGCAGACGTACAGACCAACCGACTGCAGACCGACATACAAAAAATTTTTGTTCCAGAATTAAATTTTCTATACGTTTTAGGACTTTTTACGCCGTTTTAGCAAAAAAAAGATTTTCGAAATTTCTTCCACAGATATTCCACTCCCACACATTCTACCCCTAATTTAATTTCAACACAGCATACCAGATGTTTGATGAAATTGAATGTTTTCTAATAAACAAACCCTAAAACGTTATATCATTTGAGTTTTAACGAAAAAAATATCATATTTCACCAAATTACCCCTAATTCATCACCTATCGGCTGAAGCGATTTAACCCAAAAACAGCCCGAACCGATATCTCAATTCGCTCTAAAGTTATCGTGGCTACAAACAGACAGACATACCTACCGACAGAGCGACAGACCGACAGACACAAAAATTTTCGTTTCCAAATAATTTTTTCTATATCTTTTGACACTTTTTACGACGTTTAAGCAAAAAAATATAATCATTTATGTCCCGATGCCATACTGCCACACGTATTGACGATGTGGAAATAAAAAATTTCGGGACGCAGCAAGTGGGCTATAGTAGCGAATTTTCATAAGAATTGTACACTATTATGATACGCCATATTAGTAAAGTTAATACTTTAAACTTACACAGACCTTGAAGATCAATTTTAGAGGACCTAGTACACGCACATGTGAAGAGGTCTTTCGAAAGTGTTACCATCGATATCTCTCTATTATCAAAAAAATCTTACGTTCTAACTCCTTTTGAGAAAAATTCCCAAAACTCAATTTTCTATGAAGCTAAAGAATTAAATTTTGCTAAATCTGTAGATAGTGTAAGTCTCTTTAAAATAAACTTGTATTACAAATTTCATTAAAGTTATACAAAATATTTCCAGAAGGAAACTTAATTCATATTTAGAAAAGTAAAGTATCTGCCAAATTATAAACGTAGCAGTTATTTTTCCTTATTAATCGCCAGTATGTTCGTTTTAGTCAACCTAATTAAACCGGGTTTTTCAATATCAACAATAACAAAATTATAATTTCAGACTCAAAGGTGACAAACTTATTTAGGCGTTTTAAACAAAAATGAGATCTTGTTCAGAACGTATGAAATCTGTGCACTATTATTTCTCCAAATGTTAAAATAAAACATAAAAGAAAACATACATTAAGCGAGCTGGATTCGATCGCGTAAGCTTCTGCTTAGGAGGCAAGCGCGAAGCCCCCTGTGCCATCTAGGCACACGTCAACTAACGTTTTATTTGCGTGTTACTTTAGATCGGCTTCATGCACAGGATATTATATTCAAAGTATGCGTAACAATTATTAATTACAGAATTAGTATAATTGCCAATCAAGCACATCCCACGACTGTTTCGGTCTTATATGACGTCTATTTTATAATCATTTTTATAAAGACTTGGCTTGATTTTGTTTACGTTTCTAGTATATTATACGACAACATAATATATTTATGCTGCGCTAAAACTGTATTTGAGGCCGTTCATAAAGCTACAAATATAGTGTCTTTTAATAATTGATTGAATCCCCCTGTTAAATAACTTTCAATTGGCAAATTTTTAATTTCATGTCCTCTGTCATTTTCCATAATTGCGGCCGAGATTTCACGATTGTTGGTTCGGGTAGTATGTTTTCTGCCTGTTATATATTTAGTTTGGTTACCGTTGATGTATGGTTTATACCGGTTGTATGAATTAATATACGCGTGGCAGTTAACTACTCTGTCTGTCAGGCATTGGACTTTAACCATTAAGTTGTTTCAACGCATGTCTTTGAGATTTTATTTTTAATTTAGAAAAAACTCTAAACATTGTGTACCAAATTACTTAAAATTCACAACATAGGTTTATTTGCACTTTTTCTAGCCGCATTTAAAGTCTCATTTCAGTTACTCTGATACTTATACAAATATATCGTTTTCAAAAAGTTTTCCCCGATTTTCCACCGGAACAACTTGAGCATAAAGGCTGATTAACGAACGCGACCTCGGTTTTCGCCCAAACAAGATTTTTGCCAAGTCAGATTGAAATCAAATCATCTAGCGACCCAAATTCGGGCTCATCTGAATATATATTTTTTAAAGCTTTTCGTTGTGACCTCTCTATTAGCGAATTTTTCTTAATGAAAATTCGCTAGTAATGAATGCAAAATAATATTTTACAAAGTAGATAAATAGGAACTAATACTGTATCTTTAAGATTCCAGCCAGTTCGTTTAAAATGATATTAGTTCTTTTCCGCCGTTGTTAGATGGCGTAGTGCTGAAGAAATTTTTTAACGGTAGTCGTTCCAAATAAAAATTATTCTGCCTGCAATAGAAATATATATTTTTAGATGTATAGACACTAGATAAAACAGTTAATAGACATCTAATAGGTAAAATCGCTAGATTTTCTTTGTAAAAGTCCTATACGCATTGCTAAAAGTTTGGAAACATCCTAAAGAACAATCCTGTATCTTAAGAACAAACTGCTTCGATCTGTAAGAATTAACCTTGTCACTAATAATAATTGATGACTTCTCTTACTATTGACTTCACGATCGACAAAGCTGCCTTAAGACTGGATAAGACTGCATTAAGTTATATCGTCTCAATCACCATTCTGATGTGAGACTCTCGACCCCTGTACATACACCAAGATGAACTCCGTCCCCTGAAAGCGCTGCTCTTGAATTCATTCCTCCTAACGCGGTTTTCCTTTTAATTACAGCATTAAAGTTAATCGCAACTGGGGGCGATTATCGATACTTGGAACTGTACGTCTGCTGCATGTGCATTACTTACTTACACCTGTGAAAATTGACGCTCTTTGATGGGGGAAAAACCTTTTGAGATGAGATCCGATGATAAAGAGACGGTAATAGAAGTGTTCGAGTCATTATTTCGTTAAGTGGAAACGATGTTTGTGTGGTATTAAGTAAATAGCGAATACAACTTACGATTACTATGATCGTAGATTAATTGAATTAACGGCAAAAAGTTGTTGAAGGTTGTGTCGTAGCTTATCACAGTAGAGAGTTTGTAGCTTAAACAGATCAGTGGATTTTGATGTTTTTATTTAAAATAAAAATACGTTTACTCGTCAACTTATCTTAAATTGCCGGTTTCCTAGTTAAATACAGATGTGAAGACTACTTCTCTGGCTTCACAAATACCTGTTCTCTTCCCCGTAACCAGATTTACCGCTTGATAGCATCATCAGACAGGAGACATTTGTTTTTTTCTTTCTTTAACGTCGGTCAATTTCCACGACCTTGGTCAGTCATCGATGCCAGGGAACAGTTTCGCCTTACCATTCTGGCAGTTTTTCCGAACCCCTGCCTTTATGTGAGAAGGGTAAATATATTTTTGCGTGGCCAACAACAACACCGGACCGACGGCTTTGCACCCCCTCCGAAGGGAGGAAGATGCGGAAATTCATCTTCAGTGCCACAACCTCGGTTAATGTTAATTTTACAGTATCTACTGAACACAACCACCTAATTCGTATACTGGTTGGACCTCAAGAAACTACAAAAGAGCAAGTTGTGGTGGAGATAACTAGAGAAACGACTATTGACTAAACATAGCAAAATATATCACTTGGACCAGGAAGAGATGATACACAGGTAGCCACAGTAGTTTTAACAAGAGAGCCCGGAAAACAGCTGGTAAGGTTGGGTAAAAGAACAAACGGTTGGATAAACTGGACGATCAAAAAAGAGATAACGATCATAACGCGTTATATTTGCCTGTAATTTGGACATATGACGTTCGAGTGCATCTCAAACAGAAGTTATAACTGTAAGAATTGTGAAGAGCAGGTACATGCAACAGGATGCAAAAATGATCCCTACTGTGCTAAGTGCCAAAAGAAGGAGCACAGAGCCGACCAAACTAAATGTCCACATTTTAGAAGGTTGCTACGTAAGGCGTAGTTGACAGAAGGAGAACCTAAGAACAACAAATAAAAACAAGAAAACCAAGTCAAGCCCACAAGTAAGAACTAGCCTAAACATAAGGAAAATCTTCACGGATGAAGATTCTTCAGACGAATCTGATGAGGTCAGTACACAGCCATGATAAGGCGCATGCGACTGCAAACGAAAGAAACATATATATTATAGTGGCCAGCGAACATAATAAGAAGAGGATCAGCGGCAAACATGAATAGTAGACAAGAGAGGTGATATGGCAGTGCTGTTTGTTAACAGAAAAGTGGCGGTAGTGGAAATTAGAAGAGAGGAGCTGTTCGTATGATTAAAGTTAAAAGAGTTCGACATCTGCTGTTGCTATAGCTCTCCAAACATGGCGCTGGATAGATACAAGACTGATATGGACAATATAATGGAAGAAGGCAGACAATCTCGTAGTAACATTATTCTAGGAGATCTGAATGTTAAATCTCCGCAATGGGGCTCAGATAGAGAGAGAGAGAGAGAGAAGATACTAGATGTGAATACTTTTCCGAATGGCTAGCCGCGACCGATATGGTAGTGCTAAACACTGGAGGAACACTAACCTTCTCTATAAAAGTCAGCACATCCTTGATAGACATCACGCGTGCCAGCGTGAACATGGACAGGAAAGTACAAATGGGAAATGATAGAGGATGAATCACTTTGAAGTAGGGGAGAGAGCCAACTGCAAGAAGAAGAGAGTGAAACGAGAAACCAACTGGACACTATTTAAAAACAGTCTGAACATGATAGACACCACGACCACAGACTGCAGTGTTGAAAGGTGCAGAACGATGATAAGGCAGATATATAAATTTTGCCATGTGCACGAGAGGAAACCATATGTACCTTATTGGTGGAATAAGCAAACTGGACAACAGAGGAAACTGTGTTTAGGAAATAGAAGAGCCCTGACAAGATGAAACAGAAGAAATGAACGACAGGGCCTTAATTGTAAAGAATTAACAAAACAAGAAGTTGATACACCTGATATACCAGTCAAAGAAAGAACATTGGGAGGCACTTAGAAATGACGCTGACAACGAAATATGGCGCCCGGGATATAAAATTGTAGTAGGTAGGCTGACGAACCTGATGCCTGTATATCTTCCACCAAGTAAGAGAAGAATGAAAATAGAAGAAGAAATGACGTTGACCAGGAAATATGGGGCCAGATATATAAAATTGTAATAGGCGGGCTGACGAACCTGATGCCTGTAGATCTTCCACCAAGTAAGAGAAGAAAGAAAATAGAAGAACAGTTTCCACGGGCAGATAATACACTGGAACTGCGGACGGAGACCTATGAGGCAGAACGGTTCACGATGAACGAGCTGTTGGCTACTGCTAAAAGCTTGAGAAATGGGAAGGAGCCGGGATTGGACACCACCACACCAGAGGCGATTAAAAAAGTGACAGAGACAGGTGGATGCTATCAGCTATAGCAAAAGTTACCTTACTACCGAAAGGAGAAAGCCCTACTATGGAAGCCTCGGGATACAGACCATTGTGCCTCTTAAAAACAAGAATCAAGGTTTACTAGACTGTCATCAAGAACCGATTACAAGTTGAGACAGAAAATGTGCGGATTGAGGAAGGGGAGGTCCAGAATACAATCTGTGGAGGAGGCGATCAGAATTAAGAAAGAAACACAGGACAAGTGGTGTGCACTTGTCACCTTAGACGTTAAGAATGCTTTCAACACGGCGCGACGTCGTGGAGAAATTTTATAGAGAAACTTGAAAATCGAAACATATCTAGGTACCTCGTCAACATTATCAGCAAGTATTTTGAAGGCTGAAAAATACGAATTGGAGCGGGATCTGGATGTAATAGCGAGAGTCCGACAAGGCTCTGCCCTTGGGCCAACACTCTGAAATATGCTTTATCACGGAGTCCTGGGGTTGCGTTTGGCAGAGGAAGTGACAACAGTCGGTTTCGCGAATGATTCGGTCATAGTTGCCGCAGCCCGGGATGTAGAAGATTTAACATTCCGAATCGATGATTCTATTAGAAGTATCACCAGATGGATGGAGAGGCAGCGGTTGAGACTGACGCCAGACAAAACCGAGTCATATTAAAAGGGGGCAGAAGCCGAGAAAATATTAGATTTTGGGTTGGCACCCATGATATTCGGCCTGGAAAGAGTGGCAGATGTCTAGGAATTATCCTGGACGAGGGAGTCACATTCAAGGATCACCTGCAGATGTCCGGAGAAGAAAGCATCAGCGATAGGCAGATTGATGTCGAATATTAGGGGTCTGGCAACAACTAGCGGACTTGCTCGCTGGAGTAGGTAATTCTATTTTGATTTATAGAGCTCCAGTATGGTATCCGACGATTCAAAAGTAAACTTATAATAAAAATCCTAGAGAAGACCCAGAGGAAAATGCTCCTTATGGTGACGACAGCTTATAGAACTGTATGGGCGCAGGCAGTCCAGGTGATAGCTAGCACTATACCAATTGATCTACAGGTCAAGGAGAGATATATCCAGTTCAAGGAACATGAGCTGAACCAAGTGAGAAGAAAGGGGGCGCGGGACGAAATCATAAAGGAGTGGCAGCAGCGCTAGTTGTAGAATGATGATGTGGCGAAATGGACGAGTAAGCTCATACCAAACATTATAACATGGCTAGAATACAAACACAGAACTCTCAGCTTCCATGTAACACAAGTATTGATAGGCCACGGGCAGTTTTTAGTTTATGCAAAAAAAAGATAACCAAAACTGATAGTGACGACTGTAGATATTGTGGTTTAAGAGATACGGTGGAACACACTATGTTGCAGTGCCCTAGGTAGGAGAAGCAGATATATAAAACAGCGGTGTTGTTGAGACAAGAACTGGCAACAGATAACCTTGTTCCGCTGATGCTCAGCGGTAGGGAACAATTGAAGAACCTACAGAAAATTATGGAGACTATTTTAAAAGAGAAAGAGAAGCATGAAAGAACTACGGATGTACTGAACTCCTAATTATCGCACCAACATCAAGCGGGGGAAGGTAAAGTAGGTGGAACAACGATGAACAAAAGAGGGCCTGTCACCCACGATGATATGTCTGTGCAGACGTTTCCAGGGTGCATAAGCGGTTCAAATGGGCCTTTTGGCTACCTGCGGGTGGCCCCAATGTCCTCACAAAAAAGCTTGTGCTGAAAAAGTGGAGGGGAAACCCTGGGAATCGAACCCAATACCCTTGCATCCAGAGGCACACGTTCTTACCCCTGGACCACCGAGGCTCTCACTATAAACTTTTAAAAGGAATAGCGAGAAATTCAGCTGAAAACAGTGAAATCATTTTACTGTTATTATCTACATCTCAATCCTCGTCTGCACATTTTGTAATCTAAGATCTTACCACTTCCCCACTTATACACTAACTTCAAATAAATCTAATTAAGTGCACTTTGTAAGTGGCTAAATGCATAGCCTATCATAAATACCTGCATCATCTGGGGGGAATAAGCCGTGGTAGATTACTACAAAAACTGCCGCACAAAGTGTAACGTAAAGCGAAACAGGTCCCCTTCGGAAACTGCCAGCTCTACTTTTTCACAGGAAAAGACTCCAGCCTCGAGAGTGAATGCAATCTCCAGATCCATTATGTTAAACTAATTGCAATATTTGGCGGCACCACGCTTAACCAAGCTCGTGGCTTTGTACTTTACGAAACTTGTTGAGCAGCTGCCATATGCGTATGCTGCATGAATTGCTAATTAACAAGTATTTAGAGGAAACAATATTGACAGTGCTGGTCAGCAGTTTGACTACGTGTAACTTATTACCACCAAGTTGGGGGTGAAGTTTGTAACGACATGATTTAAGTCGCAATCATTTCCAAATTATTGAAAGCGTTTTCATATCGAGGCGTGTTTTGCGAAGGTGTGGATGCAAATATTTTAATAAATACTGACCACACACCAGTGACAACATCATGAATTATAATTGGGAACTGTGTGTGTGTGTGTGTTTGTGTTTTCTTTCTTAAACGTCGGTCTTTTTCCGCTACTATGGCCAATCACCGACGCCAGGGAGCCGCTTCACCTCACTATTGTAGTAATTTTACGGAACCCCTATCTTTCTGTAAGGAGGTTGGGATATTTAAGGTGCCCAACATCGTATAGACTCGGGACCGACGGCTTCACGCCCGCCCCAAAGAGTAGAACCCGCAGACATTCAACTTACTCAAATACAATGCCACAACCTCGGTGGATGCTAATTGTACAGTATGTACTAAATAAGAACCCTGGGATCGAAGCCAGTACCCTTCGGTTCAGAGGCAATGGGGAACTAAATAACATACGAATCTATTGATTGTGGTTGCCCTGGCTTAGTAAAACCGTTCCATACTAAATACAGCCGTAGAGACTTGGCTCCCCATAAACGATACAAAATAATCTAGAAGCATCCGATGCCCTAGATTAGATATGATGTGAGTGGGCTATTTCAGTACCCCCACCGCGACCCTAGATGTATTTTGGCTCACGTCTAATTGCTTAAATTTCACTCATCACATCCATATCCCTGCAGGAGTCGATCTTTTTTGATGGTGAAAGTTGATTTGGCGGTACTGCCATTTGAGTGAAATCGCTTACCCGTTTCGAAGCTCAAGAGAGATAACCTCTCTCCGAGTTTGTCTGGACCCGACACCCGTCAGTGTTTGACTTGAGGCAGTATCATGATGTCCTGCACCCGAGCGCCATTTAAGCGTAGTCGTTTGCCCGTTTCGAAGCTCACAGAATAGGCCTCAGTCACCAGTCGTAATCCACCACTAGAGATCTAAGCTCTCCTCCGGGTTCATCTAGACCCGACACCCAGCAGTGCTGGATTCAAGGCGACATGCCACCGAGTCCCGCTCTCTTAGCATCTCTACGCGAGGTTTTTTGTCCGTTTCGAAGCACACAGTGGGTGCCTCAAAATCCGGGTGTATATCACTCCCCAGAGATATCAACCGCCTCCAGGTCGTTTGGACACCCGTCACCCGCCAACGGTTAACCGAAGGCAGTATTATCTGGAACCTATCTCTCGAGTAACAACAAGGCGAGGTCAACAGTGGGG
This sequence comes from Tillus elongatus, assembly GCA_964006375.1. NCBI lineage: Eukaryota > Metazoa > Arthropoda > Insecta > Coleoptera > Cleridae > Tillus > Tillus elongatus. The sequence continues at coordinate 84,587,853 of OZ023270.1, read as the reverse complement.
GCCTCAAAATCCGGGTGTATATTACTCCTCACAGATATCCACCTCCCTCCAGGCTCTTCCGGACCAGGTTCCCCCTAGTGTTTGACTCCAATTCTTACAACAGATCGTAGTCACCTTGGGTCTTTTAGTTCGTTCCCGGGTCCGCAGGGGACATCCGATACCTCTAACTGCTTATTCCTTTTTTCATTGACACTTGATTTTCTTTGGTTAATAATTTATTCAATCTTTTAAACTTTGCACAATATTACAAATAAGGTGACTAGATTCCAACGTGCTCTCGCTCTAAAATAAAAATTCTGGACTCAGGAAGTGCGTTATGGAAGTGAATTTTTATAAAAATATTTTTAATAGGAAATATGTCTTTAATGCAAGCAGGCGTCACTTTGGTTACCGGTTTGACCTATATAGTAGAAACCATATACTATATTTTAGCAAAATAACTTATTGTTTGAAAATTTACAACAGTTTTCCGAAAATACACTTAAATGTTTTCAAGAAAACTGGTTTCCTAGCCAACGAACCTCGGGTAAAGAGCTAATTGAGTTATTTCGATTTGAAGCATTTATTGAAAATTGACTACCAAAACGCACTTATTGCGTCTCGATTTTTTTCTTACAAACATATTTCGATTAAAAATGCAAAATTGCAATAATACAAGAGATGTTCGAAAAAACGTGTCGGTATCACCAACGACTTATTGGCCACGCTGTGATTGGCATTTATCTTGTATAATAACGGATACATTAGTATAATAACAATAATATTGAGCTTTACCGGATCACACTGTGTATATATATATATATATATATATATATATATATATATATATATATATATTGAAGAAATCTTTTTAAAATTCAAAACTCGCGGTCTCATAACGATTTTTTTCAACGAAAATTAGCTATAAATTATAGACCGTTAAACCATAAACTTAACTAAAACTACTGCCAAAGCATTAAGGAAAGGGTCTATTTGAAATACATTTTCTGGAAATATTTTAATAAAATGAAGGACAATGATGGTTGAAGCTGAAACTTAGGGTTTGTAGAACACTCTTCTTCCGACATTCTTTTCACATAACCCGTATTCGCTTCAGGTTTTTGCGTAAGTGTTGCCAATTTTGACGAAAACCACAATTTTGTTTTCTTTAAATGCCTATAACTTTTTTCTCTTTTAACTTGCAGACCTAGATTTTGGTACATGATTCAATTTTTATCACACAAATACGCGTATCAAATTCGGTTGCCAATACTTTGTGATTTCCGGAGATATAAAAAATTTCCGAAACAAACACAACAATTTTCGGGAAAACCTGGCTAACGTTCTTGGCTAACGAACTTGTTCAAGCCACTTGCCAAACGAAGGTGCTTACCAAATATTATCAAAATTGACCCATTATTTTTTGAGTTATCGGTGTGATACATACATATATAGGATGGCATATAGATAGACATAATTTTATGTACTTATTAATCTCTAATTCTATCTTTGTTCTCTCGATTCTATTGTTAAGCTTGTGTTTGTTAAAATGCTATACTTTTCTTTCGGCTGTATTCAAGCTCTTTCTTTGGGGTATCCCCGTTGAGCATTGTAAATAAATAAAATAATATATATATATATATATATATATATATATATATATATATATATATATATATATATATATATATATATATATATATATATATATATATATATATAAACATATAAAATGAAACGAACCCTGGATACGTTTTATAGGGGGGGCTAGTTCGCGCTCATTTGAAGAAATTATTTCAAAACTCAAAAGTCGTGATGTCCTCATTAGTGATTTTTTAAAAGCAAATCACTGAAAATGGTACGACCTTAATTATCAATCTGATAGATTGACCACCAAACATCGACAACGTATTCAATGTCACGTCGTATAGAGTTATAAAGACGTCTAAAGGCTTTTTCATTTAGGTTCTGGCTTGTTTAACAACTGAGAAAACATGTGTTAATCAACTCAAGTTATTACACCCAGACCGTAACATCTGGTGGTCATCTAGACTGGCTGTGATAGCAACAGATACTCATTATTCTGCCTCTTAAATCAAATGTGAAGGACGGGCGTGTCTAAGATGAAATATATTGACTAAAGTTTAAAACATACACCAAGAATAAAACTGGACCCAAGTCTGATCCCTGTATAACACCCGAAAACACTACACGTGTCATAGACCGTGATTCGCGAAAAAATTAATGAATCTCCTTTTAACGGACATTATTTTCAGAAACATACGCTTTCGTAACGCGTTTTTTGCACCCACAGTTGTTTTAATTACTAATTTTACAAATGAGTATATGACAGTGTAATGGAAGTATGAGCTATTAGTAAGTTCTTAGGTAATGATACTTTTATAATGCGACAAACGATTAGAAGTTTTTTCTTCCTAATTAACTAGTTAATTTTAGTAGAAATGCACTCTGTTGCTGCAAATCAGTACTTGTCCACCTTGTTAGGGGCAATAATTAATGAAAAACCGTTACTAAATTACTCCTTTTACATCACAAACTAATAGACATTTTCCTTTTAAACCTTTACATTCGCTACATTTTTTCCTTCTCTTTAGAAGTCCTAATTATTTTGTCTAGACCTGTTTCCTTTGAAGTACGTGCTAAACGGTGCTATTTAATGACTTATTTAATGACTTGACAACGACATTGCAGTAGATAATATAAAAATGCATCTAAGTGAATTATTTCTGAAATGCTTTCATCTGCAATAACACTAGCTAGATAGCAAGCTGCGCAATTAACTTTATTCCCATAGAGTTACTTGCTTAAGGCCAGTCTGCGAGAAGGAAACCGATTGAGATGGAATGTTTCAAAGAAGTGTTTAATTATATCTAAAACGGCATTTACCATAATCTTCTTGGAATTAGAACAGTTTAGAAGACTAAACTGCATAAGGTTGCGGTCTCAACTGCACATTGAAATATCTAAACCCCATAAAAATTCAGAGCAATATATATATATATATATATATATATATATATATATATATATATATATATATATATATATATATATAAATTGAAATTGACCCCGGATATGTGTTTTAGGGTCCTAATTAGCGCTCATTTCATGAATTTTTTTTTAAATTAAAAAGTCGGGATCTCCTCATTAGTGAATTTTGTAAAGAATTTTTTTTAATGAAAATTCACTAATAAGAATGACACTTGAATTAAATTCAGTCAAGTGAATAATTGAGAAGTCTTATTGACTTTATCTTTCAAGTATAAATAGAGTGAACCCAATATAAACACGTGATATATAGTGTCTCAATTTCACTAATTAAACGAAAATAAATACTAGGTATAGTTGTAATTTTATTTTATTTTCCTAGAGCATGGTTTCGTTATGTGGATGATAGTTTCGTTTTACATAATAAACGATTTTATTGCCAAATTGAACAATACATTTGATTCTATAAAATTTACCCACGATTTAGAAATTAATAATAAAATACCCTTTATACATGTACTAGTTATAAAAAATAAAGACATTTTAAATTTCGATGTCGATAGGAAGGAAACCACCACTTACAAGTTACATTCCGAATGGCTCACACATCATACGTACGCATAAAAAATGGCCAAAACTGATACACTGCTTGCTTAGCGGAGAAATTAATTAACAAACAGAAGACAAAGAAAATGTTAGGGGAATCAACGACTTAGAAGAGAAATCTGCGTGATGATTATTATCCCAAATATTCCGGGATAATAATCACCACGCAGATAAGAATAATCTAAAATTGATTAACAGACAACTGGGAGAGCTAAGCGCTTTCGAAAGTATATATATATATATATATATATATATATATATATATATATATATATATATATATATATATATATATATATATATTCCTAAATATAGTAATAGTAAAAAATACAGCCAGGCAGCACTAAGTAGCCCACGGGTAAATTCCTGGCTGGTGAGTGAGTGCCGAGACGAGACGAGTGACCTGGCTGGGCAGTATTAGGTGACCCTCATCTGGGTGCCGGGTCACTCGGGGGTCAAAGACAATGAAGAAGCTGACAGTCTCGCGAAGAGAGGGTCAGCAGAACCATTTATGGGACCAGAACCGGCTCTGGGCGTGACAAAGAGCACTGTCAGGGGAGCCATTAAGTCCTGGGTCAGAAACCAACACAAGGTGTACTGGGCAGACTGTCCAGGGCTCAGCCATGGGAAGTCAATAATTGACTAACCCAGTTCAAAGAGAGCTGTGGACCTGCTAAATCTTAGCAGAGGACAATTCAGAAACAGAACAGTTCTCTTGACGGGACACGTGGCCGTCAAGAAAATCCTGCATAAAATGGGGCGGTTGCGAAGGGGACCTCGCATGCAGACTCTGCGGCGAGGGGGAGGAATCAGCCCAGCACATTATGTGCGAGTGTAAAGCTCTGGACCGCAAAAGACAACTGATCTACGGTCAGTCTAGGCCGGATACAGAGCATTATAAAACTTCACCCTACCAATCGCTGTGCAGACTAGTTCAAGGCACATAGATTTTGGAATGGGTGGAGTAAGACTGAGGGTATGCATTATCAACCAAAGCTTGCAGCTCTATCGGGGCGGTAAGGCCGCGGACGAGCCCCGAGGGAGAAAAAAAAGTAAAAAATGCAGGAACTTCACACTGCCGCCTATGGTAAGTCGGTCGATAGATCACCTCACAAGAAAAATCGGCAGAAGCACGTCCGATTGATAATAAAATAGTTTAGGTGTTTCTGACAAACGAAGTATGTTAATTTTTGTGTTATGGACCGACTACTTGCGCAATAATATAAGCAGAGCTGTAGATGTAAGATATTTAGAATTGTTCATGCTCTGATGACGTTAACTTGGTTAGTGAAACGATCGTCAGGTTTTTTTTAATGTGTTGTCACTTGGATTCTCCAAGTGTACTTAATATTGAATGTTTAATATCATTTTCTAAACCCAGCTTAAACGGTAGAAGTTAATAAATTATCTAACTGCTTGACATTTGTATAAAAAAACATTTATGTCACTTCTGTAGATGCTTGAGCATTAGGACTTGGTTTAGTGCAGTAATTTGGCGACCTTATTTAGCTTGTTGCTATAATTTAATAATCTCTTACACTTACCTGCTCAAATACTTTTATTAGACTTCATTAGCTTGCTTAAATCTATTAACCTTTCGGCAGCAGGATCTAGATATCTAATTCTGCAGTGAATTTTACCCGAACTTTCATGATCAGCAAAATATTTTCCGTTAGTGTAAAGATCAGCATTTCCACTAACCGGCAGCAGGATGTAAAATTCTTAGTCTATTAATGAGATGAGCTAGATATGGTTATTCAATGAGTAACATTATTACAAGAGGCTAACTTAATTATTTACAGAATATTTATGAATGATGACAAGGTAATGTTATGTGAAGTGTAAGGGAGTTATCTTATTTAACATGTTACCAACATTAGCTAAAAGCACATCAAAGGACAATAATGAAGAAGTAAAGTGTGTGTTCATTACTTATGAGGCGTATTATAGAAGTTTCAGAAGTGTGAACTTGCAAGGGGTTGTCCTAATTTATCACCGCCTCGTGTCTCGTTATAATTTAAGAACAAAATGACTTTTCTAATGCGTACAAGCTGTAACACTTCAACTCAAAAGGAACTTGTGATTGGCGAAATTTACTATTTACATGTATAAATTAATAAGGAATAACTGTAATCGAAAATTTTCATTGTTGAGTCGACAGTAAACTAATTAAAAGTTAGTCTTGTCCCAATTAGTGATTATGCGGTTATTTACTGTAGGTCTATGTTGGGTACCAACAACATGTTTTGCAAATGTAAATTTGCCAGCGTGCTTATTTCTAAATGCAGAACTATGTTTTTTGTGCCGGGTGTTAAAATTTCTAGAAGTTTGACCTATGTAGATTGCGTTACAATGTGTACAAGCTAATTTATATATAATATTTTTCTTTATAATTAAACAAATCAAACAAAATAAATCTAACTATTATTTCAAAAAAGTTGTAATAAGATAACGAATTGATGTATCTTGATATTTTCATTGTATAGAGCCTAATATATTACTATTGCAGTTTAGTTATTTTATTGTTGTAGTTGTTATTATAGTTATTACTTCTTTTTTTTTAATTGCTGGGTGAGGAAACTCATGTTCTTACCTCTGCGCTCGGATTCCATCGCGACAGAGAGTGTGTGACTCAGAGTATTATAGGTCTCTGCCTACCCACCAAACCTCACCTCATTTCTTCACCATACCTACTGGAACCACTTTTCGTAAATCATCAGTAAGTAGACTGTCTTTACAATTTGTCTCTTTTCAATCCGCTTTTTCCTCTCCTCTACTTCTTTAGTTCTTAGGACATTTCGGACGTAGCTGTGGAATTTTTCCCATTTTTCAGAATCTCCCATCATGATGTCAAGGATGTTGTACATGGTCAGGTCAGTCTTCATACCCTGCCTTAGGGTTTCTCGCTCGTTCTCCCATCTTGCGCAGTCCAATATGGTGTGTGTTACCGTTTCTGCCATCCCACAGTACAAGCAAGCGTCGGTTTCTTCTCTTCCTATCCGGCTTAGATATTCCCTTCTGGAGCCATGTCCTGTGAGCATTTGCGTCAGGAAATAATCTGTTTTTCTGTGCTTGCATTCCACCCATTTTTTCAGATATTGAATTAACTGCTTGGTCCACTGAGCGACATGGGTTGTGTTATCCCACATCTCCTGCCATTTTTGAAGTGTGCTGGCCCTCTCCTCTGCTTTTGCTTTCGGTGTGTTTCCGTCTCTTCTGTGATATAGCCTTGATCTCTCTTCTACGGCAAGCTCGATTGGTACAATTCCTGCGACCACCTGTACCGCCCTTGCCGACACAGTGCGATATGCGCTAGTAACTCGTAGCAACATTCTACGTTGGACTTTTGTAGCTTCTCTGTTATACGTATCTTTTTTCATATGTTCGGACCAGATAGGTGAACCATATAAAAGAATTGATTGGACCACGTTATATAGTATATCCCTCTTTTTGGATCCGGGGCCTTTTATGTTTGGCGTTATTCTGATCAATGCTGCCACCTTTTCTTCTGCTTTTTGTATTTCTGTTTTTATGTGTCGTCCAAAGTTTAGATTTTCCCCTATGGCTATACCCAAATATACAAGACTTTGTTTGGGTGCTATCTCTACTCCCCCACACATAAACCTGACTTCGGTCTTTGCTCTTCCTCCTTAGTTATTATTGATAGGTTAGCTCTATCTTTATGTTCAATATATATATATATATATATATATATATATATATATATATATATATATATATATATATATATATATATATAGTGTAGTGTCTGCTTTATTATGGTTATTGTTTAGTTATCTTATTGTTGTAATTGGTATTATTGTTATAGGTTAGTTCTGTCTCTATGTTAAATATTGACATACATCATGTATATATTCTGAAGGCGTCGTCCGTCATTTCTCTTTCATCTTATTTTTATTTTAAAATAATTTTTGGATGAAAACATCATAACATAGCAACCGATCTTTATTTGTAGTTGTGCTGATTTTTATTCAATTGTTATCTGCCTGGGGAGGCTGTCAAGAGGCGAAACCGGTTAGAGAAACTTTGAAGAACATCCTAGAACATCTAGAATTCAGAAGGGCCATTTGCTCCATTTCGCTTACACACACGCTGGATACGTCCTTCATTTACAGAAACGAAACCCAATAGTGAAGCCAGATAAGTAGTCTCCAAGTCTGTATGTAGAATGGACCAGTTTCACCAAGTAAGGGCAACAACAATCAGTGAAATAAGAAAAAATACAGAGAATCAGTTTGATTGCTAGAAACAACTAAATAGGTAGCGGTGGAAACATTAAGCATATACACTGTGTACAAGAAGTAACGTAACCACTTCCTGGCGAGTTTACAAAAAAAATATTAAAAAAAATGTATTAGGTAATAACTAAGGCTATAAGCACAGACAACTGTTTGGTATACAGGGAGCACGATTTTTCCCGGAACAATAACACAAATAATTTTTTTAATGGAACATCCTCTATATTTTTAAATTTTTAGATGCGCCATTTAATTGAAAACACAATAGTCAAAACCGCATGTCGGTAGCTTTTTGGTTCAAGACCTACAGCCTATTGGAGATGAAAAATTAAAAATGTAATGAGTAAATTTATCAAGTAGTCATATGTCAAAAACGCCTGATAATTTTCAATGTTGATTTTATTTTGTTGGATATTCAAAATGTCTCCCTAGTTCTATTTGACAGCAACCAGTTCTGTTATAAAATGCTGATATGACATTATGCCATTTATCAGGTGTTATTTCTTCGCATGTCACTAGTATTTGTTTCCTTAAATCATCTAAATTTTCACCTTTTGTTTGATAGACGGTGGTTTTTTGATAACCCTATAAAAAGTAGTCAAGATGTGACAAAATCGGGAGATAGTGATGACCACTGAATTGTGCCTCTTCTCCTTATCCACTTGTCTTGGAAAACTTCATTTAAACAATTTAGAAAAGAAACACTAAGGTGTGGTAATGCACCGTCCTGCTGGACCCAAATTTTAAGTTTATTTTCGAAAACATTTTACACTTTCAAACAATCAAGTTATTTTGATGAAATATGGTACATTGTTTCTACTATATAGGTAATACTGATAACCAAATTTGATTCATGCTTTCTTTAGAAAAAAAAAAACACTTATTAGCTATTTAAAACGTGTTTATGAAGATTCACTGCCATAACGCACTTGATGCGTACAGACTTTTTTTAAACATATTCTGGGACAAAAAACTTTGTGACGGCATAAACTGGCGGACAAAATTAAGAGGTAGATCGAAGGCAAGCCACGGTATAAAGATGGCTCTAGACAACGACTCATTGTTGCGATGACAAGGCGAGATGGCCTTAAGACTGTGATAACGAAGATGCTGGTGACATAGAATTTACATCTGTGTGAATTTTATCCAAAAAACAATATATTCTCTTTTGCAAAAGTCAACGAAATTAAAATATCGCGTTTAGACTTAACTAAATCTCATATCTTAATACAACTCGTTTTACACTAAGTGAGTGGTGAACGTGTCGCCACCTAGTTCGGAACCAAGTAGTATGTTGTCACGCCCGCTCCAAATAACACAGAGTGTTAAAAATAGAGACAGTATACAACTAACTAACAATTTAAAAAATTGTTAGCCCTGGCCCATTTCTACCCCAATATAGGGACAAAGTATGTAAAACTAGATGCATTCTCGCAACAATTAGAACCGTAGACCGGTTTCGCTCTCATTAGAGCTCTTCAGTACGGCATACTAATTGTAGCAAAAATGCACCAAAAATAACGCGGCTGTAGTATAGCCAGTCTTAAAACACGTTCACCACTCACTTAGTGTTTTAAGACTGGCTATACTACAGCCGCGTTATTTTTGGTGCATTTTTGCTACAATTAGTATGCCGTACTGAAGAGCTCTAATGAGAGCGAAACCGGTCTACGGTTCTAATTGTTGCGAGAATGCATCTAGTCTTACAACTCGTTTTATTTTAATTACAACTCAAGAAGTACTTCATCCAATTCTTTTCAAATGAAACTATAGTCTTATATACACTAACGAAGAAGCTATAATTCAATGGAAACCTTCCATTAAAGCAGCAGCAACGATTTTACTTTCCTCTATCATGCAAAATAAGTTTCGTTGAGACAGAAAAATCCATGTTGACTGGAGAAATCAAATCGCGAACATTATACAAGGTAAAGGCGTAACATTTGTTACTCCAGGCTGCATAAAGGGGTCGCAGGCGGCGTCGATAAACCAGGACAAAATATGCGAAAACGAGGGCATAAGGAATCAATCTGAATACGGAGAAGAGAATCCGGCTGACGTGCATAACAGCCGACTTATTGTCGATTCCATTCGCGAGACCGCAAAAGACATGAAGAGACAAAGAGGTGGTTTATTTATGACTTATTGGCGACAATAGATTTGAGGGGGTTCGCTCAGATATGTCAATAAATACGGCATAAACAGTTTCACCCTTACCTAACATAAATATAAAACTACCTAAGTAAATTGTAAGACGATATAAAGGGGGTGAGGGAAAAACAATTGGATTTATCTTAGATGATATGCCATTTGAAGTTATGTGCAGGAAAGATTTAAGTTATTGTAAGTTATAGTTTAAGGAAGCTTTAGGGGGTTACTCACCTTGGGTAAATTCTAAATAATATATTAGATAAATCATTACTAATTCTGAACCTTTAAAAATGCAGAGTTTGGTAAATTACGAAAATGTACAATTTCATGATCATTAAGAGTTTAAAATGTGTGTGTTTCTATTTCTTTAACGTCGGCCTATTTCCGCGAGTATGGCCAATCACCGACGCCATGGAGCAGTTTCACCTCTATCGTGAAAATTTAGCCGAACCCTTACCCTTCTGTAGGGGAGGGTAGGGATCTTACGTGCCCAACATCGCATAGACACGGGACCGACGGCTTTACGCCCCGTCCGAAGGGCGGAAGTGCAGACATAAAATTTGCTCAAATACAATGCCACAAAGTGAAAGGAGAACCCTGGGATCGAACCCAGTACCCTTCGGTTCAGAGGCACATGTTCTTGCCACTGAACAACCGATGCTCTGAATCTAAAATGAAATTCCTGATAAATCAAGTCGTTACTGAAATTCTTGAAAAAAACTCAAAAGTTGCGTTTTGTAATCTCTTCCATATCTTTTTTATTATTTCTGCCAATGCTATGATATTTGTTAGCTTCGTAAAGCCTCGCTGGTCCAGTGGTCAGAACGTGTGCCAAAGGGTACTGGGTTCGATCCCAGGGCTATCACTTTTTCAGTACATATTGTAACAATAACATCAACCGAGGTTGTGGCATTCTATTTGAGAAAGTTGAATGTCTGCACGTTCCGACCTTCGGAGCGTTAAGCCATCGGTCCCGTATCCATGGGATGTTGAGCATTTTAAAGATTCCTACCCTCCTTACAGCAAGGTAGGGGTTCGGCAAGATTTCCAGGATAGTGAGGTGAAAGTACTCTCTGGCGTCGGTGATTCGTCATAGTCGCGGAAATAGACCGACATCAAAGAAGAGTTATTTACTGCCCGTTTCAAAAATTTGCTAGGCTTACTAGATCATTTGGTATTCATCGCCAACCTTAGATTTTCTTATGGCAATTATACTGGATTTTTTATAGGGTTAAAAAAGAAGAAACAATTTAATAATGTGACAAACTACGTTATCTTATTTTAATAAGTATCTTTAATTTATTTTTTTTGCAAATTCAGTTGCCATGAAATTCATTAATTCTGATGTACCGTGAATTTGAGATGAAACATTCATGCAATTGTCAATTTTGAAAAGAAAATTTTATACATTTGAGACTTGAGTTTCATGGCAACTTGATTCTCCTTAAAAACAAATTTTTATATAACGCAGTCTGTCGCATCATTGAAATCGTAATTTTCTTCTCTCTTTCATCCTAGAGAACCTGATCTGCTATTAAAATTTGAATTAGAATTCCCGTTCATTATTTTTTTAAAATAAAAATTCGAGAAACATTCTTTGCAATTACATAACCTGATCATATAACGTTAGAAAAAAAGAATTGAAAAAAAAATAAAAAAGAAAGTTTACATACCTTAGGGTTTGAACCTGCGTGATCCCGGAAAGTTAGGAAAAAAGAATTGAAAAAAATAAAAAAGAAAGTTTACATACCTTAGGGTTTGAACCCGCGAGATCCCGTTAAAGATTTCATACGCGCGCTCAAACGACTCGACTGTGAGCACATGGCAGATTTGTTGTAATTAACGGTATTCATGGAACAGAAAGCTATCCAGGAGAACGTTCCTAGTCGTGGAAAAATATTTTAATATTATTTAACTTTATAGGAAAATTCGCTATCATAAATCTTATGCAATTAAGTAGGTCACATAGAAATTATAATCATTGACATTAAAATCATCATATTACATGTTTATATAAATAATAAACATGTTGGAATTGCAATACTGTAGAATGCATGATGATTACGTATGGTTAATAATGTATTACAAGGAAGTTTATAAATATTGGTGTTTGTAAATATTGAGAGCGATTTTGGTTTCTAAATTCATTTGTTAAACTTATAATGTAGAGATTAAGTTTTTAAAGTCACTTAGTTAAATTTATTGTAAGAGTGGTTGATTTTTATTATTAAAACTTGTTAGTTCGTTACCATGCCTGTCTGATCCAAGTTATAATAGTTATCCCAATTTATCCTCCGCTTCCCTAAACAAACGGGTTATAAGCTCGTATGTAAATTTATGTTTTAGCATAGCAAATACTTTCTATGCCAAACATAGAAAGAAACATATCTTTCAAGCCTAGAGTCAAACGCATTGAGACTTTGAAGACGATCTCCAGCAAGATTTGGGAATAGGCAGATTGGGTCCTCAAGAGTTCATTTCCTTTTATATTTCTTTAACCGCTTGAAAATGGCTCCAAAAAAAGAGCCGAAACGTCGAGTTCTGATAAATCTCGGACGTGCTTCAATTCGACAATACACACACGCATGCATATATATATATATATATATATATATATATATATATATATATATATATATATATATATATATATATATATATAGGGTGGTGCATAGAAAACGAAACACACCGATTTGCGTCCAGACAAATTTTTTTAAGAAACGCTGAAACAAGTCAATTTTAATATTGAGGGGTACATGTTTTGACATGAAACTCAACTTTGTCACATCAACCTCTGAAGAGTGGTGATAACAACCCTTATATTTTAAATAGGGAACATGGGTCGAGTGTTATATCTTTTGAAAGCTCTTTCTTTTCTGAATTCAGCACACTAATTTTTTTGGAGGTTTTATGAACTCGTTTAAAAATTATTCACAGTTGGAGTTGCAAGAACGTATTTCATTCATTGTGAGAAGAAATGCACTTATTAATCAATTTTTCGTTAAAAAAAACTAAAAACAAAATCAGACGTTCAAAAATGTTTATTCGGTTAAGTAAGTGTTCAAATTGTTGACCACCAACTTCCATACAAAAGTACAAATTTTGTTCAAAACGAGCTCTGACATTCTGGAGCATTATTTGTGGAGTTATTAGACGGCATTCTTCAACAATGCGTCGTAATTCTTCCAGACTCCGGTTCTGTTGCGAAAATTCTACTCTTTAAATGGTCCCATAGAAAGAAGTCTAAAGGAGTTAAATCCGGTGATCTAGGGGGCCACTCAATAGCACCTCTACGCCCAATCCATTGCTCTGGAAACTCTGTTCAAAAACTCCCCAACACGTTGTGGAAAATGCGGAGGAGCTCCATCTTGTTGAACCACTAATTGATTTTCTTGATAGCGATCATCATTTTCAATAAGTCAATTAGTAGAGGGTAAACGATATCTTCTAGCAACTCCACATACGTTTCGCCACTCAAATTGCCATCAAGAAAAATTGGTCCGATTAAACGGTCTCCAAAATTGCCAGTCGAGATATTCAATTTCTGTGGAGTTTGAGTGTGGACTTCGTGAAAATTTCTTGGATTATTATCTGCCCAATAACGACAGTAATGACGATTGACTGTAGAGTTTAATAAAAACGTACACTCGTCTGAAAAAGAGATATTGAACAGAAAGTTCCCGTTATCAGCTATTCGTGCAGTCATAACTTCACAAAACTCCAGCCGCCGATCAAAATCATCTTCATTCGTTGTTCTACAAGATTAATTTTATACGGGTGAATTTATGATGCTTCAATATTCGCTGAATAGTTATTCTTTTGATGTTTGAAACAGTGGCCATTTTCTCGTGCTCAAAGTTATGTCTGCAGCAATTTGTCCTAAAACTTCAATCTCAGTAGTCTCATTTCTAACCGGCAATTCACGTCCAGGATTCCGTTTTTTGTTGGCTACTGAACCACTTTGTTGAAACTTTGCAACTAACTCCAAAGTATATTTTCTGTTAACATGTCTGTTCGGATGTCGTTCACTAAACAAATTTGCGGTCGGTACAGTCATCGTTTTTGAAAAAAAAAGAGTAATTATTTCAACACTTTCTTCTACAAAATACACCATTGTTAAATTAATTTTCGGTAGTACTATCAAGTATCAAACCTACCGATAAACTGAAATAATAAACCGCATTTCTCTCATTCCGATAAGAAATGTTCTGATAGTCAATTTTTTGTTTACAAACCAACAAAACATTGACTATCAGCACATTTCTTTTCGAAATGATTGAAATGCGTTTTTGCATCTTCAACTGTGAATAATTTTTAAATGAGTTGATAAAACTTCCAAAAAATTAGTGCGCTGAATTCAGAAAATAAAGAGCTTTCAAATGATGTAACACTCGACCCATGTTCCCTTTTTAAAATATAAGGGTTGTTATCACCACCGTTAAGGGGTTGATGTGACAAAGCTGAGTTTTATGTCAAAACATGTACCCCTCAATATTAAGAAGAAAAAATTTATCTGGACGCGAATCGGTCTGTTTAATTTTCAATGCGCCACCATATATATATATATATATATATATATATATATATATATATATATATATATATATATATATATATATATATATATATATATATATATATATATATATATATATATATATATATATATATATATATATATATATAATAACATATAAATTAAAACTGACCCCGGATATGTGTTCTAGGAGGCCTAGTTCGTGCTCATTTGAAGACTTTTTTCAAAATTCAAAAGTGGTGTTCTATTAATTAGTGAATTTTCACCAACAATTCACAATAACTGTAGTATCGAAAAAAACGATGGTCATTTTAACAACTCGCTAGCACTACATTATAAATGCATCATCAAGCATTTATTCTACCTTTCCCGAAGTCAGCAAAATGTATGCAGATATAAGTATTCTTTGGTGTGGTTTTGGATGTTCCAACATTGAATTGTGCATAAAATCAAGATATATCCTGGAAATCGGAAACGAAGTAACACAGAAGTGCAATAAAAACGCTCCAATAAATGAACAAACTTGGCAATTCACGGCACAAATTACGTCCCCGCTGCAATATACACGTATCCCCAGACTTTATCATACGATAACCAGCGAGACAACCGCGATCCGCGTCCCGGCCTCTTGCGAGACCCCATTTTCTCGCCTAATTAACAACCCCGAAATGCCATTAGTAGTATTCCAATGGTGTTACCAGTCTACTGAAAATACCGAAGTATACCTAATAAAACTCACTCCCAAATCGAATTTAAAATCCAATTTCCACACCGTAGGTGTTCCCATTCCTTACTCCACGCTGCATTCTCTCTCTCTACAACGTCCTCCAACATGCGGTTCTCCGGTCCTTTCATTTACTCCGTTTCTCTCCATCCTTACGTCAGCGACGGTGATGCGGACAAGGACCGCCATGTGGCCGAACTGTATAGCGCACTCTGGCGGATGGAGTATCACTTGAGCGGTTTTTAAAACATACTCAAATGAATGTCAGTTACGTGTACGAAATGGACTCGTATAATGGTCTTTAAGGAATCAGGAATAGAAGGAGATTGGGATAGAGGAAAGCTCTGGTCTAGTTCCGGGATTGCGGGCTAGATTGATTCTTCTCCAGGCGCTTTTGATTCCTCCACAGTTAATATGAATTTTTCACATGTCAGCGTTACTTAACTTGTAATGTAAGGAGTTAATTTTCTCGGTTTCCCACAGAATGAAAGATGTTTGTGCGGAAGGGTAGATGTTCAAGATCGTTTTAGAGAAATAAAGTTGTTATAGAGCGCGGTATCTCCGTGGGGTTTTTCGTTACTTCATAAATTTTAACAGTTTTGTTCATTTTGTTGTTGATATGAGGAAAATCCATTAGATGAAGTTGCTTCTCACAGTGAGGGTTATTTAGCTATAAGTTAGGTATCATTTCTTTTCAGAGTGTATGGTACTCCACACTCTCTGATATTTTACTGAATTACTACTCTGTGAAATATCAGGTTTCAAGTGAATGATATAATAATCATGGCTCTTAGTTTGCTGTTATGAAGCGTAACCACAAGTAAAATGTAGACTCATTTTATTCATTTATTTTTTATTATACATTAAATATAGAAATAGTGCTACTCATATGATAAGAGAATCAATATACTATTATTATAAAACATTGACACAGCAAGTGCGTTATTGTAACGAACGAGGTATATACAGGGTATTTCACTTTAAGTGAATTGATTATTCCATAACGCGTCGGCCTTTTTTTTAATAAAGCACTCCAAAAGCTCCACATCCTGTTATGCATTATTTTAAGATTCATTTTTTCCATAACCTACTATGATTACAAATAAGACCCCAAAAATGACCAAAGCACATTAGGCATTTTTTACGAAAAAAAAAACAAACAAACAAATACCTCTATATATTTAGACCTACCTGTAACCCACAAATCCCAAGTTTCAATATCGTAATATGCCAACCAAACGTTCAAAAATGTTTATTCTGTTAAGTAAGTGTTCAAATTGTTGACCACCAGCTTCCATAAAAAAGTACAAATTTTGTTCAAAACGAGCTCTGACATTCTGGAGCATTTGTGAAGTTATTAGACGGCATTCTTCAACAATGCGTCATCGTAATTCTTCCAGAGACTCCGGTTCTGTTGCGTAAATGCTACTGTTTAAATGGCCCCATAGAAAGAAGTCTAAAGGAGTTAAATCCGGTGATCTAGGGGGCCACTCAATAGCACCTCTACGCCCAATCCATTGCTCTGGAAACTCTCTGTTCAAAAACTCCCTAACACGTTGTGGAAAGTACGGAGGAGCTCCATCTTGTTGAAACACTAATTGATTTTCTTAATAGCGATCATAATTTTCAACAATGTCAATGAGTAGAGGGTAAACGCTATCTTATAGTAACTCCAAATACGTTTCGCCACTCAAATTGCCATCAAGAAAGATTGGTCCGATGTTTAATCGGTCTTTAAAAATGACAGTCCAGACATTCAATTTCTGTGGAGTTTGAGTGTGGACTTCGTGAACATTTCTTCTGCCCAATAACGACAGTAATGACGATTGACTGTAGAGTTTAATAAAAACGTACACTCGTCTGAAAAACAGATATTGAACAGAAAGTTCCCGTTATCAGCTATTCGTGCAGTCATAACTTCACAAAACTCCAGCCGCCGATCAAAATCATCTTCATTCCGTTGTTGTACAAGATGAATTTTATACGGGTGAAATTTATGATGCTTCAATATTCGCTGAATAGTTCTTCTTTTGATGTTTGAAACAGTGGCCAATTTTCTCGTGCTCAATGTTGGGTCTGCAGTAATTTGTCCTAAAACTTCAATCTCAGCAGTCTCATTTCTAACCGGAAATTCACGTTCAGGATTCCTTTTTTTGTTGGCTACTGAACCACTTTGTCGAAACTTTGCAACTAACTCCAAAATGTATTTTCGGTTAACATGTCGTTCATTAATTAATTTGCGGTACGGTTGGCACAGTCATCGTTTTTGAAAAAAAAATAGTAATTATTTCAACTCTTTCTTCTACAGAATACACCATTGTGAAATTAATTTTCGGTAGTACTATCAAGTATCAAACCGACCGATAAACTGAAATAATAAACCGCATTTCTCTCATTCCGATAAGAAATGTTCTGATAGTCAATTTTTTGTTTACAAACCAACAAAACATTGACTATCAGCACATTTCTTATCGGAATGAGTGAAATGCGTTTTTGCGTCTTCAACCGTGAATAATTTTTAAACGAGTTGATAAAACTTACAAAAAAATTAGTGTGCTGAATTCAGAAAAGAAAGAGCTTTTAAATGATGTAACACTCGACCCATGTTCCTTATTTAAAATATAAGGGTTGTTATCACCACCCTTAAGGGGTTGATGTGACAAAGTTGAGTTTTATGTCAAGGGGGACACTCAATATTAAAATCGATGTGTTTCAGCGTTTCTTAAAAAAATATTTCTGGACGCAAATCGGTCTGTTTCGTTTTCAATGCGCCATCCTATATATATATATATATATATATATATATATATATATATATATATATATATATATATATATATATATATATATATATATATATATATATATATATATATATATATATATATATATATATATATATATATATATATATATATATATATATATTTGTGTCTATGCGGAAGTAGCTGGACCTTTCTCTCTTAGGATTTATATATGTTTATAAGGAAGTAGCTGGACATTTCAGCCATAAAAATTAATATGTGCAAAAGGAAGTAGCTGGACCTAACCTCACAGTGTTGCCGCACTTTTTAGTAGGATATATAAAAGTTTTATGTTGTACGTTTAAACAGGTAGCATTACCGCTTTAAGGTCTGCGTGCTAGTATACAAAGATGATATGTTTTAATTAATACATTATTTATTCTCTTTACCTTGACAGTTTTACAGTGAAGCACTTCGTGAATAATATTAAAATTATAAAAAGTGACTACAAATTATTTTTAAATTATTTGCCTACATAAATTATCACACCGGTGTGGTAAAGCAGAAAAATGATAAAAGACAAATTTTGTGTTGTAATTTTTTACCAGTTATTTTAAATTAAATAAATTGTGTACAAAATGTATTTATGACAGTCTTGCCTAAAAACACACGTGTTTTATCTCAAAATGTAATACTAGTGGGCAGTATCCAACCCCCTTGTTCCGTAATTGCTTAAGAAATCCTTTAAGAAAATTCGGACATAAAATGTTTTCTAACCACAAGGTAATTTGATTAATGAGTACACCAACAAAACATATTGTAGACTCTGTCTAAAGAAAACACTGGTAATTTAAAACTTACAACTATTTAGTCTGCCTAAGAAATGAAACTTGTTTTAAAAATTTTCTGCCAAAGTTTATTCTCAAAAAATATTCCGACCGAAATTTATAAATGGACATGGTGTCTAAATTAATAAGTCAGTCAAACTGATCCTGGACTATTTTCAGTAATTATAGTAGATGTTGAGGCGTAACGTACTTAAAGGGTTATTATTTTTATTTTTTATTTTTCAACAGCACACCACGAGGGCTTACAGCCTAAATACTATCGTGCCGTGGGTGTCGAGAAGGAGGAAAGAGGCAACATGTTGGTGCCAATTGAGATTTCGATCCACAGATATGCCAACAAGTGTAAAGGTCTCATTACTTTGAATAACTTGGTTGTTCATTGTGATGGGTCTAGGACTGATGCATCTCTTATGAGAAAGAAAGCAAGACTGAGATTTGGTGGAGTTGAATTCTACAAGATTTCTACTTCCCAGTATAATATTTTTTGAAGATCCACAGAGGCAGAACCCTCCATGAGTCTGCGTTCCTCATCTAATTGAGCTAAAGAGACAGGCTTAGAATATTGTATATTTGAGAGGAGGGTGCTGTCGTCCGCGTAACTGTGAACTGGGTTAGATGTGCCAGAGAGGAGGTCATTGATGTGGAGAAGAAACAAAGTAGGGGCTCAAGCTGAATCTTGAGGGACTTCTGCATTAATTGGATACAGTTTAGGGGAATGGTCATCCACGACAACAGAAATGCTCCGGTTGGAGAGGAAATTTGCTGTCCAGGTACAGAGTTTTGGTGGTAGGCCATAGACCGGAGGTTTATTAAGCAGCGCTGCGTGCCAAACCTGGTCGAATGCTTTGGATATGTCTAGAGCGACAATCTGGCATTCACCGTGTAGTTTCATAGACTTGTTCCAAGAATGGGTGACAAAGGAAAGGAGGTCGGCAGTTGATCTGCGCTGACGGAATCCATACTACCTGTCGTGGATTAGACTGTGTTTTTCAAGAAATTTTAGTAATTCGGTGTTTATATACTTTTCCATCAGTTTAGAGACGACTGAAAGGAGAGAAATAGGCCTGTAGTTGCTAGGAAGCGCTTTGGATCCTTTCTTGGGGACGGGTTGTACTCGAGCAGTTTTCCAGTTACTATGGAATATGCCTCTATTGTAAGATGTCTAAAACAGACAGGTCAGGACAGGAGCAAGTTCTGGTGCGCATCTTTTGAGAACAATTGCTGGGATCTCGTCAAGGCCAGAGGCTTTCCTGGTATTAAGAGAAGGGGGCATCTTTCCTACCTTTTTTTGTTTTGTAATATAGTATTTTGAATTAAAATTAATCCAACTCCTGCTTTTTTTTAGAAGATAACACAAAAACTTAATTCGAAAATAGGACAAGGTGTATAATGACTGTTGTTTTATAAACTTACGAGATCTACTTTTAGTGTTATAAATTTGTATATTTTAGATTATTGTATCCAATTGTTGCAAAAGATATTTTACAACTATTATCAAAAAGCCTGAGTGATCCAGTGGTAGGAAAGTATGCCGCTGGATCCAAGGGTACTGGGTTCGATTTCCAGGGTTCCCCATTCATTTTTTCAGCCCCTACTGTCAAATTATCATTTAGTTGGAGCAGGTTGAATTTCTGCAGGTTCCGATTCACTGAGGAGTCGTTAAGTCGTTAGTCCCGTGTACCGTGCGAGGTTAGGCACGCTGAATATCCCTACCCTCCTTATAGAAAAAAAAACGGGATTTGGCCAAATTTAAAGGAAAGTGAGTTGAAAGTGCTTCCTGTCGTCGATGATTGGCCATAGTCGCAGAAATACGTCGCCGTTGAGGAAAAGACAAAAAAAGATAAGCAATTATCAGCATTATTACTGCCATATTACACAATGCATGTTGGTAACTTAGAATACATTCAGTTAATCAAATACACCTTTTTCAAATGCGCGAACACGTCAATTAGTGGTTTTTAAGCTGTGATCTTTCTTTAATAATATGAAGTTGTCCCAAATTTGAGATATGACGTCTATAATTTGTTTAACCGACAATCCTACTGTTTTGTTGGCTATTTCTAAAGTACATGTCAAGTTATGCTAAACCACCAAGTTTATATTCCTTCCCATAAAAATATACATTATATTATTTTAAAAACAGAAATAAAAAATAGATAATCTAAAACAATTTTCTTTAATAAATGCTTAGGTTGTTGTCGATTGACTATTTGTTAGTAGTATAAACGGAATTGAAATTCGTTTTACACAATTCTGGTTATCTTGGAAAAATAAGTCAACATTCATTTCTTATTCGTGCTACTAATTCCTTTAGATTTATAATAATAAATAAATAAAAATTTAAAATCTGCTGTTTTTTTCAAATTAATGTGTAGGTTAAACCTATTTAACAAAAACAAACTAGGGTAGGATTTGAAAAAAATATTGATGAGGTCGTACCTTAAATTTGGCACACACTGTATGATATTTATTTTATTTATTGAAAAGACGGCAACATAAAATGTCTATCGACATGTCTGCGAATTATTGAAAAAAGATAGCTGTATCTGATTAACTGAATTTATTCCATGTTTTAAACTCGCGCTATATGTATATAGCTGACAAAAAATTATACTGGCAGGTTTAGGCAAACAATGTACATATTTTTTATTATAAATAAAAATTCGTAGGGGTAGAAATAGTAGTATTGGTAAGTAAATAACTTAAAAGCTTTATTTCCTGGAAAGCCGCTGCATTTTAAGATTCACATAGTTGCATTTGCATCATGTTCGATGCAGCAGAGATTAAGACATGTTTGCTGAATATAACTGGGATAAAGTTTGCGTGAAGTTATCCATCAATTCCGAGCCATAGATTTACACGTAGGGTCAGCAGAAAGCGGGATGGATCGTCGCGATCACAATATCAGTGAAGCGGATTCAACGTAGTAAATTTATGGCTAGCCATAGATGCCAGCCATATATTGCTATATGCTACTACACCTTACCGAAGAAAAAACAAATTGTCTTAAGTGTTTTGCAACAACATAATAACACTAAACCAATCGTTTATTATTAACATAGTCATAGAGGAAAACTAAATTTTAGTATGTATTATTTGTTAGTTTGGTTACATGTACCCAAATGACAAATATTGGACAATAAAGCCAAGGCCCCAATATAAAACTAAACACAAAAACAAGTTATGAAAGACCTAGTGTATAGCAACCTAAGCAAATTGTTTTTTGTCACACTCTTGGAAATAAAAGAAAATCATTTGAACATCGAGATACTTATTACTAAGTTTTTTCAAATATGACTTATTTTTTGATATTTACAGTTAATGTGCAAAATCATAAAACCGCAAAATTTTTACCAAGGCCCTAATGTATAATAACTCATGCAAATTATTTTTTGTCACTTTTTGCAAAAGTGAAAAAAATACATATGAAGATCGAAATAGCTATTACCACGTTTATTTTTTCGCATTTGCAGTAGATGTGCCAAAATCACAAAAACGACGATCGGGATAGCAATTAAGACGTTTCCGAAATATGAATTAATTTTTGATATTTGCAGTAGATGTGCCAAAATCATATAAACACAAAATGACTACCAAGGCCCTAGTGTATAATAAGATTGCAAATTATATTTTCTCACCCTTTGCAAAAGTGAGAAAAATGCATATGAAGATCGGGATAACTATTAAGATGTTTCGGTAATATGAATTATTTTTTGATATTTGCAGTAGATGAGCCAAAATCATAGAAACCAAAAATGATTACCAAGGCCCTAGTGTATTATGAGATATGCAAATTATTTTTTGTCACCCTTTGCAAAAGTGAGAAAAATGCATATGAAAATCGGGATAGCAATTAAGACGTTTTCCAAATATGTATTATTTTTTCGCATTGGCAGTTAATGTGCCAAAATCATAAAAACAAAAAAATATTACTAAGGCCCTTATGTATGAAAAACCATGCAAATTATTTTTTTGTCACCTTTTGCAAAAGTGAAAAAGACGCATAAGAAATTCGGGATCGCAATTAAAACGTTTCCGAAATATGTCATATTTTTTGATATTTGCAGTAAATGTGCCAAAATCATAAAAACACAAAATGATTACCAAGGCGCTAGTGTATAATAAGAGATGCAAACTATTTTTTGTCACCTTTTGCAAAAGTGAGAAAAATGCATATGAAAATCGGGATAGCAATTAAGACGTTTCCGAAATATGAATTATTTTTTGATATTTGCAGTAGATGTGCTAAAATTATAAAAACAAAAAATGATTACCATGGCCCTAGTGTATAATAAGATATGCAAATTATTTTTTGTCGCCCTTTGCAAAAGTGAGAAAAATGCATATGAAAATCGGGATAGCAATTACGACATTTTCCAAATATGTATTATTTTTTCGCATTTGCGGTTAATGTGCCAATTTCATAGAAACAAAAAATATCACTAAGGGCCTGACGCATAAAAGCTCATGCAAATAATTTTCTGTCACCCTTTGGAAAAAAAATGCATTTGAACACAGGGATAGTTACTACCACGTTTTTCATTTCAACATTAATGATTCTGTGATACTTACTATTAATGTGGTAAAATCACAAAACCAAAAATCATTACCAAGGCCCTATTATGTAATACTACACCAAATTTATCTTTTGTCACCCTTTGCAAAAGTAAGAGAAAAAAAAGAATTTAAACATCGGGATAGCAGTTAAGAGGTTTTTCAAGAATGTATTTTTTTTCAGTCAATGTGCCACATGAAAGGCAACGGGAAACCTCCTTATTTTAACCTATCGTTGCGAAAACTAAGCGACTTTGCCTTCAGTCAGTCAGTGAGTGATACAGATTATTTTTATTATGTTTTGGAAAAAATGATGAATTTAAATAAATTTAATAAACATGTTGTGTATACAAAGAAACTACCCCAATCACGTTATAAGAATATGTTTATTATAAACATTTGCTATAAATTAGGTTTAAAGTGCAACTTATTTTTAGTGGCATAAATCTTGGTTACATAGCATAAGAAGACTGTTTCTTATGCTGTACTGCATACTTGAACAATGCAACATAAAAATTATGAGAATCTAATTAATGTTAGTCACTCTCGTATAGCAGTTAGTTACTGGTCATATTCAAATATTAAACCTAGCATTTTTTCTCAAATATTATGTATTTGAATATAAAAGCGTCGCATAGATAAAGAACGTTTGGGCTTTGATATGCCGCTTTTACGACGTTGATCCCAGAAAGTTTTACAGCTCTGTTTCTGTACCCTCCTTTTGTAAATTTCAAAGCTTTTACCTGACCTGTCAAACATATGTTTAGAAAAAATTGAAAAGTAACTGTAGCACAGCATAATCAATCAATTATTATGCTGTGACTGTATATTAGATTTTAGCGCGTTAAAAAATCTGCAACTTGCAAAATAGGAATAGAATCATATTCAATTCATTCTAAAACTGTCCGAGTTGAGAGTTGTGTATGCTGTAGTATTATACACTAGGGCTTTGGTAATAGTTTTGTGATTTTATGATTTTAAATGTAAATATAAAAAAAGATTCCTGTTTAAAAAATTGCAAATGTCAAAAAATAATGCATATTGCGGATCAATTGCTATCCGGATCTGTTTATGCATTTTTTTACTTTTGCAAAGGGTGACAAAAAATCATTTGCATATCTTATTATACACTAGAGCCTTGGAAGTCATTTTTGGTGTTTATGATTTTGACACATGCGAAAAAATAATACATATTTGGAAAACGTCTTAATTGCTATCCCGATTTTCATATGAATTTTTTTCACTTTTTCAAAAGGTGACAAAAAATAATTTGAATATCTTATTATACACTAAGACCTTGGCAATCATTTTTTGTTTTTATGATTTTGGCACATCTACTGCAAACATCAAAAAATAATTCATATTTCGGAAACGTCTTAATTGCTATCCCGATCTTCATATGCATTTTTTTCGCTTTTGAAAAAGGTGACAAAAAATAATTTGCATGGTTTTTCATTCATAAGGGCTTAAGTAATAATTTTTTGTTTTTATGATTTTGGCACATTAAGTGCAAATGCGATAAAATAATAAATATTTGGAAAACGTCTTAATTGCTATCCCGATCTTCATATGCATTTTTCTCACTTTTGTAAAGGGTGACAAAAATAATTTGCGTATCTTATTATACACTAGGGCCTTGGTAATCATTTTTGTTTTGTTTTTATGACTTTGGCACATCTACTGCAAATATCAAAAAATAATTCATATTTCGGAAAGGTCTTAATTGCTATCCCGATCTTCATATGCATTTTTCTCACTTTTGTAAAGGGTGACAAAAATAATTTGCGTATCTTTTTATACACTAGGGCCTTGGTAATCATTTTTGTTTTGTTTTTATGACTTTGGCACATCTACTGCAAATATCAAAAAATAATTCATATTTCCGAAAGGTCTTAATTGCTATCCCGATCTTCATATGCCTTTTTCTCACTTTTGCAAAGGGTGACAAAATATAATTTGCAATCTTTTTATACACTAGGGCCTTGGTAATCATTTTTGTTTTGTTTTTATGACTTTGGCACATCTACTGCAAATATCAAAAAATAATTCATATTTCGGAAAGGTCTTAATTGCTATCCCGATCTTCATATGCCTTTTTCTCACTTTTGCAAAGGGTGACAAAATATAATTTGCAATCTTTTTATACACTAGGGCCTTGGTAATCATTTTGTGTTTTTATGATTTTGGCACATCTACTGCAAATATCAAAAAATAATTCATATTTTGTCTCTTCCAAAACATTATTTTTACAAACCACCTGTAGATTTTTTGCTATACTACATGAATAGTAACTTATGCAATAATCATTTTTAATCCAGAAATTCGTAAGAAATATCCTGACGATATTATTATTTAATAAAGTCTTAAGTAACCTCATGCTTTTTGCGGTCCTAGTGTACATAAAATTCACGAAAACATGTAAATATTTAAATAGAATTAATATTTTGAGCATTTGGCAACACCGCACAGGCGCATTAATTTTTACTTTTAATGTTCTCATGAAATAGGTCCAGCCAATAACGCTTGTACATATTAATACCAGCATGTTAATAGCTGGACGTCCAGCTATTGCACGGTTGGTCCAGCTATTATACACTTGGTATACGAAATGGTCCAGCTACTTCCGCATAGACATAAGTATATATATATATATATATATATATATATATATATATATATATATATATATATATATATATATATATATATATATATATATATATATATATATATATATATATATGAATTCAAACGGACCTTGGATATGGGTTCTAAGGGCCCCTAATTTGCGTTCATTACAAAACGTTTTCCGAAAGTCTCACCATCGTTACCTTTCTAGTGAATTTTCCTAAAGAAAATTCGCTAATAACATGAATACAGGTTAATTTGCTTTAATTTCACTTTCAACAAAAATTACAAACATTATTCCATACTTATTTCCCTCAGTATATTCTGAATCGTCTTTGTCTGCTAATTAATATGATGCTTGTTTTAAAAAATTCTATGATGCTTTCCCAAGTCATGTTTTTTCTAAGAAAAAAATGCATATGCAGGCTTATTTTTCAACACAACGTTGTATTAGTTTGCACGTTCCAAAGAGACCACGTTTTCTAATTTAATTCCAATGGAAGAACACAACCAGTATCTCTGGAGCGCATAGCAAGCAGATGCGACCTAAGACTTGCAGTCGCACATCCGCAGTTCTCCTCTTGTATTCTCTTTCTATCTCCATTGTATCTATCTGTCTTTGTAGTTGCCTGTAATAGATGGTAAACTATGCATTATTTATCTCTTAGACTGGTTACTTGCTATGCTTCGGCTCTCTAAAACGAGAACGATCGACACAGAAAAACCATTCACGACTTTCCTGCACACCACACTCACACTCTTTACCTACTGGCTCTGCTTTTCGTCTATATATACTTTGTCTCACTTAAGAGAGTCCTCCACACAGGATTACATAATGAAAGAGGTGGTTGATTGAAAATTCAAACTCTGGGAATATGTTTCCTTGTGATAGAGGTGTTTTGCATAATTGTCGTTAGGTATTGTGCAGAGGGTGCTGAATAATGCAGGTGAATTGAGATAGGCACATGTAGCTGCTCAGAAAAAAAGTCACAATTTTGTTTTATCTAGATATCCTAGGTCTCTTAGTATTTGATATAATGGAATCGATTTTTTTTAGAAAGGAAATGATTGCTTTAATTCTTTATTAGTGAATTTTCTTAAAAAAAAATTCACTATTGAGGAGATCCCGACTTTCGAATTTTGAAACAATTTCTTCAAATGAGCGCTAATTAGGACCCCTGTAACCCAAATCCGAGGTCTGTTTTAGACTTTATATGTTTATATATATATATATATATATATATATATATATATATATATATATATATATATATATATATATATATATATATATATATATATATATATATATATATATATATATTTATGTGTCACACCTATAACTAAAAAATAATGGACCGATTTTGATAAAACTTGGTGAGTACCTTCCTTTCACAAGTGGCTTGGATAAGTTCGTTATCCAGGAAAAACCGCCGAGGTTTTCCCGGAAAATTTTGTGTTTTCTTTCGAAAAAAATCGAAAAAATTAATTTCTCCGGAATTAACAAAGTAAAGGCAACCAAATTTCACACGCTGGTTTATATCATTATGAGTAAAATATATACGAAAATTTAGCTCTGTAGGTTAAAGGACAAAAAAGTTACAGGCATTTAAAGAACAATAAATTTGGGTTTTCCTTAAAACGTCAAAATCGCGATTTTAAACGTCAAAATTGGTGAATACCTTCCTTTCGCAAGTGGCTTGAATAAGTTCGTTAGACAGGAAAATCCGCCGAGGTTTTCCCGGAAAACTTTATGTTTCTTTCGAAAAAAAATTATATCTCCAAAATTAACAAAGTAAGGACAACCAAATTTAATACGCTGGTTTATATCATTATAGGCAAGTTACCTACCAAAATTTAGCTCCGTAGGTTAAAGGACAAAATAATTACGGGCATTCAAAGAAAAATACATTTGGCTTTTCCTCAAAACGTCAAAATCGCGTTTTTAAACGTCAAAATTGGTAATATTTAGGCAATGAACCTGACACTAATATGAGCTATGGAAGGAAAATGTCTCAAGAATAATGTTTTACAAAGCCTGAAGTCTTAGTTTCAATCGTCATTCTCCTTCATTTTACTAAAATATTCCCAGAAAATTCATTTCAAATAGACCCTTTCTCTGATGTTTTGGCTGTCGGTTTAGTTAAGTTGATGCTTTCGCTGTAGGTTTAGTGAAGTTTATGGTTTAACGGTCTATAACTTTTAGCTAATTTTCGTAGAACAAATTCGTTACTGCATTTTAGCATATTTTATCGAAATATGATGCATGTTTGTAAGAAAAAATCTGGACACAGTAAGTGCGTTTTGGTAGCAAATTTTCATTAAATCCTCCAAATTTCAATAACTCATTTGCTATTCACGTAAGTTTTGTTGCTTAGGAAACCAACATTTAACTGTATTTTCGGAAAATTTTTTGTATGAACGCAGCAAGGGCGTTTTGGTTGCGAATTTTCATTAAATGTTTCAAATTTCAATAACTCAATTTGCTATTAACCTAAGGTTCATTGGCTAGGAGACCAGTTTTCTCAGAAACATCTAAAGTTTATTTTCCGAAAAGTTTTGTACATTTTCAAATAATTATTTTGATAAAATATGATACACTGTTCCTACTATATAGGTTATACCGGTAACCAAATTGATGCCTGCTCGCATTAGAGCGATATATTTGTAATTAAAAACATTTTAATGAAAATTCACTTCCATAACGCACTTGCTGCGTCCAGAGTTTTTATTTACCTATTTCAGTTAATGTAAATTTCACTTAAAAACAACAACTAAAATGATAAAGCGCATAAGTATATTGATATTTGTGCCTGCTTAGCTTTCTTTTCTCGAATTTAGATGGCTATGGCTATGGCTATTTGCTATTCGCACATTCTTCCCCGCTGCTAATGTTATTTACATCAGTCGTATTTTTTCTATTTCAGGTGGGTTTTATTATATAGACATGCATACATACTACACACATATATTCTTACTATTCTAAATTGGGATAAACAGGCACACACATGCCTTAGGGGTCTGACTAGGCAACTTTGAAAAGATACACAAAAGACGCATGAGAGAATGAGGAAACAATTCGACAGACAGTAGGACCTTAGACTTAATCACAATTATTATTTTTTATGTCAACAACACACCACGAGGACTTACAGCCTAAATACTATCGCACCGTGGGTGTCGACAAGGAGGAAATGGGCAACTTGTTAATTCTGGACATGAAGGTTTGGAGGTTCGGAGGAGAAGGAAAAACATGTGCCGGCAAGGAATTCCACAACTTGGAAGTCCTCGGGACAAAAGAGCGGGATAACAAGATGTTCTATGTCTGGTTACCTGGACAGTAAAAGGGTGCATTCGCACTGTTCCCCTGGTAGATCTGTTGCGGGCAGCAGGTGGAGTAACTATGGAAGAAAGCTCCTCTTAGCAGTGCCCGTGCAGATATCTATAAAAGAGAGAGGTCACCCACGTCACGTCGGTGGGCAAGGGATTGCAGCCTTTGGGTGAGGGTAGGGTTACCGATGAGACGTATAATAGCTCTCTTCTGAATTGAGTCCAGGATAGCGAGTGTAGAAGCGGCAGCGGTACCCCAGATGTGGGAGCAGTATTCGAGATTTTGTCTTATTTGTGAAGTATATAAGGTATAGAGATTAGCTGGTGAAAAGTATTTGCGAGCCCGGAAGGGGAAACCTAATTTCTTAGCAGCCGCTTCTGCAATTGATGTAACATGTTGGTGCCAATTGAGATTTCGATCCACAGAAATGCCAACAAGTGAAAAGGACTCATTACTTTGAATAACTTGGTTGTTCATTGTGATGGGTCTAGGGCTGGTGTGTATCTTATGAGAAAGAACGCAAGACAGATTTGGTAGGGTTGAATTGCACAAGATTTCTACTTCCCCAATCTAATATTTTTTGGAGATCCACGGAGACAAAACCCTCCATGCGTCTGCGATCCTCATCTAATGTAATGAAGTTAACTGCAAATAAATACAGATCAGCATCATTGTGCTTGATCTATTGACTAATAGGTACATCAGTCTAAAGACGCAGGTTTTTTAAAGCATTTTTCCTGTAATTAAATGAGATTTTTAATTGTAAAACCCAAACTAATATACTTGTACTAATAGTCAAGTAGATAATAAGATATGTTTATGTAAATAATTAATTTAAATGTAAAACACAATCATAAAGCTAAGATAGAGCTGGAGCATTGTATCAACCATATTACGCTGAACATTATTGTTATATTGTTCAATATTTTGTGTGACACAAATAAAGTTTTATTGAGTTGAGCTAAGTTTTAATAACCCACTTGCTACATTAGAGCATTTTCAAACATTTACTAATGTACTTTTGTCTTTGTTTCAGGTAAGAAGAATTTATTATTTTGCATTCGTTTTCGTCTAATATTGGTAAGTGGGTTTTGCATGTTTAAATCCCCTTGTAAATGATAATTAATTGAGAAATCTTCGCCTGAGCTTAAATCCAAGGGTAGTGGGTTCGATTCTGATTAGTAGCGTCATTTTACTTTAGTACATACTGGAAAATTAATATCAACCGAAGTTGTAGCATCGTGTTTGAGTAAGTTGAATGGCTTAAGGTTCCGCTCTTTGGAGCGGGCGTAAAGTTGTTGGTTCCGTGTACAATGCGATGTTAGTCACTTAAAATCGTTACCCTCCTTACATAAAGGAAGGGGTTCACCAAAATTTCCGGGATGATTAGGTGAAACTGCCACCTGGCGTCGGTGATTGGCCATAAAAAAAACTTAAAATATTTGAGAAATAATGTTAAAGAAATAAGGTATTTGTACATTCGTTTAAATTTGTTAGCATGGAATAATATTTTAGTATTTTCAATCACAATTCTATACTGTAACAATATTACTAGATTCCTTTTTAGTGAATTTTCTTTAAAAAAAAATAACTAATGACGAGATCCCGACTTTTGAAAAAATTTCTTGAAATGAGCGCAAACTAGGCCCTCTAGAATCCATATCCAGGGTCAGTTTAAGTTTATATATATATATATATATATATATATATATATATATATATATATATATATATATATATATATATATTGGTATCACACCGATAGCTCAAAAAATAATGGGACCATTTTAATCAAATTTTCTGAGTACCATCCTTTTCCAAGTGGTTTGGATATACGTTCGTTAGCCAGGAAGATCGGCCGAAGTTTTCACGGAAAATTTTGTGTTTTCTTTCGGAAAAAAATTCTATCTCCGGAAATAATAAAGTAAGGGCAACCAAATTTGGTACGCGTGTTTGTATTATAAAGTGTGTAGCACGTGCCAAAATTCAGGTCTGTATGTTTAAAGCCAAGTAAGCTGTGGGCATTTAAAAAAAAATTGGGTTTTCCTCAAAACGTCAAAGTCGCGATTTTAAACGTAAAAATTGGCAACATTTAGACAACCTGAAACAAATACGGAATATGTAAAGAAAATGTCGCAAGAAGAGTGTTTTACAAACAGCATCGACCGTTATTGTCCTTCATTTTACTAAAATATTTCCAGAAATTTCATTTCATATAGACGGTTTTTCTGATGCTTTGGCGGTGGTTTTAGTTAAGTTTATGGTGTAACGGTCTATAATTTTTAGCTAATGTTCGTAGAAAAAATTCGCAGCAAGTGCGTTTTGATAGTGAATTTTCATTAAATGATTCAAATTTCAAAAACTCAATCTGCTATTAACCCAAGGTTTGCTGGCGTGGAAACCAGGTTTCTCGGACACCTTTTAAGTTTGTTTTCGGAAAAATTCTGTACGTTTTCAAACAATAAGTTATTTTGATAAAATATGTTTCTGCTATATAGGTTACACTGCTAATCAGATTGACGCCTGCTTGCATTAGAGAGGCATATTTGCTATTAAAAACATGTTTATGAAAATTTACTTCCATAACTTTTGTTTTTGTTGATGTGTCGAGTGCCTTGGATTGTGTGGATGTGGATATCCTTATCACAAAGTTGGAATGTTAAGGTGTGCGGGGTGCTCCACTGAATCTCATGAGATCATACTTGACAAACAGAAGACAATGTGTTAAGGCAGCCGATGGAAAGGGTGGGACTTTGTATTCAGATTATGGGTTGGCGATAGCAGGGGTACCGCAGGGTAGCATCCTCGGTCCACTGCTTTTTGTGGTCTATACAAATGAGCTTCCCTGTATAACACGGGAAAAAGTCACCCTCCATGCTGATGACACCTCTGTGATTGTCAGGGGGTCGTCTGCTGAATCGGTCCGGAATACAGTGGGTGATATTTTGGTTGAGTTGGATGGGTGGTTCTGTCAGCATAACATGAAACTTAATTTTGGAAAAACCAAGGTTGTCAACTTTGGATACTCTAGAGAGTGCTCTGAGACCACCACAAAATTCTTGGGTCTAATATTAGACGAGAGAATGACCTGGAAGAGTCATGTCGATCAGGTCTGTAATAAGATAAGTTGTTATATATATATATATATATATATATATATATATATATATATATACATATACATATATATATATATACATATATATATATATATATATATACATATATATATATATATATATATATATATATATATATATATATATATATATATATATATATATGTATATATATATATATATATATATATATATATATATATATATATATATATATATATATATGCTCTAAGGGTACTTACCCAAACGGTGGATAGGGACAGTTGTGTTGCAGCTTACTATGCATATGTGTACTCCAGGGTGCGATATGGAATCATATTCTGAGGCAATTCCATGGATGCAGAGAGAGTGTTTCGTTTACAAAAAAAAAATGTATAAGAACTATGTTTAACATGAAAATAACAGAGTCATGTAAAGATGTGTTTAAGCAAAACAACATGCTTACCCTGCCATCATTGTACGTATATGAGTGTGCCATATACGTAAAAAATTATAGTGAATTTGTATACCTACAGGGCAATCATTGCCATGACACAAGAAACAGATATCACCTAGCCAATGTCAATACCAGACTCACTTTGGTACAAAAAAATGTTCGCTATCAATTGATAAAGATCTATAATAAACTTCCGGACACGATGAAGGAATTATCTGAGAAGAAATTTTGAGGTGTCCTAAGGCAGATGCTGGCTGGGAATGCATTTTACTCCAAAAAAGAATTTTTAGCAGTTCAGCGTTGGCCGACACTGACTTAATTGTCAGTGGTGAAACTGGACTGGTAGACTCTGTGATATTTTTTTGTTTTTTAGTTTAATGACTCTGTATATGCTTTTTTGGATGATATTTAATGTAGTTTGTTTGAGGTGTGGTTGTTTTTGCATTGTACATTATTATACAACTAGACAAGGATGTGTCCTGTCCCCTCTACTCTTCAACATATACTCGGAGGTGGTGTTCCGGTAGGCACTGGAGAATGTGAAAGAGGGCGTTAAAATCAACGGCACCCTTATTAATAATATACGATTCGCCGACGATACAGTCGTGGTCGCCGACAGCCTACCACATCTCCAGAATATGATGGACCTCGTTGCGCATAGCACACAGTATGGTTTACACATAAACGTTGCCAAGACCAAGGTGGTTGTGTTCTCCAGGGCACCAAGACGGGCGATCCTTCAAATTAACAACCAGGTTGTGGAACAGGTGCCGTCCGTTAAATACCTTGGAGCCCTCGTCAACGAGAACAGTGACCCTAAAATGGAAATCATATCAAGGATAGAACAGGCCAGAAGGACATTCATCTCCACGAAGAACCTCTTCACCAGTAGAGACCTAAACCTACAGCTTCGCATACGTATATTGCGCTGTTATATCTTCCCAGTGCTACTCTATGGCTCCGAGAGCTGGACATTCTGCCAATCAATGGAGAGCCGCATTGACTCCTTTGAGATGTACTTGTATCGCCGTATACTGCGTATATCCTGCGTAGACAGGATAACCAACGAGGAAGTGCTAAGGAGAATAGGTAAAGGCAAAGAACTGCTGACAACCATCAAAGAACGAAAGCTCCAATACATCGGGCACATTATGAGGGGGAGCGGTACGAGCTCCTCCGATTCCACATCGAAGGAAAGATCGAGGGCAAACGATCTATGGGCAGACGGCAGAAGTCATGGCTGAAAGATCTGCGTCGATGGTTCGGACGGACACCTGTGGAGATTTTCAGAGGTGCGGTATCACGCACCATTATAGCCAGTTGGATCGCCAACCTTCGTAGGGAGACGGCGTCTTAAGAAGAAGAATACAACTAGATGTAAGATTTTTTTTAAACTGTTGTCAGTATGTTTTATATATATATTCATACATGCATATGTCTGCATGTGTGTTGCTGACATGTTCTGTGCCCTACTGGGGCGATTTGAACCAATAAAGTATTATTATTATTATATAACGTACTTGCTGCGTCCAGGCTTTTAAATGCCTTATTTCAGCTATATTTTGTTGTGAAACAAAATGAAAAGTGCATTTCCTAATTCACAGCCATAGTCATTAAAGATATAATACAACGTTATAGAGTTTGATGTGCTCAAGTCTTCAGTTACTTTTTTAATAAAGCCTTGAGAGTCTATGGAGTGTTGCGGCGGATGCATATAGATCGCAAGTATTATTGACAAACATATTTACATAAAACGTCGAATGCAGCACACCATGCAAATGTTCTCTCGTTTTGCATAAATGTGAAAATGCAAATGCATGCAAGAGGCGCGGGCGAGTGAGATAGAACTAGATGACAAAAGACAGAGACAAAGATAACATTCTGACATCTACCAAACTATAACCCTCTCTTCCCTTTATCCCCCAATCAACCCTTTCCAAAACCACATTCTTATTGTGTATCTATTTGAGTGTGCTGTGTTGCCAAATCATAGATTTGTCTCTTTATCTCCTGGTTTTATGATGTTTATTACTTTTAAAGTATATTTGGTTTAATTCCATTTCGCTCTGAATACACTAAATATTCTAGAGATAGACAATTGTCAACAAGAGTGCATTTTTGCGACGGACTCCGGTTAGATATTATTAGAATATCTAATATGGGCCATGTATACTGCCATTTTGTTTTGGAGGGAAAACTAATTAAATTCATACTTTACTCACACAGCGATTATCAACCTGTGGGTTGCGTTACTCTAAGCAGGCGCGAGAAATTTAAGAAAATATATATTGAAAAATTTATTTAATGTACTGACAGAAAAGCAAAAGAATACACTTTTTTTTTAATTTCATATTATTGGCTGCGGCATCTCAGGCCATTAGCACATTCATTTCCAATCCTTCACTATTTTTACTAATTCTCCAGACAAAGTCCACTTCTCGTTGGCTCGCCCAGGAATCGAACCCGGGACCTCTCGCTTAACAGGCCGGCACCTAGCAACCTGCGCCACAAGGGCGTCTCAAGAATACACTTATACGGGATAGTATCAGTACCGTACAATGTAGTTAATAATTAACCTATCAATTTAAATTAAAAACAAGAATTATAATTATTACTGTCTCGTCTTACATGGGGGTCGCAAATAGAACAAGTAGTGAGGAAGAGAGTAGCGACCCTCTGGCAGCTGCGTCGAGTGATAGGGAGGACCTGGGGACTTAACCCTCGGATCCTTCATTGGATTTACACTGCGATCGTCAGACCGAGAATCCTCTATGGGGCGTTGGTCTGGTGGTGTGGTGTGAACCAAACTACCAGCAGGAAGCTGGCCAAACTCCAAAGGCTGGCAATGCTGGGTATCACAGGCGCTATGAGGACGACACTCTCAGCCGCGCTAGAGGTTTGGCTGATGCTGCCACCGCTTCCCATCTATATCAGAAGGGAGGCTATGACGTCGCATCTTAGAATTTGAGACTTTGGAAACTGCTGCGGAGGGGGGAGCAAAAATAGGACATGCAAGAGTCGCCAAGAAGGTGGAAAAGGAAATTCGGATTTCCACTATCAAGGTACGGAACGCAGAGGACGATATTAGGTTGACTAGGCCATATACACTCAGAATCCGCAGTGGAGGGAAATTGAGGCTGCATTCCAGCCCGCAAGCCAGGTCTGTTTTACCGACAGATCGCGGCTGGAAGATCAACATCAACAATCATCCAGGGCCGGAATATACATCGAGAGCCTGGGGGTGCGCAAGAGTTATGCTCTGAGCGGATATACCACGGCATTCGAAACGGAGGTGTACGCTATCCGTCTGTAGCCAATAGACAGGATGTAAGGATGAGCCCCGAGAAATGTGTATACATTTGCTCGGATAGCCAGGCGTTCCTCCGGGCAGTCTGCGTGGCCATAATTAACTTAACACTGCTTCAGGACTGCGCTGAAGGATTAGCCAGGACAAAGGAGGTGCAACTAGTGTGGGTTCCAGGACACTGTGGCGTAGCGGGGAATGAGGTGGGGAATGATCTCGCAAGGCTTGGTTCCCGGCGGCCGTTCTGTGGCCCGGAGCCTGCGATAGGCATAAGTAGGAAGACGGCCTCTGTCGCCTTAGACAGGTGGACTGAGGATGCCATGGAGAGGCACTGGGGGTCGTCGGCTGGTGGCTGTAGGCAGGCGAGGGACTTTGTGGAGGGGCCGGACAGAGATAAAACTGTCTGGCAACTCGGTAGGAGTCGACCTACGCTTCGCCGCATCCTTGGGGTGCTGACAGGTCGCTGTGCTCTTAGAAGACACCTCATAATGAGAGGGATCCCATTTGCCAGGAATGCGGCGAGGATGAAGAGACGTCTTACCACTACCTGTGTGAATGCGAGGCTTTTGGGAGTCTTTAAGCAGAATTGTTCGGTTTGAGGACTCTGAAGAGGAACCAGGTAAGTACCGTCCAATGGAATACCGTCATGGCCTTCATTTCGAGGTCGAGGCGGTTTGGCGACGGAGCTGTGGTAGTGTAGAGCATGGTGGCTGGGTTGCCGGGGTTGGCAAAAAGGGTCCATTGTGGCCTACTTGCCTGGCGTTAGCCTCCCTACCACTGCTACTACTATTACTACTGGGTCCGTCTTGTACAGCAAAGTTTTTCGAAAGAAGGTTTAATATTGGAAATTGACACTCTGGGCTTTTGCTATATTTAGCTGAGACCTATATTTTGTCTTCAAAACAACCACCGCACCAAATTCGGTTTCGAAAACGTCGGGTTTTGAAAATGGTAATATGACACGAAATGCTCTTGTTTTCGGTGCAGAAAACTCATCATCCAAACCTGCCCAAAATTCAAAGCGTGGTTTATTACTAATTGTCTTTTGATTTCGCCACTTTCCGTGAAGCGAAATAAATACTTCTTCTTCTGCTGTGAAGAGACCTACGGGAGTATTTTGAAATGGGTGTCTAACCCACTCGTAACTTGCTATTCAAGTCGGCAAGAAAATATTGTTTAAAATTGTTTGCCGGCATGACTATATGATTTT
Source organism: Tillus elongatus (assembly GCA_964006375.1). Classification (NCBI taxonomy): domain Eukaryota; kingdom Metazoa; phylum Arthropoda; class Insecta; order Coleoptera; family Cleridae; genus Tillus; species Tillus elongatus. Next base: position 84,550,414 of record OZ023270.1, on the reverse strand, counting down.
CAATGGTTACAAAAACAACTTCCAAGTGTTGTTCTTCAGGCTAGTAACTTTAAACACATTCATGCACAGTTGCGAGCATTTCTGGGTTTTTTGCTTTACATTTCTGCCCCATAATTCCAGTTTTCTATAAAACTCATTAACTTTGGCACTCGTATCCAACATATGTGTGTTTGCTCCTTGTAGTTAAAGATTCAAGGTATTTAATTTCTCGAATGTGTCGATCTAATAACTAAATTCCATCACAAATAAATCATCTAGAAACATCTCGGCTTCTGGTCAGTTTTGCTCTTCTAGAAAAACACGCTGCGAAAATGGCACACCTTATAACCATCTTGTCTCGCAATAAAATGGTAACGCTGACTGGACTGCACCCATCTCTTTACAAAGTGCATCTTTATATATTTTACTACGTTTACCACCGTTAGCACAATATTCAGGCACTTCTTTGGAAGCCAGAGGTTCTCTGTGGATCATGCAATGTGTCCAGACACACACCTGATCTAAATCTGTACGTTACGTTACAGCTTTTATCGTCTACCCGCAACAAGCCGCACTTTTGATTTCATCTATAACCGACCATATTTTACTTATTTTACTTCCGGTACATCTGACAACGATGTTAATACCATATTATTCTATATTCTTGTGACTATTCCGTTTATGAACTTGACAGTTAGACGCAATAACCCCGCGAGATTAGTTTTGTTATTTGGTACGTAACGATGCGACGGAGTCGAGCTTGCAGCATTCACAACGGGCATTTTACAAGCAGACTCCACTGATGAAATTTATAATAAGCTACATAAGGTAGAATATAAGCTGGAAATGGTGTAGGTACATTACATCGTTTTAATCATTGTCAGTTTCACGTTTGAGATTATAGCAATAACAGTAGAAGATTCTAAAAACAAAAATAATAAAGAATAAACGTGACGTAGATATAAGAAAATTGTAAAGTTTGATATCAGGAATGTTTTGCCACTTGTAGATAATCTATAGTGCTGCAAATTAAATCATAACTTCCACATACCTGTAATATTCTACTCCCCTCAGCAAATGAATTTAGGATCAATGACTTGGCCACAAAGAAAAAAATTCGTATTCCTGTACCCATAAACTTCTAAAACGTTATATTACTCGAGTTTTAACGAAAAAAATGTAAATTTTTACCAAATCACCCCTCATTTATCCCCTATCCCCTAAAACGCGGTCTTGCCCAAAAACAATTCGAAGCGTTCCTTTGTCGGGTGCTAACTGGATACCAAATTGAAGATGATATATCAATTCGTTGAAAAGTTATAGCGCCTACCAACAGACAGATGTACAGGCCGACAGACAAAAAAATTTCGTTTCAGAATCATGTTTTCAGACTTTTCAAGTTGTAGCAAAAAAAATTCGAAATTTCTGTCACCTATATTTCACCCCCAGACATTCAACCACTAATTTAATTTTAGCACAGAATACCAGATGTTTGATGAAATTAAAAGTTTTATAATAAACAAGCCCTAAAAGGTTATATTACGCGAGGTTAAACGGAAAAATGTAAATTTTCACCAAACCATCCCCCATTCACCCCTCTCTCCTGGAGATATTTTACCCAAAAACAATCCGAACCGTTCGTTTGTCGGGTGCTAACTGTGTACCAAATTCGATGACGATATCTCAATTCGTTCTGAAGTTATCGTGACTACAAACAGGCACACATAAAGACCGACAAACCTACAGACACAAAAAGTTTTCATTCCCAAATCAAGCTTTATAGATTAGATGGGTTGTGTGGTAACTCTGAGAGGGGGGCAACGTGAGGGGAGGGTAATACGTCATGTGTATTCCAGATGCGGATATTTCCTATAGTGTCAGATTGCGTTTTGGTGTTTTGAATAACATTTATTAGAAGTTTGTGTCATTTTGAATGTGTTTGCAGTTACAGATTTATTTTAATGTTTATTTTGTATGAAATAGCAGTTAAATCGAAACTACTGTCTTAAAGGCCATGTTTGAGTTGTTGTGTTGTAAACATAACTGAATCAACGGTATTACGAGCTGAACATTATTTATTCAAGCTTATTTTTATATTGAATTTCCTGAAAAAAAAATTCGAACAAATATTATATCTCCGGAAATAACATAGTTGTGGCAACCAAATTTGGTGTTCTGGTTTATGTCCTTATAGGTAAATTACGTACCAAAATTTAGCTCTGTAGGTTAAAAGAGAACAAAGTTATAGGCATTTAAAGAAAAATAAATTGGGCTTTTCCTCAAAACGGTGAAGTAGCGATTTAAAACGTCATAATTGGCAACATTTAGGCAAAGAACCTGAAACTAATATGAGCTTTGGAAAGAAAATGTCTCAAGAAGAATGTTTTACAAAGTCTGAAGTCTTAGCTTCAATCGTCATTGCCCTTCATTTTCATATTTCCAGAAAGGTCATTTCAAATACACCCCTTCTCTGATGCTTTGGCAGTAGTCTTAGCTATAGAGTTTATCGTTTAATGGTACATAATTTTTTTCAAATTTTCGTAAAAAATCAATAAATCTCAATATATCCGTTATTATACAAGATACGAAAACAAATCGTATACCTTAATTATGGGGTGTCTTGAACTACATCTTAAAAAAATATTTCTACAATCACCAGGTGGCCCATAAGACGTTGGTGATAGAAATTTTCTTTTTTTTTTTAATCAAACACGCCTTATGTTATTGCATTTTTGCATTTTCCATCTAATATAATGCATGTTTGTAAGAAAAGAAATTCTGGATGGAGCAAGTGCGTTATGGTAGCGAATTTTGATCAAATGCTTCATATTTGAATAGCTCAATTTGCTATTAACCTATAAGGTTGACCAAGAAACGAGTTTTTCCGGGAACAATTTAAGTTTACGTTTGGACATTTTTGTACATTTTCACACAATAAAGTTATTTTTATGAAACATGGCACATTGTTTTTACTATATAGGTGATACTGGTAACCAAAATTGATGCCTGCTCTCTTAAATAAAAAGAAAACACACATATTTGCAATAAAAACATTTTTATGAAAATTCACTACCATAACGCACTTGCTTCGTCGAGAGTTTTTTAATAGAACACGCCTTATGTTATTGCATTTTTGCATTTCCATCGAAATAGAATGCATGTTTGTAAGAAAAGAAATTCGGGACGCTCAAGTGCGTTATGGTAGCGAATTTTCAATAATTGCTTCAAATTTGAATAGCTCAATTTGCTATCAACCTATAAGGTTGACCAAGAAACCAGTTTTTTTGGGAACACTAAGTTTACTTTCGGAAATTTTTGTTAATTTTCAAACAGTTAAGGTATTTTGATGAAACATGGCACATTGTTTCTACTATATAGGTTATACCAGTAACCAAATTTGATGCCTGCTTTCTTTAAAAAAGACACATATTTGCTGTTCGAAACATTTTTATGAAAATTCACTACCATAACGCACTTACTGCATCCAGACTTTTTATTTAGATAAAAACTGTTTTCGTGGCTGAATTTTGAATTTATATAGTTTTAGTTTGGTACTAAAGAATCTCTAAAGTTTTTTGTCTAAACGCTATTTAAATTTGTGAGGTTTCGGGCTAAAACACGACTGTTCGTTTGGTTAGAGACGTTGACGCAGTTAACATTGCTATCGTCTGTCGCGTGTGTGGACCATAAACATCACCATTTCAGAAAAAGGATTACAATCATCCCGAACATAATCCATGTCGTCTTGCAAATCTCAGTTTGAGATATTTATATGTTTGTCCGGGGGCAATATCCGCCACAACTTTAGTATCGCAACCGTTCATACATTTTATACACATCCACACTTACGATACACTATATGTGGGGGAGAATTGCACGCTGACATGTACGTGACCCAGTTATTTTATGTCCAGACACGAAAAGAGGAGGACGGAAACTCCTCTTTCATATCCCTCGACCATCCTCCTCCTCCCTTAACAGAAAAGTATGGCCATACTTCATGTACTTAGATGGAATAGAAGTTATTTATGATTTAAAAGGAACGCCACTGTATTTATATTTATACTGCTACTAGTAGTAATTTCAACCGGAAAACGTTAACAGTTTCACAGAAGTTTTCCTTCAAGTTTTTCGTTCCAATAACACATACCTTAGGTAATTTGTATTATTTGCTGTCTGCGTTATTCCATTGCTTTAGTTTGTTGTTACATTAGTTGTTGCAACTTTCCTTAACTAATACTCCTTACTAAATTTGGTATATTGTGCACTTTGTCAACCCAAATTAAGCACCATCGCCATCATCATCATCATTATAAAAAATGTCAAAATTTTTGTGTGACATTGTACAAGGTTAGCGCAACAAGATCCCTGCTTGACTGTGAAAGAAACGGCGGAGACTCACAATTAAATCTTACAATTCGATACCCCTGAAAACATATTCTTTCGGTTGATCTTCAAAATGTGCCCAAACTGCAGATTTCACCACTTTGTGGTCACTGAAATGACGCCCGCGAATGTCACGTTTTTAATGGTGTCAAAATCCAATACAGCGTCTATAAGAAAAACAAAAGTTGGCCATGGGAATTCAATATCTCGTTGCCGTACTTGAGGATTACATATAGGATTCAATGTGTGAAAAATACTGTACGCCACTGTTTTTTCGCAAACTGGCACTCTCTTGTCTATACAATTGTGGATACTTTTACTGATTTTTTTAAAATTCACTAATGACGAGATACGTGTTTCTTTCTAAAAAAACTTTATATCTCCGGAAATAACAAAACAAGGGCGTGTTTGTATTATTAAGAGTGGACCCTGTACCAAAATTTAGGTCTCTACGTTTAAAGACACAAAAGTTATGGGCAGTTAAAGAAGAAAAAAAAATTGAGTTTTCCTCAAAACGTCAAAGTCGCGATTTGAAACGTCAAAATTGGCAAAGAACGTGAAACAAAAACTGATTGTGAAAAGAAAATGTTGCAAGAAGAGTGTTCTGTGAACCCTTAAGTTTAAGCTTCAACCATCATTGCCCTTCATTTTAATAAAATATTTACAGAAAACTCATTTCAAATAGACCCTTTCCCTGATGTTTTGGCTGTTTAGTTAAGTTTATGGTTTAACGGTCTATAATTTTTAACTAATTTGCGCAGAACAAATTCGTTAATGCATTTTTGCACTTTTTATGATGCATGTTTCTAAGAAAAAAATTTGGACGCAGTAAGTGCGTTTTCGTAGCGAATTTTCATTAAATCCTTCAAATTTCAATAACTCAATTTGCTATTAACGTAAGGTTTGTTGGCTAGGAAACCAACATTTAAGTTTATTTTCAGAAAATTTTTGTACATTTTCAAACAATAAGTATTTTTGATAAAATATAGTACATTGTTTCCACTATATAGGCCATACCGGTAATCAGATTGATGCCTACTACGCACATTTTTATGAAAATTCACTTCCATAACGCACCTGCTGCGTCCAGACTTTTATTTAAATTTGGTCTTACTTTAGATAAGCGGATTTCTTTTTCATTTGCAAGGCTGACATTTTGTGAAAGTTCTGTTTTAAGTAGAATTGCTAGCAACAAACTATTCAAATCAGATATTTTTAACTTGAAACTTGACTCAATATTATCCAAAACCTTTTAAATGTTATTGCCCTTATTGATTTAATATTTTATTGTGTTGATTTTATCTTCTGACAAGAAATGTCAGAAAATTTGATAACTTTTTCTTTTAAAACGTCAACCGCGATTGGGAACGTAAAAATTGGCAACTTTTAGGCAAAAAATCGGAAGCTAATACGGGCTACGTAGAGAAAATGTTGCCAGAAATGTGTTTTACACGTCCTTAAGTTTAAGCTGTAAGCGTCATTGTCCTTCATTTTACTGAAATTTTTACAGAAAATCCATGTCAAATATACCCTCTCTCTGATGTTTTAGCAGTAGTTTTTGTTATAGAGTTTATGGTTTAATTCTCAGTAATTTTTAGCAAATTTTCGTAGAAGAAATTCGCTATCGAAGAGACCGCGACGTTTGCATTTTACAAAGGTTTTTTCAATTGAGCGTGAGCTAGCTCCCCTAGGACCCATATCCGGAGTTATTTTCAGTTTTTACCTGTTTCCATATATACAGGGTGACCCATTTCTACGGCAAAGCTCAATATTACTGTTGTTCTACAAAATACGAGAAACAATTGTATACGTTATTTATAGAGTGCTTGAGCTACATCTTAAAAAGTTATTTCTACAATCACAAAGTCGTTGGTGATACAAATTTTCTTTTTTTTTATCGAACACGCCTTATTGCATTTTTGCATTTTCCATCGAAATATAATGCATGTTTGTAAGAAAAGAAATTAGGGACACAGCAAGTGCGTTATGGTAGCGAATTTTCATTAAATGCTTCAAATTTAGAATAGCTACAATTTGAGCGGCATCTTATAAAAATGATTCCGACAATCACAGGTGGCCCATAAGTCGTTGGCGGTACAAATTTGGTTTTTTAAATCGAACACCCCATATATGGTTGCATTTTTGCATTTTCATTCGAATTGTAATGCATGTTTGTTTGTTTCCTGGAAATTTTGCCGAACCTCTGTTTTTCTGTAAGGAGGGTAGGGCTTTTTAACGTGCCCAACATCGCATGGACACGGGACCCACGGCTTTACGCCCCCTCCGAAGGGCGGATCGTGCAGACATTAAACTTTCTCAAATACAATGCCACAACCTCGGTTATATCAAAAATTGTGATGCGGTGTTTTTACCAACAAGAATCGGAGTCTAATGCAAATTACGTATTTAAAGAGGTTCTCGTTTATATTATTTCCTGAAAAAATCGAGTAGCCATGCACCGGGCGCACTCAAATAGTCACTGAACTAAAAAAAACTGTCGTTACTCAATTGTTTCAAATATAGAACAGTCTGTATTTTGTGTTTCGGAAGTGAAGGACATAATAATAAATGTTTAATAAGTTATTTTATATTATATTTTATGCAAAACACTTTTTTGGGAGGTTTGTCGAAAAGCTTTTTTGTTGAAATATGGTACATTGTTTCTACTATTTACGTTATACTGGTTACCAAATTTGATGCCTGCTTTCATTAAAAAAGACATATCAGCTATTAAAACCATTTTTATGAAAATTAGCTACCATAAGGCATTTGCTGCGTCCAGACTTTGTTTACTTACAGATGTATCCATCTGATAACTCAAAAAATAATGAACCGATTTTGATGAAACTCGGCAAGTGCCTTTCCTTTATTAATGGCTTGGATAAGTTCGTTAGCCAGGAAAATCCGACAAGGTTTTCCGGGAAAATTTTGAGTTTACTTTCGCAAAAAAAGTTTTCTCCGAAATTTACAAAGCTGTTTTAATGAAATTCACTATATAAGTTTCCTTGGGAGAGATCTCACTACGTACCAAAATTCAACTTTCTAAGTATAGAGAAATTCAGTCAGTCAAATTTTAAATTTTCTTTCGAAAAAAATTTTTTTCTCCGAATATTACAAAGTTATTTTAATGAAATTTGTTGAGTATCTTGCCTAAGAAAAAACCTTACTAGGTACCAAAATTAAACTTTCTAAGTTTATAGAAAATTGAGTTATTGAAGTTTGAAGCATTTAATAAAAATTCACTACCATAACGCACTTGCTGCGTCCCGAACTTTTCATTAATGTGTTAATAAAATAGAAGTTACATATGATATCTCAACTTAAACTAAAAACTTGTTAGTTAACACTAACAGCAGCAATCCTTTCATGTATTACATATATGTAGCTCCAAATAAAGCTAGTCATACTTCTTAAGATTGTCTATCTACTATAAAGAAGCCTTAGCAATTTTTCTGACAAACTTTAACATTGTTAGCTAAACTGCATTGTCTATTGGTATAAATCTAAATCTGCACGATATTTGTGAGCTCTCGGAGAAAGAATTACTTTTATCGATCAACTATTACAAATGATAACATTTACTATATAAGAAATAGCAATAGTGGCCATCCGCAACGCGTGTGTATCATAAACAAGTTATTGCCTTTTAGATTTTCATATGGCTGTCGTGACACGTTTTACAACTAGAGACACGCCGGTCGGGCCAGTGTTTCACTTGCCAGTGTTATTATTGTTTCTAAAGAAATAAGTTTATGTTGGAAAAACACGAAGTATCCTCAACTTCCAGTCGGTTTTGCAAGAGACATGAGTAACTTAATGCATCTAACGTCTTATTTGACGACGGAAAATAAAATTTGTCCTCGTGTATTAAAACTGAGGACGCTTATAACGTTCAGAGTTTATTTTGATATGATCAATCATTTTTTTAAAGAGACTGAAATTTCCTTTGAAATTTTTACTCACATTAAAATGTTTTAAAAGTTCTTGTAAAGTTATCTTGTTTATTTTACTTTTGTTCCATCTTAGATGTATTCGGATATCCTTATCTACAGCCCGGCATGGTCTGGTTCCTACAAATGAGCCAAACTGGCAGACACTGCTGCTGGTCGATATGAAGTACTTAGATTTTAGCTAGGCTTTCGATAGGGTTCCAGATTATCTGCCAAGGTCAATTTTTTGGAAACCTGTATAGAATGTAACACTCTGCAGTGCCACAATAGACATATATATTTATATATCTATACCTTATATACTTCACAAATAAGGCCAAACCTCGAATACTGCTCCCACATCTGGGGTGCAGCTGCCGCTTCTACACTCGCTATCCTGGACTCCATTCAGAAGAGTGCTATACGTCTCATCAGTGACCCTACACTCATTTAAAGGCTGCCATCCCTTGCCCACCGAACGTGCCGTTGGTGACCTCTCTCTCTTTTAGATATATCTGCACGGGTACTGCTTAGAGGAGCTTTCTTCCATAGTTTCTCCACCTGCTGTCCCCAACAGATTTACCAGGGGAACAGAGCAAATGCACCCATTTACTGTCCAGGTCACCAGACATAAAACATCCTGTTATGCCCGCTCTTTTGTCCCGAGGACTTCCAAGTTGTGGAATTCCTTGCCGGCACATGTTTTTCCTTCTCCTCCGAACTTCCAAACCTTCAAGTCCAGAATTAACAAGTTGCCTCTTTCCTCCTTGTCAACATCGACGGTACGATAGTATTTAGGCTATGGGTCCTCGTGGTGTGTTGTTGAAATAAATAAATAAATAAATAAATATATATATATATATATATATATATATATATATATATATATATATATATATATATATATATATATATGCGTGTGTGTGTCTGTGTTTTGTTTCTTTAACGTCGGCCTATTTCCGCGACTATGGCCAATCACCGACGCCAGGGAGCAGTTTCACCTCACTATCCTGGAAATTTTGCCGAACCCCTGCCTTTCTGTAAGGTGGTTTTCTTTTCTGATTAGATTGAATACAAAATATACAGAAAACCCACATAAACAGACATCACTATACCTAAACACTCACTATACCCACACACACACACACACACAAAATAGCCACATACAGATACTTAATAAACAGAATGCTAAATGTACCACTCTATAAAGACGAACGAGAAAAGGAGTACATCATAATACAAATAGCAGAAAGAAATGGATACAACAAGGAAACAATAGAGGAGCTAGTAAAACAAATAAAAAACAAACAAATCAACAAAACCGAAAACAAAACACCAGAAACAAACACAAAATACACAACATTCACTTATAACCACCACATCAAAAAAAATAACACAAACACTCAAAGAGTATGACTTAAAAATGAGCTACAAAACCAATAACAAAATAAATAAAAAAGAAGAACACAACCCACATGAATTAAACGGAATATGTCAAATAGAATGTAACACATGCAATAAAAAATATATAGGAATGACAAAAAAAATCAATAGAAACAAGATTCCAGGAACATATAACAGCATTAGATAAAATCCACATACCTAGCTACAAATCAAACGTAGCTACACACATTCACAACACAAAACACCAAAAACCAGACATCACCCAATTACAACTAATGAAACATGTTAAAGACCACAAAAAATGGAAATCTCGGAACGATACTACATTCAACAAACAAACAATAAGAAACAATTAATGCCAGAACAAATCCAGGTACAAACATTTAAACAAAACTTAATAAAGGCCATACAAATAGACAAATTATCAAACCACAGTGGTCAAGACAGGAGACCGATACACACGACACAGTCCGAAGGCACAACCAATCAGAGAACAGGAAACCGACCAATAGAAGCTCACGGCGCATGCGCCACGTACAATCTCAGACGTAGACCACACAGGAGCGATAACAGTCAGTAGCTTGCTGATGATGAACCGGGACGGTTCGAAACTGCATTCCGCGCAAACCAATAAGGAATCACAAACGTACAGCAAACAAATAAAGTGTATATTTAAAAGTTATTACAGTGTAGTGCAATAATCCTATATATATATATATATATATATATATATATATATATATATATATATATATATATATATATATATATATATATATATGTATGTATGTATATATATATATATATATATATATATATATATATATATATATATATATATATATAAACATATAAAAATTTAAACTGACCCGGGATATGATTTCTAGAGGTCCTAGTTCGCGCTCATTTACATTAATTTTTTCTAACAAAATTCACTAAAAATGACCAATAAAAGGAAAACGAATTTATTCCTTATCTTTGAAATTCCCTATAGTTGTTTCCTTTTACTTATCGATCCTCTATGAAAAAATTAACATGACAGTGTTTAATGTTTTTGTCATAATTCTCAGGTGCTGGTAGATGGATACAGCATTACTATTTTATATTACTAAGTCTACTTTTATGCAAAAAGTGTGATTCAATACAAACAGGCTTATATTTTACCCTGGAACAGATTCTCTTTATTTCCTGCAATATTTTAAAGTCGAAACAGTAATAACCTAAATGCCTAAGGCACAGAAAAAGATAAATAATAGACAAAACTCATAAGGAGAAAAAGAATAGAAGGAAATAGAGAACGGTGAGTGAGGATGCCGGATGGTGGCAGCATTATAAAGTTTAATTTCACTTCTTCAGCAGTAGATATTCCAATATAGAGAAAAAGCGATTCTCCATTGTGTATTATTTCTGTAAGCGCGCCCGGTATTATCAACAAAGTAGCTGTTTGATAAAAAGTTCACGATCCTTGTCGGCACGAATTGACAACAGCATAAAATGGATAAATATCAGGGAGATCAGGCAGTGAGGTAGATCTAGGGGCAGAGGGGCTTAAAAAAAGTTACAAATTGATTGTATTGTTTTGTGGGGTTTAAGTTTCTATTTGTTATTGCCGGGTTTCGTTATTAAACTGTCACATAATATTACCTAGCATTATTACCTAATTAAGTAATGTAAATTAAATCACAATATTTTTTTATGGTAAATCATTACGAAAAGTTATTTTAAAAGTAGAAGGCTATTTTTAGACTCCATGGTCTACTGCTTTTTGAACACTTTTTTTTGTCATTTGTTTTCTGGTATTGGATTTCATAGCCTCCTACTATCCTCAAAACGGTTTTTCTCAAAATTGTCAGTGCAATTACAAGATTTCTCAAGCATGTTGTACATCATTGGAAAGCTCTTTTCACAGGCTGTCACATGAGCAAAAAATCCAGTATGGCTGACATAATAAAAACAAACGTTGATACCTGTAGCTCGAAAACAAATGACAATCCAAAGCTAAGAATAGCACAAAAAGATTACTCTGTAAAAAGTGCTCTGATAATGTGCAAGTCTTAGACATGTCAGATCAATGCCTACTTAGATATTGAATGCTAATTTAACCGTCTCCTATCTCTTTTTTATTTATTTTTATTTCAACAACACACCACGAGGGCTTACAGCCTAAATACTATCGTATCGTGGGTGTCGACAAGGAGGAAAGAGGCAACTTGTTAATTCTGGACTTGAAGGTTTGGAGGTTCGGAGGAGAAGGAAAAACATGCGCCGGCAAGGAATTCCACAACTTGGAAGTCCTCGAGACAAAAGAGGGGCATAGGAAGATGTTCTATGTCTAGTGACCTGGACAGTAAAAGGGTGCATTCGCTCTGTTCCCCTGGTAGATCTGTTTGGGGCAGCAGGTGGAGGAACTATGGACAAAAGCTCCTCTGAGCACTGCCCGTGCAGATATCTATAAAAGAAAGAGAGGTCACCAACGGAACGTCGGTGGGCAAGGGATGGCAGCCTTTGGGTAAGGGTAGGGTCACCAATGAGACGTATAGCTCTCTTCTGAATGGAGTCCAGGATACCGAGTGTAGAAGCGGCAGCAGCACCCCAGATGTGGGAGCAGTATTCGAGGTTTAGCGAAGTATATAAGGTGTAGAGATTATCTGGTGAAAAGTATTCGCGAGCCCGGAAGAGAAAACCTAATTTCTTAGCAGCCGCTTCTGCAATTGATGTGACATGTTGGCGCCAATTGAGATTTCGATCCACACAAATGCCAACAAGTGAAAACGACTCATTACTTTGAATAACTTGGTTGTTCATTGTGATGGGTATAGGGCTGGTGTATCTTTTATGAGAAAGAAAGCAGGACTGAGATTTGGTGGCGTTGAATTGCACAAGATTTCTACTTCCCCAGTCAAATATTTTTTGGAGATCCACGGAGACAGAACCCTCCATGAGTCTGCGATCCTCATCTAATTGGGCCAAAGAGACAGGCTTAGAATATTGTATATTTGAGTGGAGCGTGCTGTCGTCCGAGTAACTGTGAACTGGGTTGGATGTGCTAGAGAGGAGGTCATTGATGTGGAGAAGAAACAAAGTAGGGGTTAAAGCTGAACCTTGAGGAACTCCTGCTTTAATTGGATATAGTTTAGAGGAATGGACATCCACGACAACATAAATGCTCCGGTTGGAGAGCAAGTTTGCTGTCCAGGTACAGAGTTTTGGTGGTAGGCCGTAGGCGGGAAGTTTATTAGGCAGTGCTGCGTGCCAAACCTGGTCAAATGCTTTGGATATGTCTAGAGCGACAATCTGGGATTCACCGTGTAGTTCCATAGACTTGTTCCAAGAATGGGTGACAAAGGAAAGGAGGTCAGCAGTTGATCTGCGCTGACGGAATCCATACTGCCTGTCGTGGATTAGACTGTGTTTTTCAAGAAATTTTAGTAATTCGGTGTTCATATACTTTTCCATCACCTTAGAGATGACTGAAAGGAGAGAAATAGGCCTGTAGTTGCTAGGAAACGCTTTGGATCCTTTCTTGGGGACGGGTTGTACTCGATCAGTTTTCCAGTTACTAGGGAATATGCCTCTATTGTAAGATGTCTGAAACAGACGAGTCAGGACAGGAGCAAGTTCTGGTGCGCATTTTTTAAGAACAATAGCTAGGATCTCGTCAAGGCCAGAGGCTTTCCTGGTATTAAGAGAAGAGAGCATCTTTCGTACGCCCATGGAAATCAGGAAAAGTAATCCCGCAATTCTTCCCACTTTGCGGAGTTGTAGTGCCAAACGATACGTGGGTGTGATGACTGTGTGACCTCGGGTTGCATTGCGCAGAAAGCAGCGACCATGCCGTGGTCTAAGCGACCAAGGGGGGCGGTGACTGATATTTTATAGCATTCAGGTTTTGTAGTAAAAAGGAGATCCAAGGGATTTGAGCTGTGTGTTGGGATACGAGGAAAGTAAGTAGGTTGCTGAACCATATTGGCCAAAGAATTGCTGACTGAAAAGGTCTCCGCTGCTCTTCCTTGTGAATCGGTTTTTGAGGCTCCTAGCCATTCTTTATTATGGACATTGACGTCACCAAGAATAGTGACCTCGGAGGAAGGATATTCAGAAATCAGATAATCGGTTTTTTTCAGAAAGGTAGTCAAAGAGCTGGACAAAGTTGTTGTCAGAAGGTGACCGGATATGCAACAGATGAATTTAGTTGCAGCCCTGAGAGAGAGTTTTATCCATAGTATGTCTTTTCTTCCAGCTTCTAAATTGAGGAGTTTGGTGCAGGGTAGATTGCTACGGAGGTATGCGCACACGCCTCCATGCAATCTAAAGGAAGTAAGGAGCTCATACCCCGGGAAATTAAGGTGATTAGTGACTCTTTGGCACTGATTTGGATTTTGGTGAGGAAAAGGAGTTGGGGCCTGTTAGCCTGGAGGAAATGGTGGACGGAGTTCAGGTTAGAATTTAGGCCACATATATTCGAAAAGGATATGTTAAATCTTGATCTTGGCGCCCCCTGCATACCCCTCTCCCGGAGATCCGAATGGAGGGGTATTTTACCTCCGAAATCTTTTGTACAAGGAGGAGCCATCATCATTTTTGCTTATAAGGGAAACCGACTCATACACCAGAACCGGAAACGTCCGTTGGGACATGGGGTGGTACCTCCTCGGGCGTGAAAAAAATCCTTTACTATTACGTAAAGGAAAATTCCACTACCACCTGCTAGTTTACAACCTGTCAAATATATTTTTTTAAAGAGAATAGAGTTCTAAAATAGAGACTATGTCTAACAGAAGATGGACACATGTAATTTGTTCTTAAAACAGATTATAGTTGTAAAATATAAATTCTGTTCGACATGGAAGATGGACACATAAAATCTGTTCTTAAAAGATAATAGAGTTCTAACAAGAAATATGTGGTGAAAGTAACCAAATCAGCCTATATCGTGTTTAAATACCCTAAAATTAATGCAAAAGTTTACACTTAGACAGCGAAGAGAACCAGATTTACACAATTAAATTCAAAATAAAACACTAAGATAACTAAATACAAAACTCACTTTCTCATACTTTCGTTGTTTAAATTGCGACGAGTCGCTACGTTTCGCATGACAAGAATGGAAAAGAAGCATCTTGGAAAAACAAAGCCCGTGCTGAACTTATTAAGTACAAGAGAGCAAATTAATTTTCCCATTAATTTCAAGACAGTGCGTCTCACGCCCGTTCACTCACTCTGTCTCTCTTAAATATTTAACTTAAATAAAATTAAATGAAAACAGACCCACAGTGAGGAGAGGGTTGTGCATACATAACGAGGACAATGAGTGGAGAGACCTGCTGTGACAAGAAATATATAAGTTACACGTAGTGCAAAGCTGTTAGCTACTCGAGGGGAAAAATAAAATATTAA
Organism: Tillus elongatus; assembly: GCA_964006375.1. NCBI lineage: Eukaryota > Metazoa > Arthropoda > Insecta > Coleoptera > Cleridae > Tillus > Tillus elongatus. The sequence continues at coordinate 84,535,319 of OZ023270.1, read as the reverse complement.
GTGTGGACTTTGCGAAATAGCTAATTGCTTCTTGTTTAAATATTTGCACGAGTGAGAAATTTACACCAAACCGGAAGAGTTGCTGCAAGTTGTCTCGAGACACCGCACTCAAGCTGAAGAAAATAAAATTCTAGGGGTAATGACGTTTAGCAGACCGGGAGAAATAGATGTATATTTAATTACTTTGAAGCGATTGACTAAAACCTAATCATTAATGCTTGAAGTCGACGAGAATTTGATGCAATTTTTAGGGGGTGGAGCTTAAATCGTCAGTCAATTAGAGCTGAAAAAATTTCGGGACGCAGCAAGTGCGTTATAGTAGCGAATTTTCATAAGAATTTGACACTATTATTATACGGCATATAGTAAAGTTAATAGTTTAAATTTACACAGACTTTGAAGATCGATTTTACGCGCACATTTGAAAAATTCTTTCGAATTACCATCGATATCTCTATTATCAAAAAAAATAAATCTGGCGTTCCAACTCCTTTTGAGAAAAACAGCCCAAAACTCAATTTTATATTAAGCTAAAGAACTAAATGTTACTATATCTGTAGATAGTGTAAGTCTCTTTAAAAGAAACTTGTATTAAAAATTTCATTAAAGTCATACAGAAGGTTTCCAGAAGGAAACTTAATTCATATTTAGAAAAGTAAAGTATCTGCCAAATTATAAACGTAGCAGTTATTTTTCCTTATTAATCGCCAGTATGATTTCGTTTTAGTCAACCCAATCAAACCGGTTTTTTCAATATCAACAATAACAAAATTATAATTTCAGATCTTGTTCAAAACGTATGAAATTTGTGCACTATTGTTTCTCCAAATGTATAAAATAAAACATAAAAAATATACATTCATCGAGCTGGATTAGATCGCGTAACCTTCTGCTTGGGACGCAAGAGAGGACTACTGAACATATTGTTGAATAATATTTAAAATAAACAGGAAACAAACTGTTTAGTACAAAATTTTAAACAACGTATTAAATACACCTCAAATTGTTCAGATAATTAAGAATGGCAGTATTCTTAATTGTCGCGATAGTGTTATATCCATATCAATCTTTCTTCTGTTGTTTTTCAGTTGACTTACGTTTAAAAATCAAACAATTTTCAAAGGCGTCTTTGTAAATCAGTAATCTGCTTTTTATTGAGTTCTGTTAGTAAATTTAGTTATTTACTAGGTTTACCCATTTAATTATATTATAACAATTTTTTAGGATAATGTTGTAATGTAAAATATCATTTGTAATAATGGGCCGATTTATTGGTGTGCTCAAAGTTCCTATTATTTTTATCGTGAATCGTTAGGGAAAATTATGTTAAAAGTAGAAGTCTATTGTTAAACTCCATGGCCTACTGCTTTTTGAACATTTTTTTTTCTCATTTGTTTTCTGGTATTGGATTTCATAGCCTACTATCCTCAAAACGGTTATTCTCAAAATTGTCAGTGCAATTACAAGATTTCTAAAGCATGTTGTACATCATTGGAAAGCTCTTTTCACAGGCTATCACATGAGCAAAAAATCCAATATGGCTGCCATAATAAAAAGAAACGTTGATACCTGTAGCTCAAAAACAAATGGCAATCCAAAGTTGAGAATAGCACAAAAAGATTACTCTGTAAAAAGTGTCCTGATAATGTGCAAGTCATAGACATGTCAAATCAACGCCTACTTAGATATTGATGAAAAAAGAAATCGACAAATTTAGTTTTTTCAAAATAACTCGAAAACGAAAAGAGGCAAGGGCAAAATGCAAGTCGTATTTGGAACGAGCATGAAATTCTACAAAACATTGCTAATTTAACCGTATATCCCTATATTTAATAATAACGGAGATAGCAATACATTCCCATCCAGTTTGGGACACACTGTACACACCTGTGCAGTAATTCATAAAATTTTCAAGTTTGAAAGTTATTGATGCTCTTTTGTCATAGAGTATGCCTCTATAATCTAAGTGCGACTGTTTGACCACAGACTTTAATGTGTTGGAAATTTTATCTTTCTGTATTCCTCCATATGAACCTTAACTGTGCCAAACCTCACACTTCTCATTGCGTGCAATGTGCTAAAAAAGAGGTACAATTTTTTTTCTTTACGTATGCATATATAGATAGCTGTCCTCAAAATTAGTTGCTTCATATATATATATATATATATATATATATATATATATATATATATATATATATATATATATATATATATATATATATATATATATATATAGTATGTCCATGGCTTGAGTGTGTGTAAGGTATAAGTGACAAAAAAATTTGAATTAGATTATGATATTCTGGGAATCGCTCCTGCTGTGTCTTAAACTAAGATGTTGAGGAAATGAACAAAAGCAATTGATGTACAGGATGGTTTAGAACTGATTTAATCAAATGTGTTAAGAGTAAACTACCTTCGTTTATAAATATACCGCAAAAAGTTATCAACAAAACTTGTTTAGAATTAAAATTTAAGACAGGCTCTCAATTTTCAGTCAGCTCAGCCTTCTTTGAATTTTCAAGTAAATTATTAACATTTTTTCCCTATCAACATGGAGCTTTTTACCTGTGGTTTTCTGATCGCAGGTGCGCAAAGTAAGTAACCATGCAATTTTAAATAATAATTTATTAGTAAAATACAAAACGCTTATTGCTAATAAAAATCAAAACGAAAAATAAAGAAAGTATTCAAATGCGCTGCCACCAACCGATACACATAACTCAGCCCGTTTAGTAAATGCTTTGTAGGCATTTTGAATATGTTGAATAGGAATACCGTCAATTGCCTCTCTCAACCTCAGTTTCAACAAATCAAGATCGTTGTTTAATGGAGCCGCGTAGACTTTCTGTTTGAGATAGACCCATAAATAAAATTTCATTAAGGTAAGATCGGGACTTGTGGGAGGCCAAGGTATCGGCCCATATCGACCAATCCACCGCCCAGGAAATTCACGATCTAACCATTCTCGAACGATTCCTGTTGCATGTGCTGGGTGGCCGCCCTGCTGAAAGTATGCTGTTTGTCTATCTTCTAGTGACATGTTATGCAAATGGTCTTGAAGAATATTTTCCAGCATTTCCAGATAACTGTACTGGGTCATGTTCCGCTCAACAAATATGGCCCAATTATCCCACTGTAAGAAACAGCACACCACACGTTTACTTTTTTATGGCATTGTCTTCTGCAATTAACCTTATAATTTGGATTCTCCATAGACCAATGCCATGCATTTTATGAATTTACCACCCCATTAATGGTGAAAGTGGATTCGTCCGAAAAAATAATACTTCTGCCAAAATTGTGATTTTGTAGCTATTGCTCGCCGTACCATAAACGAAAATCTAATCGTTTTGACTCGTCATTTTCTTCCAAAGTGTGTATAAGTTTTGCTTTGAAAGGTTTCACCTTGTTGGTACGATAAATTTGTTGCAAATACGATTTGCTAATATTGCCAATTTCTAATGCCCTTCTTTTTAAAGATAATTTTGGAAAACGCCTAACAGAATCCATAACTAATGCAGCTGCAGCATTGTCTTCTTCATTTAGGTCGGCTTTTGTCTTCTTAACATTTAAAACACTCCCAGTACGCATAAATTTTGTAACTTTTTTTATACCAGTAGCGGAAACCGAATAATTTGGCCAGCGTTCAAGGAATTGTCTTATCACTCCCTTTTAAGAATGTTCTTCACCCAAACCATAGCACTGCACAATAAACACTTTTTGTTCTGTTGCTACCAGTTTTAAATACAGAAGCTTGCCGTTCGTGGCAAATAAAATTTACGTTTTAATTTTCCAAATAAGTAGTATCCCGGGAAACGAACAACAAGGCAGAGCTCGAGTAGCCATGCAATTCCCCAATTATTGCTTCGAATTTCCAATTGTGCGTTTACTTTACTTTTTTTATTGGTTGAAATGAAAGCAAACCTACCCCAAGTTTAATTATGGTAAAGACTTTTTTTAATACAGCTTTTTAAAGTACACCTAATCAGAGAAGCCGTCGAAGGTCATTTAAATAAAATCGCAGCTAAAAAAAATTATAGTATGCTGATCTTTTTGAAAATTGAGAGCCTGTCATAAATTTTAATTCTAAACAATTTTTGTTAATAACTTTTGCGGTATCTTCATAAACAAAGGTAGTTTACTCTTAATACATTTCATTACATGAGTTATATATATATATATATATATATATATATATATATATATATATATATATATATATATATATATATATACATTCTAACATTCAATCTAACAAACAGTTTAACGTGGACCTGAGGAAGAGGTTTATCAAGTCATACGTATCGTGTTGCAATGCACGGGGCGAAAAGCTGAACTTTTGTTAATCGAGACGTGATGAGAACGGAAGCTTTTAAAGGCAAAGATGGGGAAAATGACAAGGAAATGTACACCGATATAAAGATGAATAAAAGTGTGCCTGAAGGGATGAGGAAGTAAGAAGCTCTCCAGCTCTCCCCATTTATTACAACACTCAATACGTATTATTTGTTGAATATTTTGAGTCCAATTTTAAATGTTTATTTGTCTAAAGAAGAGTGTATCTCGAATGCTTCCTTTGCCATTTGGGCATCCTTCCTTTTTGTTGCTACATTTACCATCATCCGTGATAGCATTTCCAAGGTCCACTAAAATGTTTGTCACTCATTGTATAGAAATACTGTGTGATAATAATATCAACAGGTTTAGTTGAAAGTGTTAAATTCAAAAAGCATTTTTAGCCATTGATCTCATTAAGAACAAGGTATCAATTGTTGACCGATTCTCTCCAAAGCATAGTCACTTAAATGTATCCATTCAGCTGCATGACCGTTCGTAGTGCGTTCACTCCGGTATATAAACACCTGTCCGTTAGTGTTAAGACCGTTTACATGGAAGATGTTTCTCTAATGAACTGGCCGAGTGGGTATTTTGTTATTCTAATTGCCCCGGACGCACCTGCTGTTATATCAGATTTATGTCGATAGATTCTTGGACAATTACATTCCAATTCAGAGACCTCAAACCGATTAGAATAGAACTCATTAAATTTATATGCAGTCGGAACGTCGGAACCATAAAAACGTATGTTAATTCAGATTATTTCAGTAATGCTCACAGTTTTATTTTAATTAGTAATAATAAAAATATATTCGTCATTCAATTTTACGATGCATCTTACAAAAAAATCTTCTGCTTGGACTTGAAAAAGACACAAGCCTAAAAGTTGCATTTCCAACCAAATGGCTAAATATCGTTGAATTGTCACTTTCAATTTTGCAGCTCGAGCCTCATAAGCGTCACACTCTTCACAACCTACTGTTCTTCCTTATTTGTAAAGCTCTTCCTTTTTTAATATCTAGCGGCGTGTCCAGTTGATTAACTTTGCCTATTTAATTGACTTCGTAGCTCAAATAATAACGAAGATAGCTATTGGTCCCGATTTTCGTAAACACCTACAATTGGCAACGTTTAGGATCAACTTATCTTAGGAATATTGTACTGAGATGGAAAGGCTATCACGTGCTCGTATAGAATGGCTTGCCATGAGTCGATTGAAAACAAAATATTCATATCGTTCCATAGTTTGGAGAAAACGTAAAAGTTCTATGAAATGCATGCATGTAACTCCGGCTAAATTGCACATTCAATTGCACAAGGTGTAAATCCATTGTGTATACGTGTTGAACGACTCGTTGATTACACTTAAAATGTTCATATGGTTATATTTAAAAAAAAATTGGAGGTCATGTCAACAGATTTGACAGTTGTTGTGCAATCTAGATATCCGTGACATATTCAGACGCGGCGTCTCCAGTTGGTCAACTATGCTTATTTAACCGACTTCGTAGTAGTGCTGGGAATTTATCCGTTTGTGTATTCGAATATTTGTTCCAAAAGCTTCACGACTATTCGAATTATTCGAGGATTCGAATATTCGTGGAGTATTCGAATATTTCAAGATTCATGGAGTATTCGAATATTTGTGGAGTATTCGAATATTCGTAGAATATTCGAATATTCGCACAGTAATAATAATGAATGTGTCTCGTTATCATTTTTTGAATGTACCTATGTTTCCTAGAAAATTAGCTATTTAATTCGTAACTTTCAAATAATTCCGGAAATGTGTCATTGTTTATTTTAGAAAAATTAATGAAGTTTATAATGTCGGTTTCGTTGTGGTTATCACAACAGCAGTTAGGTTTTTAGTCATATTTACTTTATTTGCAAATACATATATAAATAAATATGCATCCCGTGTATTCGGGTTTTAAGCTGATAATGTGCTTAGTTAGAAAAATATGGCTAATTTATAATTTATAGTAGATGGTGTACATATTACATATCAGTAATTTATTATGCCAATAACGACATTCCATTCGCCACAGTTATCGATATACATTTTATATTTTTTAACAGAACATTCTGTATATTGTTACCTATTTGATGCAACATTTCCATCCGAGTTCAACGGTATAGCACAATTGATACTTAAAAATCATACGTTGCTGAGTTATTAACCATTTTATCCAAGACCCAAAAGCATTCGCACGATTACACATAGACAGCGACAGAACTGACAATATTGGTGCCGGTGCTTTTGAGTAGTGCTGGGAATTTATCCGTTTGTGTATTCGAATATTCGTTCCGAAAGCTTCACGACTATTCGAGTATTGGAATATTCGTGGAGTATTCGAATATTCGAATATTCGTGGAATATTCGAATATTTGAATACACTCTCGTTGAAATAATTCGTATTCGAATTCTCGAATATTCGAACTATTCGTATTACATTCTTAGCCCTACGTCGTAGCTCAAATAATAACAAAGATAGCTATTGTTCCCAGTTTTCGTAAACACCTACAATTGGCAATGTTTGGGATCAAGCTGTAGTCGGAACATTGTACTGGGATGGAAAGGCTATTATGTGTACGTATTGAATGGCTTTCCATGAGTCGACTGAACGCAAAATATTCATATCGTTCCATTTAAAAAAATTTTGTTATGTCAACAGACTTGACAGTTGTTGTGTAATCTAGGTATCCATGACATATTCAGAAGCGGGGTTTCCAGTCAACTTTGCCCACTTAACCGATTTCGTAGCTCAAATAATAACGAAAATAGCTATCGTTCCCGGTTTCCGTAAACACCCTATATATATATATATATATATATATATATATATATATATATATATATATATATATATATATATATATATTTGTATGTGTGTGTATCCAACCGATAACTCAAAAATACTTTTATTGTTCTTAAACGACAAAATGTTTGGGGTTGACATCTTTGGGTATGTTGAATAAAAAGGCTTTTTCTTTCCAAACAATTTCTTTATTCCTTTTCCCGACACGTTTCGGCCTTTTTAACCGATTGAAACAGACGTCTCTGGTGACGACTCACATGGTCAGACTAACAGCACTTGCGCCGTGCTGTTTTGGTCTGACCATGTGAATCGTCACCAGAGACGTCTGTTTCAATTTTAATTCTACAGGTTGCAACAAAAATTCGCTCTTAATTTTCAATAAAAGTTGCTCCCTGACGGGTTAATACCACCTTTGGCTCAGTGGGTCTAACCTGCAGCAACAGATGAAGCGTGTCACTTGGGTATCCAACTGTATAGTTTTTTTTCCTGTTCAACATTGGACAAATTCCCCTGAAGATGACCGGTTAAAAAGGTCTAAACGCGTCGGGAAAAGGAATAAAGAAATTGTTTGAAAAGAAAAAGCTTTTTTATTCAACACACCCAAAGATGTCAAAAATACTTGAGCAATCCAAACAAAATTTGGCAATTCCCTACATCTTGTTAATACCTTGGATAAGTTCGTTAGACAGTTTTGGCACTCAAATACTTTCGGAAACTAAAACTGGTGTCAGAAGTGGGATTTTCAAGTTGCTAGCGGAAATATTTTCCAGAATATTCGTTGAACAACGTAGAAACTTCTAGAATCTCTGGAAGATCAGTGTCAGCAGTGATTGATAACTGGGTGTGTTCTTAACACAGAATAAACTGTGTACCAGCTTTAAGTACGTCTATGCCTAAGACACGTAATGTAACAGCATTGGGTAATTGTTGGTTTATTTTTGAATGTAAATTGATTTGGAGGATTTAGTGCTCCAGACTGTGATGTCATTTTCATTGGACTGTATAGTAAGAAAATGTAAAATAGGGTGGGCAAGTATTAAATTTTGGCAAGTAAATCACCCAGTTGAGTGAAAACTGTGAGACGAATTTACAGGATTCCTAGAAAATAACATAAATAAATAAAATTATATAACCACATTGTCAGTCATGTTTGTTAATTAATTTTAATATTGGTTTTTATTAAGTATCAATGACGTTGTCTATCGCATCCAGAAACCCGCAGAACGTAACAATTACGCAGGTAGATATTGTATATAAGTGGTCCTATCTACCAAATTTTAACTTGAGTTTTCGTAGATAAAAATAAATAATCTACGACATGACCTGAAATTACGCCTGAATGGATGCCTGTTATGTTAGACAAGGTCAGACATATATATCCGGCTTCCGCTGCCATTGCAAACAAAATCTTCTAAGTAAACTTTAGACGGACAAGCTACAAAATATGTTACAATACACATTCACGGGGGTTGCTGTTCGCCTGAACTCTCATCTGAATCTGAAGATATCAGGAAAAGATACCAATAAATAAAAATTTGATTGAAAGTAATTCAATTTGTTTAAAAGCAATCTAGAACTACGTTTTATTATATAACAATTTCAAGCTTCCCATTCTTCACGGTATTTAAAAGCCATCTCCCGCTTCTGGTTTAATCTGACAACACTACCTAGCTATTTGTCATTTGTTATTATTCTGCTAAACAGCTGTGACAAATGACAGCAGTCATGAGAGAGGCGTGTGGACTGTGCGTATAACCTCGAACTCGTCGCAGTTAATACAAATAGTAAAAGTAAATATCATCCAAACTTTTAATTCTAACTAACACAAAGGCCAGCAACTGTCGACTGTAGTACCTGTATTAAGATTCTAACGTCCTATCAATTAAATAAGAGAGTGGCAAATAAGCTGTGTCCACAGACGTAGATTCTTCGTTAATGACTGTACTGTATTACCAAAGTAAAACAAAATAATTTTTGGGAATATACCTCAAACTAATATACAGTAAGTATAATATGTATTTATCGTTTTCTTTACTCTTCTTAGTTTTTACTCTTCATGTAGTGTATGCAAAATTTAAAGTGAATAAAACCACATAATGCCGTAGAGTAGTTTAAATGGCAAATTTACAAATTAGCTTACACACGGTTTTTAGAAAAAATAATCATAAACATGCTTAGAACCCCCCTGGATGCACAAACCGTAAAAAATGTCTTGCGAATAACCCCTAAGAAAGTTGCGGGGCCAGTGGTGAATAAGGGTGCTGGACGGGAAGAAGACAAAAAGGAACTATGAGAAAAAAATGTGTTATGCATGTGTTAAGGCATGTCCATCATCGTAACGCAAGCTCTACTAAAAATGCGTCTGCAATTTTAGCCATACATTACAGGCGCCTACGATTTTATAACCAAAAAAAATATATCAAACTAGTAATCTAAAATATGCATCTATGTTATATCACTTTTTTCGTTTGTTTTTTATTATATTGGGAGGCTGGTTAAAATAGTAAACTATGTCTTTCACTTTTACAGCTTTTTGTGTGACAATGCGGTGTGAAATAGTGATATGAAAAATTATCTTATTCAGCTCAGAACGCAACTTTTATTAAAATAATATCGTTTTATTTAAAAAAATATATTTTATTTATCTTCAGAAAATCAATGAAAGTATTTTAAGTAACACTTGCCGACTAATAGTGCGAAATTAAAAGACCATACTGTATATGCTAGGAAACCAAGAAAGACCTCTGCCGCAAGAAACTCTGTGAATTCCCGCCACCAGCAGTGTAAATCCCCAGAGACCCGTTCGGGCATGTCTTGATGTGGGCAACACGGCGTATATAGCTCTTAAAGTTTCATGGCCGGCTCTAATGCGAACTATCTCCTGAAAATTCGCTGCACTCCTGAAAATTTTAAGAGTGCAAGCTGTTTGCTTTGTGCCAGGGTTTCGTTGCCTTGCGCTGCCTGAGACCAGGGTATAACTAATCATTTGAGCAGCCAAGTTTATTTTACGTATTTTATTCAGCAGTATATGCAGAGACTCGTCGAAAGGTTTTCCTGGGCTGCTGAAATTTTTATGTGCCACAGCTGATCTAAGATTACGTCGTGAAACGTGCAGACTTGGAGCAAATTTATCCTAAATAGACCTTATGGTGAATTAGTTTGCAGCTAAGATTTTCTACTAGGTTGCTTAATTTAATATATATAGGGTGGTGCATTGAAAACGAAACATACCGATTTGCGTCCAGAGAATTTTTTTTAAGAAACGCTGAAACACGTCAATTTTAGTATTGAGGGGGACATGTTTTGACATAAAACTCAACTTTGTCACATTAACCCCTTAAGGGTGGTGATAACAACCCTTATATTTTAAATAGGGAACATGGGTCGAGTGTTACATCATTTTAAAGCTCTTTCTTTTTTGAATTCAGCACACTAATCTTTTTGGAAGTTTTATCAAGTCGTTTAAAAATTATTCGCAGTTGGAGTTGGAACGTATTTCATTTATTGTGATAAGAAGTGCACTACTTAGTCAATTTTTCGTTAAAAAAAAACTAAAAAACAAAACCAAAACGGCAATTACCGACCCTATTTAGAAGCCTATGTAGAAATTCGTTTTAGGTACAAAAACCAAGTCGATATGAGATTGCGCGAGCGAGAAAATCCAAAAAATTAATTTTTGAATATCTCCTACTTTAACCCTTTTTGCACCCCCTGCAAGGTGGATTTAAGAAGATCCAAAACTAATTTTTAGGTTCTTATATGAAGAATGTTTCAGTACAAAAGTCAGTATCATATTTCACGACTGGTAAAATCAAAGAAACGTAAATTTCGACTGTATCCGATTTTAAGCTTTTTTTCGCCTCTTGAAAGTCGAATTTAAAAAAGTTTTTTAAAGACAAATTCCCTAATAGTGGATTTTCCTATTAAAATTTCACTAATATCAGCAATAAACAAATATATGCTGAACATTTTAATTTTAGATGCAGGTGACAAAGTTATCCAGGCGTTTTAATGAAAAATTAAATCTTGCTCCAAACGTATAAAATCTGTTAACTATTATTTCTTCTAAATGCTAAAATGAAACACAGCTTGCTGCCTCAGGAAGTTTTATATTATATCCTAAAAGTAAATGAAGTAAACAGCTAATTACAGAATTAATTGAACTGTGATGAAACACATTCCACGACTGTTTTGATCTTAGATGACGACTTATGTTTAAGTTTAAAAATTAAGAAAAAACTGTTTTGAGTTCATTTTTATAGAGACGTGAGCCGATTTTGTTCACAGTATTTATTTAAATATTTCGTATCTCATATTCTTATAATATGAAACTTACCAAATCATGGTTTGGCAAAAACGTCATATTTTTTTTTATAAAAGCGAAAGCTCCCTAAACATTTCTTTATTGCCTTCCTTAAACCTTGATATTTCCACTGTATGCTACATTTTTAATTCAAATTTTAATTGGAGCCGTTCATCAAGCTACAAATATAGGGTATTTGAAAAATTGATTGAATCCCCCACTTAAAAAACAATCACTTGGAATTTTTTTGAATTACATGCTATGTGTCATTCTAACGTCGCAAATTTTTTTATCGAGATTTCTCAATCGCTAGTTCGGATAGTGTTTTATGCGTGTTATTTGTATTGGTTGATTATAGTTGAACTATGATTTATGCCTGTGGTCTGTATCAATCTACGCATGACAACTAACTATTCTGTCTCTGTCAGGCATTAGACTTTAACCGCTTAAGTCGTTTCAAATCATGCGTTTAAAATTTTATTTCTAATTTAGAAAAAACGGCAAATTTTGTGAACCAAATTACTTAAAACACAACAGGGGTTTATTTACACCATGTAAATAAATATATTTATATATATATATATATATATATATATATATATATATATATATATATATATATATATATATATATATACAGGGTGTACCAATCCTACTACAAAGTTCAATAACTGCCTTTATATTAGAGATATCAAAATTATTTCTCAACAAAAGTGGTACAGAGAGCAAAAATACACAATTTAGAATAACTTGCAGATATACAAGTTCAGATACGAATCAAATATATGTTTTTTTTGGCACCCTTGTATATTATTATCTTTTCAGATAAATCAGATCTTCCCGATTTTAACGCTCTGTATATCAATACAAATTAGAGGAAACAATTAATTATTAGATGTCTGAGTTTTGGAATATGATGTTATATCATCCTCTGTCGTTTTTCGTTTACTGAGTTGTGGTTTCTCTACAGGGCAATTTAAAACTCGGACCTTTTATTTTCTTTCTTAATCTAAACAGAAGACCCTGTATTTTATATCATATGTCTAATCCTGTTTTATTCTACTTTACTTTTTGTGGAGGGTTTCCTATGCCTAAATTCGGTCATTGATAAGATATTTGAAGATATTTATTGAATTGCATTTCGTGAATGATTGATGGTACGGATCCAGAAAGACCCAGGTATGTTAGATATGATTTTATGGACGGATGAATCGATGTCATTTCTGGTCAGAAGAAAATCCTCACTTTATGCGTGAAGCGCAATTCCAGTATGAATTCAGTTTCAATATTTTCGCTGTTATTGGAAATGGAAGAGTTTTTTCCATATATACGAGAAAATGTTGACTTCAGAAAGTTATCTCAGAATACTCCGTGAAGTGGTTGCTGGTATCTTGACTGGTTTGCCTGATGCAGAATTCTGGTACCAGTTAGATGGCGTTCCAGCACATTCTACGGCAGCTGTACACCAGGAGTTGACAAGAATGTTTGAGGATCGTTGGATTGGACCCGGTGGCCCATGGCTTTGGCCTGCAAGGTCACAAGACCTGACTGACTACCCTGACTTCTTCTTATGGCGTCACATTAAAAATGAAGTTTATTCCAGCCAAATAAACTCCCAACCGTGGGCGCCAGAGAAAAATTTTATATAAAAAATTGGCTTGTTTTGAGGTCCTCTGCACGCATAATTTCTGTGTCGATTGCGTTGCGAATCACCCTGTATAAGTACACAGCTAAGATTTAAAAATCATAAATTTTATCTTTTGTGATTCCTTTCATTTCGCTAAATCAGCAAATAACAATATTTGTTAAATAACGGGAATAATTCACTACGCTTTAGACGACTTACCCTTCGTTTGGTAGCTGGTGAAATTAGTAGATTGTAGAATTATAAATACATTTTCTAAACTCCACATTATAATTTTTGTACAGGGTGGCCAATTAAGCGAGGTAAGCGGCTGTATCTCGGAAACCGTTCACCATGGAGCTTTTGGAAAAAAATATCTTAAGTAAATGTGGCCAAGAAAAATTGTTGGAAATTATTTTCAAGTTCGTCAGATGCCTGCTAGGGGGCGCAACACCAAGAGGAAATGGAAAACATAGGATATCTCAGTAATATGTCCAAATAGACTGTATTGAAAATACCTGCAGATAAATGTCGTGTGTATCACGAACAATTTCTGTTGGGACTATTTTTCTCTAACTCTTCAGATAAAGTGGTGGGGGTAAGACAAACATTGATTAGGAAAAAATGCAATATCTCTGGATCGCCTCATGGGAAAATATCGAACTAAGTGTCATTTAAAAGAGTATTTCTTTCTCTATCAACTGCATTTCAAGTCATGTCTTTGTTATTGTTACTGTAATCACTAGATGGCGCTTTTTTAAAATTTAACACATTTTATGATTTTTCTCAAGAAACCTAAATACATTGATATAAATATTACTACATAGCTAGAAAGAGGACTAAAGGTCAAAGCAAGTGGTGAAAATCCCAAGTCTCTATCTTTTGTTTAACCGGAGATATTAATGAAAAACTGATACTGAAACCTAAAACAAAATATTTCGTTCTCTCTGTATGTAATTCTAAACTATAAGCACTCTAGTGTCTACTTAAATGCTCAAAGTGTCTGCCGTCACGTTCTACACACTGCTCGAGCCTATTTCGGGTAGAAAAAACGGCAGCTTCCACTTCCGCTGTTGACAGACTACGAATTGCATTTCGGACTCTATTCTTCATATATTCCTTGCTCGTAGGCTTTGTTTGGAAGACAATGTCCTTTATTCGTCCCCACAAATAAAAGTCTAAGCATGTTAAGTCAGGTGACCTCGCTGGCCAGGGAAATATGCTTCCTCTTCCTATCCATCGGCCTGGATACGTCTCATCGAGATGTTCTCTCACATTGATGGAAAAATGTGCTGGACAACCATCGAGCTGCAGAAACACATTTTGCCTGGTTTCAAATCATTTCTTAGAAACTCCAAGAAGAGGTTACCAGTAAGAGACTCGTCAAAGAAATAGGGTCCAATAATTGTACCTCCTATTACGCCACACCATATATTAAGACTCCAACGTCCTTGATGTTGAATTTCTCGCATCCAGTGGGGGTACTCAGTAGACCAATAATGCATATTATGCAAATTCACATTACCGTCGCTATGAAAAGTAGCCTCGTCCGTCCAAAGAACTTGCGTTAAAAAATTTGGATTTTCATTGATCATGTCTAAAAGCCAATGGCAATGATCCAGCCTCCGATCATAATCCTGCTCATTCAGCGCTTGATTCAAAACAATATGCTGACATAATAGACGCATTATGTTATCGGATTTAAGTAACATAAAGCTGTTCATTATACCACAAGGGGCGTTCACTTAAGCTAGACAGTTACGTCATCAACAATTCATAAAGCTTAACTGTTACTACGTTGAAAGTTGAACAGTTGCGGTAATTTGAATGTTGTCAATAGACTTTAAGTAAAATAATACTCATATACCAAAAATCAACTAAATTTGAGAAAACGCACTTGTTATTTATATGCGAAGATTTTGGTGGTTGATGATGTAACTGTCTAGCTTGGGTGACCAGCCCATAGTGCGATAATGAGATTCACTATAGCACTACTGCTACTACAACGAGAAACCAAACACGAATCTTTGGCTAACTAATTCAATAATAAAAACAAACAAACGCTACATTCACACCAATGAAATTAAGTAAACAAATGTCAGTTTCATCGTATTGCAAATAAAATCCAAATCTTTTAAGGGTCTTAAGTTTTAATGAATGCCAGCAGATAAAGTTTTGTATCTTACTCGGATCATAAACGATCATTATGGTAACATGTCGTGTTACCATATCATAATTTTTACGACTGTCGTCTGATCATTTTCACTCACAACCGCTATTATGATCCCTGTGAGATAAATAACAATAACTATTTTGAATTTCACGATATAATAAGCTTACCTATACTCTTTTAAAATAGTTTGGATGGTGGTCCGTGATATTCCCAAGTCAAGATGCAATGTTCTTGTGCTAACATGAGGATTAAATTCTATATATGCCAAAACATTGATAATATTTTCTTCAGTTCTGGCAAAACGGCGTCTCCGCAGCACCGGTCCGCTTAAGCTTCCAGTTTCACGTAAGTTTTGCACCAAGCGAGGAAAAACTCTTCTGTTGTAATGGTGACGATTCGGATACCGCATTGCATACACTCTTTCAGCAACTGCCGCATTTTGAAAGCACTCAAAGTAAACACCAATCATATCAACGGCTTCATCATTTGTAAGCAACATTTTTATATTTAAATTATACACGAAAGAACTCAGAGTAACTAATTTGACGTTTCTTTAAAGTTTTGTCTTTTTTCCAAAGCCTACCTATTTCAGTTTTAGAGTATAATTATTGGACCGAACCAATAAGTTATAATTGCTTTAGGAATGCGTAAATAAGTCTTATTTTTAACAAAAAACTATAAAACTATATTTGCAAATTAAAAAATTTCTGTTTTCAATCTTTAAATTAGTCAATGCTGAAAGTGTTTTGTTTAATTTCCAGTTTTCTCAGTTTTTCATTCCTATCTCCGGCTAAACAAAAGATAGAGACTTGGGATTTTCACCAATTGCTTTGGCCTTTTGTCCTCTTTCTATCTATGTAGTAATATTTATATCAATGTATTTAGGTTTCTTGAGAAAAATCATAAAATGTGTTAAATTTTTAAAAAGCGCCATCTAGTGATTGCAGTAACGATAACAAAGACATGGCTTGCAATGCATTTGATATAGCAAGAAATACTCTTTTAAATGACACTAAGTTCAATATTTTCCAATGAGGCGATCCCGAGATATTGCATTTTTTCCTAATTAATGTCTGTCTTACCCCCACCACTTTATCTAAAGAGTTAGAGAAAAATAGTTAAAACATAAATTGTTGGTGATACACACGAAATTTATTTGCAGGTATTTTCAATACAGTCTATTTGGACATATTACTGAGATATCCTATTTTTTCCATTTCCTCTTGTTGTTACGCCCCCTAGCGGGCATCTGACGAACTTGAAAATAATTTCCAACGATTTCTCTTGGCCACATTTACTAAAGATATTTTTTCCACAAAGCTCTATGGTAAACGGTTTCCGAGATATAGCCGCTTACCTCGCTTAATTGGCCACCCGGTACAGCATCTGCCTTACTTCAGTATCTATTCTCAAACACACAAAGCTTAAGAGCTCCTTATGCAATAAAAAGTATAACGTGGATCATGAAGTGCATAATGTTCATGTTGATTTTATGCTGACAGCATGTGATCGACAACGACACAGATTCTCTTTAACAAGAATCCAGAACGGAGGAGAGAACGCTGACACAGCTTGCAGAAGGTTCTTCGTCTGTCCTCCTCTCTACTTTCCCATACTCCACCACTCTGATCTGCCTCACTCTCTTTCAGGAAGGAAGGATAAAATTGACGTCTCGCCGCTTTTTCAATATCTCCTCACGAGATTTACTGGCAAGGATCGCGTGATGAAACTATGAATCTCATTTATTCCTTTTTTTCTTTGCCAGCACGAGATTTTCACGTATATTAGGCTATACACCGTTAGAGGCAGATGAGAAAAATTAAATAAACAATTTTGTCGATAAAACTTCGTTATATTATCACGCTTTATCAATCAGTTTGTGGATACTGCTATCAACTTTTAAAATAATACAAATCTAAATGCTTGTTGTGGTTTTATATGTTTGTATTTTATATTACATCTCAGCAAATACCTCATACAGCCTTTGCCCAAATAAACTATACCAAAATTTAAAATTCTGTGAAATTCCTAGCGTAAAATGCACTTTTCTTATTTACGTTCTTTGTCATATTAACAGTGCGCTGTTGTCAAAATCGTTTTCAAAACGGTTCTCACAACCAGAGAAGAAGTGTAATAGTAAAACATTCATGCGCATGCGAAAATAGACGAGATAATTTTACAACATTTGTAACGGGTTATGTGTAACGCTGCTATTTAGTTCAGTTACGAGTGTTAAATTTATACCACAAACTTAAATACCTGCGACATCTACGAATGAAAAGTAGATATACCTTCGCAACTAACAAAAATGTTCCATAATTTTTAAATAATAATGAAAATTTGTTGTGTTACTGTTATATTACTGCTCTTCGAAAGCAGTTTTGTTCTATTAGGACTGCCAAGGTGAGTATTTAGCTTCTCGCAGCAAAATGCTTCTTTAAATTTATTGTTAGAATGTTCTTAGAGCAGAATTATAAAACATTTTAGAGATATCGTTTTTCGTTGTTTTGTAAACGTCTATACAACAATCGTTATAGCATATATATGCGCTTCCAGAACAAAATTGTTCTGTAATGGCTTTATAACAACGATCTTCCAAACATATCTGTCAACTTGCAAACATTTATAAAGCTTTTCTTTAAGTAATTATGTGAGCAATTATAAAACAATTTTGTTAACATTTTCTACGATGCAATATAGCTGCAAATAGCATAGTCTACTTGAACGCAGGTGTTAAAAAACTATTTTATTGTTTGATGGAACGCGACTGTAATAGAACACTTAGAAAACAATTATAGTACAAAATTATTCCTTTGCATTAAAGTGCGTTCGCTGGGATCTTTATAAAATATATTATAGCTTTTGTAGAAAGCACAGTTATATACTTTTTTTTCGTGGCAAGTTGTGTATTCTGTAGCGTGTAATTTCTTAACATGTCCAATTTGCAATAAATAAATAAATGGAAACAGGTAAAAAGAAGCGGTGCTTTTCGAAGGAAAGTCAATAAATATAAAAATATTTTAGAAAGTAGCAAATTTGTTAATAAACATGTTAGTAGTATTTTACATAGTAAGCAGCACAACAAGCAACAATTTGGGTTTGAGGTTAAATGAGATATTGCTACTACATTTATGTTGCATAAATATCGCAGCTAACACGAGTTTAGCACTATACTGATGTGTAAGTGTTGCCGAAAATGCTTTTATAGAACAATTGAATGCACCATATGTGTTATAGAGCTACGTGCAGGTCTTTCTCAGTAGAGCAATGGGAAACATATTATTTTAAAGCTCTATAAGCGCTGTTTGTGAAACAATCTGCTTACTGCGCCATCTGAAGCCACACTGTCAATTTGTCAATATGATCATCAGTTTGCCCAAATATTAGGGTACAGGGCCGTACTTAGCCATAAATAGTTGATAATGGTTAGTTACGCATGATCATGATACAACAAGGAGAGATATTACATACACATCACATTACATATTACATACACATACACATCCTCACACACGCACGTGCACGCATTAAGATCCAAAATTATTTTCTGACTTAAAATTAATTAAAGTGAAGAAATTGGCTTTGTTATTATTAACTGCAGGGGATTATAGTAAAATGAAAATATCAAAATCCTAAAATTTTTTGATCCCTTGTAGGAATGGGGAAAAAATTTGGTAATAATGTAAAGCATACATAGAGACTTGGCAAATATCGGTGGCGCAAGTCTACTTTTACTGTAAAAGCCAAACTTTAAAATTGACATTAAAAGTCAATGCCAAGCCTACTTTATTTTTGTTTAAATACGTATCTGTTTGTATTACAGATTTTAATATATCGTCTATTGTGTAGCAGTGTCTTAAGAGATAAAATAGTTCTCTAATGGTTGCAGTCGCGATAAAAGTGATTTATAAAGCAGACGCCATGTTTTTATGCAATTCCTGTATTTCTTTGGTAGCCATCTTGAAAACGAAAAAAAATCAATTAATAAATATATAAATATTTGTGACCTGAAAATTTTCACAGTATATTATGAATATAAAACATGCGAAATGTGTAACAGAATGGATTTAGGTCAATAAAATGAAAAAAAAAAAAACACGAAAAATATAATTTCGAGTTGATTTTACAAATTAAAGAAATATTTTTATTTCGAGGGCCCTTCAAAATTTATCGTATATGTAGCACATTTCACACAGAAACGTTTTCTTCGCAGGTGAAATCCATCTTGCTGGTAGCCAAAAGGAGACTTTTTGAGTTTAATTTTCACACCGTACTAACATTATTTCTTACGCCATCATATTTTAGTACTTATATTACTTTCATAATACTAAAGAACAATTTTAGGATAAAATAGTTCCAACAAAAACATTTAAAAGGCATATCACTCTTATAGGTATTGCAGTATGCAACAAAAAGTTGCAAAGTAAACTATAAAGAAATTCTAATAAAACATGTTTTATAGTAACTCTATTAGGGCTCTATAACTGGCACCATGGTAAATGATTTTTACTTTTATTATTGTTCCTTATAAAACTTTTATAAGTATCGTATATCATATCCTTTTACAGCTCGGTAAACATTTCTAAAACTATTCTATAACACTTTACACATCCCTTATAAAATCAACTAAAGAACTAAAGTGTTGTATAAACCTGCGCCCATTTTGCATTTATAAGAGTTGTATAAACGTTACCAAAACGTTTATAGGAACAGTCATGTTTTATAAAAACTGTTTTATAAACGTTCTTATGACTACAATAAAACATCAAATTGCCAGTTGGGTTATGCTTCTAGATAGCGTAGTAAATGATCTATAGAGTAACTATATTTACATAGCTAAGCAAATTATTAACTTACCTGGAAGATTCGTATTTGATAGTTGACGTAGTTAGCGAGCTTGGTAAGAGGTTCTCTTTCTTTTG
This sequence comes from Tillus elongatus, assembly GCA_964006375.1. Classification (NCBI taxonomy): domain Eukaryota; kingdom Metazoa; phylum Arthropoda; class Insecta; order Coleoptera; family Cleridae; genus Tillus; species Tillus elongatus. The sequence goes on along the minus strand of OZ023270.1, from coordinate 84,515,131 downwards.
ACATCAGGATGTGTCGATATTGATTTGGCGGTAGACATCGTTAGAAGCCACAATGTGAGCTTTTGTACAATATTATTTGTTTCCTTATCTGTATGAATCACGTTTAAAAACGCTTAAAGACTAGAGGTTAGGTGCGCTCGTGGACAACGACTCAAGGCTGCGAACAAACGTGGAAGAGGTGTTTACTGTGGACAAATGTTGAACTTAGTGTACGGAGATTTTAATTACTTTAGAAAGGAATGGTTTGATAAAAGTCACACTTACCTTGGCGGTTGCATCGGTCGACAAACGATTTGGTACCTTGGATTTGAATATCTACATCTTATTGTAAGAAAATAATTTAGCAATGCCCGAGTTACTATTTGGTTAGCCGTATCTTGGCATAAGACAAGCATCTAGTTGCTCATTGCTAACCAATAGCGCTACAGACAAAACACCATTCCACGTTTTTAGGACGTTTAAGAAATTTAACCGGACACAAATCTGCAAGTGTATATGTCATGGTTTCAACATAATGACGCAGCCAGACAGATGTTCACTGGCCTTAATTCGTAAATATTTTGAAAACAAAATAATATCTTGTGGAGTAGACATCGACCACCCTTGTTAGTCACTCGATGCATATATCTGGGGCATGATACCCTCACAACTGCTGCAACTATTTACAAACACGTTCAATGATATGCAAAATCGCTATGAAGCCTGTTTCCACCACAATGATGAACATGATGAATATTTAGAATATCTAAATTAATAAATAAATTCAATTTTTACTTTCAGTTGTGCTTATTTTGATGAAGATTGGTTTGTTTATCTTTTTCACGAATCTCTAAATAAACTCGATACATAACATTTTAAAATAATTTTCAATGCTTTTGATCGGTTCATGACGTTTTGTTGCACAAATTATAATTATTTAGATTATCGCGTGATTTGAAAGAGATATGTTGGTTGAGCCTACTTTATCAGCAGGGAGCAACTCATGTCGTTCCACGGTAGCCCAAGTCAAAAAAAGTAATAGTTACAAAAATCGTGCAATCTGTGATCGACAATACAAAACAGAAATTCAACAATACTTCAAGTTAAAATGGTACACATACAAAATATGTCTTATAGATAAATTAAGACTGCAGAGACAAACAAAACACACGTAAATATAAACACATAAAATCCTCAAATGTCCTATTCACACACAAGTAAAACAAAATAACCAAAACTTTTAAAAATTACGTTGAAAAAATTATTGAATCGAATAAAATGACAGACTAGACACTATTTTATATAAATCTTGTCTACAATTGCTCACTGATAAGTTCTTTAAGTAGTTTGGCAAGTGATTGTAAACCTATACTGCGCCCTATGAACCAACGCATTTTTTGTTTGAGGAACCAGTTGTTCGGATATCATAATTGTACAGCGATCTCCCGAGAGAACGCTACCAAAGATTCAGCGTCTACAACCACAGACGTATCGTCTGCATAAAGAACAGTCCTGCACTGAATTCTGTCCGGAAAATCGCTGTTGTACAACAAGAACAACAGTGGTCCAAGAATTGAGCCTTGCGGTACCCCACAACGAATGATTGGTATGACGAACATACTGTCTGTCCCATCTCCCAGTCATTACTTCTCACACATTGTCTCCGATTTAATATATAGCTTTCAATTAATCTCAGTGGCATTTCCCGTATTTTGATCTTCTCCATCTTGTCAATTAGCACTAAAATGTTTAACTTATAAGCTATTTATTTTAGTAGTAAAAAATAGATAAATTCTTCCATCAATCCATGTAGCTTTAAAACAGGCTAGTTAGGATTTATTACAATGATTCATATATCCAAAACTTACTACATTGTTTGATAAAAAATAAAACTTTTTCTATGAAAGACGGCAGTGAAACGTGTAAAAAGACCGGCAATTAAGCAATATATCATGTCGCTCTTAAGTTCACAACTATAGAATGGAAAAAGCAGAGAATGGATGCTTCAGCTATACCCACCGTGAAAGATGACTATCTTGAAATTTAAATCTTAACGAACAATAATTATTCTGTGAGGATGTTATTAGGCGCAGCAGGTAGGCGCCTCGAGATAATGTAGACGAAATGAGATGTAATGAATTTCAGATACCAAAAATGTCATAGCCTCCCTGGCAAGAACAATCACCGAACTACCAGGATTGTGTATGAAGTTTTCGGGTGAGCGTTTTTTTTAAGAAGACGCCACGCCGCAGTTTCATTATACACTTGCAACTTTGCAAATCAAGACATGCGTTAAGTCAGACACACCAGTCCGGTAATTCGAACACTTCTATAATTGGGACGATTTAGTATTATTTACCTTCATAGCTGAGACATATGTGGAACTTAGGACAATAGTTTGAATCAGTAGCGGCTCGTGCCTTAATGCATTGGGGGTGCGCAAGAAAAAAAAGTTCGGGACGCAGCAAGTGCGTTATGGTAGTGAATTTTTAATAAATACTTCAAATTTCAATAACTCAAGTTTCTACAAACTTAGCAAATTTCAATAACTCAAGTTTCTACAAACTTGAAAAGTTGAATTTTGGTGTACAGTAGGGTCTTACCCAGGGCAACATATCCACCAAATTTCGTTAAAATAGCTTCGTAATGTTCGGAGAAAAAGATTTTTTTTTAAACAAAACTCAAAATTTTTCCCGAAAACCTTATCCGATTTTCCTGACTAACGAACTCATCCACGGCAATAATAAAAGAAAGGCACTTGCCGAGTTTCATCGAATTAGTTGCTTATTTTTTGAGTTATCGGTTGGATACATACATACATATATATATATATATATATATATATATATATATATATATATATATATATATATATATATATATATATATATATATATATATATATATATATATATATATATAAATTGAAACTGACCCCGGATATGGGTTCTAGGGGTCCTAGTTCGCGCTCATATGCAAGTTTTTTTGCAAAGTCTCTCCATCGATACCTCTCTATTAGTGATTTTTTAAAAATAAAAATTCACTAAAAATGAAGGCTTCGCCTCTTTTCTTCCCCGAAAATGTATTATAAAAAACCTACTTACTAAATTAACTAAACGTAATAATTATTAACTACTTACCAAGTTTTCCTCTAGTTAGTTATAGGTTGTAGTAGTTAAAAAGTCCTTTCCTTTGATAATTACTAACACAAAACACAAATCACAATCCTATCAACACTCAGCATTCACTTTAGTTTATAAGTTATAACAAAGCAGACATATACTCATTCCTTAAACGAAAATCCATACGTCTATTTTTGATAGCCACAAACTGTTCTAGAACTCTCATCAAAGTTCGGTATTTCAAATACAAAGTCCCTGTTCATTGCCAACATTGCTAGCGCATTAAGTCGATCATTCGACATAGAATTTCTAAATAAGTTTTTTACTCGTTTTACGCACGCTCTGCGAAAAGTCCACTGCAAACTGCAAGTGTGGAATTTTACAGCGCACAACCAGAGTGCTAATTCTGTCGTTTTCGACGAAGATAGGCGATCATTTTGCATTGAAGTATCGCATTTCCTCAGAGCGCCGAAAAATACACACCGCCGCGCGAGTGATGTATATGGATATGGATGTATATAACGTCTGCAACTATTAACACTATACCTATTCCGATTCTGTATTAATGGCTGCCGACTCTGCGATCCTCGATATACTAATTTTATTTGTTGAATGCAGGAGGTAAAAAAGTGAATAAAAATTTATTAAAATATAGCATAGCAAAAAGATTATTTTTTCCACGGCAGGCGGCAGTGCGCGCGCATGGGCGCACTTATTGGGGAGCCGCCCCTGGTTTGAATATACCTTGTTGTTTAATATACATGTATTTGAATGACTTTTTGTATGATGTGTGTGATGAGCTTTGCTGACGATACTGTTATATTTTAGTGATGTAAGTTAGCAAAGTGTTTTCACTTCTAAACGTCAAAGAGTCTGTGATAGACGTCATTAAATAGTCAATGAAAAGGCTTCTTTTCCAGACAATAATTAGCTACGTTTCGGCCAACTCAGTAGCCATCTCCGGGGGTAAATATAAAATCACATTAAAAAGATCTGCCAGCAAACATTGCTTTCTGGTAGGCAATTCTGCTGGTTGTAGCACAATGGTATCAAAACAATCAATACAGAAAACGTTAAAGTTAACATCTAAAGTCAAACAGTAAAACAAGTTAAAAAGCTACAGAAAAGGCCAAACAAGTTACAGTAAAAGCTAAAAGGCTACACTAAAACAAGCTAAAATCTAAAACAAAGTTTAACATGCATAAATTAATGACGAGATATAAAATCTACTGCGAAATGAAAAACCTGTGGAGTCACACAGTTAACCAGAAACCCCATGAGAACCCATAAGGGGTGCAAAATTTTGTAAAATAAAAGCAGGAACAAAATGGCTTCTACCCTTAGTTTTAAATTCTTGAAAATTAAAGTTAAAACTATACGAAAGGTTAACCAAGCTGAAATTTCATCTATTGCACCAGAGGTCCAACAACATCGCATCAAAATGTAACAGAAATCGATTCACAATCCAAACTCAACCAATATAAAACGGCGATTTAATCACGAAGCAGAAAGAAAAGTCGATCTTTTATGAACACGCGAAAAAACGCTACCGCAACGGCAAAAAGCGAACTAAAACAAAATGACACGAGTGACACATATGTCACAGGCAAACAAGTGGAAAGGGAAGGGGAGCCACAGAACAGATATCTTCATATCCATAATAATTTTGACAACAGAAAATTCATAGTTCAGAAACACTAGTTCACTAAATGATTGTTGGACAAGTTCAAACCTCACCAGTGGAGCAGTTGACATGCTTGAAAAGCTCAATCGCTTCTAGCAGAAATTGTCCAACCCCAAAATTTGAGGGATGTAAAATCTTGGCATCAGTATCCCTGTTGAAGCAAAGACCACCCTCTCTTAAATGACAACCAAAGACTGACGTGTCGTTATCGATCCCGTCAATCAGACACTGTTGCTCTGGAAGAGTTTACTTGCTTCCTCTTCGTTCAGCAGTGAATCACAGAGGGCTCTTGATGCGTTGGTGAAAGTTTACCTGGCTCAGAATTTCTTTTCGTTCGATGATAGGATTTTTGTGCAGAAAGATTGTCTGCCTATGGGCAACCCTTTCTCATCCCTTTGCGCAGAGATCTTTATGAGTTTCTTTGAGAGGGAACTGGTGTTCAGATACTATAACCCTTATTCGAGTTACATTTCATCCTGGTCACGTTAGATCGACGACGTACTTATGGTTTGGTCGGGTACCATAGAGCAGCTACACCTGTTCCTGGGTTGACTGAATAGCCTACACGTCAATATCAATTTCACTATGGAGTTAGAAGTGGATTCATCCATAAGTTTCATTGGGGATGTCCTGTGAAAAGCATGTGATTATTCTAAAGTCGTTCCTGTTCAATTTAAGAAGCAGTTCAGACCTCTTTCTTGATCTGGTGATAAACCATTTTGCCTGCTTCAAGCCTGGAGTTTTTCTTCAGTACCACAGCATTTGCTTCCTCTCCGAAGTATCACGTTCATTCCTTACATGGCTTTTTGTTAATCCTCAATAGGGCTCTGGACCATAAAATTGTGGTTTTGCTGCCCTTTTCGAAAGGCTATTTGCTTCCTTATTTCCTTCAATGCTTTGATGCGCTGCTCCCTCATTAAAGCTACTCATATAATCTGAAATCTTTCAAAATCAAGTCTAAACTGACCTGGGACGGCAAAAAATCCTTGAAGCAACTGGCTACGAACAACAAAGTAAGAGCCTATAATACAGCCTAACTATCTGAGAGGATGGAGATCTATCTCTCTCTTTCTCTCTCTCTCTCTCTCTGTCTCTCTTTGTGAGGCTTTTTTGTATGCACTCCTGTACACACATATTTATAGCAAGCATTTCTGCATGGAAGATGCTGGAAGCTTTTCCTAGGGATTTAGCGAGTCATGAGTTAGGTCCCATTCTTCCCTCCATTTGTTTAGATCCGTCTGTGCACCATGCAGATCAGTTATTTGTGAGCCTTCCTCTCTCTCTCTCTCTCTCTCTCTCTCTCTCTCTCTCTCTCTCTCTCTCTCTCTCTCTCTCTCTCATGCCTGGCGGTCACTTATGACTATGTAAATGGGACTATGAGTTCAGTTTAGCTGGCATTTAATTTGTTGGTTTCGCAAGTGACTCTAATAGAATAATTTCTAGGACTTCAGTGGCCAACCAAATCTCTTGGTTTGAGTTTGTCTGCTTGAAATAGTCTTGAGGCACTTAGTGCTGCTTCCCTTCTCATAATTAATAAAGTTATATAGTCTCATCAAAGCTTCTTACTTAATCTGTTGATTTTATTAAATATTTCTATAGTCCGGAAAATTCGCCAACCGAGACATTAGAATAATTGTAATTGTCTAAATTAGTTGTACTGTTATTCTTTTTGTGAAGTAGTATTTATGTTGGGGATTAATTGATTCCCGCTTAATAGGAATTCAAAAAGTGGTATGCAGACAGTCGGCAGCTTTGGGTTTATTGAGGATAGATTAAAAAATGACCAGACAACTAGTTAATATCAAAAATTCTGGACGCAGCAAGTGCGTTATGGTAGTGAATTTTCATAAAAATCTTTTTAATAACAAATATGTGTGTTTTTTAAAAAAGCAGGCATCAAATTTGGTTACCAATATAACCTATATAGTAAAAACAATGTGCCATGTTCCATTAAAATAACTTTATTGTGTGAAAATGTACAAAAATTTCCAAAAGTTAACTTAAAATGTTCCCGAGAAAACACGTTTCTTGGTCAACCTTATAGGTTAATAGCAAATTGAGCTGTTCAAATATGAAACATTTGATCAAAATTCGCTACCATAACGCACTTGCTGCGTCCAGAATTTCTTTTCGTACAAACATGCATTATATTTCGATGGAAAATGCAAAAATGCAATAACATAAGGCGTGTTTGATTAAAAAAAATAAGGAAATTTGTATCACCAACGACTTATGGGTCATCCTGTGATTGTAGAAATATTATTTTAAGATGTAGCTCAAGACACCCTATAATTAATATATACAAATTTTCTTCATATCTTATATAATAACGGATATATTGAACTTTATTGATTTTTTTACGAAAATTCGACAAAAATTATATACCATTAAATGATAAACTCTATAGCTAGGGCTACTTCCAAACATCAGAGAAAGGGTCTATTTCAAATGAATTTTCTGCAAATATTTTAGTAAAATGAAGGACAATGACGGTTGAAACTAAGACTTTAGGGTTTGTAAAACATCCTTCTTGAGACATTTTATTTCTATAGCCCGTATTAGATTTAAGTTATTTGCCTAAAAGTTGCCAATTTTGACATTTTAAATCGCCACTTTGACGTTTTGAGGAAAACCTCAATTTATTTTTCTTTAAATGCCTATAACTTTTTTGTCTTTTGACCTACATAGCTAAATTTTGGTAGGTAACTTACCTATAAGGATGTAAACCTGCGTCCCAAATTTGGTTGCCCTTACTTTGTTAATTCCGGAGATATAATTTTTTTTCAAAAGAAAACACAAAATTTTCCGGGAAAACCTGGGCAGATTTTCCTGGCTAACGAACTCATCCAAGCCATTTGCAAAAGGAATTTTTTCACCAAATTTGATCAAAATCCGCCCATTATTTTTTGAGTTATCGGTGTGATACATATATATATATATATATATATATATATATATATATATATATATATATATATATATATATATATATATATATATATATATATATATATATATATATATATATATAAACATATAAAAATTGAAACTGACCCCGGATATGTTTTCTGGGAGGCCTAATTAGCGCTCATTTGAAGAAATTTTTTCAAAATTCAAAAGTCGGGATCTCCTCATTAGTGAATTTTTTTTAAGAAAATTCACTAAAAGTCTATTTAACTTTGGCTCATTGCATAATTTTTGTCTATAATATGAGACGAAAGATTCTTGTTGTGGAGCGTTATTACACGGAGGAAAATCTCAGTCGATGAAGGGCAAAGAAATAAAAAAAAGACAGACCTGAATTCGAGAAATTGGTTTTATCAATAAATTAAATTAAATCAAATAATTTTATCGATCCTGGTATGAATATATGTGGGTAAAAAGATTAAGATAAGGTGGTGCCTTGGCGGAATGTGAGCAGCCTCTACTCTCGGTTTCTTTCTGTATGTTTTGTAACCATTCATATAGTTAAACATGCACCACAGGTTGTCATGCACGCCACAGATGAAATGAAGATATATGACGGCGATGTATCATGAATTTTTAATAAACCAAGGCCTCTGTCCTTCCTTCTTAAACGATGTTGACCAGGCAGTTATTCATATTGATTTAGATTTAATTTCATCCATACATAATAATTATTTTAGTATTGTAATGTTTTATTGGCAGCTAATGTTATAATCCCTGTCAATTAATTCATCCAATATATTCAAAGATGTGTTGATTAAAAAAAGGTAATATCTTCGAAAAGGCAAAAAGTTGTAGTGTCGTCCAACAAACAGCTTAGAAATAAGCTTAATTACTTGCACGTCGTCACAAGGTATGGAAGTATCGCATCGGCGAGAACAATTTCAAAAAAAAATTTTCGCTCAAACGTAGAAAGTATCAAAACATATTTTTTTATTTAATTTCAACAACACACCACGAGGGCTTACAGCCTAAATACTATCGTACCGTGGGTGTCGACAAGGAGGAAAGAGGCAACTTGTTTATTCTGGACTTGAACGTTTGAAGGTTCGGGGAGAAGGAAAAACATGTGCCGGCAAGGAATTCCACAACTTGGAAGTCCTCGGGACAAAAGAGTAGGCATAACAAGATGTTCTATGTCTGGTGACCTGGACAGTAAAAGGGTGCATTCGCTCTGTTCCCCTGGTAGATCTGTTGGGGGCAGCAGGTGCAGGAACTATGGAAGAAAGCTCCTCTGAGCAGTGCCCGTGCAGATATCTATAAGATAGAGAGAGAGAGAGGTCACCAACGGCACGTCGGTGGGCAAGGGATGGCTGCCTTAGGGTGAGGGTAGGGTCACCGATGAGACGTTTAGCTCTCATCTGAATGGAGTTCAAGATAGCGGGTGTAGAAGCGGCAACAGCACCCCAGATGTGGGAGCAGTTTTCGAGGTTTGGTCTTTTCTGTGAAGTATATAAGGTATAGAGATTAACCGGTGAAAAGTATTTGCGAGCCCGGAAGAGGAAACATAATTTCTTAGCAGCCGCTTCTGCAATTAATGTGACATGTTGGTGCCAATTGAGATTTCGATCCACAGAAATGCCAACAAGTGAAAAGGACTCATTACTTTGAATAACTTGGTTGTTCATTGTGATGGGTCTAGGGCTGGTGTATCTCTTATGAGAAAGAATGCAAGACTGTGTACAAGATTTCTACTTCCCCTGTCTAATATTATTTGTAGATCCACGAAGACATAACCCTTCATGAGTCTGCGATCCTCATCTAATTGGGCTAAAGAGACAGGCTGAGAATATTTGAGTGGAGGGTGCTCTCGTCCGCGTAACTATGAACTGGGTTGGATGTGCTAGAGAGGAGGTCATTGATGTGGAGAAGAAACAAACTAGGGGCTAAAGCTGAACCTTGAGGAACTCCTGCATTAATTTGATACAGTTTAGAGGAATGGTCATCCACGACAACAGTAATGCTCCGGTTGGAGAGGAAATTTGCTGTCCAGGTACAGAGTTTTGGTGGTAGGCAATAGGCCGAAAGTTTATTAAGCAGCGCTGCGTACCAGACTTGGTCGAATGCTTTGGATATGTTTAGAGCGACAATCTGGGATTCACCGTGTAGTTCCATAGACATATAGAAAACATGATTTGGGAACGAATATTTTTTTGTCTCTCGGTCTGTATGTCTGTCTGTTTGTAGCCACGATAGCTTTAGAACGATTTGAGATATCGTCTTCAAATTTGGTATACAGTTAGCACACGACACACGAAAGACTGATTGTTTTTGGGTAAAATCGCTTCAGTGGGTAGAGGACGAATGGGGGGTGATTGGTGAACATTGACATTTCTTCATTTAAACTCGAGTAATATTACGTTTTATGGTTTATTAATCAGAAAACTTTTAATTTCATTTCTCTGCTGAAATTAAATTAGGGGTTAAATCTGTGGGATGGAATATTGTTGACAAAAATTTGTTTTTGCTAAAACGGGGTAAAAAGTCCTAAAACATATATATATATATATATATATATATATATATATATATATATATATATATATATATATATATATATATATATATATATATATATATATATATATAACTTGATTCTGAAATGAATTTTTTTTTGTCGGTCGGTCTGTCGGCATGTACGTCTGTCTGTTAATAAGCGCAATAACTTCCGAACGAATTGGGATATCATCTTCAAATTTGGTATCCAGTTAGAACCCGACAAAGGAACGCTTCGAACTGTTTTTGGGTAAGATCGGGGTTGGGGATACATAAGGGGTGATTTGGTGAAAATTGACATTTTTTCAATTAAACTCGACTAACGTTTCAAAAGTGTAGGGGTACAAGAATACAAATATTATCTTTGTGGTCAAGTCATGGGGCCTAAATTCATTCCCTGAGAAAGACTAATATTCTCATTCTGAAGAGAATAATTTATAACAGCTATTCAGAAGTTGTGATTCTATTTGTAGCACTATTTTTGAATGCACAAAACCAATTTTTACATTTTTTTTTTACTCGGTACTATTAGTTATAGTTTGTTGTTGCATAAAAGTTTATGCTTAGGCATATACAGGTTCTTGTGGGGGTGTACAATATCTCGGTTATTTTTAAAGATATAGAAAATATCAAATTGTAACTGCCCTTCATTTCGCAAGCTCTGGAAAACTAAAATATTGCGGTGTGTACAGAATGGCCCAGATTTCTTGTACCGACATCAACTTCATTTTGTTTAATTCACAGCCCCTCCTTTTTATGACATTTTGAGATCCCTAGGATAAAAATAAAGGGTATGCTGTCATAAAAAGTTTCATGGAAATCCCAATAGCTTTCGAGTTATTCGAAGAGTCGCGTGAAAAATACAATTTTCATTACTCTACAAAAATATCACTTGCAGCTTTGCAACGACCTGTATTCTGTTAATTTCCTAAAGAATTTGTCTGAGATAGTGTCTCGATCAAAATATGAGGTCAAACTCTACAAAACTTATACCGGTTTTCAGTAATTGATATTTTTTCCGGAAGAAATTCAAAGTTTTAAAACTCGCCTATTTCAAATGGAACATCCTGTATTTTTCTTCACATTCGATTGGATCAGACACTGGTCTATAACTTTCATTACACATCCCCTATACCAAAAATTTACGGTTTCAGAAATATTACTACTTTTTTATAATAAGAACGACGTCGCCAGATTCCATAAAGTAGTCGTTGGAAGCAATTTCTAACATTAGCAAGTAAACTTTTTTTAATTTCTTCAAATAAGCGTGCACTAGGACCCCTAGAGCTCATATCCGGGATCAGTTTCAATTTTTATACGTTTATATATATATATATATATATATATATATATATATATATATATATATATATATATATATATATATATATATATATATATAATTACGATATTAATATTTATTGTAATGGTATTATTATATATTTTTTTATTATACTATTAGCAGAGCTATGAGTTCTTAATGCTCAGGGGTGCTTCAAGGTACTTACTTTTTGAATTTATCAAAGTAAAATCAAAACAAAAGTATATTCAAAATCAATTATAATTACTTATAAAATTTAACAATTTTTTTTATATATTCAAACAACTTTACTTTACACTATAATATTTACACATCCATCCTACAAAGTGCACTTTTTCTAACTCGACATAAATTTAAATAATTAAATACTACTTACTTAATGGTGGTACCCTTATTTTATTTCAATATTTCTCTTCCTAATCTGCTTTACCATTGACCTTTTTAATTGTTTTCTGCTTCTATAAGGCTTCCTAATCCTTGTGATTAGAATCCTTTTGTATCAACTGTGGCACCAAGAAAAACCTTTATAGACGTCGGACCTAAGTTTCAAAACTGTACTAAACGCTGTTTGTGACACTGGCTTCACTAACAAAATGTTCCTATCAAATTTCACTTCTTGTTCAAAACTGTCTAGATAACTTTGCTTTCAACTTTACAAACTCTCGAATAATGGTTAACATTCTTATGTTTTCCTTTAAAACTTCCTCCAATCTATCTTCATAAAGAAAACCAAACACTTATATTTGCAAGGTTCCAAATTCCTTCAATATATCTTTATAAAAAAACCAAAAACTTATATTTGCAATGTTCCCAATTCCTTCAATCTATCTTCATAAACAAAACCAAACACTTTATCTTTGCAATCTTCTCAAAATTCCTTCTATCTATCTTCATAAAGAAAACCAAACACTTATATTTGCAATCTTCCTAAAAATTCCTTGACATCTTTCGTTTTTCTCTTGACACCTCTCTAAAATCTCCTTTTTTTCTTGACTTTTTTCCTTGACAACCTGGTGCCTAGATAATCTCGCTTATAATAAAACTATTCCTTCTATTACTTGCTTTATTTTTTGGCACAGTACATATATACTGGCTGTTTTAAAGTATCTATTATTTTAATTTGTCAGTTTACATGTAAATGGTAAATTATCTGAATATACCTGTTTTATATAATTTTAGTAATAGAAAATTATCGATGAATAGATTTTCAAACATGTGTTTTAAACAATAATTATTGAACTAACATGTATATTGGCCTATCGCATTCCATAGCAATATATATATATATATATATATATATATATATATATATATATATATATATATATATATATAATATTAAGTTTTTCGTGACGGTAATAGTGTTATTTATCAAAAAATTGTGGGAAAGCCGTCAGTTGCAAAATAAAACTCTTTATTATAGGCCGAGCTTTCGGAAAAGTGTATTCCATTCTCAAGGCTACAGCATGGAAAGAAAAAAGTTTACAATTTACATGGGAAAAATATAAAACTTTAAAATACTGACATATAACGTGAGTTCTACTAAACTAATTATTAAATGACAAACATAAAAAACCTTTTTTTTTAATTTGATTGATGTCGAAAAGTGCCAAACTGACATATAAAGCTAACTATTATCTAATTGAATTTGTTTTTTGTTTTTGTCTAGAAAATATAAATAGGGGTAGTGATTTCTAAAATTATTATCTTTCTTTAAGTTTATTAAATTGTCGTTAAAAGTAATTTCAAATTCTTCTAAACACATTCTTTTATTACTTAAGGTTTCACAATTTAATAAACTTAAAGAAAGATAATAATTTTAGAAATCACTACCCCTATTTATATTTCCAGCCTTGAGAATGGAATAATTTTTTCCGAAAGCTCTGCCTATAATAAAGAGTTTTATTTTGCAACTGACGGCTTTCCCACAATTTTTTGATAAATATATATATATATATATATATATATATATATATATATATATATATATATATATATATATATATATATATATATATATATATATATATATATATATATATATATATATATATATATATATATATAGTATGTGTGTATCACAAAGATAACTCAAAAAATAATGGTCCCATTTTGATAAATTTGGCATGTACCTTCCTTTTGTAAATGGCTCGGATCAGTTCGTTGGCCAGGAAAATCGAAGTAGGTTTTCCGGGAAAATTTTGTGTTTTCTTTCTGAAAAAATTTTTAGCTCAAAAAATTCATAAACTATAGCGACCAAATAATTAATGTTCCTATGTTACAAGAAAAAACAATTTAAAAAAAATATTTGGTGCCAGACCATTTATATAAAAATTCACTACCATAACGCACTTGCTGCGTCCAGACTTTTAATATTTGACAATAGCTTTGTAAATCCCAGTTTCTCACAATCATCTTTTTATATTATAGGTATTAACCTCCTGAAGATGGTTCATAGGAACCGAAACGCGTAGGTTTTTTAAATAAATACTGTCTTGAACTGAAGCCTTTAACTATTATTCTTCAATTGCTTTGTAAAACCCAGTTTCTGACAACCGTCTTTTTATATACTAGGTATTAACCGCCTGAAGATGGTTCATAAGAACCGAAACGCGTAGTTTTTAAAAAATAAATACTGTCTAGAACAGATGCCTTTAATTATTATTCTTCAATTAAATACGATTAAATAGCTGAAAGCACATAAAACAAGGATCAAAATGTCTTCATTATTTTACCTCGCATTACACGCAGAACTACTTTATAATATCAAGATTGCCGGCATCCAACAAAGATCCCGTTATGCATGGGATATACTCGTAGCAGAGTATAGCAGAAGCCAGGTAGACATAAAATATGCAACATTCCACAGGACGAACAATTTTTAATATAGAACTTGGTCCCGGCAACTCTGCATGTACATCCCCGAGACGTAAGTGTAGTTAAATGCAAGGTGAGTTATAAATTGGACGAGCTACTTCAATATTATGACATATTTTACGGTATGGGATACATATACTTTTCGTTTTGGCAAGAGTTAATAAAACGCCACACACTTCATCCAAATAACGCGCTTCTTTCCTCAGGGAGTGTGTGTGTAATAATTTCCATATTGCAACCGTAAGAGGAACAGGTATACATAAAGTACAAGCTGTTTCCCGGAATGCAATATACGTTTCAGTTTGTCTGATTCTTCCTTGACTGAATATTAAACTCTAAAGGTAGTTTTCACTACGGTGTCTTTGGAGATTCGTGAACGTATGTAATGATTTTGCTTCAATGGAAAATGATAACTAAAGAAAATAAATATTATGTGCTAGCAACAAAAACAATTTGTGATGCTAAATGGCTCTTGGTGTAGTTTATCGTGGTTGAATTTACTTACTGGGGTGCTAGACATTTCGCGAAGCATTATAGGTTGTTAAATAGGTTGGATAGGCCTTTGGCATCTCAGAACTGTCATCCCAATGGGTCTTTTGAACTTGACTCTTTCATTTCCTGGTCTCTTAAGGTCACCCCTCCAAGGTATTTGAGCCTTTTGCGGAACTGAGCCATGGCATCGCATAGAAAACGTTTTGTTTTCGCTGCTTCAGTGCAGTATCTGAAGTTTTCAATGTTCACCTTACCCATCTTTATAAGGTGATACCTTACTGGGCAGTGTCCCCTGAAAAATCCTGTGATTGTTCTCAAATCGTTCCTGTTCAATTCAGGAAGCAGTAGAGACTTCTTTGTTGGTATGGTGATTAATCGTTTTGCTTGCCTTAAGCCTGGCGTTTTTCTCTAGTATGACAGCGTTTGGTTCCTCTCCCAAGTATCAAGTTCATTTCCTACATGGTTTTTTGTTAATCCACAATGGAGATTTGGACGATAGAATGGTGTTGTTGCTGTTCACCAGTTTTTCAATGCCTTGATGCCCTGGTACCCACATCAAAGATACTTTGGTGCTCGTAGCCCGTTGCTTCAAGAAACTCTTGCAGTTCTAGGTCATTTTAGGGTCAGTTTTGAAATTAAATGAGTACTACCCGACTGTTTGGGGAGATCTATTTCTGAGTCTTCTTTGTATGCACCCCTGTGCACAGTGATTTATAGCAAGCATATCTGTTTGGAAGATGGTGGAAATTTTTCGTAAGGACTTAGCGACTCTATAGTTAGGTCCTTTTGCTCCCAGTACTGCTCCCGTCATTTGCTTAGACTCGCCTGTATACCATACAGAGTTGTTTGTCAGTATTTCACTGTTATGAACTCCAGTTTAGCCGGAATTTGGTCGGTTGGTTTGGCGAGTGATTCCAGTGGAACAATTTCCAGGATCTTCAAGTGGCCAACCAAGTCTCCTGCTTTGATTGTCTACTTGAAATAGTCTTAAGGCACTCTCTCTTCACGAATATTTGCAGTGGAGTAAGATTCAGCATTGCCTCTTTTGCAGCTGTAGGGCATTTTTTTCTTTCCTCAGGGCTCGTCTGCGACATTGCCGCCGCGATATCACTGCAGCCTTTGGCTTATTGTGCATGTCCCTAGTCTTTATACTCCACCCATTCCAAAATCACTGTGTCTTGAACTAGTCTGCACAGCGATTGGTAGGGTTAGCTTTTATCTTGCTCTGTCTCCGGTCTAAACTGATCGTAGATCAGTTGTCTTTTGCGGTCTAGAGCTTTACACTCGCACAAGATGTGCTGGGCTGATTCCTCCCCCTCGCCGCAGAGTCTGCATGCGAGGTCCTCTTGAACCGCCCCATTTTAGGCAGTTGTTTCTTGACGGTCATGTGTCCCGTCAAGAGACCTGTTATGTTTCTGAGCTGTTCTCTGCTAAGATTTAGCAGCTACACAGCTCTCTTTGAACTGAGTTCGTCAATTAATGACTTCCCATGTCTGAGCCCTGGACAGTCTGCCCAGTACACCTTGTGTTCATTTCTGACCCAAAACTTAATGGCTCCACTGGATGTGCTCTTTGTTACGCCCAGAACCAGTTCTGGTCCCATAAATGGTTCTGCTGACCCTCTCTTTGCGAGACTGTCAGCTTCTTCATTGCCTTTGACCCCTGAGTGACCCGTCACCCAGATGAGGGTGACCTCATTCTGCCCAGCCAGGTCGCTCGTCTCGTCTCGGCACTCACCAGCCAGGAATTTACCCGTGGGCTACTTAGGGCCTTACTGGCTGCCTGGCAGTCTGTGGCTATGAGGATCCGCTTGTTGGTGTAGCCACTCATCTTGTTCTCCCGCACACAGTGCAGGATGGCGTACATTTCGGCCTGAAAGACCGTTGCATGGGCTCCGATGGAAATACTATGACTCTCGGTCCTTCCGAATAAACACCTGCCCCCGTCCCACGCTCCCCACCAGATCCGTCCGTGAACCAGACGAGCGCGTTCCGTGGTATGCCCGGCGTCTCCTACCGCCATTCCTCGCGGTCGGGGATTTCCACTGTAAAGTTGTTTTCCCTGCAGATTCGCGAGCTCGCGAAGTCTGACCTCATTTCAAGCATGGGCTCCTTCACGATCTCCTGAATTTTGCAGTGGGCCCTGAAGCCTGGGTTGATCTTCAGTCTACCATTGCAGGCTAGTCTGTATAGTCCTAGTCTGGCCTCCCCCATAATAACTAAGTATAGGGGGGCGGGGCAGATCCAGCAACGCCTCCATGGCGGCTGTTGGGGTTGAAGACATGGCCCCTGTGATGACTAGACAAGCCATCCTTTGTATCTTCCCTAGTTTTTGTTTGGCACTGAATTGTGTCACCTTAGGCCACCGTCGAAAACTTGCTAATTTTGACGTTTCAAATCGCGACTTCGACATTTTCAGAAGACAAACTATAAAATGTTCAAAGTATTTTTTCTGTTATTTCTGGACGTTTTTGCGTCAAGAAAACTTAATTTTGGTCTGTAATGTACACTAGATTTTGTTATGCACACAAAATATTTTATTTTTGTGCATATCTCTGGTCGTCAGTGGCACCCAATTTTTTTTAATCTCCGTGTTTTTTTTCTTCAACTTCGCGATCTGAATTGTGGCATGTAGGTTAAGTTTGATAGTGTAAACCTAAGTACCAACTTCGATTGTCATAATAACTTTATTAATTTCGGAGATACACAAATTTTTCGAAAGAAAACCCAACATTTTCCAGGAAAAATCTGGCCATTATTTTTTGATTTATCGGTACGATATGTATATATATATATATATATATATATATATATATATATATATATATATATATATATATATATATATATATATATAATAAACGAAACAGACCGATATGCGTCCAGAGAAATTTTTTTTTAAGAAACGCTGAAACACGTCAATTTTAATTTTAAAGGGGACATGTTTTGACATAAAACTCAACTTTGTCACATAAACCCCTTAAGGGTGGTGATAACAACCCTTATATTTTAAATAGGGAACATGGGTCGTGTGTCACATCATTTGAAAGCTCTTTCTTTTCTCAATTCAGTACACAAATTTTTTTGGAAGTTTTATCAACTCGTTTAAGAATTATTCACAGTTGGATTTGCAAGAACGTATTTCATTCATTGTAACAAGAAATGCACTAATTAGTCAATTTTTCGTTAAAAAAAAACGAAAAAAAACAAAACCAAACGTTCAAAAATGTTTATTCAGTTAAGTAAGTGTTCAAATTGTTGACCACGAGCTCTGACATTCTGGAGCATTTGTGGAGTTATTAGACGGCATTCTTCAACAATGCGTCGTCATAATTCTTCCAGAGACTTCGGTTCTGTTGCGTAAATTTTACTCTTTAAATGACCCCATAGAAAGAAGTCTAAAGGAGTTAAATCCGGCGATCTAGGGGGCCACTCAATAGCACCTCTACGCCCAATCCATTGCTCTGTTCAAAAACCCCCTAACAAGTTGTGAAAAATACGGAGAAGCTCCATCTTGTTGAAACACTAATTGATTTCTTGATAGCGATCATCATTTTCAACAATGTCAATTAGTAGAGGGTAAACGATATCTTCTAGTAACTCGAAATACGTTTCGCCACTCAAATTGCCATCAAGAAAAATTGGTCCGATTAAACGGTCTCCAAAAACGTCAGTTCAGACTTTCAATTTCTGTGGAGTTTGAGTGTCGACTTCGTGAAAATTTCTTGCTTCTTCTGCCCAATAACGACAATTATGACGATTGGCTGTAGAGTTTAATAAAAACGTACACTCGTCTAAAAAACATATATTGAACAGAAAGTTCCCGTTATCAGCTATTCGTGCAGTCATAACTTCACTAAACTCCAGCCGCCGATCAAAATCATCTTTATTCAGTTGTTGTACAAGATGAATTTTATACGGGTGAAATTTATGATGCTTCAATATTCGCTGAATAGTTCTTCTTTTGATGTTTGAAACAGTGGCCAATTTTCTCGTGCTCAAAGTTGGGTCTGCAGCAATTTGTCCTAAAACTTCATCTCAGTAGTCTCATTTCTAACCGGAAATTCACGTTCAGGATCCCGTTTTTTGTTGGCTACTGAACCACTTGTCGAAACTTTGCAACTAACTCTAAAATGTATTTGCTGTTAACATGTCTGTTCGGATGTCGTTCATTAAACAAATTTGCGGTACAGTTGGCACAATCATCGTTTTTGAAAAAAAGAGTAATTATTCCAACTCTTTCTTTTACAGAGTACACCATTGTGAAATTAATTTTCGGTGGTACTATCAAGTATCAAACCGACCGATAAACTGAAATAATAAACAGCATTTCTGTCATTCCTATAAGAAATGTTCTCATAATCAATTTTTTGTTTACAAACCAACAAAACATTGACTATCAGCACATTTCTTATCGGAATGAGTGAAATGCGTTTTTGCATTTTCAACTGTAAATAATTTTTAAACGAGTTGATAAAACTTCCAAAAAAATTTGTGTGCTGAATTTAGAAAAGCTTTCAAATGATGTAACACTCGACCCTTGTACCCCATTTAGAATATAACGGGTTGATGTGACAAACTAGAGTTTTATGTCAAAACATGTCCCCCTCAATATGAAAATTGACGTGTTTCAGCGTTTCTTAAAAAAAGTTATCTGGACGCAAATCGGTCTGTTTCGTTTTCAATGCGCCACCGTATATATACAGATCTCCCTATTAGTGCATTTTTTGAAGAAAATTCACTAAAACTATTCTAAATGTGAATAAGTTTAAAGCATTGCTGAAATCGTACCTAACTAATAATTGCTATTACTCCATTGCGGAATATTTGTTCGTTACCCGTGTGGAACAGAGTTGAGACGAATGAAAACTTTATTGTGTGTTGTTTGTTTAAAATGTTTTCTAGTTTGTTTTTACATTTGTTTCATAGTGTTTCGTTTATTTTAATAATTTACGTGCTAAACCATTTGGAAAGGTAATTATAGCAAAATAAAGTATTGACTATTGACTATAGAGACGACATTGTCCTGAAAGCTGTTGGCCAGTAACCACGCTCTATTCATTATGCAAACCAAAGGTTTAGCTATAACATCCGCCGATTTTATTATATCTGGATTCAAACTATCGGCAACACGCGTTGTTTTAAGCCGAAAACTCTGATTGGGTATGGATGTTTTTCATTCTTATTATGAAGCGGACCTTGGTTAAGCAAACGCTCCCCGTACATTCGTTGATGAAGGAGTCATTTGAATCAAAATGACACCTTAAATAACGAACGGTCCCTATTGAATATTAATCCGAATTTACTACACGTAAAATTTTAAAAGGTTTCCAATCCCACTTAATACCGAAAGCTAGGAAACTCCTCAGATCAAGGTTTCGTCACGTACTGCGATATTCGGAGCGCTATAGTGGCTCCCTCGCGTGTCTACCACCCACTCCTCCAACCACCCTCGCTGTCCCCCTTTCCTTCAGTCTTCTAAAGTTCACACCCCTGACAATAAAATAAATTTCAGGAGGATTTCCTCCTCCACCCAGTGTAGATGCCTCTGCCGTTGCAACACTTGACTTTGCTATAAAATTCAATATTCCCATTCAGATAAACTGTTTCTCTCTCTCTCTCGCGTAGAAAGTGTGTCTTGGTACATAGTGGAGCACTTGCGATATTTGTTCTTCTGGTGGTCCTGTTTGTTTCAAGGAGTCTCCTTATTTCCGATTGTATTAGCAGATAGCGCCACGATTGGCTGGAGGATATGAAATCTTATACAGTTTGAAAGAGCGGTGAGATCATGCAGACTGCATTATGGGGGGTTTATGTTCGCTGTTTGTACTGTATCAGCGTTCTATCGGAAATACAAATGTATTCTGTGTCAATGTTTTAAGATTGTGTGAGTTCTTGGTTTTCAAATCTATAGTCAGTATTGTGTGTCTTCCTGAGGGTTTGAACTTTTCAGTGCCATCCGGTAATAAAATCTGTGCTTCATATTTTGAATACTGAATTCCGCTATGACAGATTTTCAATAAGTTCAACTAGTCTATAGAAAAAAAAATCTCTGGACGCAGCAAGTGCGTTATAGTAGCGATTTTTCTTTACAATATTTTTAGTAGCAAATGTCTTTCTTTGATGAAAGCAGGTATCAAACTTGGTTGCCGATATAGTAGAAACAATGTACCATATTTCATCGAAATAAATTTATTGTTTGAAAATATATAAACATTTTTCACAAGTCTGGATGCAGCAAATGTGTTATGTAAGTGAATTTCCATAAAAATGTTTTTAATAGCAAATGCGAGCAGGCATCAATCTGATTACCGGTATAGCTTATGTAGTAGAAACAATGTACTATATTTTATCAAAATTACTTATGGTTTGAAAATATACAAAAATTTTCTGAAAATAAACTATGTGGCGGTGGTTCCGACCGCAGTGTTTTAGTCAACACTACCCTATGTTTCTCTTGACAGCTAAAACGTTGCGTTACGTTATTCGACAGCAAGCTGTCAAGAACTACTATATAAGAGACACCAGGGATCTCTCTCTCTCTCTCCTCGCTACTAACCGACACAGTGAAGATACGTCTCTCCACGCTCGGTCAGTTATCTGTTATGTGCTGTCTGTGATTGTTTTATAGTTAAATGTATAGTTTATTCAGTTAGTGAAATAATAAAGTATATTAAATGTTTACGTATGGATTTAATATCAACAAGTGTAATTAACATCCATATTGGTGACCCCGTGCCGCAAGGCGAAGATGCCCAGCCTGATGTTCCAGCCGACGTCGCCTAACTTCCACGCACGTGCTCATGCCTACAGAAAACGAATATCTAAACAGGTTAGTCCTTTCTAATTTAAAAATTATCTGATTTTTTTCACAATGGCCGAAGATTCTTCAAGCAGCAATATCATGGCAAGGGTTGCAATAAAATTACCTCCTTTATGGAGACGTAACGTGAAAATCTGGCAAATGCAGGTTGACGCCCAGTTTGATGTATCGCAGATCAGTTCTGAAAAGACAAAATTCAGTCATGTACTCGCTATACTCGATCCTGATGTCGCAGAGTCAATTTCAGATTTTTTAACCCAACCATTATCATCAACCCCCTATTCAGATCTAATGAAACGTCTTTTATTAGAATTTGAAGAGTCCGATAGTCGCAAACTAAATAAACTTTTAACAGAATTAGAATTAGGCGACAGAAAACCATCGCAACTTTTACGCGAAATGAAGTTTTTAGCCGGTAGTCAGATTGGAGAAAATTTCCTTAAAATTTTATTTCTACAACGTTTACCAGTCAACGTTCGTTCAATTTTGGCTTTGAGCAACGATTCTCTAGAAAATTTGTCGGTTACAGCAGACAAAATCGTGGAATTTTCCGGAGATAAATACAACGTGGCTGAAATTCAGTCACGCGAGCCCGACAAGCTAGCCAAATTAGAAGCGCAATTAGAGAAGCTAACAGCATCAGTCAACGAATTGCGAACGCGTTCCCGATCTACCTCCCGAGAAAGACCCAAGCTTTCTCGAAATTCCATAACCGCAAATTCCTCAACCTCCACGTGTTGGTATCATGAACGATTTGGCAACAAGGCCAAACGTTGCATCCAACCTTGCAATTTCAAAGCAAAACTTGTGTCGGAAAACTAATAAGGCACTCCCTCCACGCGGCAGGAGACGAGAGCCACCTAACACGCCGCCTTTTTTATTTTTGATAGACGCTCCAATATGAAATTTCTAATCGACTCTGGAGCGGATATTTCAGTTATTCCACCCACTCACGACCAACGGAAATTTCAATCGAAACGTACCTTGTATGCTGCAAACGGGACCCCTATTCATACCTATGGCGAACAACTATTAGATTTGGATCTAGGTTTACGCCGTAGGTTCTGCTGGCCCTTCACACTTGCCGATATCAAGCAACCAATTATAGGCGCTGATTTCCTAGCAGAGTTTGCTTTACTTGTGGATATGAAACATAGACGTTTAATCGATACAAAGACAAACCTCTCTAAGACCGGCGCTAACCCACCACCAGGAATTAATTCTAAAATTCATCTTGTAGACCCGACACACCAGTACTTCAAATTGCTACAACAATTTCCTGACCTTTTTAAGGAAACTTCTTCTAGCAACCTTCCAGAGGTTGAGTTCTTCCATACTATAAGTACGGAAGGACCACCTGTCACTGCAAAAGCTAGAAGATTGCCCCCAGAAAAGCTAGCTCAAGCAAAGTTAGAATTCCAGCACATGATGGACTTGGGAATTTGTAGACCCTCCAAAAGTCCATGGTCAAGCCCCCTCCACATGGTGCAAAAAAAGGATGGCTCATGGAGACCATGTGGGGATTACCGAGCACTAAACGCTAAAACAATCCCAGACAAATATCCCATTCCAAATTTGCAGGATTTTAATGCCCAGTTAGAAGGCAAACGTATTTTTTCAAAATTAGATATCATTCGCGCTTTCCATCACATCCCAGTAGCACCTCAAGATATTCCCAAAACAGCAGTCATAACTCCATTTGGGTTATTCGAATTTGTTAAAACCCCATTTGGCCTTCGTAATTCAGCACAAACATTTCAAAGATATTTACATTCAATTTTAAGACATCTTGACTTTGCCTACTCCTATCTTGACGATATTCTCGTTGCATCAGCCTCTGAAAAAGAACATCAAGAGCATCTAGCAAAACTTTTTCAGACACTTCAAGACAACGGCATCCGTATCAATTCATCTAAATGTGAATTCGGAGTGGCCGAAATTTCATTTTTAGGTTTTCGTGTAAATAAATCTGGATTATTTCCACTTCCTGAACGCATCAAAGCTATTACCGACCTACCTCTTCCCGATACCATTGAAAAACTCAGAAGATTTCTAGGTCTCATAAATTTCTACCGTCGTTCTCTTCCACGTGCTGCGGAAATTCAGCAACCACTATTCGACCTCTGCCAGAATCCCAAAAAACGCGACAAACGTAAAATCGAGTGGACTCCTCAGACTCGAGAAGCATTCGAACGTTTGAAAGAGGCACTAAAAAACGCTACACTAATAGCTCATCCGTCTTCTTCGCTACCACTGATTCTCCATGTCGATGCTTCTGATTATGCCGTAGGCGCTTCCCTCCAACAATTACGTGATCAAACACTAGAACCCCTAGGTTTCTACTCTAAAAAGCTTACTTCAGCCCAAAAATCTTACAGCACCTACGATCGCGAACTTCTAGCTGCTTATCAGGCAGTTAAATACTTTAGATATACCCTAGAAGGTCGCCATTTCACCATTTATACGGACCACAAACCTTTGACATACGCTTTTGAACAACGCGTCGATAAAGCATCTCCAAGGCAACTACGACATTTAGACTTCCTAGGTCAATTTACCACAGACATTCGCTACATACCAGGTCCTACAAACATTCCCGCAGACTATTGTTCTCGCATTGAAACAATTTCACTTTCTTCCACTGTGTCACTCCAAGAAATTGCGCAAACTCAGTCATCTTGTGAGGAACTCAAACACCTTCTGCAGTCTAAATCTTCCTCATACAAATTTCAAAACATGCCTCTTGACAACGGAATGAATCTTATTTGCGATTCTTCTTCAAAGAAACTTCGCCCATTCATTCCGCTCAAATTTCGCCGAAAGATTTTCGATTCTATCCACAATTTATCTCACCCAGGCATATCAGCTTCAGTCGATCTGGTCCAGGATAGATTTTGTTGGCCCAAATTGAAACGCGATGTATCTCTTTGGTCTAAAACTTGCATTCCCTGCCAGAAAGTCAAGATATGGAGACACACTTCCAGTGCCATTGGACAATACACCCCAGCCATGAGAAGATTCTCGCATATAAATGTTGACATTGTGGGACCATTACCACTATCACAAGGTCAACGCTATCTGTTAACAATAATAGACAGATTTTCTCGATGGCCCGAAGCAATTCCATTGTCAGATATTACAGCAGAAACAGTAGCGAACACTATTTTATCATGCTGGATCTCTCGTTTCGGTGTTCCGCAATACATCACCACAGACAGAGGTAAACAATTCGATTGCCACCTTTTCACACACCTCACTAAAACACTAGGTGCAGACCACATCAAGACCACAGCTTACCACCCAGCAGCAAATGGTGTAATCGAGAGATGGCATAGAGTTCTGAAACAGGCCTTGAAAGCTCATATGGACGAAAACTGGGTCGCTAAATTGCCAATTGTGTTACTAGGACTCAGATCGTACATAATTCCAGAATATCGCTCAACACCCGCTGAAATAGTCTATGGAGAATCAATCAAACTTCCCACCGACTTTTTCAACAGCACACAAGCTCATGATGTTCCACCACTTATATCTCAGCTGAAAGAAGACATAAGGAAACTTCGACCAGTACCTTTTAAACACCATACTGCAAAAAAGGTATTTGTCCATCCTAAGCTTATGGAAGCTCCTTTTGTTTTTGTTCGCATTGATATTCCGCGAAAAACTCTCGAACCAGTTTATGACGGCCCCTTTGAAGTGTTATCCCGAACTGACAAAGTCTTCAAAATCAAGAAATCACACGGAGAAGAGACAATTTCTGTTGACCGTCTTAAACCCGCATTCATTCTTTGTGATAACGAACAGACAACTTTCCACCCTCAGAAACATCCTAGTGAAACTGAAAGTGACAGTGAAAGTCCAACACCTAGTGAAACTGAAAGTGACAGTGAAAGTCCAACACCCAGTGAAACTGAAAGTGACAGTGAAGTTCCCGTTCCCGTTCAAACTACACGCCATGGACGTAGAGTTCGATTTCCACGAAGATACTTGAACTAATAGCGTTGCCACTGAGAGGGGAGTATGTGGCGGTGGTTCCGACCGCAGTGTTTTAGTCAACACTACCCTATGTTTCTCTTGACAGCTAAAACGTTGCGTTACGTTATTCGACAGCAAGCTGTCAAGAACTACTATATAAGAGACACCAGGGATCTCTCTCTCTCTCTCCTCGCTACTAACCGACACAGTGAAGATACGTCTCTCCACGCTCGGTCAGTTATCTGTTATGTGCTGTCTGTGATTGTTTTATAGTTAAATGTATAGTTTATTCAGTTAGTGAAATAATAAAGTATATTAAATGTTTACGTATGGATTTAATATCAACAAGTGTAATTAACATCCATAAACTAAAATGTTGGTTTCCTAACCAACAAAGCTTACGTTAATAGCAAATTGAGTTATTGAAATTTGAAGGATTGAATGAAAATTCGGTAAATTTGCAGATTAGCTCCCGAACGCTTTTCAAAAAAATTGTTTTCAGAAATATTACTAGGGCCCCACCTGGATGCACAAACCACAAGAAAAATTTCTTGTTCACACCCCGCAAGGAAGTTACGGGACTGGGAGTGAATAGGGGTGCTGGGCGGGGTTGGTAGTAAAAAGGAAATATGAGCAGAAAAAGCAAAGAAAACTGCTTAAAAAACTGTATATTTGAAGCCATATCCCCATTAAACCCCGCCTACTTAGCACAGCACCCCTATTCGCCCCCAGGTTACGTAACTTCCTTGGGGGGTATGAACAAGAAGTTTTTCTTGTGGTTTATGCAACGAGGGTGGTTGTATGCACACGAGGGGGGGAGAAAAATGCCTACGACGAAGCAGACCCCCCCGCGCTTTGACTTGCGGTAGGGTTGGGGGTTTGGGGGTGGCTGCTTCGTCGTGGGGATTTTCCTTCCCCCCTCGCGTGCATACAATCACCCTCGTTGCATAAACCACAAGAAAAATTTCTTGTTCATACCCGCCAAGGAAGTTACGGCATCTGGGGGAATAGGGGTGCTGTGCGGGGTAGGCAGGGTTTAAGGGGATATGGCTTCAAGATGTGAAAAAGACAACTTTCAAGCCCGTTTTATTCGCATTTTCTGCTCATATTTCCTTTTTACTACCTACCCCGCCCAGCACCCCTATTCACTCCTGGTCCCGTAACTTTCTTAGGGGGTGTGAACAAGAAATTTTTCTTGAGGGGGGGCCTAGGCAGGTTTCTGAAAACAGTTTTTTGGAAAGCGTTCGGAAGCTAATCTGCAAATTTACCGAAAATTCGCTACCAAAACGCACTTACTGCGTCCAGATTTTTTTAAATAAACGCATCATATTTCGATTAAAAATGCAAAAATGCATTAACAAATTCGTTTTACGAAAAATATCTTAAAAAAATTATAGACCGTTAAACCATAAACTTCACTAAACTTGCAAATAAATATCCAAAAAAGCACCAACTTAACTAAACTGACAGCCAGAGCATCAACTTAACTAAACTGACAGCCAAAGCATCAGAGAAAGGGTCTATTTGAAATGAATATTCTGTAAATATTTTAGTAAAATGGAGGGCAATGACGGTTGAATCTGAAACTTAAGGGTTTGCACAACAGTCTTCTTGCAACATTTTCTTTTCACAATCGGTATTTGTTTCACATTCTTTGCCTAAACATTGCCAATTTTGACGTTTAAAATTGCGCGTTTGACGTTTTGAGGAAAACTCCAAAATTTGTTTGTTTAACTGCCCATAACTTCTTTGTCTTTAAAGCTAGCGACCTACAGAGTTCACTCTTTATAATACAAACACGCGTCCCAAATTTGGTTGCCCTCACTTTGTTATTTACGGAGATATGAATTTTTTTAGAAAGAAAGCACAACATTTTCCGGGAAAACCTGGTCCGATTTTCCTGGCTAACGAACTTATCCAACCCACTTGCAAAAGGAAGGTACTCACCAAATTTGATCAAGATCGGTCTATTATTTTTTGAGTTATCGGTCGGATATATATATATATATATATATATATATATATATATATATATATATATATATATATATATATATATATATATATATATATATATATATATATATTAACACAGATCTCCCCATTAGCGAATTTTTTTTAATTCGCCTGGATACCTGTCCATTAACTCTGTCGTACAGCGAAGTGACTAAATATCATTTTTGTCTTCTCCTTGATTAAAAATATTTACAAGGAATACCGATAAAGAGAAAATTAGTATTTGTTTTACTAGCACTTGTTTTTGTGTTAACTAAATATATCTTATTTTCAGTGCATATTACCTCCTGAAAAAATTTCAAGCAGGGTATTATACAGGGGTTTTCACGATAGCCGTGCATTAGGAGTTTATGAAGTTCCCTGATATCAGAAATTTTGAAATTTTGGCGGCGGTCACAATTCGTAATTGTCTTTTATTCTAAAATATTTTCAGGGTCACATCACTTCCGGTTAGTCCGGAAGTAGTCATCAACTTTGCTAATTTAAATAGAATGCCCTATTTTTTATTGCATATTCGAATTCTCCATAAAATGGTGTGAAGATTTATATTAGGCTTTCCTATCCCTATCCTCAACTGTTCCAAAGATATTGTGATTTTTCTGTATTTAGGTGATTTTGCAACCTTATTTATAATAGTTTGTATTCCACGCGTTTTTAAAGATAAAAGGCTCGAATTTAGAATTTCGTAACTTATAGGAGGCAGCTTTCATATTATGTGCCTTAAGTTTACCTGTGTCCTACAGAGTGTTCTACATTTAGTTATTAACTTAGACATATTCAACCTGGAAAAATTATTTTTGTTCAAATAGAACACCCTGTATATTATAAAAAAGTTGAGTTCTAAATTTACTTCTACACCGGTCTGATATAAGTTTTTCTATACATATCTTCAATATGTTGCTTGTTATTAGCATTTTTAGGTAACAACCTCCTCTTCTAAAGAGTACACGTTAGACTACACAACAAATACAGCTGTGATTGTCAGTCAAATAACAAAAGTGATATGATTTCGTAAAAATATTTCATGTAATTATTAAAAGAAATAAATTAAAACAAATATTAACAATAAACAAAAAACTGGACAAAGACAAATAAAAAAAGGTTAATTCAAATTTAAATGCTACAATCACTATAAGTGTTCTATGTGACCACCATCTTGGTCAAGGCACTGCAACATTCTACGGTTCGTCTCATTCGTAGTAGCTCTTTTGATTTCATTTGGATCCAAATTTCTAAAAGCTCTAATTACACGATTTAAAAGATCCTCTCTACTTTACACTGTTGTGTCATACACTTGACTTTTTATACGTCCCAAGAGATAAAAATCGGCAGGTGTTAAATCGGGAGAGCGGGGAGGCCGTCTCCAAGGACCGTTGAGCCCAATCCATCTATCTTCAAATAATTGTGTTGAGTGCTAGTAAACTTCACTAGTGGAGTGGGCAGGTGCGCCGTCTAGCTGATACCAGCAGCTTTGCCTTATATCTAGTGGTAGCCTAGCCAGAAAATTACGGACATATCTCCTTCATAGTTCCAAATACTTTTCACCGTTTAAATTTTCTTCGTAAAGTTCATAAGAGACTTTATTGTCCATAATAATGCAAAGCACATTAAAACTAAAATTTGTTTGAAAATGTCCTTCTCTAAATATATTAGGGTTTTCACTTGCCCATAAATGACTATTTCTCCTATTCACAATTCCTTCCCTTCTAAATTTCGATTCGTCGGTCCAGATGATTTTAGAGAGAACATTCTCATCTTGTTGAATATTCGGAAACATGTGTTCGCAGATTTCCACTCTTTTTAAATGGTCACCAGGTTGAAGTCCTTGTAGTACTATTTCTGAACATGGGTGCATTTTATGAGATTTCAATATTTTATGCACAGATAAACTTGATATTCCCAAAGCTCGAGTAGCTGCAAGAATAGAGCTACGCGGGTACACTTGAAAATAAGCCAAAACTTTTATCTCATTATCTTCATTTTCAGTTACTGGCTTTGGATCATGTCGTGTAGTTTTGACACTTCCAGTGAATTTAAATCGTTCCTTTATCCTTGCGAATTTTCCTCTAGTCATTGCCGATAGAGTGGGATACCTCTCGTTAAACATCCTGCATGTTCTGCTTACAATCCGATTGCATTCCCCATGAATATAAAATAAATTTAAAATATCCATATTAGAGTACTTTTCACTATTCTGCATTTTTATTGGCTTATTATTTCAATAACGTAAGTAATACAAACACACTCAGATTAACTTTAAAATATAAATGACGCTTTAGAATTCACGTGTTGTCAAAATTATGTTTTCTGACAGCTACAGCTGCCTTTATTGTGCAGCGTAATGTATATTCTCTAGAAAAGGAGTTTGTTACCTAAAAACTCTAGTAGCAAGTTACTCGTAAGAGATAGGTATAGGAAAACTTATATGGAACCGGTGTAGAGTTAAATTTATAACTCGAATTTTTAATAATATACAGGGTGCACCATTTGAAAAAAAGACTTTTGCAACATTGAATATGTGTAAGTTGGTCTTTAAATTTAAAACACTCTGTATGATACAGGTAAAGTTTAGGTAGATAATATGAAGGCTTCATCCTAGAAGGTATAGTATTCTAAATTCCAGCCTTTTATCTTTAAAAACGTGTGAAATACAAAGTGTTATAGATGAGGCTAGAAGTTCCGCAAAATGTAAAAAATAACAATATCTTTGGAACAGTTGAAGATAGGGATAGGAAAGCCTAATATACATTTTCACAAAATTTTATGAACAATTAGAATATGCACTAAAAAATAGGGCATTGTATTTAAATTAGCAAAGTTGATTAGTACTTCCGGTCTTACCAGAAGTGATGTGAGCTTGAAAATATTTTAGAATAAAAGACAATTACGAATTGTGACCGCTGCCAAAATTTCAAAATTTATGATATCAGGGAACTTTATAAACTTCTAATGCACGGCTATCGTGAAAACCCCTGTAGATGAAAGGAATAGTAATTACATCGGATACTATACAGCGACACTAGAAGAGTGTGCAATAGTGTGCACACACACACACACACGCTTCAGCTGATTTAATGGGCATATAAAAGGAGAAGGCCTGGAGTTTATGCGGGATGGCGTAGGACTGTCCACGGTCCATAGATAATTCATGGAGGGAGTCTTGGAAAAATTGCAGGGTGCATTGTGTCATTCTGTAAAGAAAATGCAATTTTCTAGTGAATGTCTTTTTAAATTATTCAGTTTACGATGCGTTTACAGCTTTTTTAACAACCGCATGCATCTAACACGTAAAACTTGATTAGTTTCGATGCTATATATTGATTTCTGCCTCTGTCAATGCCTAGGTACCTTCGATTTATAAGTGACTTCTTATGGATATGACATTTGGAGTGAACTAAAGTTGCTGTTTCATATTCCGTGAATATATCTATAATAAAAAGCAAATTCTGGCATATTTTCATTGGAATGCGTGCCTTATAAGTATCAGAGTAAGCTGCTTTCATAAACTTTAGATGTCATTAAAATAGGGTACGAAAAATTTTGCCAGGGCGATTGACCGGTCAATATTATCTCATGTTTCTCTAGAATGATTTGGCAAACCTGCCTCATGAAATGCGACAAAGGTTCTAGTTTTTACATGATGGAGCGCCGGTCCACCATACAGCGCCAGTTTGTCAATTCCTAAATCACACATTCCCGGGTGGATGGATTGCGAGAGGTGGCTGACTAGATCAGACCAGATCTGACAAAGATGGATTCTTCCGTATGTATCCTGTATCCTGTATCCAATTAATGCAGGAGCCCCTCAAGGTGCAGCTTAAGCCCCTACTTTGTTTTTTCTCCACATCAATGACCTCCTCTCTAGCACATCCAACCCAGTTCACAGTTACGCGGACGACAGCACTCTCCACGCAAATATACAATATTATAAGCCTGTCTCTTTAGCCCAATTAGATGAGGATCGCAGACTCATGGAAGGTTCTGTCTCTGTGGATCTCCAAAAAATATTAGACTGGAAGTATAAATCTTGTACAATTCAACTCCACCAAATCTCAGTCTTGCATTCTATCTCATAAGAGATACACCAGCCCTATACCTATCACAATGAACAACCATGTTATTCAACAAAACGTTCTATATCTGGTGACCTGGACAGTAAAAGGGTGCATACGCTCTGTTTCCCTGGTAGATCTGTTGGGGGCAGCAGGTGGAGGAACTATGGAAGAAAGCTCCTCTGAGCAGTGCCCGTGCAGATATCTAAAAAAGAGGGAGACGTCACCAACGGTACGTTGGTGGACAAGGGATGGCAGCCTTTGGGTGAGGGTAGGATCACCGATGAGACGTATAGCCCTCTTCTGAATGGAGTCCAGGATAGCGAGTGTAGAAGCGGCAGCGGCACCCCAGATGTGGGAGCAGTATTCGAGGTTTGGCCTTATTTGTGAAGTATATAAGGTATAGAGGTTAGCTGGTGAAACGTATTTGCGAGCCCGGAATGGAAACCTAATTTTTTAACAGCTGCTTCTGCAATTGATGTGACATGTTGGTGCCAATTGAGATTTCGATCCACAAAAATGTCAACAAGTGAAAAGGACTCATTACTTTGAATAACTTGGTTGTTCATTGTGATGGGTCTAGAGCTGATGTAACTCTTATGTGATAGAAAGCAAGACTGAGATTTGGTGGAGTTGAGTTTTACCAGATTTGTACTTCCCCAGTCTAATATTTTTTGGAGATCCACAGAGATATAACCTTCCATGAGTCTGCGATCCTCATCTAATTGGGCTAAAGAGACAGGCTTAGAATACTGTATATTTGAGTGGAGGGTGCTGTCGTCCGCGTAACTGTGAACTGGGTTGGATGTGCTAGGGAGGAGGCCATTGATGTGGAGAAGAAACAAAGTAGGGACTAAAGCTGAACCTTGGGGGACTCCTGCATTAATTGTCAACAGTTTAGAGGAATGGCCATCCACGACAACAGAAATGATCTGGTTGGAGAGGAAATTTGTTGTCCAGGTACAGCGTTTTGGTGGTAGGCCATAGGCCAAAAGTTTATTAAGCAGCGCTGCGTGCCAGACCTGGTCGAATGATTTGGATATGTCTAAAACGACAATCTGGGATTCACCGTGTAGTTCCATAGACTTGTTTTAAGAATGGGTGACAAAGGAAAAGAGGTCGACAGTTGATCTGCGCTGACGGGATCCATACTGCCTGTCGTGGATTAGACTGTCATTTTCAAGAAATTTTAGTAATTCGGTGTTTATATACTTTTCCATCACTTTAGAGACGACTGAAAGGAGAGAAATAGGCCTGTAGTTGCTAGGAAGAGCTTTGGATCCTTTCTTGGGGACGGGTTGTACTCGAGCAATTTTCCAGTTACTAGGGAATAGGCCTCTATTGTAAGATGTCTGAAACAGACGAGTCAGGACAGGAGCAAGTTCTGGTGCGCATATTTTGAAAACAATTGCTAGGATCTCGTCAAGGCCAGAGGTTTTCCTGGTATTATGTCATTTTTAAATGATTTTGTCGGAATTAAGTGTTATTTTCTATAACACTCTAAAAAAAACGGAGACCATAATATTTACTAGAAAAGCAAAGGATCTCAAAATATTTAACCATCTAAAAGTAGGAAACAAAAAAAAAGCCATCCTTAACAGTAAAATATTTGGAAGTAAGGATATCATGAACGGTAGCTAAATATTTAAAGAACATTTTCAAAAATACCACTACCAATTTCAATGCACTTGTTTGCTCTTTTAGTGATGATGATTTAGAGCGTCGCGATTATTTCTCATTACAGCGGCCGCGTTCCTAATGCGATCAACTAATGCTTGCTTTGTGTCTACTCTAGTGGCGTAAACTAACGACTTGATCCACGTGCAAACAAAGCATTTAAGTGGGTTTAGGTCTGGAGAGTTTTATGGCCAATTTATTGGACTCCCCCCTCTACCAATCCACCGTCCAGGGGAATATTTGTTTAAAAATTTCGTAACAGCAGATTGAAGCGAGGAGGGGCCCCATCATGTTGGAAGTATAACCGTTGTCGCACATTTGGAGGAACATCTTTTAAAATTGCTGCTAAGTGATCCTCTAGGAACTGTAAATATCCACTCCGGTAAGGCGCCCATCCAACATAAACGAACCCACTAACTGATCATTGATTAGGCCACATCAAATATTGTGCCGAATGGATGATTGCTTTTAAACGTAGCATGAGTGTTTTCTTCTGACCATCGGTGTTTATTGTGAAAATTATTATACCAGCACGATTAAATAAAATTTATTCACTTACTGTCGGATTTTGACAAGCCCATTCACAAAATTATAACATTTAAGCGTTATCGCTATCTTCAAGATGTTAAACGCACTAAGCATAGAAAAACTTTAAACTATTTTTCCTGAAAGTATTGAAAACGGCTTGCTGTGATATTCTGAGTTGATTTGCAATCCTTTTCGGACTCTCCCTCTGGTTTTCTTCAATAATGTTGAGAATGTTTGCTTCCGTTCGTATGTCGAGACCTTCTCTTTCACTCAAAATCATTGCGTTCGGAAAAACACCAGTTTCCTGAGCTCTAGTGAAAAGTCTTTGAAAACGATTCTTGTAAGGACCCTTTGGTTAGAAGATATTTGTTAACTGCGTGAACGTTGTTTGCATTACACAATTCATAGACAAAAAACATATCCGCATATATTCCCTATGGGTGAATATTTGAGGCATTTTAGAAAATCGTAACTCAACCAGATAATGTCAAACTGACAGATATGTTATTTGGACAAATAATTCAAAATTGATTTGCACATATTATGTAGGTGACATGTGATTCACTAAGTGAATATTGGAACCTGATGAGCACTGATAAGTACACTTGGAGAACCCAAATCACCACAACACATTTTAAAAGGCCTGACGATCGTTTCACTAACCAAGTTAGCGTCATCAGTGGATGAAACATTCTGTGATTGATTTGTTAAAAAAAGAAAAGGCTTGATTTTTGCAAGAAAGTTTGTTGTTTAAAAAAGAATTAAAAAATTAAATTAGTTCAAGAATGCTTGAAATTCGAATTATAACATAGGTTTATGTTTCTTACTTTGACCCCCCGAATCTAACCCTGAAATACTTCCCATTCCTCCGGAATCACCTCTCTATGTATATTTTACACTGCACAGCTAAACTCTATTCTGTAATACAATTTAGTATTGTTAGTTAGAAGCAAATTAACTGAAAGTTTTGTGTTCCAATTGAAAACACGTTGTGTCCCACACCATACATCGTCTGTACTGTTGAAGTTTAATCTTGTTCACTAAGAAACTTACCGAGCTATGACGAACTTAACACATTCCCCATAAAAACTTCCATCTTATATACTCAAACTTTAAACTAAAAGCTTCAAGTCTGCCCCCTATCGTTCTTGAAAAGGAGCCACTCCACTTATGGCGACGCTTTTACCATATCCACGTACAGTTTATAACAGGTAATTTAATGTCGTAATAAAACAGGTCAAAGCGATGTCTCAGGGCACTCCGATGTTGTCTCCGCTGCCATCTCAGTTAACTCTGGATATTATCAACCGTCTCTGGGGATGGACCACGCCATTAGAGATGAAGAAATATCTAACCTGATTATGAATGATCGTCGTCGTAAATGCGTAGGGCTCTTTAACATATTTGAAAAAGACAGGTAACGTTATTACCGTCGTAAATATCATCCTTAATAATGTAGAAAGATATGTTTATTATATCACATAAACGTGTCCTGGAGATATATTAACATGTATATTTTTGTAGATGCAAAGGGAGATATTAAAAGCTAACATTAATGGATACTTTGTGCCCATTACACTAAATATACTTTTATGTTTTTAAGTATATTTTATGGAAACGTTAATGCTCCCTAAAGAATCCTCATATAAAGGATTCGCTGAAAGTTTGGGAACAGAGTTGTGCTGTGTAGCCCGTTGAAGAAAAAAAAATAATTATAAGTTGTTGCAAGGCCAGTAATTTTTTTGTGATATGCAGCATACGCGCGCGGTACACTTCGTCCCCTAAATATTTCTAGTAAAGTTTTATTTTTCCCTTTAAATTGTATTTTTTTTTTAATTTTGAATCTAGTGGTAGGTAGATATTTGGAACATTTATTGAGTTTGGCAATGTCCCAAATGCCAGACAAACGCGGCGTCGCTGCTTAATATGCGACAGGCACAAGCACGCAAATGCGATAATCGGGGACTGGGATCGCTTATTTCCTACCGTCCACTGCATCTACTGGCTCTGTCTATACCACCACAGTCCGTGCAAATGTTTTTGTCTGTGTAGTTTAAATCGGGTCCAGTAAGTGGTTTAAAATCCGCTTACGCGCGCCAGTATTGGTCAGTCGGTTGCCGCGTGATTTTTGGAGTGAGGCGCAGTGGGGGTCCCTGTCCCTACCTCGTCTACGACTCATACCGTACAAGTTTTTAATAAACAAAATTTTCAGTTTATGCTTTCGATGAAAAACAGAAAATAATAAATGATGATCGACCGACGCCTAGGTTAAAATTAACGAAGACAATGAAAAATCTTAAACTTCCTTTTAATAGCAGTATTTACCTAACATATCAGTAGCTGACGGGTGGTGAACCAATTTTCAAAGTCTTCTGCTGGCCCTGTCCTCTGTTTTCATGGACGTTTGCACAAAAAGAGAAAAATTCGTGGAATACGCGAGGATCTTTGGACTTGAATAATTTGCGTAAAATTATTAAAAGACAGCAACAGTGAGTGCCACTTGTAATTGTGTTTTAAGTTAAAACGCTTCGGTTTATTCCGTAGATAAAATTTCTAACGTTCGATTTCCAATCTGGAGAATCTGGCAACTACAATCCATTGCTCCCTGTATTTTAAAATCCACCGCACTGGTATGCATTTAATTAAGGGGGGGGGGGGGGGGGGTTCGGGTGGCTAAAAGAACAAAAAAAGACAAAATTATTAATTAGTTGCAATCTTCTTATTACTTAATTTTCCAATTACATAGTATCCTTAGTTGCTCTATCCCTCACAGAGAGAATTTCACTCTGATATATATATATATATATATATATATATATATATATATATATATATATATATATATATATATATATATATATATATATATATATATATATATATATATATATATATATATATATATATATATATATATATATATATATATATATATATATATATATGAGACATACTTGGTTCTCGGGTTGAACCGTGTCCAGAATTTATGAAAACTCGACGTTTCGGCTCTTGTTTTGGAGCCATTTTCAAAAGGTAAAGGAAATATGTAAGGACAGTCTAAGGCCTCAATCTGCCAACTCCTTAGAGTGGTGGGTAAAGGAAATATGTAAGGACACTCTAAGGCCTCAATCTGCCTACTCCTTAGAGTGGTGGACAAAGGTGGGTAAAGCAAATATGTAAGGACACTCTAAGGCCTCAATCTGCCAACTCCTTAGAGTGGTGGACAAAGGTGGGTGAAGGAAATATCTAAGGACACTCTAAGGCCTCAATCTGCCTACTCCTTAGAGTGGTGGACAAAGGTGGGTAAAGGAAATATGTAAGGACACTCTAAGGCCTCAATCTGCCAACTCCTTAGAGTGGTGGGTAAAGGTGGGTAAAGGAAATATGTAAGGACACTCTAAGGCCTCAATCTGCCTACTCCTTAGAGTGGTGGACAAAGGTGGGTAAAGGAAATATGTAAGGACACTCTAAGGCCTCAATCTGCCAACTCCTTAGAGTGGTGGGTAAAGGTGGGTAAAGGAAATATGTAAGGACACTCTAAGGCCTCAATCTGCCTACTCCTTAGAGTGGTGGACAAAGGTGGGTAAAGCAAATATGTAAGGACACTCTAAGGCCTCAATCTGCCTACTCCTTAGAGTGGTGGACAAAGGTGGGTGAAGGAAATATCTAAGGACACTCTAAGGCCTCAATCTGCCTACTCCTTAGAGTGGTGGACAAAGGTGGGTAAAGGAAATATGTAAGGACACTCTAAGGCCTCAATCTGCCTACTCCTCAGAGCGGTGAACAAAGGTGGGTTGGGTTGTTGTAGCTCGATTACGGGGCCTCAATGTGCCTACTCCCCATATCTCGCCGGAGATCGTCTGTGAGGTCTCAGTGTGTTCAACCCTAGGCCTCAGATACACCAGCCCTAGACCCATCAAAATGAACAACCAAGTTATTCAAAGTAATGAGTCCTTTTGACTGGTTGGCATTTCTGTGGATCGACATCTCAATTGGCACCAACATGTCACATCAATTGCAGAAGCGGCTGCTAAGAAATTAGGTTTCCTCTTCCGGGCTAGCAAATACTTTTCACCAGCTAATCTCTATACTTTATATACTTCACAAATAAGGCCAAACCTCGAATACTGCTCCCACATCTGGGGTGCCGCTACCGCTGCTACACTCGCTATTCTAAACTCCATTGAGAAGAGAGTTATACGTTTAATCGGTGACTCTACCCTCACCCAAAGGCTGCCATCCCTTGCCCACCGACGTGCCGTTGGTGACCTCTCTCTTTTTTATAGGTATCTGCACGGGCACTGCTCAGAGGAGCTTTCTTCCATAGTTTATCCACCTGCTGTCCCCAACAGATTTACCAGGGGAACAGAGCGAATGCACCCTTTTACTGTCCAGGTCACCAGACATAGAACATCTTGTTATGCCCACTCGTTTGTCACGAGGACTTCTCAGTTGTGGAACTCCTTGCCGGCACATGTTTTTCCTTCTCCTCCGAACCCCCAAACCTTCTCCAGAATTAACCAGTTGCCTTTTTCCTCCTTGTCGACACCCACGGTACGATAGTATTTAGGCTGTGAGTCCTCGTTGAACTAAAGAGTTTGTTTATGTATTGGAAATAACTCTAAATTTACTTAACCAAATTGTTTACGATTTACAACACTGGTTTCTTTACGCCAGATATAGCTACATTCCAGTTACTTTAATACTCTCAAAAATGTAGCATATACCAAAACGTTTTAGTGAATTTTCTTTAAAAAAATTCACTAATGAGGAGATCCCGACTTTCGAATTTAGAAAACATTTCTTCAAATGAGCGCTAATTAGGACCCCTAGAACCCAAATCCGAGGTCGGTTTCAGACTTTATATGTATATATATATATATATATATATATATATATATATATATATATATATATATATATATATATATATATATATATATATATATATATTATGTGTCACACCTATAACTTAAAAAAAATAATTGACCGATTTTGATAAAACTTGGTGAGTACCTTCCTTTCACAAGTGGCTTGGATAAGTTCGTTAGCCAGGAAAATCCGCCGAGGTTTTCCCGGAAAATTCTGTGTTTTCTTTCGAAAAAAATCGAAAAAAAATTATTTCTCCGGAATTAACAAAGTAAGGGTAACCAAATTTCACACGCGGGTTTATATCATTATGGGTAAAATACCTACGAAAATCTAGCTCTGTAGGTTAAAGGACAAAAAAGTTACAGGCATTTAAAGAACAATAAATTTGGGTTTTCTTCAAAACGTCAAAATCGCGTCTTTAAACGTCAAAGTTGGTGAGTACCTTCCTTTCGCAAGTGGCTTGAATAAGTTCGTTAGCCAGGAAAATCCGCCGAGGTTTTACCGGAAAATTTTACGTTTTCTTTCGAAAAAAAATTATATCTCCAAAATTAACAAAGTAAGGGCAACCAAATTTCAGACGCGGGTTTATATCATTATAGGCAAGTTACCTACCAAAATTTAGCTCCGTAGGTTAAAGGACAAAAAAGTTACAGGATTTCAGAGAAAAATACATTTGGCTTTTCCTCAAAACGTCAAAACCGCGATTTTAAACGTCAAAATTGGCAATATTTAGGCAATGAACCTGACACTAATATGAGCTATGGAAGGCAAATGTCTTAAGAATAATGTTTTACAAAGCCTGAAGTCTTAGTTTCAATCGTCATTGTCCTTCATTTTACTAAAATATTCCCAGAAAATTCATTTCAAATAGACCCTGTCTCTGATGTTTTGGCTGTCGGTTTAGTTAAGTTGATGCTTTCGCTGTGGGTTTAGTGAAGTTTATGGTTTAACGGTCTATAATTTTTAGCTCATTTTTGTAGAACAAATTCGTTACTGCATTTTAGCATATTTTATCGAAATATGATGCATGTTTGTAAGAAAAAATCTGGACACAGTAAGTGCGTTTTGGTAGCAAATTTTCATTAAATCCTCCAAATTTCAATAACTCATTTGCTATTAACATAAGTTTTGTTGGTTAGGAAACCAACATTTAACTGTATTTTCGGAAAATTTTTGTGTGAACGCAGCAAGGGCGTTTTGGTTGCGAATTTTCATTAAATGTTTCAAATTTCAATAACTCAATTTGCTATTAACCTAAGGTTCATTGGCTAGGAGACCAGTTTTCTCAGAAATATTTAAAGTTTATTTTCCGAAAAGTTATGTACATTTTCAAATAATTATTTTGATAAAATATGATACACTGTTTCTACTATATAGGTTATACCGGTAACCAAATTGATGCCTGCTCGCATTAGAGCGATATATTTGTAATTAAAAACATTTTTATGAAAATTCACTTCCATAACGCACTTGCTGCGTCCAGAGTTTTTGTGTATTTGGCGGGAGAGGGGTTCAAATCAGTTGTTGACTATTTTTTGAGTTATCGTTCGGATATCTATCTATCTATCTATCTATCTATCTATCTATATATATATATATATATATATATATATATATATATATATATATATATATATATATATATATATATATATATATATATATAAACATATAAACATTCAAATCGACCTTGCATATGGGTTCTAAGAGCCCTAATTCTCGCTGATTTGAAAATATTTTCCGGAAGTCTTGCCATCGCTACTTTCCTGTTAGTAAATTTTCCCAATGAAAATTCACTAATAACATGACTTATTCATCCAAAGAGTAAATTAGTTTAACTTGTCATAAAAAGACAAGAAATAATGAATCTTTGTATCGTAAAGTTGAAAAAGCACTATGTCCAATTATTTCTCGCTGCCATCTTAGAAGTAAAAATCTCTATGTTGATCAGCAACCTCGGCGAGAGACGCAGGTATCAACAAGAAGAGCATAAAATATCCAAAGCCCATGAGAAAAACTTGTGTTTTTCACACATCGCCAGTTTTCTTAAACAAACATGCTTTTGAAAAATAATAAATCAAAAGGGAAGAGAGATAGCAAATGTATAAAACTTATACTTATACAGCAAGACTAGTTGAATTAAAAATAATTTTCTTAAATATCATCCCTTGAAGAATAAAATAATCAATGCTATACTAAAGCACTCTAATAAGACTTTTGCGCTGATTACTTTACGGCATGTTGTAAAAAAAGAAAAAACGACTCCACAATTTTCCGCCTCTTTGCAACCACTTCAGCAGTCTCTGAATTTATAATCACGACAATAAAATGTTTTAACATAATCGTTAAGACGATGAAGTCATAAAGTCATCTGACTAGAATAAGATCAGCCCCCATCGGCGGAGCGGTTTAGCAACGAACCTCCTTCATAAAGTCATATCAATAAGAGCTGAAATAATTTTCAGCTCTCGCGTAATCTCGATCTTAATTCCAGTAATTTTAGGGTCGACTAAGTTTTGTCTAGCGCCATCCGACCATGAACTCATGCCAAATGAAGCTTGGACGTTAAACTACTCCGTAAGAAATATAAAATTAATTAAACTGCTCACCGACTTTTTGCTCTCGTTTTGTCCCGTCGGAAAACTATACAACGACGACTTTCAAGAATGTCATCCAAATAAAAAGAACAGGATTCTCTTGGAAACAGAGGCGTTCCAACATCCTGACTGCTCGTCCTCAGTAGATTGTT
This sequence comes from Tillus elongatus, assembly GCA_964006375.1. NCBI lineage: Eukaryota > Metazoa > Arthropoda > Insecta > Coleoptera > Cleridae > Tillus > Tillus elongatus. Next base: position 84,473,502 of record OZ023270.1, on the reverse strand, counting down.
CTGCCTTTTCCATTATTGTGAGAAACGACACAATCTTTTACTGTTATTATAAACACTATGACTTGTTTCTGGTAAATACAAATCTCTTCGTAATCGTCATAATACTAATAATAATGTATTGGCCTTTTCGTTATAAAATGTGTATTAGAATTTGTGAAGCAGACAAATGGAATAAATTTAGTATTTCAATTATTGTGCATCTTTATAAAAATGTTTGGGACACAGCGCAGATCAACTGCCGACCTCCTTTCCTTTGTCACCAATTCTTGGAACAAGTCTATGGAACTACACGGTGAATCCCACATTGTCGCTCTAGACATATCCAAAGCATTCGACCAGCTCTGGCACGCAGCGCTGCTTAATAAACTTCAGGCCTATGGCCTACCACCAAAACTCTGTACCTGGACAGCAAATTTCCTCTCCAACCGGAGCATTTCTGTTTTCGTGGATGGCCATTCCTCTAAACTGTGTCCAATTAATGCAGGAGTTCCTCAAGGTTCAGCTTAAGCCCGTACTTTGTTTCTTCTCCACATCAATGATCTCCTCTCTAGCACACCCAACAGAGTTCACAGTGACGCGGACGACAGCACCCTCCACTCAAATATACAATATTCTAAGCATGTCTCTTTAGCCCAATTAGATGAGGATCGCAGACTCATGGAGGGTTCTGTCTCTGTGGACCTCCAAAAAATATTGGACTGGGGAAGTACAATTCAACTCTAACAAATCTCTGCCTTGCCTTATCTTATAAGAGACACACCAGCCCTAGACCCATCATAATGAACAACCACGTTATTCAAAGTAATGAGTCCTTTTCACTTGTTGGTATCTCTGTTGATCTAAATCTCAATTGGCACCAACATGTCACATCAAGTGCAGAAGCAGCTGCTAAGAAATTAGGTTTCCTCTTGCGGGCTCGCAAATGCTTTTCACCAGCTAATCTCTATACCTTATATACTTCAGAAATAAGGCTAAACCTCGAATACTGCTCCCACATCTGGGGTGCCTCTGCCGCTTCTACGCTCGCTCCATTCAGAAGAGAGCTATAAGTCTCATCGGTGACCCTACCCTCACCCAAAGGCTGCCATCCCTTTCCCACCGACGTGCCGTTGCTGACTCTCTCTCTTTTACATATATCTGCACGGGCACTGCTCGGAGGAGCTTTCTTTCATAGTTCCTCCACCTGCTGCCCCCAACAGATCTACCAGAGGAACAGAGCGAATGCACCTTTTTACTGTCCAGGTCACCAGACATAGAACATTTAGTTATGCCCGCTCTTTTGTCCCAAGGACTTCCAAGTTGTGGAATTCCTTGCCGGCACATGTGTTTTCTTCTCCTCCGAACCTCCAAACCTTCAAGTCCAGAATTAACAATTTGCTTCTTTCCTCCTTGTCGACTCCCACGGCACGATATTATTTAGGCTGTGAGCCCGTTTCTGAATAAAAAATTCTAAAAATCCTCCGTGCAATAAACTGTAAATTTACCAAAATTATACTCCACTTCGTCGCTATAATGTGTTTTTCAGATAATATAGAATACAGTACTAAAATAAATAAATACACATGCCACTTCACTTCTTTTAATTTTTATATTACATATAAAAGCACAAGCTAAGTAAGTATAGTAAAGGGGGGCTCTTAATCAACATTGGGGCTACAGAAACTTAAAAGTAGAGAAGACATTTAGATCGTGTCTAACTGTATGCGCAAAAAATCTAATAAAAAAAAAACAACAGATTTGCGATCTTATTTTAAATAAACGAACAGGAATACGATACAGGGCGATTGCGTAATTCGCGAGTGTATGAACCTAGCTTTTGTCCAAGACTACACTGAAATCCGGTCGACCGCAGCTTGTAGATTAAGCTCGATGGGCTTGGATGGTTAACAAACGTAGGTATGTCTAATTTTAAGCGGCAGACTATGTGTGAAACATACAATATGAGAAATACAGAAATACGCTTTAAAGTATTATTTATTTTAAAAAAATGACCAACTAACTTGTGAAATCATGGATAATAAAAATGATGGATCTAATAACTTATCTATCAGTAGGTACCGTTCTCATTTTGTATGCGGGTCTTGATACTTGCAAGGAACATTGACCCCTGTGGTATTAAATTTAACACAACGAACCTAACAAATATTGTCTTCCGCACGGAGACAAACTATAAAAATGCCGATACTGTTGCTATTACTACATAATGCATTAGTTAGTTCCTCCGGTTATACAATAATAATAATGTCTAAGGGGTCCTGTCGTGGCTCAATTTAGAAATATTAAAGACCGAGTGTAAACACTGCTCTTGGAATATGATTTACTGATATAATGATTATGTATTTTACGCAAAATTGTATTGCTTTAAGTCATTAACTCACAATTTTCATTTATGCCCATCGTCCAATATGTGTTTTCAATATTAATAACCATGTTTTAAATATGAGGTTAGTCAACTGTAAAATGTCAACAACGCTACATAACAAGCGCTAGCGACGAAGCGTAGAAATAATGCCCTTGTTGAGGTTGCAAGCAACTTGCTGCTGTTAAAATCAGCGGTGTCGTCTAATGTCAACCAGCTATCAAGCCGCTTGCAGTCGCATGCTAAAATTTAGGGCTATTGGACGTAAATATTGTCCTGGTATTAGGAAAGAAATGAGCCAGGGATGAGAATTAACAAAATTGTTAGTTGTTTGTACACAGTCTCAATCTATAACATTTTGTGTAAGCTGTCGTGACGACATACTACCTGGTTCTGCACCGAGATGGCGTCCCTATCGTACATTTCACAATGTTGTGCAGTCTTAACATCTTGCAATGGTTGTAACTTACATTGTTTGGATTTTTATCTACCATTTATTTAAATAGCATAACAGTACAGGTAACGTCATCTGTCTTTGTCCAACATTGTAGATATTGCATTACAAAATCTCGGAAAAACATCTTACAAAAATGATTTCTACGAAGCACAAAAAAATTTCTGACAAAACTAGCTAGATATGTTTTTACACACAATTTTTCAAAAAGAATACATAAAATTCAAATTATATACCTAATCTGTAAGTAAAATTGAAAATTGTTTGCACGAAAATCCATTAAAACCTTATTTTCGATGAATTCCGTTTAAAAAATGTTCCATCAATGGAATAATTTTTCATACAAAAATTCGCAACAAAGGTTTCTTCAAAGAAAATTCATTAAAGTCAATTATAAGAAAATTCGCCATTAAAAGAACATTTTGTACAAGAAAATTAATTAATAGAAATATAAATAAATTTAAAGAAAATTCAAAATCTGATCTAAATACAGAACTAGGTGCTTTTTCTGTGGCTTCACAGAGAAAATTCTTTTGCCTGTGGATGCTGTAAAAATTGAATCCGGTTGTAGAGAAGAAAACAACCTCTTCCCATGTCACAAATCTCTACGTCTATGTTAACTGTGGCACGGTTTTGCCAACTAAGGGCAACAACAGATACTATTAAACTAGAATTAAAAGTCTTAATGGAATCAAAGACGAAAAAAAGTAAAAACAAAAAACAAGTTAAAAGAGAAGTTCAGCCAACGGTGAGATTTCAGCCCAGTTTCAGCCCGTCGTTTTTTGAGTTATCGGTGTCATATATATATATATATATATATATATATATATATATATATATATATATATATATATATATATATATATATATACATATAAAAATTGAAACTGACCCCGGACATGTGTTCTAGGGGGCCTAGTTCACGCTCATTTAAGGAAATGAGCAATACACCAGAAAGCTGAACATAAAAAAAATAATTCCCGTGGTTCATGCATTGATGATGATTGCATGCACGCAGAAGGGGAAGAAGAATTTCTAGGAGGAAGAGGGTTTCTGCTCCCTCACCCAAAAACACGGGGGGTTCTCCTTCCCCTTGTGCATGCATACAACTAACTTCAGAGCATAAAGCACAAGAAAAAATTCTTGGGAGCAACTCCCAAGAAAGTTACTGCACCTGGGCGAATATGGGTGTTGTACGGCGTAGACGGTTTAAAGGAGGTATTGCTACAAAATGTGAAAAACGCATCTTTTCAAAATGGTAGGACACTGAGAAATAAGAAAAGATTTATGAAGTGAAAAATGTTACTAAATAACTTATTTTTATAGACACCTTCGCTTCTGAATAAAAAAATAGTTAGTCAAGTTATCAACATTACAAACATTTATTATAGGAATTTCACGGTGTAGAATTTAACAATCCAATATAAAGTCATTCAAAAGAAAGCCACAAAACTTTTTAGGCTTTAAACAATTTAATATAAAACCATTAGATACGAATGTTTACAGCAATTGCTCAAACGTACCTCGCGAAACGTTAACGCAAGACTGCAATCGATATTCGAATGATTAAGTTACTCTTCTCAACATATCATCGATGCTTCGAAAGGTTGCGATGCCTATACCAAATTTTTGACATGGCCCCATAAGAACAAATCGATTTTGGTGAGATCTGGTGATCGCGCTGGCCATGCAACTGGCCCACCTCTTCCAATCCACCTCTCTGGAAACTTTTCATTATGATAATGTTTAATGGGGCCTTTGTGATGCACTGGAACACCATCATGGAGGAATTACATGTTTCGGCGTATAGTAAGTGGCACATTTTCTAGTAATTCAGGTAAGCGGTTTTATAAAAAATCTAGATACATCACCCCATTTAACGTTCACTCGAAAAAATGTGGTCCCACTACATACTCTCCTACAATGCCACCCCAAACATTCAACGACCATCTTGTCTGACTGCGTGTACTGGATATATAAGGGCTGCTTGTTGCATATATGTGAAAGTTGTGCCTATTTACAGTTCCGTTTCTATGGAACGTTGCCCTATCGCCAAATAAAATAGTATCTGAGAAGCATCTACTCGTCCGTATTTTTTGCTGTGCCCATAGGCAAAATGCAATCCTTCTTTGGTAATCGTTATTAATAAGTTCTTGGCGCAGTTGAATATGGTATGGATGCATCTTGTATTTGTGTAATATCCTCTGTACCGACCTACGACTAATGTGCTGACGGATTGCAAGATGAGAATCGTCATCAGTAGTGAGCAACACATCCAATTTATCGTCCTCTGTGGTAATTGTTTTTTTTTTCGTGTCTTAACAGAACCAGTTCTATTAATCCGCTTCATTAGTCTCTCAAACGATGTCTTGGTGTGTTGCCTTCGTTCAGGAAACTTCTGGTGATACACTATGGCTATTAGACAATTTCTTAAACATTCACCAAAACTTAGAGCATATCGGTTAATTCTTCTAAAGAAAAATGTATATTTGTCTTCTTAGTAAAACTTTACTAGCTGCTATTGACTTAACAATAAGTTAATAGTGATTAATTAACAATGTGTTACAAACATTTATTATAGTAATTTCACGGTGTATAATTTAACAATCGAATATAAGATCATTCAAAAGAAAGCCACAAAAATTTTTAAGCTTTAAACATATTAATATAAAACCATTAGATACGAATGTTTACCTACTTACAGCAAATGCCCAAAGGTACCTCCCGAAACGTCAACGCAAGACTGCAATCGATATTCAAATGATTGAGTTACTCTTCTCAACATATTAACATCAATGCTTCGGAAGGTTTATATGATCTTGCCTTTCGTTTCTTCCTTGGTAGATGGCTGCGATGCGTGTACCAAATTTTTGACATGGCCCCATAAGAAGAAATCGATTTTGGCGAGATTTGGTGACAGCGCTGGCCATGTAACTGGTCCACCTCTTCCAATCCACCTCTCTGGAAACTTTTCATTAAGATAATGTTTAATGGGGCCTTTGTGATGCACTGGAGCACCATCATGGAGGCACTACATTTTTCGGCGTTTAGTCAGTGTCACATCTTCTAGTAATACTCGTAAGCGGTTTTCTAAAAAAATCTAGATACACGTCCCGTTTAACTTTCACTCGAAAAAATGTGGTCCCACTACATACTCTCTTATAATGCCACCCCAAACATTCAAAGGCCTTCTTGTCTGACTGCGTGTACTGGATATATGAGGATTGCTTGTTGCATAGAAATTGAAGTTGTGCCTATTTAAAGGTCCGTTTCTGTGGAACGCAACCCCATCCCCAAATAAAATAGTATCTGATGAGCATCTAGTCGTCCGTGTTATTTGCTGTGCCCACTGACAAAATGCAATCCTTCTATGGTGATCGTTGTTAGTGAGTTCTTGGTGTAGCTGAATATGGTATGGATGCATCTTGTATTTGTGTAATATCCTCTGTACCGACCTACGACTAATGTGCTGACGGCTTGCTATCCCCCGGGTTCCAAGATGGGGATCGTCGTCAGTAGTAAGCACCACATTCAATTAATCGTCCTCAGTGGTAAATGTTTTCTTTTTTTTCGTGTCTCGTACTTAACAGAACCAGTTCTATTAACTCGCTAGTCTCTCAAGCGATGTATTGGTGTGTTGCCTTCGTTCAGGAAACTTCTGGCGATATACTCTATTGGCTAATAGACAATTTCTTAAACATTCACCAAAACTCAAAGCATATCGGTTAATTCTTCTAAAGAAAGATGCAGTTTTGTCTTCTTAGTAAAACTTTAGTGGCTAGTGACTTAACAATAAACTGACAGTGATTAATTAACAATGTGGAATCTGTCATTTCTCAATGGCCTACTATTTCATCTCGTATTTTTCTTATAAATCATGGTATATATGTATATAAATAATAATTATATAAAAACTAGCATTTTTTAATATATTGAGTACCTAACAAAGGTTAACGCTAAATATGAGGCCTTGCTTTTCACAACACAAAATACAGGCTGTTCTATTTGAAAACAAATGAGTCTCGGACTTAGAATCTGCCCAACTTTAATCCCTATTTACGAACACCCTGTATAAGTAAAGACATCGTTTATATTACAACAATGTAACGAATAACATTCCAAATTGGAGTCTTTGAGTTTAATAAGCGGTAAAATAACGACATTTACAAGCTGCAGGGAATTAATTTATTTTTTTATAAAACTCAAAATATCTCTAAAACAAATCACTGTAGTTAAAAATATACGTATACAAATGAGACTCAAAATTAAAAAAGAGGTCCAAAAATTAAGTAATATATAGTATGTTCCATTTATGTACTTATTTATTTATAGTATGTTTGCTTTCTCCTGTAAAAATTGGACATCCTGTATCATAAATAATTTTAGAACGTGCAGCCTGTGATTCCCTTGTAACTACATTTTTTTTTTGTATTGTGAATAATAACATTAATATTGAGCTTTACGGCAGAAATGCGCCATCCTATATATATATATATATATATATATATATATATATATATATATATATATATATATATATATATATATATATATATATATATATATATATATATATATATATATATATATATATATATATATATATATATATATATATATATATTCAACTTAGTTTTCATTACATACATTCCTTGCCTTAGTGATATGATGTTCTGTGGACACCCTGAACTGTGTCGGTGCATCTTGGGACGCCCCTGTCCTATAGATGTCATCGCGGGCGGAAGGCGGAAAACGGGGAACATTAAATTCACTATTCCAAGCAGACGAAAAGACGCTAAGAAGTGTGAGCACCCCTTTTTAAAAATCGCGGTAATTATCTACCCCTCTCCCCTTCCATGCTGTCGTCACGACTGAAGGCACGATTTAAAAACTTTCTTTTGATAACTACCAAGTTATAATTATTCAATTAAATACAGAAGACTTGATATCAGATGGAAAGTTTGTGAGAAAGAGAGAATTTTTAATCTGTGCAATAAAAAGTGTCGGCCGAAAAATGGCTTACTTAATTCTGGATTGAAAGCATTTGCGTATTAATCGTTTGAAATTTACAATCTAGAAGGCTTTGAGCTCCGGTTCGCTCCCGCTCTAATTTAATAATATTATCTTGGAAAATATCGCTGAATTATCACTAATAACACAGTTTAAAGATATGTCGAACAACTATTTCATGAGATTGTTGCGTGAAACGTTTTAGTCAATAAACAATCTAAATTGCCTTAAAAGGGGAAACAATTTAAAGTAGCTGCGTGCACGTCTGGTTATATTATCTGAAAAAATCTTGAGTTAAATAAGAAAATGAAATCCAGTCGAGACGTAAAAGTATATAAACATTATTTTTTTGTAGTAGGTTTTAATGTTATACTTAGGCCAATTTGATAACAGGCCTTTAGCAACATATAATTTGCACGGTATTGTAGAAGCTAAAAGAAGATTAAAAACTGCGTTGGCTTAGGCGCTCTACGTTATTAATTACAGACAACTACCTCACCTATTTCAAATATAGTCAAAATAAAATGAAAAATTATATTATATATAATAGTTGGCTTTTTATAAAAACAAAATATTTAGTACAAACCAAAATGGCTATATTAAGATAAGATAAATAACAGGGCAATATTACAAGTAATCAAGGAAGTTGCAGAAGGACGAAATACGGGTGAAAGCAGTATGTATATGATGCTGGATTTATCTAAAGCTTTTGATAGCGTATCACATGTTACACTGTTACTAAAATTGGAAATATTAGGCTCTATGTGAGTCTCACTAAGTTTAAAAGTCATAATTGTCAAATAGGAAGCGCTGTGTGACCTTTAATCATCATAAGACAGGAGAGCTGGTGACCTCTAGGTAGAAGGTTGCAGAACTTGGTGTGCCTCGAAGTTCAGTCCTTGGGTCCGTATTGTTCCTACTTTATATTATTGGGCTGTCTGTAGCACTGCCCCATAACACAACCCCCTTTGTTATCGAGACATCGTTAGTGTTAAGAGCTTCTTCAAATAATACTAATACTAAAAATGCTAATTTTGAAGCCTTACAATCACTGAGGATCCTGGAACAAACAAATGGAGTTACAATTAAATATGGTTTAAACCAACTTAATCTCATTCAATTGATGACGAGTTATCATTAACATTTTAACACAGAATTGCTTGTTGGGTTTTTGGCCCTAAAGATTCATTATCACCTAAATTATAAGGTTTATGCTAGCTATTTAGCAGGTAAACTGTTTAATTAGGATTTGTGTATTCCAAGGGCGTAGATAAGGGAGGGGTAATGGGGGTAATTACCCCTCCCTAAGATCGAGGGAGAAGCAAATTACTAGGTCGGAATTTTTTGTTAAAAAAATGAGATAATCTCGTTTTAAGTAAAACTCTTGAAATTTTTTTGTGAATATGCTTTTTGGATCTGCATTTTAGAAAATTTTTAAACTTTTAAAAGAAGATATGCTGAGAAATCGGTACGTTGTGTTTTTGATCTGCTAGAAGAAGGAAGTATGAGCGTAGACGGATGCTTCACGAGATTGTATGAAGAAATTGACAAACTGCGCAATGAGTTAAATATTTCCATAAGGTTTCTTCGTATAAACACTATAGACCGCGAGGTCTTACTTAGAATTCAACCATACTATCGTTCAGAGGGAGACCCCCCAGAGATATTATGACACCGGCATTATCGTCTCTCTATTAAAGAACATCATGGAAGATCTCAAGTTTCACTTTAATTCTAAAACATTTTTGGCCTAAAAATAAAAATATCATTCCTGCAGTTTTAATAGAAAAAAAGACGACAACATTTCATCATCAGAGGAAAATGTATCAAAATATTTGCTGACAAGGGAAAATAATAATAAGGGTCCAGATTTTTACGAGTACCGTTGGATTCGAATTTAGGTACAGCTGAATTTGCGTATTAGAAAATAAACAGTTCTCCAGATGCTTGACGAAGTTGTTAAAACTCTCAAATTATCTGATAAAGAATTATTTCGTGATATAGGTTGCAGGTTTGCCTGCCAGTGTGGAATCTGCAAAAAAGTGTGTTTCCGCGTTAAGAACGTTTAAAATTTGGTACACCTTAAGAATGGGACAACAGAGATTAGATGGATTAGCTTTCATGCATGATGATCAGAGCATTCCTACAAATGACGAAAAGGTTTTGGAGCGATTTGCGAAACAAACAAAAAAACAGAACCTTGACATTACTCTGATTTCGAGTTTGATTTTTTAATTGTTTTAGTGAATTTTAGTAGGAAAAAATCACACGATAACTCAAAAAGCAATGGTCTGATTTTGATGAAATATGGCAGGTACCTTCCTTTTGCAAGTGGGTTGGATAACTTCGTTATCCAGAAAAATTGGATCAGGTTTTCCGTGAAAATTTTGGATTTTCTTTCTAACATTTTTTTTTATTTCCGAAAATAACAAACATATGGTAACCAAATTTGTAATGTAGGTTTATGTTATAAAAATTAATTATATACAAAAGAGATCTATATGTTATAAGGGAACAAATTATAAGCATTTAATAAAAAATATTTGGTGCAGATATTTTCCATGAAAATTCACTACCATAACACACTTGCTGCGTCCGCACTTTAGTTTTCTAATGTGGGAAATATTTAGTTTTGTTTTTTTTTTTTTATTAATATTTTCGCAATTTTTTGTTCAATTATTTTAATACAATACATTTTTAAGCTTTTGTATTTGTAATTTTGTTTACCTTTGTATTTTTTGAATACCCTCCTCAAGAAAAAAACCTATCTACGCCCTTAGTGTATTCTGTCCGATTGCTGTAGTGTCAATGTTGGCCTTGAGGCGTGCTACGCGTATGTAAACTCAAAACGTTGATATGGAATTATATTAAGGAATTCCCATCAACGCAAGTCTCATTTACTTTACGTTAAGCGGCTTCCAGGCGCCTCCTGACAGAACCGGTACTTACAAATTTTTCGTTATCTAATGAGACAGCCTCCTAAAGCACCAACTGATTCGGGTCACTCTACTGACTGGCGGATCTGCTTCAGTGCTGTACCCTTGATCAAAAGAGTCACTGCACTTTCTCCGGGTCACTGCTTGATGCTCCAACAGCTAACCCAAGTGACAATCCCTGATAATTTGGACTAAATACGGTATTTTGTCTAAATATCGGGAATTGTTACGGTCAGTAGCATATTCTACGTTATCGATATATCTAAGGTCATATGACGGTACTAACCCGGACTGCGAACAAGCCTCCATCATCTTTGAGATTATGTGATGGAATGGAAAGCAAGTCATGTGGAAATACATTAGGTAGTTCATGGCCATAAAAGGAAAATGTCTGTTGGACAAGCGTCTATTTTGTGTTAGTTTAGGTGAAATTGTGAGTGGACCACACCGGTCCCTCCACTGCGACCTTAAGGTGTATTGGAGCTCACGCCTAATTGTCTTATGGTTCACCCAACAAAGCCAGCCTCCTACAGAGGTGGACAATTTTTGTGGGCGAAAGTTGACTCAGATCTTCTGGTGCAATCTGAGTCTTGGCAAAAGCAGGTGTCTTGTCAACATAGCTCGTGCTCTGCTGTTTCGTCACTTTCCATACACAGTCGGCACTCGGTTATTTGACCGAGACCAATTCGATGCGTGTGGTGACGCAAGGGGGAGTGTCCTGTATACAGACCGACTAGAGTTCTCAGTTGTCTGTTTAGCTCTACAGTTTTTTAGTCGCCCTTGACTCTGAGAGCCCATTTACGAAGGCCTTAGAGTGTGCTAATCCTGGCAGATTTTGCCATTGCTGGACTGTCCTTCTATCTTGCCTTAGATTTGTTTCGCAGTTAGCTGCGGGGAAGAAAACAAATAACAAGAATTAAAGCCTGTGAAAGTAGCCAACGTACTGTAACGTGTGGTGTACCTCAGGGGACAGTGCTTGGTGCCATTCTTTTCTATATATATATATATATATATATATATATATATATATATATATATATATATATATATATATATATCCATGCCTTTTTATTTTCTTTCTCTTTTTATGTATCTTGTGCCGAGTTTATAATATAGCACTAAAGTGTTACTTTTTGGTGTCATATACAAGTTTCTAACTTCTGTGGGACTAAACTTTATTTATTTATTTGTTTGATTATTGTTGTTGTTGTTGTTGTTGTTGCTGTCATCCAGATAAATAAAATTATATTATATTATATATTATTATTATTATTATTATTATTATTATTATTATTATTATTACTATTATTGTATGTCCAGGTCTTTAAGGTGCGTTTTTCTGTGCATGGTGATATTTTGTGTTAGCCATATCATTATTTTCTAGTCTGTTTTGTTCTAAAAATATAACTAAAAAAAAATGTTTTCTCTTTAAAGTAGACCTTGTGAACGTTTTAAAGAAACGGAATGTCTTAGTTTATTTCTGTTATTTATAATAATTGCTAAATTAAGTCAGTACTCTGTATTCGCTATGAGTGTAAACATCGTGAACGTTTTCAAGAACAAAAAAAATTTCGGGACGCAGCAAGTGCGTTATAGTAGTGATGAAGAATTATACACTATTGGTACGTCATATTACTAATATTAAATACTTTAAATTTAAACCGACCTTGAAAATCGGTTTTAGCGTTCCTGAATACGCGCTTATTGGAAGAATTTTTTAGAAAGTATTACCGACGATTTCTCTCTATTATAAAAAAAATCATCAAGCTTCTTTTTAAGAAAAATGCCCGAAACTAAATTTTCTATGAAGCTATAAAACTAAAATTTTATACTGTATGCCTCTTTAAAAAAACTTGGATTACAAATTTCATTAAACGTACAAAAACTTTCCAGAAGAAAACCTAATTTATGTTTAGAAAAGGAAAGTATCCGGCAATGGAAACGTGGCAAGAATTTTTCCTTATTAATCGCCTGGGTGGTTTTGTTTCAGTCAACCTAATCGAACCGGTTTTTCCAACAAAAAAAAAAAGTGTTTTATAAACAAATTTTCTTAGGTGAATTTTCTTAATAAAAATTCACAAATATCAACAATAGAAAAATGTCTGATCAAAATTTAATTTTAGACTCAAAGGTGACAAAGCTATATAGGAGTTTTTAAGAAAAAATGAAATCTTGTTTTAAACGTATGAAATCTAGACTCTATTATTTTTACCAAATATTAAAGTGAAACAAAACAAAATATTACATGCATCGCGCGCGAATTGAAACCGGACCGCCCGCGTGTCACGCGGACATGTGACCACTACACCACAGATGCTGTCTAAAAAATAGTTTGTTTACATGGTAGCTATACCTGCGGCGACTTGCTGCCTCAGGAAGTTTTATATTATATCCTAAAAGTAAATGAAGTAAACAGCTAATTACACAATTATTTGAATTGTGACTCGAAACACATTCGGAGTCTGTTTAGATCTTAAATGTCGCCTAATTTTTAGGTTTAAATATGAAAGAACAAACTGCTTAAATCTATTTTTTAGACGTGTGCCAGTTTTGTGTACAATATTGATTCCATTCTTTCGTATCTTCTATTCTTATAGTATAAAACTTACCAAGTCATGGTTTGGCAAAAGCGTTATATTCCTAATATCTAAGGCGATAGTTCCTTAGATATTTCTTTATTGCCTTCCTTGACCTTTCCACCATATGCTACATTTTCAGTCTAAAACTGCAACTGGGGCTGTTCATCAAGCTACAAAATATAGTGTATTTTAAAAATTTATTGACCCACACTTAAAAGACAATCACTTGGCAAATTTTTAATTTTATGTCATCTGTCATTAGGGATTTTTGTGACCGATATTTCTCGAAACTTAGTTCGGGTAGTATGTTTTATGCGTGTTCTTTGTATTGTTGCTGTATGATTTATGCATCTTGCATAAATCAATCTACGCATGACTATTAACTACTCCGTCTGTCATGCATTGGACTTTAACATCTTAAGTCGTTTCAATTCTTGTTTTTCAGATTTTTTTAATTTGAAACAAGCTTCAAATTTTGTAAACAAAATTACTACAAATTCACATCAGAGGTTTATTTGCACAATTTCTAGCTACATGTAGAGTCTCATTCCAGTTACTCTAATACTTTCAAAAATATAGCGTATCCAAAAATATTCCTGTATGACTTTGGGGGGAAAATTTTGGTTATAGCTGATTCACAAACTCGTCCTCGGTCTTAACAAATTAAAGATATGTGCCCAGTTTCGTTCAAATCAGTTGAGTATTTTTTTGAGTTAAAATTTTCCGAAAGTATCACCATCGTCTGGCGTTTTTACATATCAGTCTTTTAGCATTGGCAATAAAATACTCTGTATAATACCAAACAGCAACACCGCTCGATTAATGATCTGCATCATTTTTAATTATGTCACGCTTGGCGACTTGGCCCGATTTCGAACAATGTAACAGTGGCACAACCAACCCAAACCAACTTTAGTAATTGTTCCTATTCAATAACACTGTTTCGGACAGACCAATTGCGTTTAATTAATAATTTTCTCGAACCGGCTGTTAACTCATATTGCTCTCTCTCTCTTTCTCTTTCCCTGTCTATCTTTTATTGTCTCTCTTTCTCTCTTACTCAATTTCTTTTTGTTGAACCGCAGCGTTGGCTTTTAGACGCGTGTCAGTCAATTTGACTTTGATAGAATTATGAAACAAATAAGTTCGAGAGGGCAAAATTAAATTGGAAGTTTTTCTCTTTACAAGAGAGTTTCGCGGTTGTTTAAGTTACGATGTAAAATACAGTTTTAATTTAAGTGTAACAAGAGCGTATAAAAAATTATTAATAAGTGAGTCAACGAAGTTGTTTTTGTATCATGTCTTTCGAAAGTTATGCACAGTAAAGATCTGTGGATTTAATATTTACTCTCAATTAAAATGGAACTTACATAATATAAGCTACACACACAATACGTTGCAGTTCATTTCGTATACATTTAAATATACAGGGGGGTCACTTGAGAATGAAACAGGCGAGTTTCAGGCACTTACCGTGATTTTGTGGGCAATTGCTAAAAGAGATAAATTTTGCTTTTGATCGGAAAGACTTTTAGCTTGTTTCCGACACCGCAACACCAACCCTAAAGCGATGGTGCGATCCACCCCTAAAATCTTAAATGGCAGGTGAGCTCAAGTAGGACATCATTTTAGAGCTGGTGTAAATCTCGATAAGTACACTTGGAGAACTCAAATCACCAGGACATGTTTTTTAAAGACCTGACGATCTTTTACTAACAAAGTTAGTGTCATCAAGTCATCAGAAAGAATTTTTCATCCTCTTATGGTGTTAAGTGTGTTGCTGAAACGATCGTCAAAAGATTTGTTTTGGTGATTTGTGTTTTCCAAGTGTACATATCAGTCCTCATCGCAAGTTTCACTTAGAGGTGCAAATCTCTTTTCAGCGGTGTCTTATTTTTTTAAATTTGGAGCAGTGGGTCTGATCAATAGACTCCAAAAGATAATAAAGGCTTTTCTTCAATTTGCTACAAATATCATCTCGATTTGTTGATTGTTTTACCTTCAAGCATTTAACGACGCAAGAAACCGGTATGTCCGCATTCTTTCTGAGGCAAAAAAACTCGTTTAATAACCACATCAAAAACAAATTTCTCTTAAGCTCCAACGGCAGCAAACCTTTCTGGACTCTTGCTCAGGGGATGAAATTGTTTCTACCGCCCTGAGCAAGGCTGAACTTTTTGCCTCGCTGTTCGCTGGAAATTCTACTCTCAACCCACCTCCAAATGTTCAACCACCAACAGTCCCCAATGTCGCACATAAAATGACAGATATCATTTTCAAAACTAAAAACGTATGAAAGATGCTCTCTTCTCTTAATACCAGGAAATCCTCTGGCCTTGACGAGATCCTAGCTATTGTTCTCAAAAAATGCGCACCAGAACTTGCTCCTGTCCTGACTCGTCTGTTTCAGACATCTTACAATAGAGGCATATTCCCTAGTAACTGGAAAAGTGATCGAGTACAACCCGTCCCCAAGAAAGGATCTAAAGCGCTTCCTAGCAACTACAGGCCTATTTCTCTCCTTTCAGTCATCTCTAAGGTGATGGAAAAGTATATGAACACCGAATTACTAAAATTTCTTGAAAAAGACAGTCTAATCCACGACAGGCAGTATGGATTCCATCAGCGCAGATCAACTGCCGACCTCCTTTCCTATGTCACCCATTCTTGGAACAAGTATATGGAACTACAAGGTGAATCCCAGATTGTCGCTCTAGACATATCCCAATCATTCGACCAGGTCTGGCACACAGCGCTGCTTAATAAACTTCCGGCCTATGGCCTACCACCAAAACTTTGTAGCTGGACAGCAAATTTCCTCTCCAACAGGAGCATTTCTGTTGTTGTGAATGGCCATTCCTCTAAACTGTATCCAATTAATGCAGGAGTTCCTCAAGGTTCAGCTGTAGCACCTACTCTGTTTCTTCTCTACATCAATGACCTCCTCTCTAGCACATCCAACCCAGTTCACAGTTACGCGGACGACAGCACCCTCCACTCAAATATACAATATTCTAAGCCTGTCTCTTAGATGAGGATCGCAGACTCATGGAGGGTTCTGTCTCCGTGGATCTCCAAAAAATATTAGACTGGGGAAGTAGAAATCTTGTACAATTCAACCACACCAAATCACAGTCTTGCTTTCTTTCTCATTAGAGATACACAAGCTCTAGACCCATCACAATGAACAACCAAGTTATTCAAAGTAATGAGTCCTTTCCACTTGTTGGCATTTCTGTGGATCGGAATCTGAATTGGCATCAACATGTCACATCAATTGCAGAAGCGGCTGCTAAGAAATTAGGTTTCCTCTTCCGGGCTCGCAAATACTTTTCATCAGCTAATCTCTATACTTTATATACTTCACAAATAAGACCAAACCTCGAATACTGCTCCCATATCAGGGGTGCTGCTGCCGCTTCTACACTCGCTATCCTGGACTCCATTCAGAAGAGAGCTATACGTCTCATCGGTGACCCTACCCACACCCAAAGACTGCCATCCCTTGCCCGCCGACGTGCCGTTGGTAACCTCTCTCTCTCTTTTATAGATATCTGCACGGGTAGTGCTCAGAGGAGCTTTCTTCCATAGTTCCACCACCTGCTGCCCCCAACAAATCTACCAGGGGAACAGAGCGAATGCACCCTTTTACTGTCCAGGTCACCAGACATAGAACATCTTGCTATGCCCGCTCTTTTGTCCCGAGGACTTCAAAGTTGTGGCATTCCTTGCCGGCACATGTTTTTCCTTCTCCCCCGAACCTCCAAACCTTCAAATCCAGAAGTAACAAGATAGTATTTAGGCTGTAAGCCCTGGTGGTGTGTTGTTGAAATAAAATAAAAATCTGATTATCACTTGCAAAAAAGTGAGAGTTGATATATTTTTAATTCTTATTGATAATAATTAAATTATGTTCTTCTGTTTCTTTATATGCGGACAAAACCTTAGTGATTTTCATTTTATTTGTCCATTCGCTTATTCTATTTTGTGCAGTCATTCAACAAAGTGGTTTCCTCAATTTCACAGG
Source organism: Tillus elongatus (assembly GCA_964006375.1). Lineage (NCBI taxonomy): Eukaryota > Metazoa > Arthropoda > Insecta > Coleoptera > Cleridae > Tillus > Tillus elongatus. Next base: position 84,456,137 of record OZ023270.1, on the reverse strand, counting down.
GGGTTAAATGATTTCACTTTTTATGCAAATAATTAGTGTACTAAGAAAATATCAGAATTATTTAATTAACAACATCTAAATAAGCATGTTGGTCGAAAATATGTTTTGGATCTAGCGGCAAAATGCTAAGAGACCGGGTCTGCTTGTAATCAAAGCGAAGCGCTGAAACAAATGAAGCGGTAGAAGTGGCGGTTCTTCGTCATGTTGCTTTGAATCCCATATAACATTATGAGCGCTATGTTATATAAAAGTTAATAACAAGATAAACTATTAAAATTTAAAAGAAACTTATGTGGCTACTCAGGGCAGAACATGAGATCTAGTGCAATTATGAAAAATCTGTTGGTTCATACCTTATAATTGGGGTGGCGTCAAACATACAAATTAAAATCAAGACTCGGTTAACTTCACTTATTAATAAATAATAATTTTATATAAGCCAAAATGAGTATAAGTTATTGTGGTAGATGGAAGTAGTTGTAAAATTTTTGAATTTAAATAGAGGTTACAGATTGTCAATGTACTTAGCTATGGTATGTATGCCGGTGCTCCTTGGATTAACTGGGTATGAGAGGGCCTGAGGCTACTCAGGGTTAGAACCTCTGGATATATTCTTGGATTGACGTTAATGTAAAGACCACTCAGGGCAAAAGCGCTGTATTGACTTCCGAGAATGCTGTTCCAACAGGTGCTTCTGCACGGCATGGTGTTGAATGGGGCTTCCATAATAATTGGGTTTAAACGGGGCTGCCATAACGGTGATGTTGAACGGGGCCCTATAATCGATGATGTTAATAGGGCTGCCATTACGGTGCAGCTGAACGGGGCGCTCAAAACAGTGGTGTTGATGGAGCTTCCATAATGGTATTGAACGGGGCTGCCATAACGGTGATGTTGAACGGGGCCCTCAAAACAGGATAGCTAAAAATAGTTGACTCTGCCTAAGTAAAATGTCATATTTGAGATTATCCATGTGTGATATGCTTGTAGGGTATCCACGTTAAGAACAAAGTTAATCTGTTTGAGTTCTTACAATTATTAATAATGAGACTGTACAAGAATACCGCCAGAAGCTATCGCAAAACAAGAAAAGAAGCATCACACAGGGCAATCACATTTGAAATAAGCATTTATCATCTACTGTTACAAAGCAAATATAGTATTTAAGATAGCAAAGTATTTAATCTAACTCACCTCACATGAGCGTGCTGCCTTTTTCTCTTAGCTAGTTATAGTTATTCTTAATATTTTTACTATTGCTAAAATTTTGTGGAAAAGAGAGTGAGCTGAAGGCTACACGAGCTTATAAAGAATTATGTTATCTGTCAAACGAACATGAAGTATAGATATTGAAACCGGCTACCAACTGTCGCTTTCAAGATGTTCACGAACAACACCTGAGTTTCTATGGGCATGAATTTAAGACGTTATATTATAAAGTTCATCGAGTATGAGAGTAGTAAATTTTATTAACTAAGAAAATATTAAATTTCATTGACTAAGAAAATAATGTAATCAGGTACCAATGAACGTTATAATGGGAATATATAAGGTTCAAAACGTGTAAGACGTTACACCCAGGACGAGTACAAGACAACTGAGCAAATTAATTAATTCCTTTTTTTTAAATGCTAACGAAACTAGTGAACAATCTTCAACAATTTTAGGACATTAAAAATGCATAATCATAAGTAATTCAAATAGAGCTGCCATTAAGAATTAAGGGATGGTGATAGAGAGTGAACGGTCAATTTTATGTTATCAAATTATAAAAATGGCAAATAATGACAGAAATTTCTTAAAGAGCATTTGCTTCACCGATGAAAGTACGTTAACCTTGAATAACTAGCTCAATGTTTAGGACTGTGGGTATTGGAGCACGACCAATTAACGAAGATTTATTGAAACCAGAGCTCAATACCCCAAAAAGTCAATGTTTGGTGTGGAATTTTCGGCAGGCATATTATTGAACCGTTTTATATTGATAAAAATTTGAATGGGGAAGGTTATTTAGGCTTATTGCAGAATATAAGAGGACCTTCATTAAACGATGTTGTTGGGAAAAATCAAGAGTTCCGGTATTAGATGGATGGATGTCCTGCGTACAATACCCTGCAGTGCAAGAATATCTACGCAATAGTTTTCAACGTCCTATTATTGAGCCACACTGGAATGTTTTATGGCCTCCGAGATATCCAGATCTTCCACCAAACGAATTTTTTCGTTGGGTGCTACAATAAATCAAAATATAGTAATGTTCGTTTTGAAAAGCTTTAGCAACTTGAAAACGCAATTTCTGCAGAATGAATCACACAATACGAATTGAGTAATGTTAGATCTGAATTTTACAATCGTTTAGGATATTGTTTGGCAGCTGATAAATGCTTATTTGAACATCTTATTTGACTTTAATTACACGCCCCTGTCTCTTTGATGTTTTGATTTGTAAATAATCTTTGAGACAAAGTACTTGTTCTTGTTCAATATTGTTGTTTTTTTAAATAATTATGTCAAAAATAAACCAAATAGTGCAATATACCTCTAATGTGATGCTTTTTAAACAAGTCTAATACAATTTTGCTACGAAATAACTAGGGAAGCCAACATGTAAGCATTTAAAAATTTGCATCGAAATCTCTATGTTGCGTCGTCAGTTGCAGAACCCTGTATATTATATAACATATAATTATTCAACTAATAATGTTTTTATGAAAACCCACTGTTACGGAAATTCACTACCATAACGCATTTGCTGCTTCCGTTTTGATTTTTCGATATATTTTACTCGCATGTAGTTTTAATTAATTTTAAATATCAATGGTTCTCTTTATTTTTATTGCTTCTATAAATATATTTACTTTACTTTTCTTTCTGTTTCAGGTACGTAATTTTCCAATGATACAGGTGACTGCTTTATTCTCGTAAGTATGAATAAGAATAGCTTACATTATCCCACAATCGTGATAAAGTGGTGACACCTTTTGAGCGATTTTTTTCTAGAATTTTTTTTAATGATTATTTCTATGAGGATGATACTTGTCTCGCTTAAAGTAAAACAGGTAAGAAAGCTGACTTGATAAAGTTTATTAAGAGATAAACGATAACACTTTTTTTTATTTCAACAACACACCACGAGGGCTTACAGCCTAAATACTATCGTACCGTGTGTGTCGACAAGGAGGAAAGAGGCAACTTGTTAATTCTGGACTTGAAGGTTTGGGGGTTCGGTGGAGAAGGAAAAACATGTCCCGGCAAGGGAGTTCCACAACTTGGAAGTCCTCGGGACAAAAGAGCGGGCATAACAAGATGTTCTGTCTGGTGACCTGGACAGTAAAAGGGCCTCTGTTCCCCTGGTAGATCTGTTGGGGGCAGCAGGAGGAGGAACTATGGAAGAAAGCTCCTCTGAGTATAGAAATGGCGGCAGCACCCCAGATGTGGGAGCAGTATTCGAGGTTTGGTCTTATTTGTGAAGTATATAAGGTATAGCTGGTGAAAAGCATTTGCGAGCCCGAAAGAGGAAGCGTAATTTCTTAGCAGCCGCTTCTGCAATTGATGTGACATGTTGGTGCCAATTGAGATTTCTATCCACAGAAATGCCAACAAGTGAAAATGATTCATTACTTTGACTAATTTGGTTGTTTATTGTAATGGGTCTAGTGCTGGTGTATCTCTTATGAGAAAGAAAGCAAGACTATGATTTGGTGGGGTTTAATTGTACAAGATTTCTACTTCCCCAGTCTAATATTTTTTGGAGATCCACGGAGGATAGAACCATCCATGAGCCTGCGATCCTCATCTAACTGGGCTAAAGAGACAGGCTTACAATATTGTATATTGAAGTGGAGGGTGCTATCGTCCGCGTAACTGTGAACTGGGTTGGATGTGCTAGAGAGGAGGTCTTTGATGTGGAGAAGAAACAAAGCTGAACCTAAAGGAACTCCTGCATTAATTGGATACAATTTAGAGGAATGGCCATCCACGACAACAGAAATGCTCCGGTTGGAGAGGAAATTTGCTGTCCACGTACAGAGTTTTGGTGGTAGGCCAATAGGCAGGTGGTTTATTAAGCAGCGCTGCATGCCAGACCTGGTCAAATGCTTTGGATATGTCTAGAGCGACAATCTGGGATTCACCGTGTAGTTCTCCATAGTCTTGTTCCAAGAATGGGTGACAGAGGAAAGGAGGTCGGCAGTTGATCTGCGCTAACGGAATTTATACTGCCTGTCGTGGATTAGACTGTGTTTTCAAGAAATTTTAGTAATTCGGTGTTTATATACTTTTCCATCACTTTAGAGTAGTGTTGGGCGATATATCGATCACGGTGATTTTATACCGGTGAGCGGAAAATCACTGGAGCTACCGGTGATCGAAGTTTAACTAATGCAGTGAGTAGCGATTGTGGACTAGCGAAGCAATCACTGGCAACCGCGCAACCGGTAACGTAATAATAAATATCAGTATTAGATCTGATACAGCGCTTGGAAATAAATATCGAATGTTAGCGTTCACCGGTTTGGCGTGTTGGCGATATACTGGCTCACAGTGCTCACTGCTCAGCCCAAGATTATCTGAAAAATTATATGTTCGTGCATGCTGGATGCAGAATCGCCGAAGCGCTATGCCCGTGCCGTGTCATTTCTATTCATACTTAGTTTTAGTTTTTGTTTCATCTTTCATCTCAGCGTATATCGCGGCGTTGTGCAAAACATGTTTAAAAAACAAAAAATCAGTGACAATTGGAATCATTTTACACCCATTGATGGGGACAATTGCTATGCAACATGCAATATACGCAAGAAAAAATTTTAGTACAAAACAACGAACTCAAATTAAAAAAATATATAACCTCCAATCACCCCACGGTGTCTATGACTACATTACAAGTTCGCAAAAAAAAGATAATGCAAGCAGGGACACAAATGACGTTCCAAATTTTGCATATTAAAATCTACTTGTTTTTTCTTTTTTTCTTTTATGACAAATTAAACTACGCTAATTAATCTACAACAAATTATTTATTACTAATAGGCCTTATAGTTAATTATACAGAATAGTGAGACAAAATATTTAACGCATGGAGATATGCCATAATAATTCTGCACAAAAATACTAGAAACACCACTAGTGAAACCAATCATAACTGCTTTCAGTTATTTCCACGCTGCCTAAAATTCTCAATCACTGCGGTGATTCAAATCACTGCTAAAAATCACAGTGATTTTTAAATCACTTTCACCGGTTTACCGGTTACTCGAAAATCGCTGTATTTCCCAACACTACTTTAGAGACGACTGAAAGGAGAGAAATAGGCCTGTAGTTGCCAGGAAGCAATTTGGATCCTTTCTTGGGGACGAGTTGTACTCGAGCAGTTTTCCAGTTACTAGGGAATACGCCTCTATTGTAAGATGTCTGAAACAGACGAGTCAGGACAGGAACAAGTTCTGGTGCGCATTTTTTAAGAATAATTGCTGGGATCTCGTCAAGGCCAGAGGTTTTCCTGGTATTTAGAGAAGAGACCATCTTTCGTACCTTTTTAGTTTTGAAAATGATATCCGTCATTTTATGCGCGACATTGAGGACTGTTGGTGGTTGAACATTTGGAGGTGGGTTGAGAGTAGAATTGCTGGCGAACAACGAGGCAATAAGGTCAGCCTTGCCCAGGGCGGTAGAAACAATTTCATCCCCTGAGACAAGAGGTGGGAACGTGCTCTTGCAGAAATTATTCCCAATAGATTTAGCAAGAGTTCAGAAGGGTTTGCTGCCGCTGGAGCTTAAGAGGACTTTGTTTTTGATGTGGTTATTAAACGAGTTTTTTGCCTCAGAAAGAATGCGGACATAGCGGTTTCTTGCGTTATTAAATGCTTGACGGTTTTCTTGACTGGGATTGTGCAGAAGCGTTTTGTGAGCTTTGACCTTTTCAAGTCTGGCCTTGTAACACGATTTAGAGAACCAGGGCTTTTGAGTGGCTGCAGAGGTTTTCTGTGTACGTGGAATAAATAATTCCATGCCAGCTTGGATAATTTCGGTGACGTTTTGTGAGATATCAGAGGGGTCAGAATGAGAAAAGCAGACAGACGCCCATGGAAATGAGGAAAAGTAATCTCGCATTTCGTCCCAGTTCGCGGAGTTGTAGTGCCAAACGATACGAAAAAAATATTTTTATCGAAAAATTGTTTAAAAAAAGTCGTCAGTTAACGCCCGTAATGCTTTGAAATGTTCGTTTGGAAACTAAGCAAAGATTTTGTTATTGTATGGAAGTGGAGGGAAAACAATTTGAATATTTAATTAAATAACATTCTGTCATTCGTCCATATTTTGTCTTATTCTTTAACTGATGATTTTGTTGCCATATGCAAACAAAAATTTAAAAAATCGTATGTTGTTATGAGCATAATTGAGAAAGCTTTAAAACCAGGTGTCTCTCAACACTGAGTGACATTTAAAATTTAAGGGTACTTTACGCCCCTGTTTAAGCGTTTCAAGACACGGAAACTTATGCGATTATGTGTCCCCCGTGAAAACAAAGTCGACGTCTTTTTTGCTTTTTTTTATTCCCATATTTTTCAGGTGGAAAGTTTTAGTTGGCACACTCTGTATATAAATCTATAAAATTGGTTCAATTTGTTTAAAGTACAGAAAAAAACGTTGTCTTGGATCATCAGTGTTTATACAAAGATGTTTCAATATCACTTATTTTTCGCTTTGTTGTAGAAGAAGTATACTCCTTCAAAATACATTTAAATCAAGTAACAATTTGGCAACGTTGCAGCTTAAACTTTTGATCGAATAAGGAAGAAGGCAGGGCGTTTCCAATTTATTATATTGATTAACATATGACAAAACAAGGCGCGAAGTAACAAACATAATGTTGTTTTGTAAGGAAATGTTTGTGTGAGCGCGAGAAGCGCCCCCTGATGGCGGCATGTCGAAATGTTAATTACCACCCCGAGCTTGATTACCGTCTCCGTTAATGTGGCGCGGGAGGTGTTGCAAGTGAACAACTTAGAAAATCGTTTGTTGACAAACAAACATCACAAGGGAGGGAAAGTCATTTTCTACGCCGTGCGTAACGGATTCCGTGGAAAAGAACCTGCCCATGTTTGGTTTCTTTGATTAACTTTGAACGTTGAACCTCCTCGAAGATGTTTACAAAATATACAAGAAAACAAGCGTTAACGTGAGAGTTTTGCCTTTGGATTTTATTCAGGTTGTTGTCGTATCAAGTCGATATTTTGTGGTTATTATCTGATGACTTGTTCTGGAACATTCCAGTTAAAAAAATACATTTACATTGCAGATGATACGGTAAGTTTGTTGTGTTCAAAAACGTGACGTTACTCACTTATTTTTTTAAAGTAAAATACCGCATCAAAGGCAAAGTGTATGCGTCCTTAAGGCATCATGAACTCGATTGTTGTTCTACTTGCGTCTTGAAGAGTTGATGATTATATATGTCTTTAGAAATATGTCTTCCGGGAGGGTATTCAGAATTTTAGACGCTCTAGACGCTCAGTTTCAAATTTTTTATGTTTATATATATATATATATATATATATATATATATATATATATATATATATATATATATATATATATATATATATATATATAAACTCAAAAAATTATGTGCCGATTTTGATCTATCTCCAAAAATGAAAAATCTGTGGTAATCAACATTGGTGCACAAGTTTACGACTGTAAAAGAAAACTATATACCAAAATTTAGATTTCTATGATACAGGAAAAAATATTTGATGCCAGATTATTTATATGAAAATTCACTACCATAACGCACTTGCTGCGTCCAGACTTTTATTTTATTTTGTATTTATCTGATGTCAGAAAAGTTACATCGTCGCAGCAACATTCGATGACAGTAAAAAAATATTATTTCAGTTTGTCCTCAAAATGTGCCCAAAGTGCAGCTTTCACCTCTTCGTCGTCACTGAAATGGCCCCCATGAGGGTCCTTTTTCAAATTTCCACGTATTCATTGGGGGCTATATCTGGACTATACGGAGCATGATCAATTTGTTACAAACCGCAGTGACGAATTGGGGCTTGTGCAATTCCAGCAGTGTGCAGGGGTGCATTGTCATGAAGCAAACGCTCGCTTCTGCTCAGTTTCCCACGTCTTTTCTCCCGAATATTTTCTCTTAATTTATATAGGAGTCTTGCATATAATTTACTCCCATTTTGCGTTCTTTAAAGTAGATGAGAAGACTACCCGTACAATCCCAAAAAATCGTAGCCATAACTGTTTTTGTCGACCAGCAGACCTTGAAATTTCTTGGCGGTGCTTTGCCTTTACGCCAACAACTCTTTTTTGCACAAAGGACCATAGTAGGGAACCATAGTGTCATCCCCTCTGACAAATGTCTTTAACACGTCCACAGGGTTTTGTCCACAGGTCCAGAAGGGCGTTTACCTCGTATATCCACGATAGTAACTGAATATTTTAAAAACGATCAGCTTCTTAAAAAAATCTATAACAGTAGAACACTTTTTTTACAGTTTTAGCTTTTCATTCATTCGTTATTTGGTTTCTTTGTCTGCGGTTAAGGTTAAACCATTTGCTCATTTTACTTCTTAATTAAGTTACTTTTAGTTTCGTATGTCGCCACTATTTATATCTTTTCGTGAATTTTCGTAAAATAACTTTACCATTGAGTAGATCGCGGCTTTGGAATTTTCAAACCAACAACCCCAAAATAACATGCCGTGAAATTACAAGTTTCATTAAAGTTACAAAAGCTTTCCAGAAGGGAACTTTGTTCATATTTAGAAAAGTCATGTATCTGTCAAATTATAAACGTAGCAGTAATTTTTTCTTATTATTCGCCTAAATGATTTCATTTTAGTCAACCTAACCAAACTGATTTTTTCAATATTAACAATAACAAAGTGTCTGCTGGCAATTGTGATTTCAGACTCAAAGGTGACAAAGTTATTCAGGCGTTTTATACAAAAATAATATCTTGTTCAAAACGTATGAAATCTGTACACTATTGCTTCTTCAAATGTGAAAATAAATCATACATTCATCAAGCCGGAATATATCACGCAACCTTCTGCGTAAAAGACAAGTACGCTACCATTGATCTATCTAAGGATGCGTTAACTAATGTTTTCTTTACACAATACTTGGCACGGGCTTCATGCTCGGAAATGTCATATTATATTAAAATTATATGCAACAATTAATTACAGAATTAGTAAAATTGCCATTGAAACACATTAAATGACTGTTTCGGTATTACATGGCGTATTATGTTTACGTTTATAGATAAAAAAGAAAGTTTTGAAAGCTTTTTATAGAGACTTGACTTGATTTTGTTTGCATTTCCACTATACTATGCTAGACATTCAGTATTTGGGGTCGTTCATCCAGCTATAAATATGGTGTATTTTAAAAATTGATTGAATCCCCCAGTTAAATAACAATTAAGTACTTGGCAAATTTTTAATTTCATGTCGTCTGTCATTTGCGATATTTGTGGCCCAAATTTCACGATTTTTGGTTCGGGTAGCATGCCCGTCATTTATATGATTTCGTTACCGTTGATGTATGGTTTATACCTGTTGTATGAATCAATCTACGCGTGACAGTTAACTACTCTGTCTTTAACCCCTAAATCGTTTGAACGCATGTCTTTCAGATTTTATTTTTAGTTTGAAAAAAACAAAATATTGTGAACCAAATTACTTAAAAAGTCACAATATAGGTTTATTTACACCATTTCTAGGCACATGTAAAGTTTAAATCCAGTTACTCCAATACTTACAAAAATATAGCTTTTTCAAAAATATTTTTGTATATTTTTGGGGGAAAAATGTCCGTTATAGCTGCTATGAAGATATGTGCCAAGTTTCGTTCAAGTTAGAAATGTATTTTTTGAGTTATCGCTTAAGTTACGCAACCCGGCATACACGGTTGTACAACCTGAACTAATGAAATCCCTAAGATGCCAGTGTTGTCTCATATTTTCTTTGGGGTTTATAAAAATTATAATTAAGTTGAAACAGTAAATGTCTTAAATGTATTTATTATTTAGTATTTTTAACAGCAAGTCTGTTCATGTATGGTTTACTGTTATTGATTCTTAAAAAAATAAATTAAAAACAATAAAATATTACTTTTATTTGGTATAGATATCAAAATTTTGTAATGTACGTAAATAAATTGAGGTCCGATTATTTAAACTTCTAATTTACGGTTTTAGGAATGTGTATTGTGTAACATGTAAATATGTACCTGTTTGGGCAGATTACCGACGAACAGATTTGGTAGGGCTTCGTTCCATGCGATGTTGAATATCGTCAACAACATAACCTTAACATACCTACACTTTTAACTTACGTAAAAACGCAATTAAAATGCTAAGTTTTGATAAAACTGTTTTTTTTTTATTGTCCAACAGATTGAATATTATTTGAAGAAGGTAAACACTGGTCGAACGTGGAAAATGCACAATATACATACGAAATAACCGTCAAAAGGGAATTGAGCGCCAACGGACTGAACTGTCAATTGTCAATTGATTTAGTAACTTTAGGGTCACTAGTCTAGTGTTTTTTGGTTACCTTTTGACTGCCAACTCATAGAAACATATTCCACTAAGAGAGAGAAAGAATCCGGTCACGTGGGGTTTGGGAATTAATGAAGGCCCTGTATGTATATATATATATATATATATATATATATATATATATATATATATATATATATATATATATATATATATATATATATATATAAACATATAAGAATGCAAACGGACCTTGGATTTGGGTTCTAGGGGCCCTAATTCGCGCTCATTTGAAACATTTTTATAAAAGGCTTACCATCGTTACCTCTTTATTAGTGAATTTTCTTAATAAGAGTTTACTAAAAGTTATAATCATTTAATGAACAAAATTTTTTGATGCCGCTGTAGGTCGCAGGAGAGCACAAGAAAAGAATACTTGTGTGTTAAACAAAATGTGTTCAATATTACAAACAGCTATTATATTTTCTTGGCGCTTATATAATTTTTGTAAAAACATTTGCGTAGATCATGTCTATGAAAATTCGCTACCTAACGCACTTGCTGCGTCGAGAGTTTTTTTTAATTGTTAATTTTACTTCTTTGGATATCGCAAAATTTCCATCAAACCACCATGCGTTACACACTGCCTAGCACCTACTTTTATACAGGGCTTGCATTAATTCCCGAACCCCACGTGACCGCTTAAGTTAGGCAACCCAGCACACACGGTTGTACAACCTGAATTAATGAAATCCCTAAGATGCCAGTGTTGTCTCATATTTCCTTTGGGGTTTTATAAAAAAATAAAAATTATAATAAGTTGAAATAGTAAATATCTTAAATGTATTTATTATTTAGTTTGATATTAGATATTGATATTAGATTGTTAAAAAAAAAATTAAAAGCATAATAAAATATTAATTTTATTTTGTATAGATATCAAAATTTTGTAATGTACGTAAACAAATTGCGGTCCGATTATTTAGACTTCTAATTTACGGTTTTAGGAATGTGTATTCTGTAACATGTAACAAATATGTACCTGTTTGGGCAGATAACCGACGAACAGATTTGGTAGGACTTCGTTCCATGCGATGTCGAATATCGTCAACAACATAACCTTAACATACCTACACTTTTAACTTACGTAAAAACGCAATGAAAATGCTAAGTTTTGATAAAAACTGTTTATTTTTATTGTCCAACAGATAGAAAATTATTTGAAGAAGGTAAAAACATTGGTCGAACTTGGAAAATGCACAATATACATACAAAATAACCGTCAAAAGGGAATTGAGCGCCAATGGACTGAACTGTCAATTGTCAATTGATTTGGTAACTTTATAGTCCCTATTCTAGTGGTTTTTTTGGTTACTTTTTGACTGCCAACTCATTAAATCATATTCCACTAAGAGAGAGACAGAATTCGTACATGTGTGGTTCGGGAATTAATAAAAGCCCTGTATAAACTTATTACCTCCTACGCTACAGTTTTGGCTTTATCTCTTACATTTTGATTAGAAAAGAACCGCTTATGTGATCGTAAGCGATGTCGAGACACATAAATAGAATATGCGTGTTTGCAACGTGCCTGCCTGTATAATTTATACCCAGCAATTCCTCTTCATCTAAGTTTTGTATCCGCCGAGCACGAATCAAATAAATTTTAACAGCACAGCGTTCGAACAAGTCACATTTACGTATTCAAAGTCTCCTGACAGTAGACACCACGAGACCTCTACAATTTTTTCGAAGTTTTATGGCGGCTCATAAAATACAGATAAAAAGATAACGAAATTTAAGAGATCGAGGACGATAATATTAGATAGACTCCAACGAGTCGTGTTTGATATGACTTAATACAGATCAAAGAGTATTTTTTTCTAAGCTGTGGTATGTTGACGGAAATATATAAGATATGTTGTTCTCTTTTTGTTTCCATTCAATGCAAGCCAAAATAAAAGCAGCCTTTTTAGAATGTTGCTTAAATACTCCATTTTACAATGATCCTTAACTTAGTGAGATTGGAACCTGTGATGAGCATTGCTATGTATTTTTTTTATTTGGCAAATGAATCATACAATGTATTATACATAGAAGCTTTGCTTGTGCATGTGATTAATACAATTTCAATATAAATGTCCAGTAGGTAATAACGCCAAAAGTATTTGAAACTGTCACCTTAAAATTTTCTTAAGGAAATTAATTAGAAAGACAGTTATCCTTTCCACCAATAGTTCTGCTATATCCACATTATTCTCTATCCACTTTACATATATAAAACTTCTCTATTTATAATTTTGTTTGCCAAAAAGTACAAATATAATATTTGACAACAAATTTTGATATGTGCTTGGAGAACCCAAATCACCACAACACGTTTAAAAAACCTGACGATCGTTTCACTAACCAAGTTAGCTCCATCAGATGATGACTAATTCTAAATATTCTACATCCACAACTCTGCTTCTATTCTTGTGCAAGTAGTCGGTCCATAACGATTGAGGGTGGTCCAACAACACAAAAATTAACATATTTCGTTTGGCGGAAATACCTGAATTATTTTATTAGCTATCGGAGGTGCTTAAGACAGACTCGCCATAGGCTGCGGAGCCAAATCCATACATTTTGTATTATTACTACAGTCGACTCTCGATAATTTGAAACTCATGGGACCAGAGGAAAACTTTAACTTACCGAGAGTTCAAAATGATAGAAGTTTAAATATCCAAGAAGGAGGGAGGAAAAAATTAAAATAACAAGAGTTTGTACAATTATTGATACAAACATATGTACAAAACATACGCAAATATTCATTTAAAAAACAAAACTGCAATTTTCTTTCGAGTGAGCGACTTCTATCTAGCATCGTTCAGTGAATTTTCGATAGTGGTGAGAGCTGAGAATAAATCGTCACTTGTTTTCTTTCTGAGGGCGTAGAAGCGTAGAGTAGTAAGATATGTCCTTACCGCCTCCAATGCCATTGTAGGTGGCGGTTGTTTTTCTTCGTCCTTATCCAAAGCGGCCAAATCCAAAAGTTTAGTATTGGTTAGGGCACAATGGTCACCGATGTCACCACCAACTTGAACATAATCTTCAAACGTTAACTCTCCACAGTTAGGCAGAAGTCCCCACCATGAGTCATAATTCGTAACTTTTGGCGGCTCTGATGACTGTTCGACGTTTTCGGTTTGCTTAAATTCGCACTTTCTGAGGCAGTTGTAAAGGGTGGTAGGGTTGACAATCACCGACTTCAAATTATAGAGAGTAGGGAAGCTCTGACTTCAAATTAGAGAATGTCGGCGAGCAAGCTGCCATTGCTACAACTTAAAAGTACCGAGGGGACCAAGACCAAATCACATTGCTTTTTTCAATTTATCGAGGGGACCGGGGAAAATCTTTAAATTATCGAGATATATTAACAATATATATATATATATATATATATATATATATATATATATATATATAAACAAGAAATTATCGAGAGTCGACTGTATTTTTAGCTATATATATATATATATATATATATATATATATATATATATATATATATATATATATATATATATATATATATATATATATATATATATATGAGTGGAGGGTGTTGCCGTCCGCGTAACTGTGAATTGAGTTGGATGTGCTAGAGGGGAGGTCATTTATGTAGAGAAGAAACAAAGTAGGGGCCAAAGCTGAACCTTGAGAGACTCCTGCATTAATTAGATACAGTTTAGAGGAATGGCCATCCATAACAACAGAAATGCTCCGGTTGGAGAGAAAATTTGCTGTCCAGGTACGGAGTTTTGGTGGTAGGCCATGGGCCGGTAGTTTATTAAGCAGCGCTGCGTACCAGACCTGATCGAGTGCTTTGGACATGTCTAGAGCGTCAATTTGGGATTCACCGTGTAGTTCCATATACTTGTTCCAAGAATGGTTGACAAAGGAAAGGAGGTCGGCAGTTGATCTGCCTGTCGTGAATTAGACTGTGTTTTTCAAGAAATTTTTGTGATTCGGTGTTTATCTTTTCCATCACTTTAGAGACGACTAAAAGGAGAGAAATAGGCCTGTAGTTGCTAGAAAGCGCTTTGTATCCTATCTTGGGGACGAGTTGTACTCGAGCAGTTTTTGCAGTTACTAGGGAATATGCCTTCATTGTAAGATGAAGGAAATATTTTAGTCAAATGAAGGACAATGACGGTTGAAGCTAAGACTTGAGGGTTTGTAAAACATTCTTCTTGATACATTTTCTTTCCATAGCCCGTATAAGTTTCAGGTTCTTTGCCTAAATGTTGTCAATTTTGACGTTTTAAATCGCGAGTTAACTTTCTTGTTAACACACTTGACTTTTTAAAAGAATTTATTGATTATAGTTACATAAAATACTTATGAATAATAATAAAAAAATGATAAATATAAATTATGACAATGTAAAAGAGACTAAAGCAATAACAATGTAGGAATGTCCGTCCGTGGTCTGGTAACTTCCATATATAGTCTCTGGTGGGGCGTGGACCGAGAGGCGGTTTCCACCTAAGTTGCAGTCTTGAAGGTGATCCTAGCAGGTGGCTGGTTGCTGAATTGAAGGTCTAGTTGTTTACCCATTTATGAATAGTCTATTCTTCTTATTGCGCTGCTTTTAATTAACCCATTCGTCAGCGACCTTGGGTGTTGAATCGGGATCTGTACTTCTTATATACATTGTATGAGTTGGCTCTTGTTATCTCCTCCATCCTTTAGAGAACGAAGCCTATGGTTCGTTCCGAATAGTCATCGGGAATCCAGTAATTGGTTTGGAGTCAGCAGTTTTCGTTTTTGATTTTTGCCAGAAGTATCTTGCAGTTATTGTGATTATTGTTATTATTATCACAAGGTATAGTATAATTGTCCATACACTAGGGTGGTATATGGGCAAATCGATGGTTCCTGGAATGTTGCCATTGATGGATTGCAACTGGGATTTGATATTGTTCAAGTCGTGCAGTTGGACATTTTCTAATTTTAGTTCTGGTAATTTGTCTGGGAATATGGGTGCTTTATTTGTTACCAATTCGATGTTTGGGAGATTGAATGATTGTTGTGTTTCCGATGCCATTTGTACTGAACTAAATCTTTCGTTATTGATGATAAGTTGGCATTTGGGTTTCAGAGTCGCCAGTTTTGTTCCGCTGATTATTTTGGTTTCTTCATTTTCTTCGCAGCTAGTTTGATTTTCGTTTCTTCGGGTGCCACTATTATGTATTGGGTATTGCCATATTTAGGGACTGTTGTTTTTGTTATTTTGACAAGTTATTGCTAGCAATTGTTTATCGGTTTCTTTAAGTTGATCAGTTTAATTTCGCATGGGTTGTTTTCGTTAAGTGTTGTCGGGTTGTCATTTTCACAAAAGTATGTCTGGTCTTTTAGATTCCTACACTTTTCGTTTCTGTAAGCGTAGTGTTTGCTGCTAAGGATTAGGTACTTGGTTCTAGGGACAATCATTCTGAAGGTATATGGATTTTTAGGGACTGGTAATGCATACAATTGATAATAAATATAATCTGATTTGTCTACTAAGGGTATATCTATTTGGAATATAATTTTAAAATCAATTTGAACGGTTTTTATGTTAAATATTTTTCCATAAAGTGAAATGTCGGATTTTGTTATTAATCTTGATTTTGAGATATGGTTTTCAATATTCTCTAATTCTTTTGATATAAATTTCGGTTTCAGTATTGACGTATGATACGTGTTCAATTTTGAAAAAGTAATTGCATTTTCTGTTGTTAATATCATGTTTAGTACATTATTTAACAAATAACTGATTTGAGTGAGTAATTCCAAATGTTTTACTCTATGAAAATTTGTTAGTTGGTCGCTTTTTAGACTGTCTATTGTATATTCCAAATCGTTTATTCTCGCTACTATGGCTTCTTGGTTATGGTTCAGGTTGTCTATTGTTTTATTGAACTCTGTTATAGCATCTATCATTAGGGATGTCTGTGAACTAAAAAGTTGATGTACTTGATTTTGATCTTTCCTCAAAATTTCAAGAGCTTTATATATTCTGTCGCCGTCATCTGCATCTAAGTTCCCAGTTATTGATTTGAATATCGATCCTAGTCCGTTTATTATACCTCTTTTGTTCCTAATCGTTCTTGGAAATATTCGACAAAATGTGTTATCAATATTGCTGATGGTGAAATTGATTGTTAAAATAAAATTTTTATATTCTAACTTGTATTCTGCATTCATTACGCTTATTATGTTGTCAAAGTAAGTTTTTAGTCTGTTAAAGTCGTCGTATAGTTGTCTTAGGTCATGTATATGAATCATTCTCCATTTATCGTTTTCTGAAAAGGCTTGTCCCAGTTTGCGTGGCAGTATGCCTGGATTGTCTGTTAGGTCTTCTAATTGTGGTTTTACTCTGGTGAAGAGAATGAACCTGCAAGGCGAAGATTATTTAAATTGGTGATCGTCTGTTTGTCAAGTTTGTCGTTTAGTATTATGGCTTTATTAGTCCGTTTCTTACGTCATGTCTCGTTGTCGATTATCCGAATATCTAGGTTCGACTTAGCTAGGTGATATAATCGTACTGTTTGTTTAATCTATTTAATTGGAACGAGTTATTTTTTTCGTTATTGCAATATTGGCAAGCTCTAATAAAAGCTTTTATTTTTTGTTTCATTTTTGGAAATTTAATTTTAGTTTTCATCCTTAAATATGTTTCTTTAGCATTTATGTGATTTAATTTACTTCCGTGAAATAATCCGATTGCGTCGTTAATTTCATTGTCGTTTATATGTATGATTTTCTCTCGTTTATTTATATTATTTAATCTTGATTGAGTTTCATTATTTACGGGATTTATTTCCGACTTGTAAACCTTATCGTGTGAGAATTTCTTTTCGTTATTGATTTTTGATTTTATTATTTGTGAAATTTGTTCCTTACCTATTTGCCGATGGTCGTCCTGTACCTGAATTAAATTATTACTTAACTTTTCATTTTGCGTGGTGCCTGTATATTTTATTTTGTTCGGAATAACCGCCCTGTAACACGGTGCTTTTGTATTTGGGATAAACTCTTCGATTTTAACGGGTTGGTCGATTTTATTGTGTTCTTTACACATTGAATATACATATTTCATTATACTGTCTGCATTGCTCGCTTCTTGTCGAGGCTTGTGCAAGACATCTAACCTAATTTTATCTGTAATATTTTTTTGTACACTCCCCGTATAATTATTATTATAATTCTGGTGATCGTAAGAATTATTTAATATCATATTCGCTTTATTTTCAATTTGATCCGTTATATCTTTTTGTATCGTCCTCGTATCACTCACATTTTTATTTCGACGATATTCATATGTGTTTAATGAAACTTGATCCCGTTTACCTTTATTGTGGGTGAACATTTTTCCTAGGTCATTTGTTACTTGTTGTAACCTTCCATCGTCATCATTTAATGGCTGATTACGCTTTCCTAGTTCGAGTTCAAGTGCAATAATGCTTCTGTCTATTGTATTACTTACGTTAAGGTGATTCATTTCATCATTTGCTTTGATGAGCCTACTTATCCGATTGTTATTGCTACTACTATTACTACCCATCTTATCTTCATGATCCCTTGTATGAGGGAAGTTTATCTTAATGCTTCGATTTTTTAAATTGAGTCTCTGGTTTTTAAAATCAATGTTCGCTTGATTTTTTATCAAAAAGTCAATTCCAATAAGAGCTACAAAATTTTTGTTAAATTCAAATAGGCAAAACTCTTGCTCACTGTCCGTTAGTGAGTTTAAAATTATTCTGGCTCGATTATTATGGCTGGAATAACCATGAGCACTTTTAATTAAAAACGGGTGATTGTAAATCTTATTATAAAAGTTGTTATATGCTATGGACGGGTTTAAAAGGCTCTTAGTACTACCTGAGTCGATCAGTATTTTTCCGGGTAGTTCTTTTATTATTACGTAGGGTAATTGGGATATTGTGTTAAAATTATTAATATCTATTACGGTTCTGTTTTTGAGCTCCCTGCTATCGGAAAATTTTGATGCTGTGCATCGTATAATTCGGAGGGTGATTGTTCATTATATGTTGCGTCATAATTTAATTCTTCTGGTAAGAAATGTTGTCTTCTTTCTAATTCATTGAAAGGAAAAGAATTATTCGTTTCGTTATAGTTTATTTCTTCTGGTATGAAATTTTGTCTTTTTTGAAAATTGTTGGAAGGAAAATTGTTTCGTCTATTTTGTGAGGGTTGTTGTCGGCTGAAATTAGTATGTCTCGTGTTGTTGCTGCCGACATCCATAGCCTGTGGATATCTTCTAGTATTGTCATTAGGGTTGTACGTCGGTCTTCTCATTGAGAATTGATTTGAAGGGTTCCCCTGAAATTGTGGGTGAGACATTTGGGGTCTGTTTGAATTATAGTTAAAAGGTGCACGATAATTTTGTTGTTGGAAGGGTTTTTGAAATTGAATATTGTTAAAATTTGGGGTATTTCTTTGGAAAACTGGTTTTTGTTGTTTGTCGTGCCTGTTATTGTTATTATTGTTGAAATTTGACCGTTGTAATAATCTGTCCCTATATTCATGTCCCTATATTCATAATTTTCCTCGGAAAATATAAATTTTAAAGCTTGTTCTATGCTGTCCGGTCGAGTGGATCTGACCACCATACCGAGGGGGTTTTTTAATCCACCGATAAACGCTTTCAGTGTCTGTTGTCTGTACATGTTTTGTTTTAATCCTAAAATTCCCTCGTTACGTTCATTAGATATTAAATTAGAGATGAGTAATTGTTCAATGTGTCTGCAACGATTACTGAATGCTAAGGCATCCTCGTTATGTCTCTGTTTCAGTGTTAATAATTCGCCTAGTAAGCTAATTTCATCTCGCTGGTCGGTGAAGTTCTCAACAATTGCCCGTCTTAAGTCTACCCATGTGTTTATAATTTTAGTGTTAATAATTAACCTGGCTTGTGCAATTAGTTTCGTTTGAATATAATTTAATAGAAAATGGTTTAAATATAAATTTGGATTATCTGCATCATAGAATTGGTTCATTACTAGATCACAAGCTTTTAAGAAGTTCCCTACATTTTCAGGTTGTCCGTTAAATTCGGGGATTGCTTTAAGGTAAAACTCTTGGAATTGATTTGCCATATTTAAATTGTTTCTAGAATTATTTATATCGGGTTGTTCTACAATATCAATTTCGCCAATACTAATATTTCTTAATCTATATTCCAAATGTTCTAAATTATCAATATCGCTATCAGACATATAATATTATCAATATATGAGGAAATACAGTATATATATATATATATATAGGAAATAAAGGAAGCAAACAACTTACAGAATCGATGCTATTGCTGCTGTCTTCATGACGTCTCTCTTGATCGGTTCTTTGGCTGTTAAGCGTTGAAACGCAAAGAATCAATATACTTTTGGTTCTTCAGCACTATCCGTTGCGACTGCGCCAGTTAACTTTCTTGTTAACACACTTGACTTTTTAAAAGAATTTATTGATTATAGTTACATAAAATACTTATGAATAATAATAAAAAAATGATAAATATAAATTATGACAATTTAAAAGAGACTAAAGCAATAACAATGTAGGAATGTCCGTCCGTGGTCTGGTAACTTCCATATATAGTCTCTGGTGGGGCGTGGACCGAGAGGCGGTTTCCACCTAAGTTGCAGTCTTGAAGGTGATCCTAGCAGGTGGCTGGTTGCTGAATTGAAGGTCTAGTTGTTTACCCATTTATGAATAGTCTATTCTTCTTATTGCGCTGCTTTTAATTAACCCATTCGTCAGCGACCTTGGGTGTTGAATCGGGATCTGTACTTCTTATATACATTGTATGAGTTGGCTCTTGTTATCTCGCGACTTTGACGTTTTGAGGAAAACCCTAATTTTTTTAAATGCCTAAAATTTTTTTTGTCTTTTAACCTACAGAGCTAAATTTTGGTAGACAAGTTACCCATAAAGGCATAAACCCCAGTCCTAAATTTGGTTGCCGTTGCTTTGTTATTTCCGGAGATATACTTTTTTTTCGAAATAAAATACAAAATTTTCCGGGAAAGCCTGGGCCGATTTTCCTGGCTAACTAGCTTGTTCAAGCCACTTACAAAAGGAAGCTATTCACCAACTTTAATTAAAATCGACCCATTATTTTTTGAGGTATAGGTGTGATATATATATATATATATATATATATATATATATATATATATATATATATATATATATATATATATATATATATATATATATATATTAGCATATGAAAACTGAAACTGACCCCGGATAGGTGTTCTAGCGGGCCTAATTTGAAGAATTTTTTTGAATTCAAAAGTCGAGATCTCCTCATTAGTGATTTTTTTAAAAGAAAATTCACTAAAAGATATCTTAATATCAGAAAGGGGGGAGGGGCTCATATAAAAAAGTTGATGACGTTATTTTCTAAAACAAATGATGGTGGAAAATCAACTTTTATGCAAAAATGTGAATTTTTATGAAAGGAAGCCAGGATTTTTCAAAAAATTAATATATTTCGTTTCTACCTTATTTATCCCATACTTAACGCGCGTACTGTATAAGAAAAAAATCATCAAATCATTTTATAAACTGAATTACCGGAGCAAAATTTCAAATTGATCCAACCAAGAGATCTGAAGTTCCACAAATACACTTAAAAATAACACATGCAATATCAAAGCACCACATAGGAAAATATCTCTTGGCGATGCGTGTTGTAGTCATGAAACTCGTCTATTGCTATCACCACGGGCGGAGTATTCAATTTTATAGGCAGTAATTTCAGTAGCGTTTCCAGAATTATACATGAACGATTTTTTTTTGTGGCTCCTGGCCTAGGATGGTCGATTTTATTTTCGTCATTGTTATGAGAATTGCCATATCGCTCTGATTTCACGAGCTGGGAAAATATAAAAACAGTGGAATCATGAGATTATTGAGTTTGTTTTGGTTATTAGGGGAAAGGTATAATTTTTATATGGCCGGCTATAAAATATGAGCCGACGACCCCTACTAAACTAGTGATGGTGCCAATACTAATAATAAAGTTAACTAGGCTAAAAGATTAGCTAACCGACATTATAGAAAAAAACAAATATTTTTAAGGGTAGTGGGGCGTTTTTTATTTTAGTGATGTGATTAGAGAAGATTCTTATGGCCGTCCTTTGACAGCTACCACAGAATTTTTTCAAAATGTAAATTAGTTTATTCAGCATTTTCTTTGCATATTGTTGGGATATACGAAGGAGAGAAGTGCTCGGGTTTTTTGGGATTGACTTATTTACATTTTGAACAGCTTATGTAGTAGCTATCAAAGGGCTTCCATAAGAATTTCCTCTAAAAATCAAATACACCCGTGTACTTATAAGCAACTCCAATTAAAAATAAGGTTAACAACTTTAAGCTTAAAAATAATAAATTTTAAATGTATGGTAAATGAAAATATTGTGTAGCAGTGTATTCCTATCTTATATAATTATATATATATATATATATATATATATATATATATATATATATATATATATATATATATATATATATATATATATATATATATATATAGATACATACATACATACATACATACATACATATACAGGGTGACGCATTGAAAACGTAAAAGACCGATTTGCGACCAGAGAAATTTTTTTTAAGAAACGCTATACACGTCAATTTTAATATTGAGGGGGCATGTTTTGACATAAAACTCAACTTTGTCACCTCAACCCCTTAAGGGTGGTGATAACAACCCTTATATTTTAACTAGGGAACATGGGTCGAGTGTTCGATCATTTGAAAGCTCTTTCTTTTCTGAATTCAGCACAGCAATTTTTTTGGAAGTTTTATCAACTCGTTTAAAAATTATTCTCAGTTGGAGTTGCAAGAACATATTTCATTCATTGTGATAAGAAATGCACTAACTAGTCAATTTTTCGTTAAAAAACTAAAAAAGAAAACGAAACGTTCAAAAATGTTTATTCAGTTAAGTAAGTGTTCAAATTGTCGACCACCAGCTTCCATACAAATTTTGTTCAAAACGAGCTCTGGCATTCTGGAGCATTTGTGGAGGTATTAGACGGCATTCTTCAACAATGCGTCGTCGTAATTCTTCCAGAGACTCCGGTTCTGTTGCGTAAATTCTACTCTTTAAGTGGTCCCATAGAAAGAAGTCTAAAGGAGTTAAATCCTGTGATCTAGGGGGCCACTCAATAGCACCTCTACGCCTAATCCATTGCACTCTGTTCAAAAACTCCCTAACACGTTGTCAAAAATGCGGAGGAGCTCCATCTTGTAGAAACACTAATTGATTTTCTTGATAGCGATCATCATTTTCAACAATGTCAATTAGTAGAGGGTAAACGATATCTTCTAGTAACTCCAAATACGTTTAGCCACTCAAATTGCCATCAAGAAAAATTCGTCCGATTAAACGGTCTCCAAAAATACCAGTCCAGGCATTCAATTTCTGTGGAGTGTGAGTGTGGACTTCATGAAAATTTCTTGGATTATTATCTGCCCAATAACGGCAATTATGACGATTCACTGTAGAGTTTAATAAAAACGTACACTCGTCTGAAAAACAGATATTGAACAGAAAGTTCTCGTTATCAGCTATTTGTGCAGTCATAACTTCATAAAACTCCAGCCGCCGATCAAAATCATCTTCATTCAGTTGTTGTACAAGATGAATTTTATACGGGTGAAATTTATGATGCTTTAATATTCGCTGAATAGTTATTCTTTTGATGTTTGAAACAGTGGCCAATTTTCGCGTGCTCAAAGTTGGGTCTGCAGAAATTTGTCCTAAAACTTCAATCTCAGTAGTCTCATTTCTAACCAGAAATTCACGTTCAGGATTCCGTTTTTTGTTGGCTACTGAACCACTTTGTCGAAACTTTGCAACTAACTCCAAAATGTATTTTCTGTTAACATGTCTGTTCGGATGTCGCTCATTAAACAAATTTACGGTACGATTGGCACAGTCATCGTTTTTGAAAAAAAGAGTAATTATTTCAACTCAACCATTGTGAAATTAATTTTCGGTACTACTATCAAGTATCAAACCGACCGATAGACTGAAATAATAAACCGCATTTTTCTCATCCCGATAAGAAATGTTCTGATAGTCAATTTTTTGTTTACAAATCAACAAAACATTGACTATCAGCATATTTCTTATCGGAATGAGTGAAATGCGTTTTTGCATCTTCAACTGTGAATAATTTTTAAACGAGTTGATAAAACTTCAAAAAAAAAAGTGTGCTGAATTCAGAAAAGAAAGAGCTTTCAAATGATGTAACACTCGACCCATGTTCCCTATTTAAAATATAAGGGTTTTTATCACCACCCTTAAGGGGTTGATGTGACAAAGTTGAGTTTTATGTCAAAACATGTCCCCCTCAATATTAAAATTGACGTGTTTCAGCGTTTCTTAAAAAAAAAATTCTCTGGACGAAAATCGGTCTGTTTCGTTTTCAATGCGCCAGCCTATATAACAAGGAATATTAAATTAATTGAAAATTAAACCATAGTAAATTGATTAATACCGTAGAAAATTATTGCCTACATTAAGATAATTCGTTTAACAGATATAATCATTGTTCATTGTAATTGAATGGTTACATGATAGAGACGTATAATGCATTTGCAACAGTCAAAAGACTTTGAGTGACATAGGACTAATTGAACACATGCATCTAGCGTTTAGCTCTGATGTAAATCAATAGACGAAATTGTGGAAACGTCAACCGAAATTACATGTAATGAGTATTAACTTACCACCTTACGTGTCCTAATGTTTGCTAATTTACATTGGCAAACTTATTAAAACATTGTCTTAACGAAAATTTACACGACAAAATTATTTAATTTCCAAGAAGCAGTAAGACCAGTGAGTGAAGTAATACAGCAAACACAGTTTTTGCGCAAAACAAAACGTGTAAGTTATGAATAAATATAAATAGATTCACAATGTCCATGATTACGGACATTGTCGTATGATCGTCGCCTTGTCGTCGCAACCCCGACACTGCAGCAGCTCTTCATTTTATTGTAGCTTTCGTAATTTTACCAGTTCCGTCGGGTTTTCCAGAAATGTTCCTCTTGTTCTATGTCTTCCCTGTTTTCGAGTATGTGTCCTTCAAATAAGTTGATGAAAAAGTGTTCGTCTTAGGGTATATCCAATAAAGTTTCTTCTCTGGATTTTGGCAAGTACACATCTAGGGGTGCACATCTTCCAGTAATCACAGACTTATTATATCTCTTATTTCCTGACACATATGATGTTACAAAGGTAAGAGGTGGATTGGAGACTGAAAGGGTCCCAGGTGGGGACAAGATAATAATAATAATAATAATAATAATAATAATAATAATAATAATAATAATAATAATAATAATAATAATAATAATAATAATAATAATAATAATAATAATAATAATAATAATAATAATAATAATAATAATAGGTCTTTATTAGGGCGAAGTTAATTTTACAATTTTGCTCCACTTAACCCTTAAAAGATAAGTTAAAATGTAGGAATTACTAAATAAACAAATTATAAATGCCTTAGTATCCAAAACAACAAAACAATGTAACAACAAAACATTGACAATTGTGCGCCTTAAATTTAGCTGAAAGAAAGGAATTCTTAAATATAAATATGATTTACTATAACTACACTACGCAAACTGACTATTTTTATAAAAATATGTAACATATCTCCGAAACCCTGGCAGAGAACACAAAGTATGTTTAAAAGGTATTTTATTATACAGATGTGGTGCAACATAGGAAAAAGACCCCCGATATTGGCTCGTATAATATTTAGGTATGGCAAACAAGTGATCGAGTCTTGTATTGAGCGAATGTATTTGTCTCCGAAAACAGAGCTTCTGAGGTAATCAGGCCCCGCCCCGAGGACAATCTTGTGAGTCAAGAAAAGAAGATGTACTTTCCAGCGATTCTTCATATTCAGCCAATCTAATTCTTTTAACTTATAGGAAACACGATCTGTTCTTTTTAGATTAAAGATGAACCGTAAACATGACTTCTGAACCTTTTCTATTCTTTGCCGATCCCAACTGTCAAGGGCAGGTCCATACACAACATCAGCATGGTTAAAGCGCGCGAGAATCATCGAGTTTACCAAGAGAGCTTTTACTTTCATTGGAAGGCAATTTCGGTGGCTATAAAAAGATTTCAATAGGCCAAAGCTAGCTCTACGAAGATTACTGACGTGATCAGAAAATTTTAAATTGTTATCTATTATGAGACCATGGTTCTTTGCAGATTGTTTTGCTTCCAAGCGACTCCCATCTATCAAAATATCAATATTTTGAGAACAAACCCTATTCCTACTGACCTTCCTGCCAAAATAAAGTACGCAACACTTATTGACATTTATCGCAAGATCATGCTTCTTTGCTGTCTTGACTAACCTATCAAGGTCTGCATTTAAACTTGCTATCGCGTCTAAGGCATTTTCGACAGGAAAGGATTTGTAAAGCTGGGTATCATCGGCATAGAAGTGTACTTTGCTCGAGATTATTTGTTCTTGAAAATCAAACGTATAAATATTGAATAAAAGGGGGCCTAAGATTGGGCCCTGTGGAACTCCTTTTAATAAACTCAAAGAATCTGATACATCCGACCCGCAGACAACCCTCTGTGCCCTATCTGAAAAGTAACTCTCTATAAACTGAACGGCGTCATGATTGAAACCAATATATTGTAACTTCGAGCACAATAGTTCATGACTGATCGTATCAAAAGCTTTACTGTAGTCTTGCAATACCAAAGCTGTAACTTGATTTTTATCGTTAGCTGTGAGGATGTCATCACTAATATTTGCTAATGCTGTTGTGGTAGACCCGCCCCTAACAAATCCGGACTGTACATTTGGCAAGATGTTGTTGTCCCCAAGGTAAGCAGTTATCTGCTCGGACATCACTTTCTCCAATAACTTTGAAAGAACTGGGAAAATGCTTATAGGTCTTAAATGATTAAACTCAGTTGGACTGTTTCCTTTTGGAAACATGAAAACCTTTTGGAAACATGAAAACCTTTGCAACTTTCCAAACTTTGGGAAGCGACTGAGATTCTTAGGGAATGCGTTAGTTTTCTGGCAGCTCCTATTGCATATCTGATAAATGCGTCCTTTGAGGCTGGTATTTTTCCTGGCGCTCTGGAGGTTGTCATCATTACACCGTTTTGTAAGAGGTGGGATAAAACAGGACCCCTGCAATTATCGGCTGATGTCTTTATTATCAGTAGTTGATAAGGTGTTTGAGAGAGTCCTTAAAGTGAGAATAAATCATTATCTATTTAAATGATCTCATCTCAACAATTTGCGTTTAGGGAAGCCGTGTCAACTCAAGACAACCATCTTGGACATGACTTCTAGAGTGTGAGAGAGCTCATTTTTCCTTCAAGTTATCATTTATAAAGTGCAACTATGATTTTGCGAAGATTTTTGGGGAAAAAAAACGAACTATTTTGAAAATGGTTAATTTTAGACACATAGTATGCTAATGAAAGTCTACCTTAAATTACGAGTAGAATTCAAAAATCTAATAAAAAGTAGCATACTGTATTTAAAATAACAGAGTTGATCGACACTTCCGGTAGAACCGGAACTGTCACGTGAGCAAATGTAATGAAGTTTAATTGGGCTTGGCGGAAAACCCAGAAATCAAAATTTTTCGAATTAGAATTGGTTCGGTTATGAGAAACTACTAACAGAAACTCTTGGCGCCACACCCTGTATTATAAGTGCATTTTTATGCATTGTCTGATTTGCTGGTAACATCTACGTGCTTGTAATTTTAAAAAAATATTGAATCTAAAAGAATGTTTTTTCTACTAACATAAAAAGATATCCGTTTTTCTGAGATCTAATTTAGATAAGCCTAAAGCGCATCCTTTATAATTTCATACATACAAATCCGTCTGTCAATCTCATCAAAAGGGACTTCATTCAGGTGATGTGCGGTGGTCATATCTGGTTATGAAGAGGCAATGTTACGTTTACAGAATAGCTAAACTGACGGATCAGTATCGTAGCGACGCGGTACGACAACAACAACAAAGGCAGGTCTTGGGTGTTTTGTTAATATTAATTCAAGAGCTGCGGCCATAGCAGACCACAGCAGCCAGAGGCGCGCACAATCGGGAGGACTCCAACGTCCTATGTGACACGCTTTAATTGACAACACTATTAAAGGAATGCCAGATGTTCCTGGCATACTAATCTCACGTCACTCAAAATCTCCTCTCCTCTCTTTCTATTGCCCCACCTCAACCACCTCATGCCTGTCAGACGGTGTGTATTTGTGTCTGTCCTACCACGGATCCACCGGTGCTGTAATAGTAACCAAGCTATATGCGGCTTAATTGATAAATTTATTCACTTGTCAAGTCATCATCACAACATAGAAGGTAAAATACCGTGTGATCATATAAAAACTTCTGGCGCAAAAAGATTTTTGCTAGAAAAGTTGTTGTTTAATCGTAAAAAGAAGTAAAATAAACAAATGCGTGTCAATGCAATAGCTTAAATGAGGGTTGAATGGAGAACAGCATCATTGCATCTGGAAAACTGCTCGAGTACAACCCGTCCCCAAGAAAGGATCCAAAGCGCTTCCTAGCAACTACAGGCCTATTTCTCTCCTTTCAGTCGTCTCTAAAGTGATGGAAAAGTATATAAACACCGAATTACTAAAATTTCTTGAACAACACAGTCTAATCCACGACAGGCAGTATGGATTCCGTCAGCGCAGATCAACTGCCGACCTCCTTTACTTTGTCACCCATTCTTGGAACAAGTCTATGGAAGTACACGGTGAATCCCAGATTCTCGCTCTAGACATATCCAAAGCATTCGACCAGGTCTGGCACGCAGCGCTGCTTAATAAACTTCCGGCCTATGGCCTACCACCAAAACTCTCTACCGTATAGCAAATTTCCTCTCCAACCGAAGCATTTCTGTTGTCGTGGATGGCCACTCCTCTAAACTGTATCCAATTAATGCAGGAGTCCCTCAAGGTTCAGCTTTAGCCCCTACCTTGTTTCTTCTCCACATCAATGGCCTCATCTCTAGCACATCCAACCCAGTTCACAGTTACACAAACGACAGCACTTTCCACTCAAATATACAATATTCTAAGCCTGTGTCTTTAGTCCAATTAGACCAGGATCGCAGACTCATGGAGGGTTCTGTCTCCGTGGATCTCCAAAAAAATATTAGACCGGGGAAGTAGAAATCTTGTACAATTCAACCCCACCAAATCACAGTCTTGCTTTCTTTCTCATAAGAGATACACCAGCCCTAGACCCATCACAATGAACAACCAAGTTATTCAAAGTAATGACTCCTTTTCACGTGTTGGCATTTCTGTGGATTGAAATCTCAATTGGCACCAACATGTCACATCAATTGCAGAAGCGGCTGCTAAGAAATTAGGTTTCCTCTTCCGGCCTCGCAACTACTTTTCACCAGCTAATCTCTATACCTTATATACTTTACAAATAAGACCAAACCTCGAATACGGCTCCCACATCTGGGGTGCTGCTGCCGATTCTACACTCGCTATCCTGGACTCAATTCAGAGGAGAGCTGTACGTCTCATCGGTGACCCTACCCTCACCCAAAGGCTGCCATCCCTTGCCCACCGACGTGCCGTTGGTGACCTCTCTCTCTTTTATAGATATCTGCACGGGCACTGCTCAGAGGAGCTTTCTTCCATAGTTCCTCCACCTGCTGCCCCCAACAGATATACCAGGGGAACAGAGCGAATGCACCCATTTACTGTCCCGGTCACCAGACATAGAACATCTTGTTATGCCCGCTCTTTTGTCCCGAGGGCTTCCAAGTTATGGAATTCCTTGCCGGCACATGTTTTTCCTTCTCCCCCCGAACCTCCAAACCTACAAGTCTAGAATTAACAAGTTGCCTCTTTCCTCCTTGTCGACACCCACGGTACGATAGTATTTAGGCTGTAAGCCCTCATCGTGGGTTGTTGAAATAAAATAAAAAATCTGTAACGGGTAGGTTAGCGGCGGGGAAGAGTTTTAGCTTTATTTAGTTGACGATCAAACGTTGCTTCAACACATAAATGTGATTGAAACTAATGCAGTTGGATGTGTCGAATTGAGCATTACTGTAACTAAGCTTGGTATCAGCTATATATACTGACTTCCAAAAGATTCTGCTACATTGCCCTAGAGACTCTTTGCTGTAAAACTCCCAACCAAGCATTTCCAATCCAACGCGTTGTGGAAACTGTGTTGTAAAGCGGCAATCATCGAAATGACGATCAGCTCGTGCTGAAGTTGCTCGATGTCGTCCGGATCCATTACGACGGTCATGGATTCCTTCTTCAGACCACCTGGACCAACACTGCAACACTGTTGACACACTGCCTCCTATGCGGTCGGAAATTTATTCGATTGAAAAACAGACGTCCCACATACCATCAATTTCGAATACTTACTCTTTCGAATTCATTTACTTAGATGATTGTAATTGTTTCGTAAACGGCGTCTAGGCGTAATGACTTAACAAATTGAGCACAAATCGCTATAAAGTATTGGTTCAAACTGAAAGAAGCGCAAATTCAAAGAGATATTTTTTGTCGATATTTTATCAGAGACAAAACAGTACTATGGAAAATTTTGTTGCAATTGGTCGACTCTTACCGTGTGTTTGGATTTTTTGGAAAGTATAATTGGTTTCATGATTCACATAATCAACATGTGTATTGTGGAAGACTAGTTTCTAAAAGTCTAAAAATGTGCTTCGGAGTTGCCGTTTCCAAAGTAACAGACTCGACGGAGCTGAACTAAGGTTTTGTTGGGCAATTCAGGATTTGATATACGTCGTACCCATAGATCTGTTAGCGGAAGGAAGATGTTTCCTACATGAGACGAGAGGAGTGAGAGTAGAAGACGCCAAGCCGGCTGCCAGAAGCCGAACCATGAAGAAGCGACAGGAAAGATGATGCCAATAAACCACGAAAGGGCAATAGTCAAAGAGACTGGTTCCAAACCTGACATACTAGATGAAATGCGACCACAAAAAAATTTCTGGTTCGCACAATTACCGGTCACGGATATTTGATATCCTACTCCAAACGTATGGAAAATGTAGACGAGAAGGAGAGCAGATGTATCTACTCCGGTGAAGAAGACACGGCAGAACACTGCATTTTTGTATGTCCAAAGTACGATAAGATGAGAAATAACACCCTAAACCCCGGCACAATAATGTTAAAAGACAAGAGCTCATGGAAAAAGGTCATGGAATTCGCCCGACAAGCCACGACCATTAAAGAAAGACACAAGTACTGGCGAAGCGAAGGAACCAACCAACTAGACTGTCCGAATCCCTTAATCGCTCAAAGCGCATGTGAGATGTACGGAAAAAGCGGAAGGAGGAGAAAAAATGACAGCCCTACACTCGTAAAGATATGTCGCAAAGATAGTACCAGGGTGCTGTAGAGCGGCTCAGGGGAGCCACTAGCTTGGTCAGCAGATGCGCCATCTACGCTCCACCAAAAAAAGCTACGGATAACCAGTGTATTATCCATATATTAACTAAGGTAATAGAAAGGGTGTTAAACTCGCAACTTAACACCTACTTAAGTGACAAGATTTTCAGTCGGGATTCCGGGCTAATCATAGCTGCACTATTCCATTGCTAGGGGTTACAGACGACATTTTACGAGCCACAGGTAAGGGTATGTTGACCCTGCTGGTGTTACTAGATTTTTACAAAGCCCTTGATACCCTAAATCATAGTAGACTGCTGCAAATATTGGGAGCTGTTGGATTGCCCTCGGGGTTTTGTCTTTGATCGAAAATTACTTAAGTTAGCGTTGTCTTATTGTTAGAGTTCGCAATTGCGAATCAGTTGCTCATCTCGTAAAGAGTGGTGTACCACAGGGCTCTGTTATTGGACCCTTGCTCCTTGGTATTTACATTAATTATTTGGCTAAGGATCCTACGGTATTCTAAAATGTGGATCTACGCTGAAGGCATTTAGATCTACGTTTTTTAATGCCTCAGATCTTTCAGACGCACTGAGAAAGGTTAATTGCGATCTAGATTGTATAAAGTGTCTTAAGATCAATCGCTGTATCTGAAGGCCAAAAATTTAACCGCTTTCTTGTTTGGGGGTCAAATTCTTGTGCAACGCTCAAAGGGGGATACAAAGGTGGTGACTAATGAGGTGCCTCTACAACATCTATATGAGGTGCAAAATGTGGATATAATAATAGATAATAGGTTTAAATATAGGCAGCATGTCAGTGCTTGCCCTTCAACTGGCTTAGAATAATCTGCGTCTGTTATACCCACAAAGGATTCATTTCCCAAAAGATGTTAAGCTGATTTTTGGGAATATTGCCTATTTTCATAGTGTGGAGACGTATGGCATCATCCTTTGGGATGTTGTGAGTGACGTATTTAGAGTCTTCCTAAAGCAGGAGAATGTGACGAGAGTGTCGGCTGATGTGCGCAAACGAGCTACCGAGTTTTTTAAGTACAAAATACTCACCATCCCGTGTGTGTATTTTCTGCCTATGTCATTTCCACGATTACCAAAGTAAATTGTTATACATTCAGAACTTCGCTGCCGCAATACAAAAAGAAATTTAGGACGCAGCAAGTGCGCCATAATAGTGAATTTTCATAAGAATATTGCACTTAATAGTGCAATAAGTTTTAAACGGATTGAGTTATCAGCTTTTAATTTGGTATCCAGTGGCACTCGACTTGAGTTGCTTTTTGGGTAAGATCGCTTCAGGGGGTGGGAGATAAATGAGGGGTGATTTGATGAAAAATGGTAATTTTTCGTAAAAACTCGAGCAATATAACATTTCAGAAGTTTATGGGTACAGGAATAGGAATATTTTCTTTGTGGTCAAGTCATGAACCACAAATTTATTTCATGAGAATGCCTTTCTGAGGAGAGTAAATTATCAGTTATAATCCAATTTGCAGCCCTATTATTATATCTAGTTACGATAAAACATGCTGCAATTTGTAGTAGCAAGTGGATTACAACGATCTAGTACATTTTTCTGTTTTATCAATTTTCATTTTCCAGGTATTCATAATGACAATTCCTAAATACCTTAACTGTAAATGCTGTTGTTTTATCTAATTCAATTTTCAGTCTTCGGTAACATCCCACGGCAATCAAATTCCAGGTTATATCTTGAGTTTATTTACAAAATACGTGTGTGACAAATGTTTTGCATTCTTCAAATTCACATATATCGTCGCGCAGTCGGTAGGTACACTGGTATTCGCGCACGTTTTCGATATTCGACACGGAACCATCTAAGTTAGTTTTGAATTTATAAAATAAAGAAATACGTGTCTGATCTCCTAAGAAAAAGATCATTCAAACATCCCGTCGTCGTCGCCGTCGTCCCTTAGGGGAATGAACTTGAGAAATTTAATATTGGAGCAAGTGCCGGGAATTTATAAAAAAGTTCTACAAACTATGGTACGGAAAAGAGAGACTTCCACCTCCGTAGAGGACCGTATCAGCAACTACCTGAAAACTGAAAATAAAAATGTACAGTTTCACTTGAACTGTGTATATTATTCAACATGGGGAATATGAGAAAACTGATAGAATCATCACAGCTTATATAACCAGCGTCCCAAAAGTGTTGACATCAATGTTTGTCGTAAGGATCACATCGCCGTTGCGGATTACAAATCGTTTTGCAAATAAAATAAAGCTACCACTAATATCAAAATTAAAACCACTGATACAGCATGGAAGAGGTAACCCAACGATCGATTCTTGAAATAATAATAATAATAATAATAATCATGTTGAAACTTCTGAACAGAATATCTCTCTCATTACATCTTCTAGGGGGCATAATATGCGGGCGTTGATAGATCTTATCAAAATATAATTATATACGAGGAAAAAAATGTACTTCTAATTTTTTGAGCATTGCTTATATAGGGTCGCGCATTGAAAACGAAACAGACCGTTTTGCGTCTAGATAAATTTTTTTAAGAAACGCTAAAACACGGCAATTTTAATATTGATGGGGACATGTTTTGACATAAAACTCAACTTTGTCACATCAACCCTTTAAGGGTGCTGATAACAAGCCTTATATTTTAAATAGGGAACATGGGTCGAGTGTTACATCATTTGAAAGTTCTTTCTTTTCTGAATTCAGCACACTAATTTTTTTGGAAGTTTTATCAACTCGTTTAAAAATTATTTACAGTTGAAGATGCAAAAACGCATTTCACTCATTGCGATAAGAAATGTGCTGATAGTCAATGTTTTGTTGGTTTGTAAACAAAAAATTGACTATCAGAACATTTCTTATCGGAATGAGAGAAATGCGGTTTATTATTTCAGTTTATCGGTCGGTTTGATACTTGATAGTACTACCGAAAATTAATTTCACAATGGTGTATTCTGTAGAAGAAAGAGTTGAAATAATTACTCTTTTTTTCTAAAACGATGACTGTGCCAACCGTACCGCAAATTTGTTTAATACACGACATCCGAACAGACATGTTAACAGAAAATACATTTTGGAGTTAGTTGCAAAGTTTCGACAAAGTGGTTCAGTAGCCAACAAAAAACGGGATCCTGAACGTGAATTTCCGGTTAGAAATGAGACTAGTGAGATTGAAGTTTTAGGACAAATTGCTGCAGATCCAACTTTGAGCACGAGAAAATTGGCCACTGTTTCAAACATCAAAAGAAGAACCATTCAGCGAAAACTGAAGCATCATAAATTTCACCCGTATAAAATTCATCTGTACAACTGAATGAAGATGATTTTGATCGGCGGCTGGAGCTTTGTGAAGTTATGACTGCACGAATAGCTGATAACAGGAACTTTCTGTTCAATATCTGTTTTTCAGACGAGTGTACGTTTTTATCAAACTCTACAGTCAATCGTCATAATTTTCTTTATTGGGCAGATAATAATCTAAGAAATTTTCACGAAGTCCACACAAACCGTTTAATCGGACTAATTTTTCTTAATGGCAATTTGAGTGGCGAAACGTATTTGGAGTTACTAGAAGATATCGTTTACCCTCTACTAATTGACATTGTTGAAAATGATGATCGCTATCAAGAAAATCAATTAGTCTTTCAACAAGATGGAGCTCCTCCGCATTTTTCACAGCGTGTTAGGGAGTTTTTGAACAGAGAGTTTCCTGGACAATGGATTGGGCCTAGAAGTGCTATTGAGTGGCCCCCTAGATCACCGGATTTAACTCCTTTAGGCTTCTTTCTATGGGGCTATTTTAAGAGTAGAATTTACGCAACAGAACCGGAGTCTCTGGAAGAATTACGACGACGCATTGTTAAAGGATGCCGTCTAATAACTACACAAATGCTCCAGAATGTCAGAGCTCGTTTTGAACAAAATTTGTACTTTTGTATGGAAGCTGATGGTCAACAATTTGAACACTTACTTAACTAAATAAACATTTTTGAACGTTTGGTTTTGTTTTTTAGTATTTTTTTAACGAAACATTGACTAATCAGTGCATTTCTTATCAGAATGGATAAAATACGTTCTTGCAACTCCAACTGTGAATAATTTTTAAACGAGTTGATAAAGCTTCCAAAAAAATTTGTGCGGTGAATTCAGAAAAGAAAGAGCTTTTGAATGATGTAACACTCGACCCAGGTCCCCTACTTAAAATATAAGGGTTGTTATTACCACCCTTAAGGGGTTGAGTTTTATGTCAAAACATGTCCCCGTCAATATTAAAATTGACGTGTTTCAGCGTTTCTTAAAAAAAAATTCTCTGGACGCAAATCGGTCTGTTTGGTTTTCAATGCGCCACCCTGTATATTGCCCTTCAGAATGCCTACCATCTCAATGGCAAGGCTAATAAGATCGGAACTGTTGTGCTTTTAGTGAATTTGAAAAAATTCACTAATGAGGAGATCGCTACCTTTGAATTCTGAAAAAATGAGCGCGAACTGTTCCCTGTGCCCATTGGAACACATATCCTAGGTAAGTTTCAATTTTTATATGTTTATATGTATATCTATAAACAGGGTGAATCTGACCACCCATACCTGTCATTTATAAGCCTACTTGGATGCTCCTAAAAAAATTATATATGTTTGTATACCCAAATCGTGGACTCTATCGATTGGTGATAGAGTCAACTTCCGGAACAAACCGGAAATGGGTGGTTCTGATACAAATATTGTATTTTTTATT
Organism: Tillus elongatus; assembly: GCA_964006375.1. Lineage (NCBI taxonomy): Eukaryota > Metazoa > Arthropoda > Insecta > Coleoptera > Cleridae > Tillus > Tillus elongatus. The sequence goes on along the minus strand of OZ023270.1, from coordinate 84,420,328 downwards.
GCAGAGTTATATGTAAAAAAAAGAAACTTTGTCCAAACCACTCTCCCGATAGCTGAATATGGAAGCGTTCATGAATGTTCAAAGTGTATGTCATCTCGATTCACACATTCTTGGATCCGTGTTCGAACACTGTCGGTAGCACGCAAGCTGTTTACGCCGCTCCACGCCACTTTCCCGATAGGTATCACCATCAACCTTGAAAATAAATTTAAACTGCTCTTAACATAAGCCAGACCGAACTGCAAGGACGTGGCTTTTGTGTATATGGGGAATGGATGGCAGAAAATATAAGCGTTCATAATTTCAAATTGTCTACCACCTTGATTTTCACATTCCTGGTTTTCAAAAAATGAAAACAAGTATCTACCAAACAAATAACAGATGTAAACATGGAAATGTCAGCAATACACATTGCTGTCAAACATTATCAATCATCTAGTCACTGCTTCGTGAAATCATTTAAGTGTCATTTATGACAAGGCAAAGATGCTCTCCAACGAGGAAGGTTTCGATAGGCTCATGGTGTTAGGAGAATGTCTTTAAAATTACGGACAAGCCGAATGAATTTATGCAGAGAGGTACCCTGGCTGTGTCCCCCAATCTCACAACGTTTTCAGGCGCCGGACGCATTGAATTCGTACAACTGGTCAAATTTGTCCCCAACACAATAAGAATCCGCTAATTAGGCGGCCGGTGAGAGACGAAATAGCACCTGACATTTTGGCTGGTGTTGCTATGATCCCCCATGATGCAACCAGGAGGATCGCGGTTGATTCCGGTGTGAGTCAGATGTCAATATGCAGAATTTCAATATCATTATCATCCCCACCACATCAACCTTCAACAGGCACTTGAGTCGAAGAATTATCAAAAACGTATCAATTTTTGCCAATGGTTACTAACCAAAGATCTCGAGTTCCATCTATCGATTTTCAGGACCGATGAGGCCAGATTCAAAAGCAGCGGGGAAGTCAACATTTACAATGCCCATTACTGGTTTCAAGAACGCCTTCATTGGCTGCGAGTGGTGGACAACGATCGTTTTTGGAGCCTCAACACATTGTGTGGCCTCATCGGGTGCCAGATCATCGAGCCCTACTTTTTCGATGGCATCCTAACTGGCTGTGTGTACGCTGACTTCCTCGGTAACGTTTTGTGTCAACTTTTGAAAGACGTCCCGCTCAATACACGAGAGACGACGTGGTTGCAACAAGATGCTTGTCCAAGTCATTTTTCGCTGTCAGCACGTAACGTCATTGACAACCTATACCCTAGACGGTGGATCGGAAGAAAAGAGCCTGGAGCGTGGCTGCCTCAATCCCCAGACTTGACGCCTCTAGATTTTTTTCTTTGGGATGGGTCAAAGAGATTGACATCAACCTATAACAAAATATGATATGGGGGTGCGAATCTGGGAAGCCTGCCAGTCGTTGAGCGGCGTAAAAACTTGCGCACTACCGACAGTGTTCGAACACTGATCCAAGAAAGATTTTCTTTTAATATTTCTTAGCGCATATATATTTTTCGTAAAAAAAAATGCGCAGATCATTTCTATGAAGATTCATTACCGAATGAACTTGCTACATCCAGACTTTTCTAATGATGGTTAAGATGCACCGAGCCGTACATATTTGTAAATAAGGGTCAGTTAGAAATCACACAGGAATTATGACTAGAAATCGAAGGGGTCCTGATGTCTTAATTTCAAACAGGCCACTGAGAACATCCAAGTTATTAAGTCCCACCCTGATAACGAAAGAGGAGATGCGATAAAGTACGATATTCTGTTCTGGTTTACAATTCTTTCGTTAAATAAAAATAACCGAACATGTTGTTTTCCAATATTTTACGGATATTATTAGTCTGGTCGTCTCGCTTTTTCTCTTACCTAAACCAGAATATCAATTTCCGCCAGCGTCTGTACATCAAAGGTTCAAACGGTTCGTAGTAGAAATATCTGATCAATGAAAAGACGCTGTAATTCAGTGATTTCAGTGTTTTAAATGCATGTTAACGGAATTATTGATTTAGACAAATTTTTCCTATAACAGGTAATGTCTAAAATATTTGCAAAAAACGATTTGACAGTCTCATATGACAAGCTACAATATTTTGTTTTATTGTGAGCAGAGAGTGCGTTTTGATAGTTTCTTCATTCGAAATAATTGTTTTCAACAAGAAGTTTTTTTTAATTTCAACAACACAACTCGAGTGCTTACTGCCTAAAGACTGTTGTACCGTGGGTGTTGACAAGGAGGAAAGAGGCAACTTGTTAATTCTGGACTTGAAGGTTTGGAGGTTCGGAGAAGAAGGAAAAACATGTGCCGGCAAGGAATTCCACAACTTGGAAGTCCTCGGGGAAAAAGAGTGGGCATAACAAGATGTTCTATGTCTGGTGACCTGGACAGTAAAAGGGTGCATTCGCTCTGTTCCCCTGGTAGATCTGTTGGGGGCAGCATGTGGAGGAAAGTTCCTCTGAGTAGTGCCCGTGCAGATATCTATAAAAGAGAGAGAGGTCACCAACGGCACGTCGGTAGGCAAGGGATGGCAGCCTTCGAGTGAGGGTAGGGTCAGCGATGAGACGTATAGCTCTCTTTTGAATTGAGTCCGGGATAGAGAGTGTAGAACCGGCAGCTGCACCCCAGATGTGGTAGCAGTATTTGAGGTTTGGCCTTATTTG